>CM072511.1:160441813-160724313 GCA_036898135.1 Oncomelania hupensis
TACAATAGTGACTCTGCATTTCTTCAACAAGAAAGAAAAGGAAGCAAGCCAAATTGTAACAAGAACAAATGTGTGCTTTTGGTAGCTTGGATTTGGATAATCTATTGTGTACTTATAAAATAATATTACTAATATATTTCTCAATGGCCTCTTGTACTTTTATCCCTCCACCTCCCCTTCTTCCCTCTCCCCTCCCACCCTCCAACCAATCTATGGTCTAGCATGAAAACCTTCCTGTTAATTTTCAAACAAAATACCTTTTCTTCCCTATCACCCTCAGCATCCCTACCCTGTGGTTGGTAAAATTGTTTATTCACTTTGTTTAGAAAATTCAGGTGTGTGTGTATGTGTTTATGAGTATTATTAATGCTCCTGCTATTACCTGATGGTTGGCAGTATTCCAATCTTCATTAACATTTGTAGAGCAGGTAAAAGCAGGCACTGCAAACATAACATCTCCATGCAACCTGGAATCAGTTCCTCCAGAGGAAGATGTAGCAGGCAAATCCCCATACGTTTCGTGGCCCTGCTGATAAACAAGCAAAACAACGAAAAATTATCATCTCCGTAAAAATTACAAAAATAAAATACTGAATCTGCATTTCTTCAAGTAGGTATAATGAGAAATTTAAAAAAGCTGGAGAAAGATTTGTCTATACAACCACTTTTGTACTTACCAAGCCCCTTAAAAACATTCTATAAAATCTTATGTCATACCTGATATAGTTTTCGTTTTTTTAATGCTTCTTTAACTGGGACTTGGAAACGTGAGGCTGGGTCTTTTCTTTTTCTTGTGGGTTGTCCAATAGCTGGGAGAGGGTCTGGGTTCTGCTCTGTAGGCTTCCCATCAACAAAATGCTGAAATGATATAAAAGCAAATTATTTCTCTTTGAAGAGCCCTAGGCTGGCTGGAATAGGAAAAATTTAAATAAGATTCGCTGGAGACACGCACACATTAATATAAGCCTATCACAAGAACGAAACCATGAAAGGGATAGGCCTACTAGTTTAGTTACATAGTGACTGCAACTAAATATAAACTACTAAATCACTCAAAAGCTTGTTCAACAAAAATAATTATTAAGATATCTACACTTCCTGTGGGGCGAATAATATTAATAGGGTAAAGCATGACCAACGGTCCATGGGTAAAGTGACCCTACTTTCTGTTTGGAACTGTTCCTACTTTCTGTTTTCATTCCTTATATCAGGGGTACTAACCTATGTAACGCTCAACATCTCCACAATACAGACCTGTAATTGACAACGTAATGCCTACATAATTGCTAACATCCTGTAAATAATATTAATAATAGCATAATAATAATTAGTAAATAATAATAATAATAATAATAATAATAATAATAATAATAATAATAAATAATATAAATAATAAATTAAAATATGTATTTTATATTACAGAAATAAGTCGGATTTTTTAAGCAGAAGATCTACATGCACATGATCAACAAAAGTAACTAAAATACAATATCATACTCATAGTTAATGATAACTGTATAAGTATCTGATGATGATACAATATAATCATATTAAAATAAATAAACAGCTAATCTTACATATATATATATATATATATATATATATATATATATATATATTATATATATATATATATATATATATATATATATATTATATATATATATATATATATATATATAGCCTATAATTATACGCCTTTGCTTGTTTTATTTGTGCTCAATATAAAAGAGATAGGCCTACGTAACATTATTTAAGCATGGGCCAGGGTCCAAGGCCACAGCATCATGATGATTAGGCCTATTCACTGCTAAATTTCAAAGAAGTTTACAACCCTAGCAATTAGCTTATTTTAATTATCTGTTCCCAAAATATGTCCATTAGTTTTGAATATCACCTGCGAACTTAATGAACCCATGTATCTCAGCCCTAAGTAATAGGTATTTTGAATTTGAATTTTGATTGAATTTGAAGACACTGAAGTAAATAAAATAAAAATAAACAACAACTGACAAGTACTCACTAGTCACTGAAGTACTGAGGTAGCCTACCTGGATTCTGCCCATGAGATTGTCGTAGGAAGCTGGGTCAAATCTGTCCCTAATGCTTAGGGTGTGAGCAGCAAGGGCCGTATCTGCCTCCACTCTCTGTAAAAGTTTCCATCTGCGTCGTCTGTTAGACGTCGGCTAATCCCGTTTACTACGTTTGTCGCTGCTTGAGCGAACTTAAAATGATTATAGTCGTAGCACAGTATTTCCGGATCAGCAGCCCCCAATCCAGCGCAGCAAGTTTCTTCAATATATTGAAGTTGGCTGCCCTCATCAAAGAAGAAGAAGAAGAAGAAGCAGATCTCCAGCGCCATTTTGCAACTGCTGTGCCGAAACTACAATCGAGCTGCGCATGTGTGAAAAGATAGAATTTTAATTCTGGAGTAGAATTTTAATGTTGAAGTAGAATTTTAATTATGGTCCATAATTTTAATTCTATCTTTTGACACTAATAAGCTGTGGAAAAGTGTATCAAAAGGCACAATTTTAATTGTGTCACACAATTAAAATTCTATATCACAATTGAAATTATCAAAACCAAAATTTTAATTATAAACTAGAATTTCAATTCTAATATAAAATTGTAATTGTGGGCTTTTGACACTAATAAGCTACGGTGTCAAAAGTCAGAATTAAAATTCTGTTATAGAATTTCAATTCTGCTTTTGATAATTTCAATTTTGTTACACAATTTCAATTCTCGAACATAGAATTTTAATTATGGAAAGTAAAATTTTAATTCTGAAACATAGAATTTTAATTATGTAATAGAATTTTAATTTTGCCAAGACAGAATTAAAATTCTATACTAGAATTAAAATTCTGGGCTTTTGACACTAATAAGCCGTCATACACCCCTCTACAATTCACCTCTCTCTCCCCCTTGACTTGAGTAAACCTTTTTTTTGGGGTGGGGTGGGGGGTGGGGGTGGACTTAAACAAGTTGGAGTATGGTTGTCGGTGAAACGTGTGCAACGTGTTAAAGTGCCAGTGTAATCAACATGTTTAATTGTGAATGCCTATTGAAAGACAAGGCAAGGAGCCAGAATGATCGACGCATTGATCATGGGCCCTCACATTAAAAAGAAGACATTACGGAGAATATTAGGATGGTCATCTGTTAAACAGTCATATGCACATGAGTTATGTTGTCATAACTGTTATAGCAGGAGTGAGATTTAGCGGTCGCCCAGTCGCCCGAGGCGACTTAAAACCGGCTCGGGCGACCTCACTTGATAATTGAGGCAGCCTGCCTGGCGACCTAAAAAAAAGATACTGCTTGCAGACTTTTAGAAGCTCGGTCCGAAGCGAGAGAGTTTTTAGGTCACTATTCGTCTGCTATGAGTATGAAGCATACGCGAGATATTATTTCCCTTTGCCTACTTCCCTTTCGCGCCAAGCGCGCTGTCTGCTTTGTTTGTGAAAAAGACACTACAAATTACGTGTATTGTCAAGGTGACGGTTGTTGATCCAAAAATGTGGAACTTTATTTCTGGGGTCAACGAACCCCCGCCAAAGAAGGCGAAATCTACATGTAGTTCGGAGAAAAAAGAGCGTGACAAAGAGTATGAATCGAAGAGAAAAAGAAATTTTCAGACTGCATGGCTGAAACGTTCAGATGGCGAAGATCGATCTTGGCTCATTTCATAAAGAAGTTGGTCTAATGCACTGTACACATTGTTGTAAATACTTGTCAGGCTGCCTAAAAACCATGCGGGCTACATCACTTTACTTACTAGCTAGCCCGGCGGGCTAGTTAGTCTCCTGGGTTCAATCTCACCCCTGTATAGTTATAACGTTTGACTCTTTAAAGTACTGAGAATAAACAGATGTGCCAGGATTTTAACTTTACTTGGTTGTTACCATATTTTTCTTCCTTCTCTCTCTTTTAAAACTAGAACAACTTAAATGTTTGATCTTAATTATTTTACCAGTTGTCTTTTGATGCTATTTTGTGTTCATTTCAAATGGTTTGGTTATGTATACTATATTATCATGTTTTATTCAGATTAACATTTTGGTTGCAGTGAAGATTGTGACAGAGACGATGGCGGCGACTAGTACTTTCCCGCGAGGAGGGAAGAGAGTTGTTGAATCTCAGCAGTCTAAGCAAGATGAAGATTTGTTCAAGGTGGGTACTCTTACTATTATAGTTTCTTTATCATGTTTGTCAGTTTCTTAAACTGTATTGTCATGCATAATTGAAGATGGGAATCTCCTTGCAAGTAAATGGAGAGCATGTTACTAGTGTTGCAAGTCAGTGGAGAGCATGTTACTACTACTAGTGTTGCAAGTCAGTGGAGAGCATGTAACTAGTGTTGCAAGTCAGTGGAGAGCATGTTGCTAGTGTTGCAAGTCAATGGAGAGCATGTTACTAGTGTTGCAAGTCAGTGGAGAGCATGTTGCTAGTGTTGTAAGTCAATGGAGAGCATGTTACTAGTGTTGTAAGTCAATGGAGAGCATGTTACTAGTGTTGCAAGTCAATGGAGAGCATGTTACTAGTGTTGCAAGTCAATGGAGAGCATGTTACTAGTGTTGTAAGTCAATGGAGAGCATGTTACTAGTGTTGTAAGTCAATGGAGAGCATGTTACTAGTGTTGTAAGTCAATGGAGAGCATGTTACTAGTGTTGTATGTCAGTGGAGAGCATGTTACTAGTGTTGTAAGTCAATGGAGAGCATGTTACTGGTGTTGCAAGTATGTCACTGTGCATTAGCTTACAGTTACAGTTACAGCCAGTGCCTATGTTTGGCATAGATTGTATCCTTATTATGGCTTATGGTGGTTCTGTAAGCAAATGCCTTGAGCAGCTCTTTCAGCTGGATTGTGCTACTCTTTTTGGATGAGAGTATAAATTGAGGTCTAGGATGTGCACTCATGCATTTCAGGGTATGGACATTCAAGATCTGATGCTCAGGTCCTAGAAGGGGGAGTGACAGCCACACAAATGCTGTCAGCTAGCACTAGGTCCCTTCTCCCCATATCCGGTCACCCAACATTGTGCTCAGTTGTCTTGGTGTTAACCAGTGCGACCAATGGCTGCAAGTGTGTACCTTAGGCCTTTTGAGTTAGATCCCATACGGGCCACAGCCTTGAGCAAGAAAAGCGCTATATTAATAATATCATCCTATCCGTGAACTGTGAAGGGGCACCACAGATGATCATTTAACCAGCGTACTCCATCTTTCTCTGTTCTCAGCAACCCTCACGGCTCTGCTCAGTGTTAAGCCAGTCCATGCTCAAATGTTGTCACCTCTTTTTCTGTCTCCCTCTTCTGTCTCCTTGCACCATGCCTTGCAGGATGGTCTTTGCAAGGCCTAATGCTCTGGTGATGTGACCGTAGTGTCGAAGTTTCCGTTTCGTCACCACTGTGAGCATGTTATTGTGTTGTCCAATGGCTTGTGTGATGGTCTGTTGGACTTTGCTGTTGGTGATGTGCTGGGTATAGCGATAGGGCATTTCCTATATTAATATAAGAATGGTAAAAACACACACACACACACAAAGATTAAATTAGTAGCTGTGTAAACACTGCTCTGTTCTATGTTATCCACTGACACAGCTGGAAGGAGAGAAACACAAGAAGAGGAAGAAAGGAAAGAAGACCAAAGTGTCCAGAAAACCTGACACTCATGTCCAAGCCATGACATTTGAGGTAAGTCAATTTTATGCTTGTTTTTTTTTGGTCAAGAGGTAGCGCATTTTTCTCATAAAAAGTCGTACAAAGAGCACATTCAGTGTGCTATGTAAAAGCTATTACTTTAATACTTTTACAATGGTACGTTTGTTTTTATGTAAATAATATTATCTGTGTTCACATCTTTCACAATCTTCAAAATTAGAAGTGATCTGTAACAGATAATTCTGGTCATAGAGAGAGAAAGAGTGTGAGTATGTTTTAATCTGTTTATAATACTTACATGGTCAATGGATTTATGGACCTCGTACGTAATTAGGATGTTCCTGAGACTCTAGGAATAGTGTTTTCTGTAGCTCAGCATACAGCAGTTGCTTTTTTATTTCGATTAAGGTCTGCACCTATGTATATGCCTTGTACACATTCGCTTCACCTTTCATCTCCATGTGTGTAGACCAACAAATTGACCTCTGTCACAGTTGACAGATGGGCTTCACCACAAAAAGAATTCCTATTAT
The DNA here is from genome assembly GCA_036898135.1 of Oncomelania hupensis. Classification (NCBI taxonomy): domain Eukaryota; kingdom Metazoa; phylum Mollusca; class Gastropoda; order Littorinimorpha; family Pomatiopsidae; genus Oncomelania; species Oncomelania hupensis. The sequence goes on from CM072511.1 coordinate 160,448,016, forward strand.
CTCCTATTATATCCCGTAACTTGGAGGTCGTAGGGGCACTCCAGAAAAAAGTAAAAATTAAAAAAAAATTCAGTTCATTGTTTTGATTTGTGTACGAGTTATCTGTTCAGTAATTCTTGGATTTGAGTCATTCATTCTTTTCCGTGTCAGGCTTTGCGAGAGGGTACTGTGGTGCTGGGCAGAGTCAAGGACGTGCAGGAGTTCAAGGTCATGGTGTCCTTGCCCCATGGTCTGCTTGGCACACTTCACGTGACAGCTGTATCACAGGCCTACACGCAGCGTCTGCGCGAAGTTGCTGAGGCTGACGATGATGCCGAAGTTGATGAGGTAAGGCTGTGTTGGCGGGTTCTGTGCATCACTATCACACACCAAAGAGCTTGGTTTGTCTTTTTCAAAACTGTGACAAAAACGCTGTGTTTCATAGTGCACTTTGGCTGCAGTGCTTTCACAGAGAAAGCAGTCCAATTGTAGTAAACATGTTTGCAACTCGACAAAATCAAATTTGAATTGTCAAATATATATTAGTTATTTGCATTATAAGGTGTTGTGTTGTGTCATTGATATTTACCAAATAATTGAAGCTAGTCACTAACTGACTAAGCCATTTTTTTCTACATTTTCTTTGCAAGTTACCATTTGTTAAGTACTCTGTTTTTTATTTTATCTTTTTTTTATATATATATATATTGTTACAGCAACTCCCCACACTCAAAGATTTGTTCACAATGGGAGAAGGAATTGCCTGTAAAGTGGTTTCGGTAAAAAGCCAAGACAAAAAGCGATTTGTCGACCTCACGTCTGACCCCAGTGCTGTCAACAGAGATCTGCCAGTCAACGCCTTGAGGAAGGGTTCTGTAAGTATACAGAGAGATTACATGCCTGCCTCTTTCTGACTTTAACATTTTTACTTTTAGCTCCCTTTGTTTTACATGTTCCATTTTTGCTTGTAATTCCCCATAATAATCCTATCCCGTAACTCGGAGGTCGTAGGGGCACCACAGATGATCGTTTAACCAGCGTATTCCATCTGTTCCTGTCCTCAGCAACCCTGATTGTTTCGCTCAGTGTCAAACCAGTCCATTCTCGAATGTTGTCCTCCAACCTCTTTTTTGGTCTCCCTCTTTTTCTACCTCCTTTCACTGTGCCTTGCAGGATGGTCTTTGCAAGACCTGATGATCTGGTGACGTGGCCATACAATCAAAGAAGTGTCCAGCACGAAGCCATCCCCGCCTCTCCCCATCTAGTGCTGTGATGAAGCATTTTGTGTGGAAATGTGTATTTGCTTTATCAACTTTCTTTCAATCATTTCTTCCTCTTTATCACAGTGTTGAAAGCTATGATTTTTCTTTTGACCTGCTAGACTTATGACTTTTCAAAGCCAGCAGTCCACCAAGAATTCTCACTAGCCAAGTAACAACATTCTCAAGAACTGAAACTGCACAAGATTCACTGAAACTTGACACGTTTTATCATTAGAAGGAGAAATGAATGAGACCCAATGCAGCCTGCCAGCGTGGTGAGTGAGCTGTCGGTTGTCTGCCTGACCAGAGATTAGCTCGGCACCATTTTAGCACAGACTGGCCACACTATGTAAGTGCATATTGAAACACAATTACATATCATTGAGGTTATCATCATAACAAACTGAACGGTTGTCAGTAACGTGACTGAACAATAAATGGTCTAGTATCTTATTTGCCCAGGTCCTGTTTGGAGCGGTACGGAGTGTGGAGGACCATGGAATGAGCATTGACATTGGGGTGCCCGGTATCCAGGCTTTCTTGCCTACAGATCAAGCTTCTGATCAAGGTACTATAACTTTCTCATTTAAAAAAAAATTCTTTTGGTATAATGCATTTTGAAAACAGTATATGAAGATGTGGGATTATACAGGCATAAAAACAGGATATGGAGACATGGGATTATACAGGCATGAAAACAGGATACGGAGACGTGGGATTATACAGGCATGAAAACAGGATATGGAGACGTGGGATTATACAGGCATGAACTTCACAATCAAAAATCTGTATTGTCCCCATACAACTCCACAGAAAAGGAAGCTTTTCTCTCATTGTACAATAATCCAGTTTGACAACTGCCATTTTGAAGCTTTTGACATGTGTATATGACCTTTGACCTGTGGATATGACTTAAGTTATTCATAAAACAGTAAGCTGATACCACCTTTCAATATTAAGATGGGCAGAGAGAAGGGAACATGGAGAAAGTAAACAAAAAAATCTCCAAATTCAAAATTACAGTTAAAGGCTTGTCAACAGCTTGTTTTGCAAAACCATCCTGCAAGGCACAGTGCAAGGAGGTAGAAGAAGAGGGAGACCGAAAAAAAAGGTGGGAGGACAACATTCGAGAATGGACTGGTTTGACACTGAGCAAAACCATCAGGGTTGCTGAGGACAGGCAAAGATGGAGTAACGCTGGTTAAACGATCATCTGTGGTGCCCCTACGACCTCCGAGTTACGGGATAGGATTATTATGGGGAATTACAATTACGGGATAGGATTGGAGCTTGTCAGCATCAACAGTTCCAGAGCTGTTGGATCTGGATTTATGTGTTGCTAACTGGTGGAGAATGAGTTCCTGTGGCAATAATGTTATAACATGTATTCAGAGCATGAATTTTGTTGGTCTACCTTTTCAGCGGGTCATCTGACTGTAGGCAAGTGTGTGTGGTGCAAAGTGGACTCTGAGAACAGTCTAGATGTCATGACCGGAGAGACTCGGGTTATCCGCGTGTCCATGCTCAACATTCTAGAGGCTGAGGTCGGTATCATGGTTGTGGGGGATACTGTGGATGCTCCACTCTTTCATTTCACAATCTTTTTACAATGGAACTTTTTTTTCCCCCAATCAGTAGATTGAATTGATACGGGGAAGGGCAGTGAATCTTTCTTCTACATTTTATAATTCATTCGTTTGTATATTAATCTGTCAAGTATGACTTTCGTGGACAAAAATAATGAGTGCATCTGACACAACCAGGCTAAGTGCATAGCAAGACAGGGTGGTTGAATATAAATCCCTATTGACAATGGCTGATATTATGTGTAAACAGTACTGCATTTGCAAGAAACTGGAATGTATTGTGATCCGGAAACAGTGGTAGAAACCCATTGCTGACCTCCGACAGGTTAAAAAAAGGAAGGGAACCAACACACGCAAAATACTATAAAACAAAGAGGACAATCTCAAGCAAAGGCTGTCTTGTTCAACATAATAAATTTTAAAAATACAACTTTTTCATTCACAATCTCCAAAACATTACAACATAACATAGAAATTGATTATCTAGCTAACTAAACACACAAACTGCATCGAGCAAGTTCAGAAACGCTGCTGCACAAAGCTAAAACGCTAAGAGAAATGCATCGTCTTCTCTGTTATCACAACGCCATTGGAACAAGCTGGAACAAACAGCTCAGCGCACTGTACTGGCTATCCGAGATCAAAGCAGGCTATTTTTAGGAATCAGGCCGCGTGCTAATACGTCTCAAATTAAGTGCGGCCTACGTGGAGTGTCGCCTGACAGTATGTCTTGTGTATTCTTATTTCTTGTGTCTCCTGAGTTCACTCCAGCAAGTTCAATCAGTCAAATACAGCACAGTGCAATGCAGCGAAACAGTGCTACACAAACTCCTCTTTTACTTTCCAGTGTCTCCCCCAATCTCCCTCTCTCCTAGCATCTGTTCTGTAGATCATCCCAGTTGTACCATAAAGTTCCTGGAATATTTGTATTGAAAAATGGTTAACCTGGTTTGTTTCAGACAATGGCACAGGCCATTTCATCAGTGGATTGCTTACATCCTGGCATGAAGGTCAAGGCTACAGTGGAGAGGGTAATAGATTTTGAAAAGTTAATAATAATTTTTTGAATTTTAGTAAGAAATTTAGCTGTATGATGGAGCAGTGAGGAGTTGACATTTTTCTTGAGATACACACTGGATGATAATGATAATAATAAATGCTAAATGAACCTTACTACTAAATCAGACTCAAAACACAGCGACCTGTAACCAATATGCACGCTCACATGTTAAAGACACTTTCACTGTTACGTTGAAACGCGAAGGATAGTATGTCTGAAACGCGCACGATAGATCTAATCGTTTCACTTTGCAAAGTATTCAATAATAGAGTGTATTTACCTTTGATTTGAGTTTGCATTGTTGTTAGGAGAGGCTTTGTATAACGTTGATAATTTTCGTTAGTCGATATTATTGGAGAATTCTCTAGATTTGCGTGTTTACGGTCCATCGAAGATTCCCGATAAATGTAAATATTTGAGAACATTCCTGGAATTTGTAGAAAGATGTATGACGTTAGTCAGTGATGACGAACTTTATTTTGATTGGTGGTAAAACGTCATTGGGAACATTCTGACGTTATCTTGATCGAGAGAAAAATTATGAAATGGATGCTCTGTGTGTGGGTTGAGAGAGAGTGAAAAGGTGATTGTATGCAGTTGTTGATGAACGCTGAATAAAGTTTGAAAACTTCATACGACTCCTGACTTGTTGATGATTGAACGGGCTGCGTGGATAAACGAATCAAAGTTACACTTATCAGGATTTCAAGCATCGGGGCTGCATCAAATACTGATAGAAAAACACCAACATCCAACAAGTGTAACATTCACATACATGACAAACATTCATTACTCAAGCATTTGGTGTAAAGGCAAGTCGCTATTAGAAGACAGAAAGGAAATCAAAATTTGTGACCGGCACCATCCAATACCATTATTGAAGGGAGGGAGAAAACTGGAGTACCCTGAGGAAACCCTCAGTGACCTGAAAAGTCTGGTAGCTAAGTCACCTAAATTTGTCCAGGGTTGCAGGGTTCCAACCCGTGGCCTAATAAAACTAACTTTGAAAGGTTAATTAATTTTTAGCTTCCATTTGATATATTTATTAGATTGATGAATGGATGATTGAGGTAGATTGGTTAATTAGATGGGTTGATGAATATCTGTGTTGCTTGTTCAGGTGTTGAAGAATGGAATCAACATCAGGATACAAAAGTTCAAAGGTTGTGTTCACAAAGCGCATCTGCCTCAGGACGTCAAGTTTTCTGCTGAACAAGAGGTAAATTATTGACGTCTCTGATCACCATTCCCAGCTCTCACCTTAATCATCGTCATCATCATTATTATCTTCATCATTTGTATCGTCATCCCCATCATTATTATCCTTTTGTGTATGATTTCTTCTTTTACTACTTCTTCTTTAGCTTTTATGTCTCTTCTTTAACTTTTGTGTCTCTTCTTTAGCTTTGTTCGCTTTCCATTTGTTTTGTTCAGGGTGGAGAACTTTCCGCGAATCCGCGGATTTCCGCGGAAGGCATTTGTATTTCCGAGAAAAAAATATTGAGTTCCGAGTGTGAGAAGCTGAGGGGCTACCCTTTATTGGGCATAGCGGCCAAAAGCGGCCGAAGTTCTGAACAGGCAAAACGTCCAAAAGCGTCCGTATAAACCATGTGGTTATATTCTCGCGTTGTTTGAAAGATTGCGAGACTTCCGGCAATTGACTTCCGGTTTTCCTGTTGTGAAATGCGTTCGTTTTTTCGATTTTTTTTCCAAATTTTCTTGTGTGTGTGTCTAAAATGGATGGTTTGGATTCTTCGACTGATGAAGGGGAGTTTACAGGCTTCCATTTATTAGACATTAAAGTGAGAGAAATGGACTTGGAGTCGGAGGAAGAGATCGGTACTAACATTAGAGTTAGACAATTAGTGTCAGTAGTGTGCATGCATATGATCTTTCAGACTGGCATGAAAGTGCACTCAAGAAGAGGAGGGGGCTTGTTTGGACTTTTTAAAGCTTTTTTTTTCATACACATGGAGTAATAAAAAACAAGACATGACAAGAGAAGTATAAAAAGGTAGATAATCAAAAGATAATTTATTTCTGTTCATTTTGCATTTTATTTCATTTAAATCTATACACTAGTCACTAATAGTAATACCTAAGATGTGGTGTTTTTACAAACGTACCCCTAAATATCTCTAAAATTATAAAAAATTCTTGCTTGTTCACAGCTAAAAAATAGACAAACGTGTGCCCAGTAAAATTGGAAATGTGGAGTTTGTGTGTAACAGTGGTGGACCTCAAACTTTGTTAGGCCTACAAATCAAGATTCTTAACTTTTTTGAAAGACATGTGCATAAAACATTCTTTTTTTTTTTGGTTGTTGTTTCTATTGATGTTTACTTTGTGCTTTTGGAATTCAGAAGAGGCCCTAAATTACTTTCAAATTTGCCTAAATTCATTTTCTTCACAGGGGCGAATACCGGGGCTTGGCCTCTGGGCCCCGGCCGGATTTCAGAGATTTCTTGATTCAGTTGTTCTCCACCCTGTTTGTTATTATGTATATTGTTTGCGTTCACCTTAACGACAGAATTATTACCAGCTAGCTGCGTGCATTCTTCTTCATTTACCTAGCCCCCTTTTTTTTTTTAAAATAGAATTTAAGTTGACCTACCTAGTTGTAAACTCTTGAGCTAATGCTTGTTTTGCAGATTGAGGGGCGAGTACTGTACATCCACCCGTTGTCAAAAGTGGTCTCCCTCTCACTGTTGCCAGGCATCATGAACTGCGTTCAGCCTACCGAAATTCCTTTTGGTGGGTACTCCATCGGTGAATTTGCTGAGGCTGAGGTCTCGTTCGTGGCCCAAGGCAGCGATGTCTACTTCAAGCTGGAAGGCAGTCTTGCGATGGCACCGGTGAGTGGTGTCTTGATCCTCATTTCTGCTTCTTCTCCCTCGCCCAAGTGGTCTGTTTGGGAATGAATAATAATATTGTGATTATCAGGGGGTGCTGAAAACCAAAATTTTGAACTTCGTCTTTTGAGTTTTTGACTGACCCTAAGTCTTCCAAAACTCTTACTAGTCCCCTTACAACGTTCACACAAAATAACGCTTAATTTAGAATTTAGTTTGCAAATGATGAGAGACAATAAAATGTAGTCCACTGTGGAATGAAGAAAGATGGGAGGCTGCCTGGTATGTGAATAGCGTGCTAGGAACAGGTCTTAGGCATGATTTTATACTCTTAGGCATGATTTTATACTGACAGGGGATCAACGTGCCAGCGCTTTCAGGATCCTGATAACGAGTGAAGTCTTATTCAATATTCTGTACTGTTGTTTGTTTTGTTTTTAGTTTCATTGCACAAAACAGAATACAGCGTTTATTCAGTCAAATGACAACATACATTGCCTAATGGAAATTGCCCCAGTGGTGGTAAACTGTCACACACTTCCACACACCCCACAACTCCTTTTAAGACTTCTGTCACGGGCCCCGAGCGGGTTCCGTGACTTCAGCACATAAAGCGAGTGAAAAGGAATAAAACTCAAACAAAATAAACTAACACAAATGCCAGAATACAATCACACTCTTTTATTCCACAATTAACAAGCAGACACATGACAAATGGGAACTAACCACCCCTCAACCCCTATCAAGACCCCCGTCCCAATAGTGATACTAACTAACAACTACCTCCCCTTGTTCAACCCTAAACAGAACTAAACAACAACAGTTTCTTTACAAAATGCGTACAACAAAATCACAATCAATAAATCAATACAAAATGTAACTCTTCAAATAATAAGTGATGGCATTATAAATCTTTTACTCTTAAACTGCTATCTCGGTGAAGCTGTAGCACTGAAGCACTGTTCCAATGTTTTTGTCAAGTAGCTCAGAGAGCTAAACAGTCTCTTTCACAATAAGTGGATGATTCTCTAACTAAATGAATATGTTTTTAGGTGTGGTGCAGTGCGAGTCTGTGTGTGCATGAATTAGGTGGGAAAACCTCCTGAAATAGCGTTGCCTCGACACATAGGCAAAACTCGCAGCAGTGGCAGAGACCACCACAACTCTTCTCTGCTGTAGAGGCAACAGCACACCCCAGGCTGGCTAGAAATCAATCAGCGTCAACAACGGTAACCAAACGTCAACAGCATAAGAAGCAGCATAAGAAGTAACAGCGTAGAATAATAGCGTAGAAGTAACAGCCCAAACCTGTAAGCATATACACAGTCTTAACAGCCTGCTTACAACAATAAATACTATATAATATAACATAACACGCCGTCCTCCGTCCCCCATCTTGACCTGTGTATGAATACCATGATAATAATACAAGATGCTATACACACATTTCAATAATATAAATCAACCTTTGATGCTAAATAATTCGCATCTTCTACGAATACAAACATTTATATAAATATACATAATTATTGCAACCACACTTCAATCACACAATCCTGACTCATTCTACCTTCCTCCATCATCACCATCACCCCCAACGGTTATAACACATCACGATTATCTCCCTTCATTCATACTATCTTGCTGCATTATATTGTAATATAAACATGCTTCCTCATAATCATCACTTCATCTTTCTTCAGTATAATACATTCTATCGCTCTCTCCATACATACACACCCACTCTCTCTCTCCCTCTCTACATTCCCCATCGTCGCCTTTGACCCACTTATACAACAGCAGCAATGACATTTCCCCATCACATATACAATAATAAAATCATAGGAAAATCATATAAAATCAACAAAATTCATTATGCATCCTAAAATACATCCCCTTCCCCACACTCATTACCACTCATACGCGTACGCAGTTCTCGGAGTGCGCCACTAAAGAATTGAATAACAGGGTTTGCTTACCTTTTAGGCCCCGGCTTGTGATACACCTTCTCCCCCAACACCACAACACAACACAGCACTGTCACAGTACACAAATGGTTAGTCTTTTGAGAGTCACTTTGTCTTGCTATTGCTGGTTATTTCACTTCCCAAATAACACTTATAACTGAGGATGAGGTCACCTTAGTTCTGTAACAGACACTAAGTCTTGGTGGGTGTTCAATCGAGAACAACACACACCTTAAGAACAAAACCCTACATTCGTTCACAAATGGCAGTTAATATTCTTCCTCTCGACTCTAAACATCCTTATCCCGACGAGGGCATAAGACCTTGGGTGGCTATATAAGCAATAAACACACCCTTCCAACAGTACCCTACACTACAATGACCTCTGTCACAGGGTTGCTGCCTGGTTAGATTCGTCCTTCTCGCAAAAGCATCTCAAACCACTCTGCCCTACCAAAAACGCACCGGCCACAAGCAAATAGTCGAGCTCTCGTCAGTATGCGCATTCTTTATTACACATAGCCCTATTCTGAATTTGGCCTACCCCTGTCTTCTTCGTTACGCACGGACTTTACGAAACTGCACCTTTCATACGCAAAAAAGTAAATCGGTCACGCTACCCTATGTACACTACATACAAAGAAGTGTAACTTCGTAAAAAGTGTAATTCTCCCTGCTATCTGAAAACTCGTGTCGTCACAACTTCATTTAAAAGATCATGCAGCCACATTTCCAACATTAAGCTTAATCACATTGGATATATAAAATCTCAAAAATGGACATGAGTATATACTATATCACAGACAAGCTATAATCACTAAATCTAACGCACTCACGCACCAATAAACACACACACACGTTGACATTTATTGTAAACAGCTCTGGCAGACCGAATGTTCTAATCAAATCATTTACAAATTATTTCTAATTCTCCCAGATTTGTTTTCTTCTTTGCCTAACTTTGCATCCACCCGCAAAGAAGAAACTGTTTTGGCTTGCCTTCATATTGGGCATACTTATGTCACCCACAGTTTCCTTTTAAAAGGAGAAGAACCACCATGGTGCTTTGCATGTGACAAATCCTTTTCCGCCTGCCATTTTCTGTCAGAATGTGCTGATCTGGTTGATAAAAGAGAAAGATATTTGATACCTTTTAATGAGATTTTTAAAGTTTGCAATAGTAAACACTTGTTTCAAATTTGACATGATGTTGGTTTGTTTTGCCCCATACAGGTCATGTTGCCTTGTTTATATTCTTGGTTAAATTGTATTAGTAAGGCTGGTTTTATTTACATCTTTTCTCATATTTAAATCTTAGCAGTTTAGTCTGATTTTGCTTGGTTTTGTGTGGTCCTAATTCAGCTGTTGGCAGTCTGCTGGACTCTATAAGCACTGAATATCTACCTGTCTATCTACACAGAGAAACATAAATCGATACCTGTTTAAGAACTCTGTTACATTACAAAGTACCGTCCTCTCCACCCGCTCCCCCCTCCCAATGAAAAATACAAAACAACATGCATATGAATAAAAGTGAGATTGACATAAAAGCAAAATGTTATTGAGTATCTTGAAGCATGTATGTATATGTCAATCCCCTCTATTTGAATGTAGACAGTAACACACCTGCTGACCATAAAGCAGGAAGTATTTTTTATTGTTTGTAATTGGGACTAGTCTGTATTTATCGCTGCTCTAAGGGTCAGCTTGTAGCATTTATTGATTTTTGTTTGTTTGTCCCACGCTTTTAGTGATACATCGTGTTTATGTTTGCAGCATCACCATCTGAGCGATGAGAAGATCAAAGACGTGCACCAGGCATTCCCAGCAGGCTCCAGGCACAAGTAATCCAATGTTCTTGTTTCATCGGGCAGACAAAATGCAACATAGCAAATACAAAATTGGTCCAAACACAAACTCCCAAAATATATGAAATGTTAAAACGTCAGCAGATTAACATTACGCTAGTTTTTGTATTCGTTTCTTTTTCATTAACATATTATTATTGTTGTTATTTACTATTATTAGTGGATACAGTATTACAACAGTTTTTTTTTTACTGTTGATGAGGATGTCTGGCTGTGAAGCACCAAACTGCAAGATTATGGCAATTTTTTAAAATAATGACATTCGCGCTGTTTGGCTTTTCAGGTGCCGTGTCATTGGTTTCAAACCAGCCGATGATGTTGTGGTTATCTCTTTGAAGCAGTGAGTATGCAACCTCTTTATCATTCAGTGCTTTCCTTGGTGTTTTTTTAACCCTTGGCGGTTGTGAATTCTTGAGCAAGCTTTTAAATGAAATTTGTTTCCAGCGCTTTTCCAGCTCAAGAGCTAATCAAGGCGCTGACCGATACAGGGTCCAACTCCAGCTGCCCAAAGTGCCCAACTTTTTGTCTTTGGCTGTTCATCTGATGCCCAGTTCTGGGCAGCGGGGTTTGAGGTGGAAGGGATCTAGTGGTAGCCGACACTTGCCTGCGTTGGACTTTAGCAACAGGATCTTTTAAGTCCAGGGCATGGGTGCACAGACTGGACCTCAGTTTATACTCTCAATTCAAAGAATAAGTGACCTGATACTCTCATCCCTGAGTTAATTTTCCACCCCCTGCCTGCCTCAAACCTGCTTCCCATGCATTTAGTAGTACTGGAAACTTCAGCATTGGGGGACTAGCGCTCTTACCACGAAGTCAACTGGCTCACCTACATGTGGCTAACATGTGACAGTCCATTGCAGAAAATGAATCAACGTACTGATTGTGGCTTCTCAACCCAAGAAGAAGGAAAATAAATACATCTGTTTTTGTTTTTGTTTTTTTTTAAATCAGTTTATAGTCCCCTCTCTTCCCGATAAGGATTTTCAGAGAGGAGACCTATAATTTGTACATCTGTTTTATCTCTTCCACCTTTTTATCTGGATTTATGCGTCACACATTACAGTTCACTCCTCACTAATTTTCTTGTGTTGTGACTGAATGAGCAATGCCTTGGTTACTATTGCAGAAGTGTAATGAAGCAGAAGATTGTTTCCATCAAGGACATACAGCCAGGACAAATTATGGAGGTACATTTAGGTTTTTAGTTAGTTAGGTTTGTTTGTTTTGTTTTTAGTTAGTAATGTTTGACATTATTGATCTTTTTCTATTTACTATGCTCGATTCTGTTTGTTTTTGTCGATTCTGTTTGTTATGGGAGATTCCAACTAGAAAGCAGCTTCATTGTTTGGTCTTCATATTTATAGCATCCATTTGTAGTATAATGAGCAGGCTAAGCATTAAGTAACAGAAATGATAACGCAGAGTGATTTGTTGGTGGTGAGGAAGAGGGTCTTGGTGTGGTGTTGGAAATAGCGATACGTTCATTTTGGGGAGGAGAGTGAAAGTGAAATATAAATAATATGAGTTATAAATTAATTTCGAAAAGAGATCTTATTTCTGTTGATCTGTAAAAAAAAAAAAAGTAGTGCAAATCTTATGTCTAGTGCCTCCAATCACTATATCTGTGTGAAATTGCATGTGCATTAAAAATCCTTGTATTGTTAGCATTGTTGTAATCATCATGGGAGGTGTAGAGAAGCAGAGAGATACAGCTATTTTAACCAGCCAGTTCCATAACAAAACTACTATAAATTATTATTTGTATTATTTAAAAAAACGCTATCATCATCATCTTTTTTGTCATCTTCTTTATCTTCTTCTTAATCCATATTATGTTACAGTGCACAGTGGAGGCCTTTCATGACAGTGGCATCATCGTGTTGCTGGGCAAAGGCTTGACTGGGATCATTCCCAAACTGCACGTGGCAGACATTCCAGTCAAACAGTTCAGCAAGAAATTCAAGTTGGGGCAGCAGCTGAAGTGCAGGGTGGGTAACTAATGTTTGTCAGACGCAAGCACAGTAAAGGCAGTTCACCATTGGGCTAATGCAACACTATGTGTGGTGACTTTTATCTCCTACATCTTGGCCTAAAAAATCAAGTTTGAAATGTCTTTATAATAATGCCTCAAATTTTCCTCACTGCTTTAATAATCATTAATGCTCACACAGCAGAGCATTACACATAATCAGCAGTTTTAGGAATAGTTAATTTGCTACCATTTTCTATAATAGTAATGGATGCAAGATGCGCCTTATTTTGAAATCAAACTCACCGCACGGCAGTCTGTAACCAACATACACTACTAACATGTTACCGACACAACAAACACATTCACCGCTTTTACATGTGGTGTAAAAGCAAGTCGTTATTAGAAGACGGAAAGGACCTAAGGTTTTATTATTGAAATATCCAAAACCACTATTATAATACCCTGTGTTGTGGCTGTACACATCTTTGGGCTCCTGAGACTAAAGGTATTTATGCTACATGCCAGTTTCCACTAAACAGGCGAGCTTGACGCTAGCTGAGAGTCGTAGTCTTATCAAGCACAGGCTCTATGTATGCCCTCAACAATCTTAAGCTGATTGCCTGTATAAGCTTATCCTATCCTATCCTGTAACTCGAAAGTCTTTGGGGCGCCACAGATGATCTTTTAACCAGCGTACTCCATCTTTCTCTCTCCTCAGCAATCTCATGGCTTCACTACTTCTGCCTGCTTGCACTGTGCCTTGCAGGATGGTCTTTGCTAAGCCTGATGCTCTGGTGACATGGCCATATGACTGAGAGTTTCTGTTTCTACACCAATGGAAGCATGTCATCGTGTTATCCAATGGCTTGTGTGATGGTCTATCGGACTTTGTCGTTGGTGATGTGCTGGGTATAGGAAATGCCCAGAGGTCTTCTGTAATATCTCATCTCCATGCTTTCTGCCATGAATGCCCATGTTTCGCGAGAGTATAGGAAGATGGAGATGACAAGGGAGAGCAGCAACCATACCTTGGAGTGTAGACTGTCTTTCCAAAGCTTAGTAGCGAAATTTGTATTGTTTATTTGTGTTTGTCTATGCAGGTGCTGAAGGTGGATGCGGACAGAAAGAAGGTGTCCCTGAGCCACAAGAAGTCATTGGTCAGCAGCAGCAGCGTTGTGCCTGCATCGTACGACGAAGTCAGACCTGGGATGCAGCTTGAGGGCTACATCATCGCCGTCAAAGACAACGGGGTGGTCGTCTGCTTTTGCAATGATGTTAAGGTATTTTGTGAAAAGAGTATCTCCCTGCTTTGTTTTTCTTTCATTCTGTTCTTTTTGTCTTTTCTTTCTTTCTTTTCATTCTTTCTTTTCTGTCGTTAATTCAAGATTGTCTACAGTTTTGGCTTAAAGTCTGCCCTCCGCCGTCTGGCTGTGCAAAAACTTTAAAGTGGCTAAGTACTCAGAACCTATTTCAACTATTACAACCAAACTTGGTAAGATGGTGTATACCACCGAGTTTTCGAAAATGATCAGTGAATGAATGGCTTCACTTCAAGGTTAAGTTCACAGGGTGATCAAATGACTATTATTTTACTCTTTTTTTTCCTAGGTTATTAGTATTGAACAAAATTCTTTGATGCATGATAGACATCAATGAGACACACACACTTTGCAAATTTAGTCAACCTCTCTCCAATGTCAAGGTCACTGGAGCTGTCCAAAGTTGGTTTGTATAAGTACTTTGAAGTGACTTTGACCCTAAACTATGATAAATATTAAGTACAAACTTATTGTATTTACAGATGATAGATTGATCTTTCATATTTTTCCTTTTTGCGTTGATGTTGAAGGTCAAGGTCATTTTAGGCCTTGCGAAAACATAAACAAAATAGGTCATCGTATAGTGGAATGGTTGTTTATTTAACCCATAGTATGCAACAACATTGAGTTGTTTGATCAGACATGCATGAGAGATCTTGTGAGAATCTAGGTCATCCCAAGGTCAAGGTCCCTGAAGGTCAAGGTCATCCCAAGTTCACCGGTTTTTTGTCGGGCCTAATACAACTTTTGCTGTACTTTATTTGATTGTACATAAGTGTATTTGGAGCCAGAGGTCAATGTCATCTCAAGGACAAGAGCATAGAAAGATCAAAATCAGTATTACTTTGCATTCTGTTTTTCCTAGGTACTCATTTTCATGTTAAATATCCAGTTCCATAAGGAGCATTTGAGTCATATGGGCTTTGCCATTGTAGTCTTATATTCTCTTTATGCACCGCGAGCATTCTTTGGGATGAATACCTTTGTGGTTGAAGTGGACATCGTCATTATCATCATCTTCATCATCATCATATTGTTGGCTGTTTCAGGGATGGGTACCTCGTCTAGAGCTCAGCACTGTGGAGATTCTCCACCCAGAAACGGCATTTCAGAAAGGGCAGATTGTGCGCTGTTTGGTCACATCATGTCAACCAGAGCACCAAAAAATGCGTCTTTCCTTTGTTGTACGTTTTCACATTGAATGTTTTTTGTGCCATTGTTTTGTATTGCTTACATTGGTCTTAGGTCAGTTGGTTTTTGGTGTTGTTGAATACTCTGTATATTTTGCACCTTTAATCTCAGCATATTGAGAAGTATGTGTTATTATAAATCAGCGGGGTAGTAGTATATGTGTATATTGCAACATCGCTTAAGGGCACCAGCTCTGATTTATTTCAAATTGTAGCTGTTACAGGTTTTTTGTTTTTCATCCTCTGTTGATTCGTGGGCACTTCCTTGGAGTCTTAAAAAAATCTAGCACCTATTTTTGGCCCATCAGCTGTGCGTGCAGAATTGGTTAAAGAGAACAGCAGGTCATTCTTAGTTGCCAGATGGATTCATATTTATTCTTTTATGTAGCTCCTTTTCAGCTCAAGATACCTCATACACCTGAGATTAAGTGCACTGTAACAAATGCATTGAATAAACTATAACAGATGTATTGAATATTGACTGTTGTACGTGATGTGATGACAGATCAGTGGCAAGGCTTCCATAGGTACTGATGCGCCCAAGATGGAGGGGTTTGAAGTGGGAAAGGTGAGATGAGCATTTTGTCATGTTGCGTCAGTATTTTGGCACTGGCATCAGTATGGATGTGGCAATGGATAGGATATGTATGTGGGGTTCGAGGGAAGGGTGTATGTGTGTGTGCATGTGTGTGTATAACATAAAGAGACAGACTTGGAAGTAGTGTCAGCACTATTTGCACTCTTTATGCACAACACCTTTCCTGGGTATACCTGGAATCCTACATTTTATGTGTTTCAATAGTTCATATTTTTACCCCAAAATTTATTCTTGACAAATAAGAAGTACAAACCCTTCAAGTGAAAGTTAACAGGTATTTTAGAAAATGGTCATCAGAACAATAGACCTTGCTGCGCAATGGGGCTACTTTGGGCTGTTTACTAGCCATCACACCTGGCCTGACAGCCACTCTTACCCCAGTCTGAGACCTAGGCCTACACACAGCCTATGCTTGATAGATCTCTGACACTCAGCTAGCGTTAACCTTGCCTGTTGGGAACAAACTGGCCTTTTGTCTTTCTTTTGTGCCCGAGCTAGAGGATTGGGGCATGATCGTTAAGGCGAGATTTGTGCCTTTGTGATCTGTTTTAAGATAAGATAAGAATATTTATTCACCAAGTAAAAATGTTACAAGGATTTTGGTGTGGCATGGCGACAATGAAATACATCCTTTCTTCCACAGTCACACATGCATTCATCGTGTCCTACACTTCATTGGCATTCAACATGCATACAGCACTAAAGGATAGGTAAACTCAGTGTTAAACATACATCAGTCATATATCACAAATTATGGAGTCACACACACACTGCAAGTAAAACAAAATACAGCAGTAAAACAATATAACAGCATGAAATAAAATGAAGAGAATGATTAAGAAAGTTAAGCTTCACATCCAAATCACAACACACCACACACACACACACAACAGTATGCATTGAATAGCACATTCCTATTGTACAAAGGTACAAATCAAGCAATGTAAAGGTAATGACAGTCTGTATTTGAGGATTGTGTGTCTTAGTATTAACATGTTTTTCGTTTTGCTCTTCTTCTTTTTTTCAACCAGCTGATGGAGGCTAAAGTAACCAAGAAGCTGGAGAAGAATGTGGAGCTTGAGCTGTTGCCATCTGGAGCGAAGGCTTTGCTGCCCCTGGAACACTTGGCCGACTCTATGGAAAACCAGCTGCTGCTGTGCCGTGCCCTCAAAGTCGGGGACAGACTGGACTGTGTCATGCTGCTGAAGCAGACCAATGTTACCGTATCCTTGTTCTAGGTCCTGCAGTTTGAATTTCAGTGTGTTGATGTACTCCAATTGTATGTGTTGTAAACCATGATTATTTGGGTTAATTTTTATTTTATTTTACCGTTCTTGCCTACAACTTTTCTAGCTCAATAGCTGCTGTGTGAATGGGATTTTAAACAATAAATAACTAGTAGTAGTAGTAGATATAGGCTATTTTGTAGGCCTCCTGGTCTACTCACGCCTCAACACTTTGGTGCACGGGTCACTTAGCGCAATTTTGATGAAACATGACCTCTGATCGTCATATTCTTTAAACTTGTCTATACATTTTGGGTTGCTGTCCAGAAGGTTCTTCAATGAGTTGACATTTTCAGCGAATTTGGGAGAGCATTCCAGTTTCCCACTACCCTGTTTGTATATGAGTACTTTTGAATATTTGTTCAATCATAGCTAACAACCAGTCTTTACCAATAAAACCTAGGTCTAATTAGGCATGGGAAAGAGGAAGGGAGGGGAGTAGGAATGTAAAGTCATTTGTCCTTGTTGAGTTGACTTTCAGCTGCTATGGATCACAAGCTTTTTTGATAACGCTTGAGCTGACATGCTTCTTGTTATGAGAACATTGTGTGAAGTTTCTGCGGAAATAGGCTCCCTTGACTGTGTGAAGATAGTGACTTTGAAGGAATCATTCCTGTCGGCTGCCAGGGCCGGACTGATCCCCAAGTCTTCAGCGGATGTGCAGGTATGGTCTGACGGTTTGTTTGTCTGTTTGCTTGTTTGAATGTATGTTTGTTAGTTTAATTAAACAGAGTGTGAGTGTCATTGATTGTTCTTGTTTTAATTTACCTTTTACAAAAATTCAGATGCTTTTGTTTTCTTGAAATATCTTGATGTTGATTAGTCATAAGTGGTGCAAGGTTGGCACACGACAGGCGGTGTGTGGAGTAAATAACGTTTTTGTCACCTATGACTGCAGAAAATTATGCGGGTATTTGACTAAAATGCTAGTCTATGTGTTCACCCAGAACATCAACATTTTTCAGATTTGTTTTTTTCCATAACCATTAGGCCTGTAGTTTCCAGATTTGCCCATTGAAGCCCTCTTTTCTCTGTGGTATGCTTGTTTTATAAATCCATTTATTATTTGATTTTATCTTCTTCTTTTTTTTTTTTTTTTTTTTTTTTTTTTTAACATATTATTATTATTATTTTTAAATTTGAGGTTCTTCTTCTTCTTAAATTTTGGGTGTATTATTATTATTGTTATTATTATTGTTATTATTATTTTTATTATTATCATCATCATCATTGTAAAGGTAAAGGTGTCTGTAACCTTTTGGTCATTGGGGAGGAAAGCGATTGGGACCTCTCTTTTCTCTAGGCCAGCTTAATAAGGGTAATGCCTATCTCCTCTCCCTCGCTGCTTGACCTTCCCTGGTTGTAAACAGATCCACAGCTGGGTGGACTGCACTGTGTCATGTGCTTGTTTCAATCTTTCTTTTATTGTTGTGTGGCTTGGTGGCTGCCTTCCAAGCACTGTCACCCATCCAAGTACTAACCCTTCTGGCATTGCTTAACATGAAACATTGATAGCATTTGTCCAAACCACTACACTCCTGTAACCCCTTATTATTATTATTATTATTATTATCATTATTAATATTATTATTATTAATATTATTATTATTATTATCATTATTATTATTATTAATATTATTATTATTATTCCTGGAGAGGATCGCACAAACAAGTGCTGCCCTGACAAGGTTGAAGCCCATTTGGAAATACAGGACCATCAGTCTACATTCCAAAATAAGACTGCTGCGCTCCCTTGTCATCTCCATCTTCCTATATGCTTGCAAAGCATGGACCCTCACAGCAGATCTCCAACGAAAAATACAAAGCATGGAGATGAGGTGCTACAGAAGACTTCTGGGCATTTCCTATACCCAACACATCACCAACGACGAAGTCCGACAGACCATCACACAAGCCATTGGACAACACGATGACCTGCTAACAGTGGTGAAGAAACGGAAACTCCGATGGTATGGCCATGTCACCAGATCATCAGGCCTTGCAAAGACTATTCTGCAAGGCACAGTGCAAGGAGGTAGAAGAAGAGGGAGACCGAAAAAGAGGTGGGAGGACAACATTCGAGAATGGACTGGTTTGACACTGAGCGAAGCCATCAGGGCTGCTGAGGACAGAGAAAGATGGAGTATGTTGGTTGGACGATCATCTGTGGTGTCCCTACGACCTTCGGGTTACAGGACAGGATAGGATAGGATTATTATTATTATTATTATTATTATTATTATTATTATTATTATTATTAATTATTAATATTATTATTATTATTATTATTATTATTATTATTATTATTATTATCAATATTAATATTACTAATATTATTATTATTGTGATATACACTAAAACAAATTGTAAAAAAACAAGTATTGTTACTTTTGTTAATTATCTTTTTGCTTCACTTGTGTATCAGGTTGGGCAATTGCTCCCAGCAGTGATCCGCAACCATCAGACGTACGGAATTTTTGTGGAACTGCCAGGAGGCCTCCGAGGTCTTGTTCTGCAGAAGGTAACAGGTTTCTTGCTCTTTAGTTGCTTGTATGTTTTTGTGTTCTCAGACTTACTCTGATTTAGAAATGTAAAAAAACGGAAAATAGCAACGCAGCAAATTATTTGAAAATATTTCAGAGGTTTTTGTAATCTCTTTATTCTGTTCTGAACGTGGACAGTTGAAAATGACCTGGTAAGCATGAAATAGTTTGATTTAGTCCAGAATTAGAATGAGCCAAATGTCAGTCTGTTGTTCCTTCTCACTCCGTATCTCCAGAACTGTGGAATGGATTTTGCAAAAACTTCGTAGGGACATTTCCAGATGTTTGTGTCATCACATTGCTCAATCTCAAAAGTCAAGGTTGCGGGATGTTTTAGATTCTAAACATGTTTTGCTCAATGACTCCCTAAATGGCTGAACTGATTTGGATGATTTTTGGTGTACAGATACTTGAATTTGTGGCCCCTGTCTGTAATGTTTTTGATTGTTTGCGTTAGTTTATTTGGAATGTAACAATTAAAAAAGCCACCAATGGCAATTTGACATTTCAGTTCGCCACGAATCACCGCGTGGCAGACCTGACCCAACTGTTTGTGAGCGGTCAGTCTGTGGTGGTCAAGATCCTGGAGGTCAAAGAGGACAAAGACCGCTTCCTGTGCAGTCTGCGTATGTCCGACTGTTTCCAAGGGAACCCCAACATTGGTGTGGAAATGCTGGAAACTTTTCTGAACGAGAGAGACAACTATCTGGACGCTGTGCTAGACCACAAAGGTCAGTAGTAGTAGTTGTTGTTGTAGTTGTAATTGTTGTAGTTGTAGTAGTAGTTGTTGTAATTGTTGTAGTTGTAGTAGTAGTTGTTGTAATTGTTGTAGTTGTAGTAGTAGTTGTTGTAATTGTTGTTGTTGTAGTAGTAGTTGTTGTAATTGTTGTTGTAGTTGTTTTTGGTTGTAGTAGTTGTTGTAGTAGTAGTTGTTGTTGATGAAGATGAGGGTGTTTGACGATGATTTTCCCTTGCACCATACAGGTCAGTTGTTTGTTGCTGTTTCTGTTGTTTCGGTCTTCTTTATTTTATTGTTTGATAATTATGCAGAGGAATTGAAAAGGAATGTACATCCTTCAGTATTTGACTTGTTCCTAGTGAGCAGTTTATACTGCATTGCAGGCAGCACCTTGGTCAAGTGGTATGGTTCAACTATCTACAATGTCAGATAGATTTTCCCACCACAGTGGACTCTTTTTTTTTTAAAAAACTTTTCTACTACTAAGTAATTGGGTAATCACATACTATTCTACACCAAGTAATGCTTTTAAAAAAAAACAATGTATGCACCAGTTGACTTTTAAAAATTGTGTAGCGGGGGAGGTTGACCTGCCAGTGGCATTACAACGGAGTATTAGCGCTCAGCGGGTCTGACCGCCGAAGGCACCAGAAGATTTCCATGAGTGGACTATGTTAATGGCCCTGGACCAGGTGTGATTTACATGAGTGGACTATGTTAATGGCCCTGGACCAGGTGTGATTTACATGAGTGGACTATGTTAATGGCCCTGGACCAGGTGTGATTTACATGAGTGGACTATGTTAATGGCCCTGGACCAGGTGTGATTTACATGAGTGGACTATGTTAATGGCCCTGGACCAGGTGTGATTTACATGAGTGGACTATGTTAATGGCCCTGGACCAGGTGTGATTTACATGAGTGGACTATGTTAATGGCCCTGGACCAAGTGTGATTTCCATGAATGGACTATGTTAATGGCCCTGGACCAAGTGTGATTTACATGAATGGACTATGTTAATGGCCCTGGACCAAGTGTGATTTCCATGAATGGACTATGTTAATGGCCCTGGACCAAGTGTGATTTCCATGAATGGACTATGTTAATGGCCCTGGACCAAGTGTGATTTCCATGAATGGACTATGTTAATGGCCCTGGACCAAGTGTGATTTCCATGAATGGACTATGTTAATGGCCCTGGACCAAGTGTGATTTCCATGAATGGACTATGTTAATGGCCCTGGACCAAGTGTGATTTCCATGAATGGACTATGTTAATGGCCCTGGACCAAGTGTGATTTCCATGAATGGACTATGTTAATGGCCCTGGACCAAGTGTGATTTCCATGAATGGACTATGTTAATGGCCCTGGACCAAGTGTCAGGCGGTGGGTGATTATGGGCTGCTCTCATCACTGTGACAGAGTTGCCTACCGTCCCGCTGTAGGCGGAATCGTCCCGATTTCAGGTGAAAAAACGAGCTGTGTTCCGCGATTCCGCTTTTTAAGTTTACGTCCCGCCAAATTAAAAAAAAAAAACGATTTTTTTTTTTTTTTTTTAACCCGGTAGAAGTTTATTTTTAGCGCGTCGGCTGATGCAATATCGGTGGTCTGATCCTATTTTTGCGCGGACTAATGACGCGCGTACAGTTTCAAACACAGAGTCACGTGACTTTCTTCAGCGCAACCTGCTAGTGGTAGGCCTAGGCTACTGACAAGTTGCCGCGATTGTTTCGACAGAAGTTATGGCGTCAAAATCAAATTCACGAGCAGACGATGGTCCTGATACACCTCCGGTTGTTTTCAATGGTCAGAAAAAACAAAACTGATTTCTGCTCTAGAATGGGTCAGGAGACTCTTGAAGCAATCGTTGTTGCACAAGCAAGCAGCTTCAACAGATAAAAAGTGCATATTACAAATCTCTGCTAAAACAATAGTTTACAATGTTACTTTGTGGTAGTATATGTATGTCACACTGACAGTTCATGTGTTTATTGGATTTTACCTTCAGTGGCAGCATGCACATAATCTGTACAGGAATAATAGTTTCTCATGTAATGGTAGTGTATGTGACAGTGACACTACGTTTATTGGATTTTACCTTCAGTGGCAGTATGCAGATTAGTAAAACGGAATCATGAACTAAAGTTTCTGTGTTTTATTTGTTACTTCATCATTAACAGTATCAATAACAACAGATTCATAAACAAAGGTGAGTTTCAGTGTGACTCAATTTTTTAATTTATTTATTTTTTATTTTACATTTCAAAACTTCTTCAACGATCATACAGTAGCTGCTCGCCTGAAAGTCAAATCATTTGGCAAAAATATGCATGACATTTTTTTGTGTTGAAATCATCCAGTTGCGGTGTCCCTCCTAATCAAGCCATGTCCCTCTTTTTTGGTGCCAATGTCCCTCTTTCACGTTTTGGGGGGTAGGCATGTCTGCTGTGAGAGGAAATCAGAGGTCAACAGTTCAATGCTACCACTGTTAAGGATCCCGATTCAATTTGTTTCATGCAAAGGCAGTCCTATTTACAGCCAGTTTTAATAGGAACTTATTTTTCAACCCAACTGACGCGTTTGTATGTGTGCGTGCGTTGGTGTGTTTTGATGCCTTTATTTATTTAGTGGTGGTGGGGTTTGTTGGTTCCAGTGGAAGGTGTGAGGACAGGCAGGGTGGTACAAGTCACCATCAAGGACATAAGTGACGGAGGATATGTATGTGAGACCGACATCGGCATGACCGCTGTTGCACCGCATTTTTCTGGGGGTCAGTCACGGTTATTTCCTTTAATTTTTATTGTATAGTTATTTTCTTTCAGTTTGTTTTGCCTTTGTAGTTTCTCTGTCTGAGTCTTTCTCTGCATTTTCTCTAAATCTGTCTTTGTATTTTCTCTGTATATTTCTGTCTTTGTGTTTTCTCTGTATATTTCTGTCTTTGTGTTTTCTCTGTATATTTCTGTCTTTGTGTTTTCTCTGTATATTTTTGTCTTTGTGTTTTCTCTGTATATTTTTGTCTTTGTATTTTTTCTGTATATTTCTGTCTTTGTGTTTTCTCTGTATATTTCTGTCTTTGTGTTTTTTCTGTATATTTTTGTCTTTGTGTTTTCTGTGTATATTTCTGTCTTTGTGTTTTCTCTGTATATTTCTGTCTTTGTGTTTTCTCTGTATATTTCTGTCTTTGTGTTTTCTCTGTGCGTTTGTCAAGGCCTTTTTGACTCCCGTGCATGCAGCAATGTAAGTCCAAGGCCCTTACCCAAACGTTAAAACTTGTTAAAGAATTTTTCTCTCCCTCCAGCTCCCTGTGTGTGTACAGGTCTCTCTCTCACTTGCCTGGACAGTCTCTTTTTCTTGTAGCTCTGTCTGGGCCACCTTGCTTCCCCTCTGGGACTCCCATTGTTTTTCTCCAACAATCTGTTTGTCTGTCTCTATCTCTCTGTTCATCATTTTTGCACATTTCCCTTAATTTTTTTTTTTACTAACATGTGTGCAGCATGACGAATCTTGTGTATTCACCCCAAAAATCTATTTTGAATGCTAAGTGCATTCTTGTTTTTGTGTGTGTGTTTTTACATTAGCATTTCACAATTTTAGATACCTTGCTTTTCGTTGTAGAGATGCATTTTTATTTAATTATTTTGTTTATTCATTCATTCATTCATTTATTAATTATTTTATTTATTTATTTCACTTCTGGCACCAAATTTTGACATTTGAAAGGTACATTTCTTTGGGGGAATCAATAGCAAAGAAAGAGCTGATGTGTACAGAACAATGTTGAATGTGGGCAGAAATGTTGAAAATAGTGTATTGTGGGTATGTGCAATGGTTGTTCTCAGCAGCCGCTGTTTGTAACGAAAAGGAGTATTTCAGATTTGGCATGGGTGTATGAGTGAATCTGCCTGTTCTCCCGTCTCACAACTTCTCTAGATCATAACAGTAAACTACTCTGTCACGCCCTCTATTAACCATAAACATAAAATCAATACAATAGCACAAAAATACAGAATCGTCAAGAATCAAATGGAATAAATACAATTGCTTCTACTCACATCATTTCGCCAAATAAATCCATTGAAAGAATATGTGTGTATATATCTATATATATATACACACATATTCTTTCAACAGGTTATATATATATATATATATTTACACACCTATCCTATCCTATCCCGTAACTCGGAGGTCGTAGGGGCACCACAGATGATCGTTTAACCAGTGTACTGCATCTTTCCCTGTCCTCAGCAACCCTGATTGTTTCGCTCAGTGTCAAAACCAGTCCATTCTCGAATGTTGAATGTCGAATGTCGAATTTACACACACCACTCACAAATAACACACAAGTCCCGGTCACCGTCATGAAAAAGAGAAAACAAAGTTTTTTTTATAAATATATAGTTACACTGCAGTTATGTTCAATCTCTAATCTCTTCTCTGCCTACGCCATCTACTTTCTGTGCTCCTCATTCTTCCCCTCTTTCTCCTGCCTTCTCCGTCTCCCCTCTTCTCTGCTCCTCCTTGTCCGCCTCTCCTCAGTCTTTTTCTCTCTTCCTCGTTCACCCTTTCTCCATCTCCTTCCTCTTCTGCATCCCCCTCTTCTTACTCTTCTTCTCCTTCTCCTGCATCCTCTTCTTCTTTTCATCTCGAGGCCACCGCAGCCAGAGACTTCTGCAGACACAGCTGTGACAAGCCCAGACCAACTATTTCTAGTACAGTCAAGAAAAGAATGAGTAGATTTTTGAACATGAAAATGTATCTCTCATAAAAAATTACCAATATCTTCTCACAAGGAAGCTAACTAACAATAATATAATGTCATCAGACTCTAATTACTATAAACTCGGTTTCATGACACTGTTGTCTTGTGTGTATGGCCATGGTTGTAGGCAGCTGCTGTTGTCTTGTGTATTTTCAATGGTTGTAGGCAGCTGCTGTTGTCTTGTGTATTTGCAATGGTTGTAGGCAGCTGCTGTTGTCTTGTGTATTTGCAATGGTTGTAGGCAGCTGCTGTTGTCTTGTGTATTTGCAATGGTTGTAGGCAGCTGCTGTTGTCTTGTGTATTTGCAATGGTTGTAGGCAGCTGCTGTTGTCTTGTGTATTTGCATTGGTTGTAGGCAGCTGCTGTTGTCTTGTGTGTATGGCCATGGTTGTAGGCAGCTGCTGTTGTCTTGTGTATTTGCAATGGTTGTAGGCAGCTGCTGTTGTCTTGTGTATTTGCTTTATTATTATTTAATAATTCTTTTAGAGCGCTTTTCTTGGTCGAGAGCTTGCTCTAGGCACTGTTTTGTGATATTTGTTTTGTTTGATTTGATTTGATGTTTGGTTAACACTGTGACACACTGAGCTTCCCCTTGTTTTGAGAAATACAGATTTGTTGACTCCACTTGACTTGACTTGGGTGCCTGTGTTTGACAGAAGCGGAGCTGGGCGTGGGCTCCACAGTGGAGGGAGTGGTGCTCAACGTGGCCGTCCGTTCCCATGGCTCCTTCCTGCAGCTCAGCCTGGACACCTGGCTGGTCAAGGCCATCCAGCGTAGGTCCGGCAAGCCCACCATGGACAAGGCACGACCTCGGCAGGTCATCAAAGGTCAGGTGGTTATGGTGACGGAGGACTTTGTGCTGGTGGCGCTCAAACAGCATGCCGCCGGCATGTTGGCCTGGATGCCTAAAAAACAGGTACAGATGCACTTGTTGTTGTTATTGTTATTGTTGTTGATATCAGCTGGTTTGTTAATGTTGCCGTTATTGTGATGGTGCTTTGCATTGTGATCTCTGTCACCTACTCTCTGATCTCCCAGGGTCATAATCGTTTCTTCTTTTGTGATTCAGACCACCACCATCAGCTTCCTCACCCCTTGGCCACTCTCCTTCTCCCTCCCCCCTCTCTCTCTCTCTCTCTCTCTCTCTCTCTCTCTCTCTCTCTCTCTCTCTCTCTCTCTCTCTCTCTCTTTATGTTTCACTTGTAAATATTGTTTGCAGGTTTGTATTACTCCCGTTTCCTACTCCTTCGGATGAGAGTATAAGCCGAGGTCTAGTCTGTGTCGATACATTCCATCATAACGGACTTTAAAAATCCTGACGCTCATGTCCTAGACGGGTGAGTGCCGGTGACAAGAACACACCCAGCATGCACCTAGGTCCTTCTCCCCCATCCCTGGCTGCTCAGGATTGTGCTCAGTTGTCTGGAGCGTTATTACGGTGCACTCAAAGGCTACAAGTTGGCGCCTTAGGTGGCCTGGGTTAGATCCTGTATCGGCCAGCGCCTTGAGCAGCTCTTGAGCTGGAAAAGCGCTATATAAGAACGAATAAATAAAAATAAAATAAACTTTCTAGCGTTATTTTTTTAGTGTCTTGTTTTGTCTGAGTTCTTTTCATATGTATCTGGATGTTAATATTTACTATGTATGCGTGAGAACTGAGCTTTAAACTGATCTATCGTTAAAAAAGCGCTATATAAATACCCTTATTGTTTTTGTTGTTGTTGTTATTATTATTATTATTACTACTTTATTGCCAGGGTTAGCATCGTCATTTATTATTATTACTACTTTATTGCCAGGGTTAGCATCATCATTTATTATTATTACTACTTTATTGCCAGGGTTAGCATCATCATTTATTATTATTACTACTTCATTGCCAGGGTTAGCATCATCATTTATTATTATTATTATTACTACTTTATTGCCAGGGTTAGCATCATCATTGACTTTGATATCATTGGGTTGTTTTCAGTTCAACTGAGAGCTGAGATTAAATGTTTGAGTGGAAGTTGGGTGCTAGCTTTTATTAACTGTTTTATCGTATACTGACTGTTTTTGTGTCAGTGTGGCTGTCATCAATTGCTGCACACTGCAAAATAATTGTCCTTGCTGTTTGTTGGGACAATAAAGATTCTGTGTCAAGATCATTTGGATCTTATCAATGCTGTTATCACTAAGTCTCCTGACAAATAAGTACAAATATGAAGTCAAGCCAAGTCTTGCCACGTTAAGATTACAAGGAAGATGTCTTGGAACTGAAATCACCCACGCTGACTCACACACTCGTGCCACATTCACAAACGTACATGAATATGCGAAGACGGGCAATGATTATAAATATAAACTAACTACAGAGAACTGTAAAATTAATGTTGGTCATTAGCATTGGTTGTGTCAGTAATTTTCGGCTATCACGTAACACTTATTACTTTATTGATGTACATATAATGTGCAAGAATGATGTGTGCAGAGATTTTTAATTTTTGTTAGGATATTTTGTATTATATGTTATGAAACGGAAACTCCGATGGTATGGCCACGTCACCAGATCATCAGGCCTTGCAAAGACCATCCTGCAAGGCACACTGCAAGGAGGTAGAAGAAGAG
Source organism: Oncomelania hupensis (assembly GCA_036898135.1). NCBI lineage: Eukaryota > Metazoa > Mollusca > Gastropoda > Littorinimorpha > Pomatiopsidae > Oncomelania > Oncomelania hupensis. Next base: position 160,475,616 of record CM072511.1, read on the forward strand.
GGAGACAGAAGAAGAGGTGGGAGGACAACATTCAAGAATGGACTTGACACTGAGTGAAACCATCAGGGTTACTGAGGACAGAGAAAGGTGGAGCACGCTGGTTAAGCGATCATCCCCCAACGACCTCAGAGTTACGGGATAGGATAATCTAGGATAGGATGTTATAACAAAAATACTACTCTGCCAAGGTGGTCTTGGACATAATTATGAGGAAGCGTGTTTGAATTCATCTGTAAAGGAATTGAATTTCGCGATGTTTGTAATTGTATTATTTTGAAGTTCTGGGCTCAGCTAGTAATACCAAGTCAGTCAGAAAAGAAAATTGTGTTGAAGGGTTTAGATTGTATTGTATTAATGGTGAAATTTGTTTGGATCTGCAGCACCCCAATGACGTGCAGGCAGAGGTAACCCACAACTTGGCTGTTGGAGAGGAGATCAAAGTTTTTATCAAAAAGTAAGACCACTCTGCTTTCTTAGTCTTTATATATTATGTTCATTGTTAATCAAAGTAGCCATCCAGATTTTGCGCCACTCTGCTGTAGGCTTTCTATAGTGTTAGTGTACAGTCGCACAACTTTCAGCAATAAGAGATTGTACTGAAAACTGTGCACAACCTTCATCACTCACACACTGAAGGAAGAGAGGGTAATACACATCGAATTGGCTTTAATATGGCCAGTCTTCGATGATGATTAATTGTTGCATTTGTGAGTCTTTATTTATGTTGTTGCATGGCAAAGGCAAATTTCTGGTTTTTATTGTACAATAAAGCTGCGTTTCTGCATTTACACTGCCAGAGCTTTAGCAAAACAGTAGAATTGCTATTTAGGAAGTGATTAAGCAGGTATATGGCAGTGGTTGAATGCAAATCCATAAGAAATGTCAGTCAAGAATATATTGCCTCCAGAAATTGCGCTCTCTGCAAGTCAACAAGTCTGTTTTATGTAACTTTTACAGATGTTTTATTCAATCGGTGCTGACCTTTGGTTTTCTTTGCTGGTTTGGAGGTCTCAGTGTGAGGAGTAAGAATGTGTTGGATAGAATTGTGAAGGTGTGTGGGAAAGTGGTGGGTGAAAAGCAGGAGAGTTTGTGTGTGTTGTACGAAAGGCAAGTAAGAAAGAAAGCGAGCATGATTGTAAGAGACTCCACTCACATCCTAGCCCAGCACTACCAGCTCCTTCCTTCTGGTCGCCGTTTCAGAGTGCCAAATGTTTCTACGGTTAGAGCTAGGAACAGTTTTGTACCCAAATCAGTACAAATTCTTAATAAGTGTTGACTGAATGAGTCGGGTGCGAGTGGTTTATGGGAGTACTAGAGATGAATTTTATAATATTTGCAGCAATTTTTCAACTATTCAGTATGTATCTAGTTAACTAATGCATACGTTTTAAAATCTGTGATTGTATTATAGAATGATACGCAAAGTTTGATGATTGTATTATACCGTTTATAATTTTATAATCTCATGTCTAACCCATGTGTGTGTGGATGTGTGTGTGTGGGTGTGTGTGTTTGTGGGTAGGTGTTTTATTTATTTATGTTGAAGTGCAATAAGGACATGTAGTGTGATATGTATTTTAAGTTTTACAATGTGTCGGAAATGTTCTTGTTAATATGTACATAAGCGTGATTACACGTACATGTTTACATGTTTATAGTATTGTTACATTTTATTACCTTTTGCTGACAGCAAATCCATGTTAGAATTTCTCCTTGGAGATAATAAAGTTTTCTGAATCTGAATCTGAATCTGAAATGTTTGAACGTAAGAAGGAAATCTTCGCTGTAGTTTATTCCTGAAGTATCAGATTTTATCAAGGATCGCCTACAGTACGGAGGTCACGTTCGCTGGAGTATATTTTTTTTTAAAGGACAAGAATTGTGTCGTACAAAATCAGTCTCCAACCTTTTTGTGTGGTGATGAAGGCCAGACGCATCCTGTAGATAATGATGTCCTGGGATCTGTACATGGGAATTGAAGGACAGTGGCCAACAGCAACCTCTCCACACACCAGCCTCTGTGGCTGCAGGGAAGACCCGGAGAGCTGTGGCTTTTTTCATATCTCTGTCAGGACTGATGCTGTGACAGTATTGGGCTAAGAAGGGGATACCAACACAATAATAATAATATTCCTGGCTTGAGCAGAAAAGCATGATTTGTGTTGCAGATGCAGTGGAGATAGAGTGCTGGCCATTTTGTCCACACAAGCCCAAGAAGAAGAGGATCACCCCAGTCACACTTTGCAGTTAGGAGATGTGGTCACTGCACAGTGAGTACTAAGTCACACACTGCAGTTAGGAGATGTGGTCACTGCACAGTGAGTACTAAGTCACACACTGCAGTTAGGAGATGTGGTCACTGCACAGTGAGTACTAAGTCACACACTGCAGTTAGGAGATGTAGTCACTGCACAGTGAGTACTAAGTCACACACTGCAGTTAGGAGATGTGGTCACTGCACAGTGAGTACTAAGTCACACATTGCAGTTAGGTCACACATTGCAGTTAGGTCACACATTGCAGTTAGGAGATGTGGTCACTGCACAGTGAGTAATAAGTCACACACTGCAGTTAGGAGATGTGGTCACTGCACAGTGAGTAATAAGTCACACACTGCAGTTAGGAGATGTGGTCACTGCACAGTGAGTAATAAGTCACACACTGCAGTTAGGAGATGTGGTCACTGCACAGTGAGTACTAAGTCACACATTGCAGTTAGGTCACACATTGCAGTTAGGAGATGTGGTCACTGCACAGTGAGTACTAAGCCACACACTGCAGTTAGGAGATGTGGTCACTGCACAATGAGTACTAAGCCACACACTGCAGTTAGGAGATGTGGTCACTGCACAGTGAGTACTAAGCCACACACTGCAGTTAGGAGATGTGGTCACTGCACAGTGAGTACGAAGTCACACACTGCAGTTAGGAGATGTGGTCACTGCACAGTGAGTACTAAGTCACACACTGCAGTTAGGAGATGTGGTCACTGCACAGTGAGTACTAAGTCACACATTGCAGTTAGGTCACACATTGCAGTTAGGAGATGTGGTCACTGCACAGTGAGTACTAAGCCACACACTGCAGTTAGGAGATGTGGTCACTGCACAATCGGTCCTGATTTGGCTCGGAAGAGTCCGCTGGACCTAAAGCAACAATCAATCAATCAATCAATCACTGCACAATGAGTACTAAGCCACACACTGCAGTTAGGAGATGTGGTCACTGCACAGTGAGTACTAAGCCACACACTGCAGTTAGGAGATGTGGTCACTGCACAATGAGTACTAAGCCACACACTGCAGTTAGGAGATGTGGTCACTGCACAGTGAGTACTAAGCCACACACTGCAGTTAGGAGATGTGGTCACTGCACAGTGAGTACTAAGCCACACACTGCAGTTAGGAGATGTGGTCACTGCACAGTGAGTACTAAGCCACACACTGCAGTTAGGAGATGTGGTCACTGCACAGTGAGTACTAAGCCACAAATTGCAGTTAGGAGATGTGGTCACTGCACGGCCGGTGAGTGCTAGGTCACACATTGCAGTTAAGAGATGTGGTCACTGCACATTGAGTACTAAGCCACACACTGCAGTTAGGAGATGTGGTCACTGCACAGTGAGTACTAAGCCACACACTGCAGTTAGGAGATGTGGTCACTGCACAGTGAGTACTAAGCCACACACTGCAGTTAGGAGATGTGGTCACTGCACAGTGAGTACTAAGCCACACACTGCAGTTAGGAGATGTGGTCACTGCACAGTGAGTACTAAGCCACACACTGCAGTTAGGAGATGTGGTCACTGCACAGTGAGTACTAAGCCACACACTGCAGTTAGGAGATGTGGTCACTGCACAGTGAGTACTAAGCCACACACTGCAGTTAGGAGATGTGGTCACTGCACAGTGAGTACTAAGCCACACACTGCAGTTAGGAGATGTGGTCACTGCACAGTGAGTACTAAGCCACACACTGCAGTTAGGAGATGTGGTCTCTGCACAGTGAGTACTTGCACAGTGAGTACTAAGCCACACACTGCAGTTAGGAGATGTGGTCACTGCACAGTGAGTACTAAGCCACACACTGCAGTTAGGAGATGTGGTCACTGCACAGTGAGTACTAAGCCACACACTGCAGTTAGGAGATGTGGTCACTGCACAGTGAGTACTAAGCCACACACTGCAGTTAGGAGATGTGGTCACTGCACAGTGAGTACTAAGCCACACACTGCAGTTAGGAGATGTGGTCACTGCACAGTGAGTACTAAGCCACACACTGCAGTTAGGAGATGTGGTCACTGCACAGTGAGTACTAAGCCACACACTGCAGTTAGGAGATGTGGTCACTGCACGGTGAGTACTAAGCCACACACTGCAGTTAGGAGATGTGGTCACTGCACGGTGAGTACTAAGCCACACACTGCAGTTAGGAGATGTGGTCACTGCACGGTGAGTACTAAGCCACACACTGCAGTTAGGAGATGTGGTCACTGCACGGTGAGTACTAAGCCACACACTGCAGTTAGGAGATGTGGTCACTGCACGGTGAGTACTAAGCCACACACTGCAGTTAGGAGATGTGGTCACTGCACGGTGAGTACTAAGCCACACACTGCAGTTAGGAGATGTGGTCACTGCACGGTGAGTGCTAAGCCACACACTGCAGTTAGGAGATGCGGTCACTGCACGGTGAGTGCTAAGCCACACACTGCAGTTAGGAGATGCGGTCACTGCACGGTGAGTGCTAAGCCACACACTGCAGTTAGGAGATGCGGTCACTGCACGGTGAGTGCTAAGCCACACACTGCAGTTAGGAGATGCGGTCACTGCACATTGAGTACTAAGCCACACACTGCAGTTAGGAGATGCGGTCACTGCACATTGAGTACTAAGCCACACACTGCAGTTAGGAGATGTGGTCACTGCACATTGAGTACTAAGCCACACACTGCAGTTAGGAGATGTGGTCACTGCACAGTGAGTACAGTTAAAACTCTTAAGGCCTGTCTTTGTTGAAAGGTTTGTGGAGGTTCACGAACTTGTCCAAAAGGTTGGGGAATCTAGGTTTGGGATCTCAGAACCTGGGAAAAAAAGGTTCACAAAAAATTTGGGGAATCTAGGTTTGGGATCTGAGAACCTGGAAAAAGAGGTTCAAGAACTTCCACAAACCTTCCAATGAAGACAGGTTAACAAAAGGCTTAAACTATAAACCCTGCACACATTAACATCCTTGTGTCTGAGCTAGGGCCTAATACAGTGGAACCTCCGGTATCCGGCTCTCTGGTATATGACTCCCTCCGTTATGTGACCTGAAAACTTCTGACGGATTCACTTCCAATAATAAATGACCTCTGGTATGCGACAACCTCGTTTATGCGACCAGCGACCGTGTCTTAAGCCCTTTATACGACCGTCTTAGGGCAATTTAAAAGAGATATCAGTTAATTTGCTGTCTGTACCTTTCGTTTTTTCTCTCATGTTAGTGTACGCCTGCTGTTGTCTACTATTTCCGGTTCGCAAATAAGGGACATTACTCACCTACACTGGCTGTCAAAATGGCGTCGCGCAAGAGGAACGTTTTGAGTTTGGCAGAGAGAATGAAAGTGAAAATGGGGAGAGTTGTTTGTCTCTTGCAAGAAGTTTAGACGTTGGGAGGACCCAAATTCAGCTCATCATAAAGGATAAGGAATCTGTGAAACTACGATGGGAGAGTGGAGAAAGTGGCGAAAAGGGAAACATCGAAACTGAAAGCTTCTGCATTAACAGACTTGGATGAACGCGTCTGGCAGTGGTTCGACTGTTTTCTATTTTTGAAGTTGTGAATAAAAGACAAAGCTAAAAATGAAACATGTTTTACAGTTTCCTTTGTCAGAGAATACATGCTGGTGAGTGAAAATTATGACTACATACCCCTCCGAGCCTGACCCCCCCTCCCCCCACCCCACCCCTTGTTTTCGGTATAAGACCACCTCTATTATAAGACCGTTTTTTTCTCAGATTTTGGACGGTCGTATACCGGAGGTTCCACTGTATTAGGACAGATAGTTCAATATACAACTTATTACAACATGATTTATTGTCCTCAAGTACAAAAAAGGACATTTGACATATTACTAAACTGATTTTTTTTTGGGTAAGTTCTTAGATACTGAGAAGAATTAAAATTATTTGTTGATCCAAAAATTTCTTTTTAAAGGGCTGAAGGAGACCCAACACGCACACATATGCAGAGGTGCCAACCAGTACGGATTGACCGTATATAATTCCGGCGAAGTGAATTAAATACGGAAATACGGTAGCTTTTATAAGAGTATGGAGGAGAAGTGGCCGATCGTTTATCTTTGCCAGTGGTGCTTCTGTACCGGTTTCTGGTCTCAGAATAGTACTCATGCACTCACTGAATGTCGCTGTGTGCCTGCGGTATTTTCTGACACGCTTTTCGATTCATGACTGTACCATTACTCCTTGGACTGTACCCTAATCAATCACGTGATGAAAGCGGAGTCAAGCACGCGTGACCTGAATCAAACACGTGATCCATTCGTCCAATGAAAACACTCGTTTTTAGTCTTTCGGGGTGAAGACTATAATGGAGGGAACTCGTACAGATCTATTGTTAGACTGACGTCAACTGGGGTTAGGGTAGGGTTGGGTTAGGGTTACCCAACCCTACCCTACCCTACCCCTAGTCTAAAAATAGACCTGTACGAGTTCCCTCCATAATAGTCTTCACCGCCTTTCAGAGTGTTTCAAAATTGTGAAAATGGCAGGACGTGGTAGACCCAGAAAAAGAAAAGCTGCCAAGTCTGATGACGAAGCCGATTCCTCATCAAAGAAAACAAAGCGTGCAACTAAACGTTCGCAAGATTTTCTGCATTCATACACAGAAGCACATCCATACATCAGTGCGTCGAAACTGTCAACAAAGTATACGCACGCTGTACTGTCTGTGGCTTCGATTTTTTTATAAGTTATGGTGGCTTTGACGATGTTGCCAGGCATGTTGCATCTGCTAGACACAAAGCTTACTTACTGTCCAAGATCATACTGAGGATTCTCCTGATCCATGTGTCCAACTGTTCATGTGAAAGGGTCTTTTCTCTGGTTAGAAAAAATAAAACTGACTTTAGAGGGACGTATGGGAAGTAAGACACTGAATGCAATTCTGCAGTTGAAATCAAAAACTTCAAATACTGACTGCTACAAAACAAAACTCTCTCCAACAATTCTGAAAAAGGCAACTGCTAAGTCCTTGAAACAATAGAACTGTTTTGTTGCTGACATTGCTTTTATTGGAAAGACTATCAGTATCATTCATTTTAAGTAAAACCAGTGTGGTGTTCAACAAGCTGATTTTCATGGTGATTTTAGAGGACTGAAAATAGCTTGCTATTTCAGAGGTAAGCCTGTCGTTATAATGTCGTAGGCTGGGTTTTGCGAGAAAAAAAAATACTGACAAGTGTTAAAAAATACTGACAAACGGGTCCGGAAATACTGACAAGAAGATTAGGAGGTTGGCACCTCTGCATATGATTGATTGCACATTTTTTTAAAATGGATCTTTCTGACACATGTAAACCTTCTTTTGACAAGAATTCTATTATCACACAAACACGCGCGCGCACACCCACACCCACACGCATACATAAATACACACTTTCTTGTCAAAAAATCTCTCTCACTCGCAGAAAATAATAATAATAATAAAAATATAAATGCTGGAGGAGGCGGAGAAGAAGAAAAGACAACATTAAAAAAATAAGCGTAGAAATCTGTACCAACATTGATGCTCATCTACTACACACACTCCCATTTAGGAGACAGAAAGGAAATCACATTTTATTTCTGAAATTGTTGATGACCTGCACTCCATACCATTGTTGATAGGAGAAAGCAGACCCTCAAACACAAGACTATCTTGATGTAGGAGTCTCCCAACTATCTCGCTGAGTGTATGTGCATGTTTGTATGAAGACATGCGCGTGTGCATGTGTGTGTGTATAATATGTGTGTGTTTACTATGAATGTCTGTAAACCAACTTTTAAAATACCATTTACGTGCTTTACCTGTATTTTTTGACAACTGTTATAATCAGTCAACAGTATTATTGCTTATGTTGATCATAGTTTCATACAGTTATATATTGTTGACCTACTAAGACTCATATTAAACTGAGATTATTTATCTAACACTGTTGCAACAAAATAATGTTTTATAAGTCCAGAGTGGTAAACTATCATATACACTATGTTTGTATGTATTTTTATTATATTTTAACTGTCTAAAAAGGGCATTGACATACGTGTGATAGAACCAGAGTGCGTGGATAGGTGTTTGAAGGAAAAGATGAAGTGTAAGAGTACGCAAGTGATTACATTTATAGAATGTATATAAATGTTGTATTGATTTTGTAGCTTTGTTAAATGTTATAACATGACTGTTTTTAATTATATGTTTTATATGCCTGACATACATTGCTGTGAAGTTCCTTATGGGATAATAAAGATTTGTTGTATTGTATTGTATTGTAAACTGGATATACAAATGTAATTTGGGGAACATAATCTCTCGTTCTAACAATGAAGCATTGATAACTGACCTTTCTGAAGGCCTAATAGTCTTATAATTATTACTATCTGATCACCTCTTTGTCCCAATGTTCAGGGTACAGTCGGTATTGCCGGGACAGATCAACATCATGATTGAAGGGAAAGTCAGAGCCAGGATACACCTCACCGAGATATTGGACAATGATCAAGTTACTCCGGTAAGCTTCTACTTTGTTTTACTTTCAGAACTAGTTTCCAGTTGTCCATCTTAAAACTGATTTTTGTGGTGTTTGTCTCAAAACTAATGTGTGTGGTGTTTTTCTCAAAACCGATTTTGAGTTGTCAGTCTAAAAATGATTTTTGTGTTGCTTTGTCTCAAAAGTGCTTTGTGTGGTGTTTCGTCTCAAAACTGATTGTCATTTTGACTTCTCAAAACTGATTGTCATTTTGACTTCTCAAAACTGATTTTTGTGTTGTTTAGCCTCAAAATTGTTGGTTTTGTTTTGTCTCAAAGCTCATTTTTGTGTTGCTTCGTTTCAAAACTGATTTTTTTAAAACTTGTCTCAGAACTGATCTTTGTGTTTTTGTATTTTTGTGCTGTTGTATTTCAAAATGGAATTTTGTGTTGTTTCATCACAAAACTGATTTTTGTGTTGCCTTGTCTGAAAACTGATTCTTGTGTTGCCTTGTCTCAAAACTGATTCTTGTGTTGTCTTGTGTCAAAATTGATTCTTGTTTTGTCTTGTCTCAAAACTGATTCTTGTATTGTATTGTCTGAAAACTGATTTTTGTGTTGCCTTGCCTGAAAACTGATTTTTGTGTTGCCTTGTCTCAAAACTGATTTTTGTGTTGCCTTGTCTCAAAACTGATTTTTGTGTTGCCTTGTCTCAAAACCGATTTTTGTGCTGCCTTGTCTCAAAACCAATTTTTGTGTTGTTTGATCTTGAAACTGATTTTTGTGTTGTACTTTTCTTGCTTCCCTCCACTTTCTTTTGAGAATAAGCCTCAACACGATATACTTTCTTTTGAGAATAAGCCTCAACATGATATACTTTCTTTTGAGAATAAGCCTCAACATGATATACTTTCTTTTGAGAATAAGCCTCAACACAATATACTTTCTTTTGAGAATAAGCCTCACCACAATATACTTTCTTTTGAGAATAAGCCTCAACACAATATACTTTCTTTTGAGAATAAGCCTCAACACTTTTTTTTTCCAAGTTTAAAATGTCGGATTCTAACAGTTCTTTTTGTTTTCTTTCTTCTTCTTGTTGGGTGGAGCGACCACAATCAGCACAATAATTTTTGTTGTTATTGCTGTGCTGCTTTCCTTCTTCTTTTTCTCTTCTTTTCTTCTCTTCTTCCAAATGATTATTATTATTAAAATCATTTTTTTTTACTAGTACTATTGTTGCATAAGATGTTGCATATTTATGATGTTGTCACAGGGGGTGTATCCCGTGGGAAAGTTCAAAAAAGGTCAGGAGGTCTTGGCAAAGATTATCGGCTTCAGGCACTACAAGAATTTCAAGTAAGTGGCCCTTGTCTTTTGTTAGCAGTGATGTAGTGAGATAGTGGTGATACTGATGAACTTTGTGTCTCCGTCACAATATGATAGTATCCCAGAAGACACTAATGTGAAGATTCATCATTCCTGCAACCTGAAGAAGATGTGAGGGGATACTTACGCAGACAATTTTCACACCTTCTGTCTGTCTGCAGTTGTTAAGAGGTGTGAAATGCCCGCCCGGTGCCATACAGGTTTTGAAAATATGAAGATTTTGTGCAGTGTAAAACTGAGGACAACACCTTTCATCTGGGCTCTTGCTTCTTTGACTTGACCACCTCCCATTTTGTGTATTATTCCCCTGGACCCTCCCCCAATGTGTTTTCTATCATCAGTTTTGTACGCATACCTCACTTATTTGAGGCTGTTGAAGCAGGACATTAGGCTGTGAGAGAGGACGTCCCTACCTGGTCATCATCATCTACGTCTAGCCAGTAGACATCATCCAGTGTCGACCCTACTGTCTCATCATTTTCCTACTCTTTTCTTCCCCTACTCCACATTTGCCATCGACCTAACTACTCTGCACTCCTCTATCCTCCTTGCCTCTAGGAAGTCCACTACGGCGTTGGGCGTTGGTGTTGTACAGTGTAGAGCAGCTCTTTGATCAGTTGGGCAGAGAGGGAAGCGGCTAATCTCATGTGCTGACTATCAACATAATGTGGGGAGCCTGTTGACAAATTTGCTCAGACCCAAAACTGAAAGTATTTTTCTTGCAACACATTTGAATAGCCTACCTCAACATTCACCATAAATGATACATTAGTTGCCCCTGCATAATGTTTTTATAATGGTTTTGTGCCGTCATATGTAAACAACTCTTTCTATCTTCAGTTATGTTGCAAAATCCCATTCTGTAATGCCTCATTTGAAAGCTCTTAGCTTAACCTCTGCTACTATCATGCATACATGTGTTGTTTATACATAGTACAAAAATCTTATTCCACAGTGTGTGTGTTCTGATTTGGTTTTCCATCATTTCCTTTTGTTTTATTAATTAACTTATTTATTTATTTTATATATTTATGTTTTTAATGAATGAATGATTGAATGAATTTTTCTTTCTTTCTGTAAAGAGCTATGTGCTCAAGTGAGAATGGGTGCTGTACAAATGTTAATTATTATTATTATTATTACTATTATTATTGTTATTATTATTTACTTCTAAATATGGTTTACCAATGTTGTTGCTCAATTCTGAATTCCAATATTGATGGATTAAACAAAACAATAGAAGATAATAATTAAGAACCTAATACAAAGGATAACATTTTTATGTGCATCTAAAATGAATTTTTGTGTGTGCAGGTATCTTCCAATCTCACACCCTAGAATTGACAAGGCCATGCCAGAATGCACGCTCAAACCGAGGTCAGTGTAATAAACGAATAAATAAATATATAGCTAAATAATAAAGTGTAGTAACGCCTGTGTTGTGGAATTACATTATGCACCTAATCTGTTTGTCTCTCGGCCAGAAAAAGAAAAGGGACAATTTCTACAAGCTCCAGCACTGCCTTTTGACAACATTGTTTTTTTTTGTTGTTTTTTTTTAGGTTTGGGGGGAGTGGGTAGGGTGGGTAGAGGGGTAGGGGGAGAGTTGGAGGGGTGCATGGGTCTGTTATATAGTTACATTTTGCATTTGGGCCATTTTGTCTCTCAATGAAAGAAGTGGACATGTTCAAAGCCACCAGCACTGCCTTTTAGGCTGTGTTTGTTTCAGGGTGGGGAATGGAGAGGGTGATGAGTAGGAGAGTAGGATCATTTTAAATCTTGCCGAAGGATGTGTCAGATGTGTCTGTGTATAGTTTCCTCCTAAAGTCAAGATGTTTACAATTTCCCAGCAAACTGGAGCGCAAGGGCTGTCCAACAGAAGACCAGGCGTCACACACTCGCAAGTTTGAAGCAGGACAGCAAGTGGTCGCCTATGTCACCAAGGTAAATAACTTTGTCCTCGGTTAAATAACTTTGTTCTCTGTTAAATAACTTTGTCCTCTGTTAAATAACTTTGTTCTCTGTTAAATAACTTTGTCCTCTGTTAAATAACTTTGTCCTCTGTTTGTTGTTGTGTGGGTGTGTATGGGTGCTACAATTACTTTCTATTCCTGTCATTATTAGTTTCCTTTCTTCCCATTCTCCTTGCCGCTCATTTTCTGATTATCAGGTAATTGATACTTTGTTTTTTTTTCTATCAGCATAAACTATACATAGCATAGGTTGACGTGCTGGCTTATTAGCCTTTAGCCTTCAGGATAAATAAGTCGCTTTGTTGGACTTAATGACTTGTGTAGTATTAGTGGCCCCTGACTTGTAAGCTTCCGTTATTAATACTTAAGCTTCAAATCAGTGGAGTTGATATAATTATTACAATTCTTATCGACTTGGTTTTTAAAAAGTTTTTTTTCCTGTTGACAGACGTTTTTCTGTCGGCATAAACTGTTTTTATACATTGTGCATTTTATTGTGTATTTATTAGCATAGCGGATGTATTAGTCCCATTGTTGTCGTGGACAGTTGTGCTATTTAGCTTGACTTTTTACTTGCTTTTGTTTCAGTTTGAAAATAACAAGTTGTGGGTCAGCCTCACTTCAACTCAAAGCGGTGTCATTTCAATCTTCGACCTCTCCAAGGACCTAGGGGTGAGAGCCGTTTCAGCTATTTTAAAAACGAAAGAAAATCAATAGAATAAAGGGAGACAAGAAGAGGAAGAAGAAGAGAAAAAAAAACAGCTATCATAACAACAAATAATTAAAAATGCCTTTTTTATGTAACCTGACACTTGGTCTTATGGCCAGGAATGAGATTTTTCCGTTAATTAACAGAAAACCGTTAACTTTGAAACCTCAGGGGGTCATTTCTGAGATTTGCACAGAAGCGGTGAGAAAATTTGGGAGGGGGTGGATGAGTGGGGTGAAGTTTCGTTTTGCGTTATCTTGAGCAGACGACTTTTATTCCCAAAGCAGATTATCCTCAAATTGCTCAAACAGAGCTTTTAATAATATCAAGCCATTTGAGAAAAGCCCTCTTAGTTACTATTCGATATGCCATCGCCATTGACATTGTTAAACGAACCGTTTGAGAATTCTGTTCCGGTATGCGTATGCTTTCTTGTGATCATCAACATGCCGTTTCGGAAATTTAGACCACCATCTATACTACACATACTCCTACACCACCCAACACGGACGTCCACGTAATTATACATTAATGTATTCATAAAAATATACCATTTTTCAACCCAACCATGCACCACAATCTTTCCTTTCTATTACATGTTCATGCATGAGCACGTGTTGAATATAGTTGAGAAACAGCAGTTCAGAACATCTACATTTTGAGCATTTTTGTTCTTATTAATTTTAGTAAATTTCTGTATAATTATATGAACTAGAAATAAATCATGCCATCTGCTTACGTTCAAATGCACACCATAACAACCATCAGCACAGCTTCAGTGTTTGACTCTCATTATAAGTGTTTGGTGACAAAACATTGTGCTTCTTTTTACAGCTCAGATGTCAGGAAAGTGATACTTTTTCAGTCAGAAATTTAAAATTAACGTTCCACTTTAGGGGGGTTTCACCCCTTGACCCGACTTGGGGCCTACACCAGCCCCCAAGCCCCTACTAGATTTTAAGTCAATTTCAATATTCTCAGTATGTCTTTCATCAGCGAAGCTTGCTCACGTGGTGTCAGGCAATTTGCCTGACACCACGTGAGCAAGCTTCGCTGATGAAAGCCATTGTGGTCTGCTGTTGTCACTGTGAGATGAAATCACAGGTCGGCAATGAAAATCTCCCACTGTAAGGATCACCAAACGTCACATTTCCTGTCCATGCAGTGCTGTTAACAAAAAGTGATTCTGTGATGTTCAAATAGGGAGTTACTTTTCAACCACCTCTACATTGGCCTTTTTGTCTTGCCAGGTTCTGAAGTACGCCCAGAGAAAGTTTGCTGCTGGCCACGCCTACCCGGCCACCGTGCTGGGAGTGGAGGAGGAGGGCTTGGTGCATCTTACGCTGACTGGTCGGTACTTTATCATTGGCAAATAACACACATTTGTTACATTTCCTGATAAAAAGAGACATCCCCGCCCCTCCCCCCCTCCCCCCCCCCCCCCCCCAAAAAAAAAAAAATAAATAAATAAATGTCTACTTATGCTGCTCCACTTCTGTTTCGGTGCTCCGTCTCACTATAAACCGCAATGGAGTGCGTATAAGCCACATTTCACCGATTGCTTCGTACTTGCGGAGGCTGGGAGACAAAAAGCACCTATGTGAGCTTGATTTCAAGCCGCATGCAAAGAATATCTTCCGTGTTTTTGTGAACACAGATGTCTAAATTTCACTTGACTGGGTGCACTGAACAGTAAGCTGTAGCAGATGTAAAAAATATTGGCATTATTATAATGTACACATTGATGTGCTGCCCGAGCTAGGCAAAGAAAAACTACTCTGGGATACTTATTTTCCACAGTCTTAGTTTTTGGTTTTGCATACATGTAACCTGGCAAACAGTGGCATGCACACCACTTGTTTATGTACGTATATGTATGTATGTTTATGCATGTACATGCTGGTGAAAGTCTTAATATCATTTTATGAATGAAAAGACTTTAAATAAAAGATGTGAATCTGAATTTGCTGGAAAAAAACGTTTGTACGCTTGTTGCAGGTAAGAAAGAGGCGGTGAAGAAGAACAAGGTTGTGACAGGCAAGGTGACCAGCATCTCCAACAAAGGGCTTGCGCTACGCCTGCCTGGCGATTTCCGAGGCCTGGTGCCGCTCTCTGAGGAAAGTGGGACGTCCTGGAGCAACATTGTCCAAGGGTCCTTCATTCGCTGTCTGGTGCTGTGCTGCAAGGATAAGGAAAACTGCCTCCTGTCCTTCAACCTCAAACACAGGTCAGTGCGATTTATCCAAACAATGACGGATACTCTATATACACGCTTTTTTACCCAGATGACCAAGCAGGTTGAGAGCGTGGCGATGGATTCCAACATACACGCTCACATATTTTAACCACTGTCACACACACACAGCACATATTGATCACTCAAAACATGTGGTGTAAAAACAAGGAAGTCGCAAGTAGAATTACATGTTATTTGGAACGTTTTGATTGACCTCTTCCAACAGCATTATTATAATTAGCATGTCCAATGCCGCCAGTCAAAAGTGTAGAAATCCCATGTTTGCCTGCAGTGGTTGACTTTAGCAGACCGTTGCATTTAATGTAATGAATATTTGTTATGTCCGAGAGAATGAAAGTTGTGAATAAATGTATGTACAAAAAGTTTATGTTGTTTTTGTGTCGAAATATTGAGTATTTTGTGAACAATAATGGATAAACCGGACCAAAACAACTTCCGACATGAGTCACGCTAAATGGCACCGAACGCATAGCAGCTTCGTGATGCGCTCTCTCTCTTCAAACGTGAATACCAAAGTCATTTTTCATTGGATAAAGTCAAAATTTTGGGGCCAATCAGAGGACACCTTACTGAACAGTTTGGTATGTGTGTCTTTCCGATGCGTTCTTCCAAAGCGGAGAAATATGGAGGTAAGTTTGTGTCATATTTTCTATTTAAATTCTAAGTTATTGAGACCCAATATTTCCTAACGATCCATACATCGTTAGAATCTTTATTCTCTCAGCTTTTTACTGATATATGATTTATTTTAGGATGTTGTGATTTCGCTTTGGTATTATGCTACGAAGTGGAGTATCATGCTCAGAACGGCGCCGGTCGCCATCGCTAGTAGGCCTATGTCAGTGGTATGGTGTAGTGTGTTGATATTCAATGTTTTGCCCGTGACGTGTTTCCTGAAGAAACATCGTAAGTTAATTGTATATTATTTGGAAGAAATAGGTATAGTTTTAATCTGCATCCTTTCATTTATGTATGTTTGTTCTCACGATTTAAGAGAAAAAAAAAAGAACGCTCAGAAATGAACATCGAAAGCTGCATTATTTGTTAGCGGATTCATGGGTCAACCCATTATAGTTGGCGTCCCCTTCAATAGTGCTATTTATAGATGCGCGCTGCGTCATTGCTAGCCCGGGCGCTTGGAAAAAGCAACTTGGTAGGGGTGTCAGCTCCATTCAAAGCATAGGCCTATACTTACCGTACTAGTTCTGTTGTGGTGTTTTTTTTCTCCTGTTCTTTTTGCTTACGCCTAACTATTTTATAGTTTAGCAAAAAAATATTTAAACAAAAAAAATAAATTAATAAGAACAATAATAAATTTATAATAAAACACCATAATAAATAAACAAATAAATAATATTAAAAAGCTAATTAATCATAATAAAAATAATTAGGGTACACTAGTGACTATGTTTATAACTACACCACCACCCCAACAACAATAATTATTACAATCATCAATCACACCAACACACTTAGTCAACATTTTAAAATATTGCAATTCCTGTAGTTAGTTTTTGTTTTATACAAATATTTACTTGTATTTTCTGTTGCTTTGTTTCTGTTTTTTTTTTTTTTTTAAACCATCTGATAATTATAATATGATGAGGGTAAAACATGGACTGCGGAACTATTCAAAGTGACATTTACTTTGCAGATATTCAGATGCCAGTTGTTACCACTGTCCTGAACATTATGAAGACTGTAAATTATTAATATTATTGTTCTTATACTGTAACTTTTTGTTTATTTCAGATTCCCAGTCATTTGAGAGGACTGCCTCTGCTGAACTATTTGCAATCAGAATATGTGCAAAAAGGCAATGTCACAATGTCCATTCGCCTTGCACTTCAAATTTTCAAGGCAGGCAAACAGGTCAAATCAGTCAAACACAATGCCATTCCAATCATCTTGAGTCTGCAGGGTCTTCAGGAAAATGACATCACGCCAGCAATCATCAGGAAGGCAAGGAATCGTTTAGTGAGGCTTGAAAAGAGACTGCTTTCACTTCCTAACTACAAGAGAAAAGAAGAAGAGAAATTAGAGTTCCCAAGAATTATTCCTCAGCCCCAACTGCCTGACCATGCCCCTCTACTTGACCACACACCCCTTCCACCTGACCATGCAACCCCAACACCTGACCACTCATACCTACCATCTGACCACCTGTCCCTTCCACCTGACCACCCACCACCTCCACCTGTCAACCCACCCTCTCCATTTGACCACCAACCCCCTCCACCTGATCCACCATGTCAGCCTGACCACCAATCTCCTCTGCTTGTCCAACTCTTATCACCTCCTCCCGTTTCCAATCCCCAAACTGAACCTAGGCCAAAGCCCCTGGACACACCTATCAAAAGGGTAAACAGAGACCTTGCAGAAAAACTGAAATGCATTCGCAGTCTGAGTTTTCATCTGAGTGCTCAGAAGGAAAAGCTGAGCACAAAGCTGATGAAAGAGAAGGAAAATGGACGATATTCAGTCAGAAATACCAACAAAAGGGAAAAGAGGCTTAAGATCGTTAAGAAGCAGGTTCTGTCAGAGTTGGAAGATGCGAGACAGAAGAAAGAGCAGGCAGAAAAGAAAGCTGCCGATGCTGAGGAACTTTTGATCATAAAAAACAATATCATCACAAAGATGCGAAAGGAAATGACCAAATCGCAGAAGGCTGCTGGTTATTTGAGAAGGAAAATTAAGAAAAAGAGCATCCCAAAGAAAAGAAAAACATCACATAAAAAATCTGAAGTAAGGCTCTGCGAGACCAGAGAAAATGAAGAAATGGAAATTCAAACTCGGGACGGGCAGGGAGCTTTTCTCCCCAATATCCGGGAGTGCACACTAGAACTTTTAGCTTACGAGGTTTCAAGCAGAAATGTCTCAAAAGTCATGCAGAGTGTTGCGAGGAATTTGTTCAACACAAATATCCCTTTGACTGATCTACCCAGCAAGTCGGCTGTAATCAACATCAGTGATTCAGGGCAGTTCTTGTGTCAGCAGCTCTATGCTGAAAAGCTTGAAGAATGTGGCCATTTTGGCATATGCAAAGATGGGACAAGCAGACAGAAGAAAAAAATCCTGACTTCTTCAATCCAGTTGGATAATGGAGAAACACTGCCACTGGGCTATGTCCATGTTGCGAGAGAGACGGGAGAGAGCATAGCTTCCGTGGTAAAGGGAAAGCTCCATGAGCTGGAGGGATCCAAGCCTGCTGAACAGCAAGACTTCACATCCCTGGTAGGCAAACTAACCTACTTCATGTCAGACAGGGCAGCTAATGAAGGCAGGGCTGATCAGCTGCTGGAGGAATGGGCCAGAGAGTTACTAACGTCTGCAGGGAATGAAGTGCAGCCAATACACAGCCTCCACTGCATGACGCATGCGCTGCTTGGTTTTGTTTACCATGCAAAGAAGGAACTGAACCATCTTCATATTGAGCTGAAAGATATCAAGCTTGGACGTGAAAAAAGCAGCAAGTTCTTCAAGTGGAGCAGGGAATTTCCTCCGCAACGCGTCACCAGAATGGCATGTGAGGTTCTGGGTCCTGTAGGCGATGAGAAAAATGGAATCAGGGATAAATGGTTGACTCACTGTCGGATAAGCAACAAAAAGAGCATCATCCCAGCTTACAGAGATAATCGTTTCAATGCAGCGTTTGAATGTGCAGCATGCATTTTACACCATAAAGCAGACATTGTAGCACTTATAGGCAAGCTGAAGAAACCAAACATGAAGGTTCACAGTGTTAAATTGGACTTAGAAGACCCTGTCATTTGTTCAATGCTACAAGCATATGGTCTTGTTTTTGTCCACATCACTGGACCCTACTGGGACCTGACTACATCCAAGAACATAAACTACTTGGAGCTGAGTCGGTACATCGTGCCACTGGCAGAAAGGGTAGATGGTTGGTGCAGCAGTCCACAAGAAATGCTGACTGATGGTGAAACTATCTGGCAAGATTTCCCACCCAACAGAAGCAGTCCTTTGTGGAACACAGCTACAGCCAATCCTGCAGACCTGTCAGCATTCATCAAGACGCTGCGCTGCCTCCTGACAGGTATTCGTACTTGCATTGGAATGCAATTAAAGGACTTCCTACCTGGTGGCAGATACAGCACTCCAGACACAGAAGCAACAGCAGCAGTGAAAGGAAGTGGGCTCAACAATTTAGCCTGTGAAAGATTTTTTGGCTCTTTGGATGCCAGCCAAAACAGACGTCGCAATGCCTCCTTTCACTACCACAGTAGTTTTATCATGCTGAAAGAAAACAAAGGTTTGAAAGATTGGTTCGCAACAAAGTCGGCTGAAGAACGTCAGCAACTGTGGAAGATTGCAGCCAAGGGTGGCCGTGAGCTACGAAAAAAACGCAAGCGAGAAGAGGAAGATGAGCTCCAAAAACAAGAAGTGGATCTTGAGGTAGATGTGTCTGTGACAAGGAAAACCAAGAATAAAGCCAAGAGGCAGAAGGCAGCATCAGGTTCAGAGGAAGCTACTGAACAACTAGCACCAGCAGCCCCTCAAAAAGAAGACTGGGTAGCTGTCGCCTATGAAAATGGGTGGTATATTGGATGTGTCATCGACATTGTAGACAATGAAGCCAAGGTCGACTTCATGCACCCTGCAGCTCTACCAGGCCAATTTAAATACCCTTGCCCTAAAGACACTACCCTAGTCCCCTTTGTTTTCATTTTTGCCTGCCCCATTGAAGCCCCTGTACCAAGGTCTGGAGGACGTCTGTATGCTCTGCCTAAGCACCAGCAACTGCAGGAGCAGTACCTGTCATTTGCCAAGCAGAGGTACAGTTGATTCCACTTTACAATGTTTTTTAGTTGTTGTTTTTTTAATTGTAATGTTAGTTTCATTTTCTTTTAAAGTCAGTTAATCATAATGTAACTGTAAGATATCGATACATGGGTGTAGTATTTGTTTAATACAAACATAATGATTTGTCACTTGTTTGTTTCTTTGTTTCAGAATGTGGGCCCATTGATCGCTGGTGCTGCCGCTGCCATTCTCAATCGATTTCTTCAGTTTATGTAAATAGTGCTGTTGAATAATTATTTGTCTACATCTATCTTATCAACTAAGTGTGTTGTTATTATCAAAGCTCTTGGGTCAGTTTCTCTCCATTTCCTTTCTGCCTGTACTTTATTACATGTACTCAAAAGCCACAGACTGATCCTTCAATACAATATTTGATTGCAAAATTGTGGCACGTCACAGCCTAATTAATGTGCATACAGACAGTTTAGAGTTTTAGTATAAGTCAGTGTTAATTTGTATTTGAAAAGTGTGACTATAAATGCATAGTTTTCTTATAATAAGCTTGTTGCAAAAAAAAAAAAATGTCCATAATGATAAAACAGTGAAGTTATGGCAATTTAAATTTTAGCCAATCAGCTTGCAGCTAATTAATATGTAAATCAAACTTTTATGAGAAAATGTCTGTCCCAGTATAAAATGCATTACATTTTCACGAGAATGATGCAAAAATAAATAAAATCGGACGGAAAATAAACAAATTATGGCAATTTTTTATTTCGGCCAATCAGCTTGCAGCTAATTAATATGTGAATTGCGATTTTTAATGAAATATATTTCTACATGCAAAGTTCAACATTATTTATCACTTTCAACACTATTAAGTGGTTTACAACCATTTTAACATGAAAAATATTATTTTATACAACAAATTTTGTATAAATTATGCAAATATTATGTAAATTAGGCGATTTCCAAATGAAATGCGGAGTTTTTGAGTGCACTATTGGATTCGGCATGTCTTTTTCTTTCAGAGTACTAAATTTTATCAGCTTTTAATAACAAATGCTGATAATATATGAAAAACTGTATTATTTTTGTTTAATCAACGGTGCCATGAGCTGGCTATTAATTCCTATTGTTCTTAAGCCTAAAAATGGTCAAAATATCCGGTCTTTAATCGCACATAACTTGCTTACTTTTTGTCCGATTTAAAAAATTCAAAGTGTTCTGTGACCAGCTTTCTGTGATCTATACAGAAAATACAAATGCTCAAGTAGAATTTAATAAACAAAAAAGCATGTGGACATGCTAAATTATTATTCTCATGCTTAGGCAATGGATACTTGGTAGTGTGTGCGTGCATGTATTCATGGAGGAATGGGTTGCTAAACTTGCCTTTTTATGCACAAAATGGGGATTTTAGCTACAGACCCACTTTTTTAAATATACATGGGAGTGCTCTTTTAGTACATGGGAATGCTCTTGTAGTGCCTGTGACTGTCCGGGACAGGTTGTTTTCTGGATAAATTTGAAGGGTTAGGGTTAGAAGACGAAATAGGTCCACTTTTTGAAAAGACTTGGAAGATATTCTTGCTTCTTAAAACAATAATATCCACAAGGACACACGAGGATTTGTGGAGTCTGGGTAGTGGGGAAAAAAAAGCAGTATATGTTACTGTTCATGTTGTCTCATCAGTAATAACAGTATCATCACGTGGATGGATTTGATATTCTCCATAACTTAGAAGAAAATTCAAAAAAAGAAGAGCTGTAGTAGTGCTGGTAGTAGTAGTAGAAACAGCAGCAACAGACCCATAAAGTGGTAAAGACGTGAATTTGTTCATGATATAATATATGATATATTTCATATATATGAAAATGGAAGAAAACAGATGGCTGCTAGCATTCAAAGTTTACAATACTGGGAAAGACGTCGGTGTACATAAGCCACAATACTGAGAAAGACATAGGTGTACATAAGTCACAATAATGAGAAAGACATAGGTGTACATAAGCCACAATACTGAGAAAGACGTAGGTGTACATAAGTCACAATACTGAGAAAGACATAGGTGTACATAAGTCACAATAATGAGAAAGACATAGGTGTACATAAGTCACAATACTGAGAAAGACGTAGGTGTACATAAGCCACAATACTGAGAAAGACATAGGTGTACACAAGTCACAATACTGAGAAAGACATAGGTGTACACAAGCCACAATACTGAGAAAGACGTAGGTGTACATAAGCCACAACAATGCTAATGTGGAAAAAAACAAGACAGCCACAGAGTGCACATATTGAAGCCAAGCTCTTCATCAGGCTGCAACAGAATGCTAAAGAAACAAAACAAAACTTCCCAACATAAATCCAAGAAAGAATAATGTTATGATAAACCTGTGTTGTTCCAGGTCAGAGGAAGACCTGCAGAAGATCCAGAAAGAGCTGAAGGGCAAGGTACTCGCCAGAAAAACCACAAAGCGGAAACACGCAGAGTCTGAGCCACAAAACGGTCTGCAGGTAACTACATTATTTTTACACGATCTAAAACTTTACCCTACAGATTCTGGATGATGATGGAATACGGCTGCCTTCACTGTAGAATGGACAACGACTACACATGCAAAATGTTGTCAGTGCCCACTGAATCCCCACTTTTGCAGTTATCATATCCTATCCTGTAACTCGAAGGTCGTTGAGGCACCACAGATAATCGTTTAACCACCATCTTTCTCTGTCCTCAGCAACCCACAGGGCATCGCTCAGTGTCAAGCCAGTCCATTCTCGAAAGTTGTCCTCCCACCTCTTTTTCGGTCTCCCTCTTCTGCTGCATTCTTGCACCGTGCCTTGCAGGATGGTTTTTGCAAGGACGTGGCCAGACCATCGAAGTTTCAGTTTGTTCACCACTGTGAGCAGGTTATCGTGTTGTCCAATGGCTTGTGTGATGGTCTGTCGGACTTCTTCGTTGGTGATGTGTTGGGTATAGGAAATGACCAGAAGTCTTGTGTAGCACCTCATCTCCATACTTTGTATTCTTCGTTGTAGGTCTGCTGTGATGGTCCATGTTTTGCAAGCATATAGGAAGATGGAGATGACAAGGGAGTGCAGCAGCCTTACCTTGGAATGTAGACTGATGGTCCTGTCTTTCCAAATGGGCTTCAACCTTGTCAGCAGTTGTTTGTGCGATCCTGGAGAGGACTTCCTGTCGGGACCCAGTGTTTGATACAATGGCTCCTAAATATTTGAAGCTATGTACCGTGTTGAGGGATTGGCTTCGGACTTCGATGTCCGTGTAAATGCCATTGGTGTTGTTGGTCATCATTTTGGTCTTCTCTGCACTTATTTCCATTCCAAAGATTCTGGAGGTAGTGTCAAGTCTTTATACCAGCTGTTCAAGTTCTTGTTTCTCTACTGCCAATCCATCAATGTCATCCGCAAAACAGAGGTTGGAGATTGCTCTATCCCCCAATACTGACTGCACCTTCGTGATCTGCAAGGGCACTTGACATGATGCGCTCTAGGAAGATGTTGAAGAGTGTTGAGAGAGAGTAGGCATCCTTGACGCACATCAATTGTTGTTCTAAACCAGTTCCGGATGGCGCTGTTGTGGAGGACTGCATTGGTAGCCTTGTTAAACAGGCTTTTGATGACTTCATTAATGTTAGAGCTGATGTTGTACACTCTCATGGTTGCCCACAGTGCTGCAGGTATGTTGTCCACTCCCACTGACTTCCCCTTCTTCAGTGATTGCACTGCTGCCTCAACTTCTTCTCGGAGAATTGGGATGATTTCTTCTTCTTCTCTGTCCTGAGGACATGCTAGAATTGATGGGTCTTCGTTTGGTGTGTGGTTGTAAAGGTCAGAGCAGTACTCTGTCCATCTACCCAAAACTTGGTCTTCTGTAAGGTATATGTCAGGCTTGCTTTGGATCGTGGAGACCTTGGGCTGTTTAACACTTTCAGACGCTTCACAACTTTGGAGCTGTAACATGTCCAAAGGAAAAAAAGAATAACAATTATTAATGAGAAACAGGCAATGATATTGTTATAAAAAGGAACACAATTATGTATGATGAAGTAAATTAGATTTGTGTATTGAAAATTTGACTTGAAAATATTATAAGAACGTTTATATCATAAATAATAATTAAAAGAGGCTTAATTAGTCAGTCTAATGGTTGAATGGGAAGTTACCGTTTCCATGTTTGTTGCAGTCACCATCGTCCTCTCCTCCTTTTAAGAAGAGAGCACGCAGAAGCTCAGAAAGTGAGGATGCCAGAGCAGCAGGCAAGACCGCAGCAATGAAGACAGAGGAGAACATGGAGGCTGAAGAAGGAGGCCGCCTGGACGTAGGGGCTGATTTTGTGTGGGACAAGCTGGTCGCTCCTCCCAGCACAAAAACTGCTGCCCAGGATTCTGAGGAGGAAGACATGGAAGAGGATGTGAAAGAGGTGAGTTGTTGTTCCTCGCTCTTCTTTTCTTCTTGGGTTTAGCAAACACTTGATTGCTCCGGTGGTTCAGTGTTAAATAGGTCCCTGGGATGGTTATCCCATTTGCCATATGTCCAATGGTGGATGTAGACAGTGTGCTTTGAACCGATGTGCTATATAAATACTATTATTATTATTATTATTATTATTATTATTATATTATTATTATTTTTTTATTTTTTATTTTTTTTGGTTTCAATATTATTTAAAAAAAATTTTTTATTACTATTTTTTTTAACATTATTTCTATATATTTTTTTTGTTTTAAATTTGTATTTTTGTTATTTATTTATTATTTTAAAATTATTATTACTATTCATGTTCATTTGGATCACCATTATATAAGTTCTGTTGAAGAAAAATCATCATGTTTTATCTTTATCACTGTGTTCATTACTACTAGTATTCCAAGGACGATTTTCTACTACATATATGTTACATGGTTATTTTTTATCAATGGTTGCTTCAGCCCCGATGCTTGAATCTTGATAAGTGTAACTCGAATTCGTTTATCCACGCAGCCTGTTCACTCAGCAGCAAGGCAGGAGTCGTCGTATAAAGTTTTCCAACTTTATTCAGCAAACATCTACAACTGCATACAAGATCCCTTTCAGAAAATCACTACAATAATCATCTTCAAAAATCATAAATGATAAAATCTCTCCTACAAGCAGACAGTGCATTACTTGTTATATAGCCTCTCTGCAATCAAGAAAAAGTTAGAACATTCCAGCATGATGCAATAACACCCAATCAAAATAAAACTCAACTCTGGAACTTTGCACTGTCTTACGTCATTATGTTAGGAGAATCGCTTAGTTATTACCAGATCTATCTGGAAGCTTTGGTCGATAGTAAACCAGTAATCCCCAAAAATTCTAAACAATATTGACCGATGAAAATTATCAACATTATACCAAGCTACTTATAACAACAATGCAAAATCAAATCAAAGGTAAATACACTCTGCAGAACAAGCTACTTATAACAACAATGCAAAATCAAATCAAAGGTAAATACACTCTGCAGAACAAAATTGATCGGACTTATCGTGTGCATCTTAATCGTAACAGATAGAGAGGGTTTGACTAAAACAGTAAACATTTCTAAATTGTAATACAGTAATTTATTTTGTTTTAATTTTGTTGGTATTTTGTTTCAGTGTCCAATTATTATGTCAAAATTGGAAGATCAGGGTATTAATACCAAGAAATACAGTCAAAGGAAGACATTTTATAGTATCCAGACATTGTTAAAATATTGTTCATGTTATTTTAAAACCACCAGTTAGTAGATTGTTATAATTGTATTTTATTTTATATTTATTTCATTTTTATTTTGTTGTCTAATATCACCTAGAGTGAACAATCGTAAAATTAAAATACTGAACTGAACTGATAACACGGTAATCCTCCAGTATAATATTTAATTAAACTGGGTTTTATGTATGTTTGACAGCCTGCCAAGAAGAAGAAGAAGAATAAGAGAGTGTTGAAAGAAGCTGGAGCTCTCAGCATCAAGGTAAATGCTTCACTTGTTTTTGTTGTGGTGTGAGTGAGTGTCTGGAAATACATTTGAATGGCTTGCGATCTTGTTTCATTTCTTTTTATCAATAATTATGATTTCCTTTCTGCAAAGTTTCAGTTAAAAATAAAAAAAATAAAATAAAGTAAAAAATTTTTTTTAAAGGCGCTGTAAAGTGGATTATACTGGAACAAATTGTGATAAGTTATCTCGTGTGTATTTTGCAGGCTGGGGGAGAGCAAGATCAGGAATTTGAGCGAAGGCTAGTGACAGAGCCCAACAACTCCAAGCTGTGGATTGAGTACATGTGTCAGCAGATCACCCAAGGCAAGCTGGACAAAGCTAGGAGTATTGGCAACCAGGCTTTGCAGACCATCGCCTTTGAGTGAGTTTACGGTTTTAGTTGTCACTGCCGCTACCATAGCAAAGCCTTTTGTACAGGGTGGCTGACAAGTAACTCCCTATTTAACATTGCTTGTAAGGTTTATTAGTAGTGCTGCATTTGCATGAAACAAAATCCTTACAGTAGTAGAATTTAATTTAATCTCTTCCAAAGTTCAGTAGAACATACTTGTACACCAAAAAATTGATTATAAGAGCAGGCCTAGTCAAAAGACCGTGTTTTTTTCTTGAAGCATGTGATTGAACAGAACAAGATGTGGAGAGAATGGGCTACATGCACTACAAGTGCCTAATATCCGCCTGTACTCCTATACTATACCACACTATACTATCTCACAATGAGCTGAGAGCACTGCAAACTGGCCATGTTTATCCAAGACCCAATAGGCATTATCCCTAAATAAACCGAAAGTAGGTTGCTTCCCCTGAAATGTGGTGCACAATACATGTTGACAGCTAGTTAGGAAGTACTCCTAAATAAACCGAAAGTAGGTTGCTTCCCCTGAAATGCGTAACAAAATACATGTTGACAGCTATTTAGGAAGTACTCCTATTCCACCACACTGAAGCCACTGGCAGCAGAGAATGGGAGGTTACTCTTCCCTATCTTTCGCTTCTTCCCCGGAGGACAGACTCTGATAAGGATTATATCCAACATGTCGTTGTTGAACTCCACTCCTGTTTCTTTAGGCCAGACAACCACTTCCCCTGTGTGTTCTTGCGACACAGATTTTGTGTCTTTGTTGTTGTCATTGTTGGGGTCCCCTTTCTCTGCAGGGAGGAGCAGGAGAAGATGAACATTTGGACGGCGTTGTTGAATCTGGAGAACATGCATGGGAGTCCAGAAGAAGTCGACAGAGTGATAGAACGTGCCCTCAAGGTCACAGACCCATTAAAGCTCTACCGCCGAGTGGCCAGCATTTTTACCACCTGCGGCAAGATGGAGGTCAGTAGCACACAATACAATACAATACAATACAGTACATATTATCCCAAAAAAGAATTACAGCAGGTGCAGAAAACACATCCTAAATTCATATACATTAACCCTTTCGCCATGAGCTAGTTTTGCATGCTGTATGCTGGAAATTTTTTTTTATTTTTGTCACTATTCTTGTTTTTGCTTTAGCTCTTACACTATTCAAAATAAACCAATAGAAGTACATATCCATGGAAAGGAAAGTGAATACAGATTTCATTTCTGTTACAGATAGAGGAGTAAACAAGAAAATGAAGATTTGTGTGTCTGTAAGAAAGTGTGAGATTCAGTTTTGTGCAAAACCATTTTTTTAAATCCAAATTGTTCTTGACTGGCAAATTAAAATACATTATCACAATCATGCATGTTTAGTTGATTTACAAATTCCACAATGTTACAATGTTTTAACACTCCATTAATAACTTCATTGGACACCAAACAAAAAAAAAAAAAAAAAAAAAGAAAGACAATACCCATACTACTTGTAATTCTACCGAAAGTATCTCTTGGTCAGTGTTTGAATCACTGCCACTGTCATTAGATCTAGATGTAGAGCCAGAATGTACAGGTTCAAAATCAGAATCATAGTTTCCATCTTCATCAAAATCTTCTTCACCACTACCATTGTCTAGCAATCCTATCCTATCCTGTCCCATAACCCGAAGGTCGTAGGGGCACCACAGATGATCGCTTAACCAGCATACTCCATCTTTCTCTGTCCTCAGCAGCCCTCATGGCTTCGCTCAGTGTCAAACCAGTCCATTCTCGAATGTTGTCCTCCCACCTCTTTTTCGGTCTCCCCCTTCTTCTACCTCCTTGCACTGTGCCTTGCAGAATGGTCTTTGCAAGGCCTGATGATCTGGTGACGTGGCCATACCATCGGAGTTTCCGTTTCTTCACCATTTCTTCTTCGTCTAGCAATATCTCAACAAAAACATCTTCAAGAGGCACATGGTGTCATGATTTTTGCGACCATAAAACCAGCCTGTCTGTGTCAGTCGGAAACGTAGCCTAAGCTTTCTGTGCTTTCAGAGAGGAAAGAGCTTCAAGGGAAGTAATTGAATTACTCTCTCTTCCTTGTTCTTCTGCTATGCCAACCCAAAAGTAACATTGTGTTGCAATTGGACCTGCCTTACTCAAGTAAAAGGTTAAGAATATATATTTATTTATTATTAATCACTTTTATTTAGCACTTTTCCAGCTCAAGAGAAGCTGAAGGCGCTGGCGATTCAGGATCTAACTCAAGCCGACTGAGGCGCCCACTTGTAGCCTTTGGGCGCAAAAGTCTGACACCCAGACGACTGAGCACAATCCTGGATGACCCGGGATGTGGAGTAGGAAGCTAGTGCGTGTAGGGTATATTTGAATAGCCGGCACTCACCCGTCTAAGACATGAGCATCAGGATCTTTAAAGTCCATGCAATGAAATGCGTGCGTGCACAGACTAGACCTTAGTTTATACTCTCCTCCAAGCCGTTACAGTTCCCCTTTTGTCAACTGGTGTGATAGGAACCATCTTGAACTGAATGTCAAAAAAACTAAAGAAATGGTTGTGGACTTTAGGCGGATGGGACAGATTTGCCGGCACTCTTGTTAAAGGGAGAAGAGGTAGAAAGAGTAGACACCTATAGATATCTTGGCATTCTCATTGACAATAAGTTAAAGTTCACAGCTAACGCTGAGGCAGTGTTCAAGAAGTGCAGACAGAGGATGTATATGTTGTACAAACTGCGTTCACTGATGGTGTCGCAAAGAATTTTGCAGCAGTGCTATACTGCTTTCATTGAGTCTGTGTTAACGTTCTCATTCATCTGTTTCTATCAGTCTCTTAATCTCAAAAACCAAAATTCTCTTAACAGTATCTCCAGAACATGTAGCAAGATTGTAGGCAGAAATCTCCCCCGTCTCTGCGATTTGTTCCAAACAAGGGCCCTGAGCAAGGCCATGTGCATCATTAAAGACCCCACCCACCCCCTGTGCCCCCTCTTCCAGTGTCTTCCGTCCGGGGTTCGACTCAGGACAATGCAATGCCGAACAGTTCGCTTTAGTTCCACTTTCATCCCTACTGCAATTACCCTTTTCAATTCAACCAACAAACGCTGATGGCTCTGCTCAGGACACCTCACCACCCTCAAATCAATAACCCCATCATTCATTTTTATCTGATTAATTGCTTTTATAATCAAACTTGTATGTTTTATTTTATTCTATTACCCACATGTCCATTGATAATTATTGTGTTTGTAAGTGTGAGTGTATTACCTTATTTGTCAAGGACTGTTTGGTATATTTTATCTCGATGTTATAGTTGCTTATGATGTGTTCTGTGTGGATGAGTGCACGGCTGCAGTGATGAGTGGGCAAATGTAGTGCGTGAGTGTGTTCTGTGTGGATGAGTGCACGGCTGCAGTGATGAGTGGGCAAATGTAGTGCGTGAGTGTGTTGTAACTGCGCGAGGCTTTTATGACTGAATAATAGTGCCTATTCTTTAGTCCTATTTCTTACCTGTAATATTTTTACCTGCAAGAGGCGTTCGCTCAATTAATGCATAGTTAAATTATGTACGGATGATGTGCGTACGGATTCTATGCTTTCTGAACCTCTTATATTAGTCTGTGTCTTATTATTGTTCATTATAACTGTCTTGATGTGTGAGCCATTATATAACATAATGTGATGAGACTTGTACAATATTTCCATTCCTGTGGTAATAAAGATGTGTTGAATTGAATTGAATTGGCTTTGGAACCACTGCATGTACAGGCTGCAATGTTTATCGCCTGACATTCGAGTACACGGCGTACGAGGAATACACAGTAGTCCGCTTTGGATCCACATCACACTCATCATAAACATTTAATCCAACTTTCTCCCTCTCTCCTGCACTCTCCAGCACACCCCCGTTGGGGTGCCGGGGGTTTCAGTATAAATAGTATCCCCACTTTCTGGAAATTTAGTGCTTTAAATTCCCACTGTCGCTGTCTTTCTCATTTGCTCTTTCTCATTCCTGCTCTGTTCTATCAATCAGCTATACTATCGTCTTCTTAGCTAGACCAGTCTCCTACCTTTTTTCTTGAAAACTCTTCCGTGACAAGACTCCTTGTTTGTGTATGAGGTCTGTTGGATCAGCTTGGGAATATTGGACGCTTTCTGCCAGGTGGTCACTAGGGCTTCCTATGATGTTATTATTTAGCAATGTAGACATTTTATATGTATGTGTTTTGTTGATAATTTATAATGATGTTTGTATTCTATTTTGTTTTTGTAAATGGGGGTTCGATAAGTTGGGGTGAAGCCTCAGCCGTCCCCTGCGTGGGATGTCTTTATTGTAAAGTGACTAGCTGGTGGAGAGCTTTCGGTTTTACCACTAGGGTTGTTTCAGCAGATCTTTTATGCTGATCGGGGGTTGTCCGGTCCTGATTTGGCTCGGAAGAGTCCGCTGGACCTAAAGTAATATAATAATGTAATGTAATGTTACTCACCAACACACACATTACAGTAGAGAGAGGCAATCAATTGTGGACTATTTGAGGTGGTAAAAGGTAAAGGTAGTCCCATAGCCTTGTGGCCGTAGGGGAGCGTGATGTTGGAGATCACGCTTATCTTGGGCCAGCGTAATGAGGGTGATGCCCATCCCTCTCCCTCGCTGCTTTACCTTCCCCACCCTTAAGAGAGTAGATACTCAGTCACAGTTGATTCAACTAGGGGTGTTGTTATTTGTCGCTTCACGTTTTGCGGTCACCCATCCAAGTGCTAACCGCACTGGATGGTGCTTAACTTGCGACACAGTAGGTCATTTGAGGTGACAACATTACAATTCTAACTTAGTAATAGTAGTAATAAGAAGATGAAAAGATGAGTTTCTTTTAACAAATGGCCGATTTCTTCTTCTGCATGAAACCCTATTTTTTTGTGTTTTATTTAAGACATTGGCATTCACTGGACAGATAACATCATCAGTTGCCTGCCCTTTAACCTTCTTCGCTACTAAAATTATATGTTTGCGTTCTTCTGTACAGGAGGCTGAAAAGATCCATATGACCATGAGAAGAAAGTTCAAACAGGACAAACAGATGTGGACTGACTATGCCTACTTCCTCTTCAAGCAAGGACGACTGGAACCAGCTCGCACCCTCCTGCACCAGGCGCTCAAAAGTCTGCCTCAGAGGGAGCGTGAGTTCATTTTTCAGAGAGAGAGAGAGAGGAAGCCAACGTACTCACCCCAAAAATAAAAATAAAAAAATGTCAAGATTTTTGCAGATCTGTGCGAGTACTAAATAGTCCAAAAATGACATTTAACAAAATCAAATGTCTGTCCGTCCGTCTGTCTGTCCACCGTCTGTGCAAAACTTGCAAGTTGATTAATATCTCAGAACCTATTTCAACTATCACATGTATTCACCCCCCAAAACAAATTTCAAGATTTTTGCAAATCTGTGTTAGATAAGTCCTAAATAGTCCGAAAATGACATTAAATAAATAGGTCTGTCTGTCCGTCTGTCTGTCCAGCATCTGTCTGTGCAAAAACTGTAAAGTGGCTAAGTACTCAGAGCGTATTTCAACTATCACAACCAAACTTGGTAAAATGGGTCATACCCACGAGACCTCCAAAATGATCCGTGAATGAATGACTTCAGCTTCAAGATCAAGATCACAGGGTCATCAAATGTTTCACAAACTTCAATTTCATTTGTAGGTTATTAATATTGAACATATGATTCTTTGAAGCATGATAGATATAAATGAGACACATGTACTATTCAAATTTGGCTTGTCACTTGAGCTGTCCAAAGTTGGTTTGTATAGGAACTTTGAAGTGACCTTAAACCTAAACTATGAGAGATATAAAGTCCAACTTGTTGTATTTAGAGGATAGATTGATCTTTCATATATGTTCCATTTTTGCGTTGATCTTGAAGGTCAAGGTCATTTTAGGCCTTGCACAAACATTTTTTTTAAAATAGGTCCTCGGACAGTGGAATGGCAGTTTATTTAACCCATAGTATACAACAACATGGGTTATTTGATCAGACATGCATGAGAGATCATGTGAGGGTCAAGGTCACTAAAGGTCAAGGTTATCCCAAGATCACCATATTTTTTGGGCAAAATACATTTTTTCCTGTAGACTAGTTCATTTGATACTACATGAGTCTGGACTAACTTGCCTTGTCCACAGTCTAGAAACCAATGGCGCCTTACAGGTGTGGCATCGATCCCACATATGGGCGCTGTGTTTCTCTGAATATTATTTACTTTCAACTCAGGCAATGTCTCGAGGGTTTTCTCCGGATACTTCGGTTTGCTCCCCCAGCAAAATTTCAAAACACAACTAATATTAGGTAGGTTGGGTTTGGGCACTCCACAAGCTGCAACTACGCCTTCCCCAGGGGAGGCCACCAAGAATTTTTTGATAAAAAGGGACAATAAACTCAAAAATCAAATAAATATCAATGTTAAAAAAAGAGTGTATTTGGAGTTGGAGGTCAAGGTCATCTCAAGGTCAAGAGCATAGAAAGCTCAAAGTCGTTATTATTTTGTATTTTAATGCCACTGTTTCATTTTGGTTTTTTGGGCACTCATTTTAATGTTAAATATTGCGAGTTTCATAAGGAGTATGCGAGTCATATGGGCTTTGCCCTTCTAGTTTCGTATTGGGGAAAATAATTAAATGAAGCTTTCGGGGCTAAAGAAAAGTTATAGCTAGCAATGATCACTCCTTCACTTCAAAAAGATAATAATGTTGTTTGTTTGTTTGGCTAGCAAAAGGTTGTGTTTGCGTGCTTTCAGATGTGGCCACCATCACCAAGTTTGCCACGCTGGAGGGGAAATTCGGTGACCCTGAGCGATCGACCACGATGCTAGAAAAAACTATCACCGAGTTCCCAAAACGCTCCGACGTCATGTCTGTCTACATCGACTTGGTGGTCGGTCAAGGAAACAAGGACAGAGCCAGGTAAGGGACAGTAACTCTTAACTCACTATACCTTTTCCCAGGTTGTTTCCCCTTCTTTTTTTATCTTCTTTAAAAAAAAATTTTTTTTAAAGCATGGATGTACTTAGTGGGTTTTTTTCCTAAACATTATCTGAGAATACAGAAATTATTATTGTCTGTGATTCAGAGTCCTTGATGAAATAAATTTTTTCAAATGTGTTTAAAGGATATAACTGGCGCGGCTCAAGGTCTCATGTGATGAGATTTGCATGTATGTACAAATTACATTGTTGTTTTCTCTTGATTGCAGGGAGCTGTTTGAAAGAGCCCTGAAGACAATGGCCAATGCAGCCAAAATATTTTACAAAAAATACCTGCTGTTTGAGGAGAAGCACGGCACACCAGAATCGCTGGAAAGACTGAAACAGCGCATTGCCGAGGAATTGTAGCAACCTGGGCACAATTTAGTTAAAAAACAAAGTTCTACCCTAATTAACAAGCAGCTAATTGGAACATAGAACAGTGCTTAGTTGATGTTGTGCTGTAAATAGCTGCATCTTGTGTATACTGGAACAATTCACTTTTTGGCATTTGACATGTAAATGAAATAAACGGCTGTCATTAGAAACACACTAACAGTCTTTTAAAAAAGTGAACAAGTGGAATTGTTATATGTGTGGATGTATTTATAAACTCACCTGTTCGTAATCGGTTTATTTTAGTTAGTTAGTCCTTGTTTATAGGGTCCAGCGGACTGCAAAGAGCCAAATCAGGACCACAACTTGGTTGAAAGAGGGCACTCCCCTGATCCGTATAAAAGATCTGTTGAAACAACCCTAAATGGTAACACTGAAGGCACTCCACCAGCAGTCACTTTACAATAACGGCTGTGGCTTTACTGTAATTTATCGAACCCACGTTTACAAAAATAAAATAGAATATAAACTTCATTATAAAATATTAACAAAACCCTTACATATGAAATGCCTACATTGCTAAATAATAATACCATAAAAAGCCCTATAGACCATTTGGCAGAAAGCGTCCAATATCCCCAAGCTGATCCAAAAAAACTCATACACAAATGAGTAGTTTTGGAAGTTTTCAAGAAAAAAGACAGGTGACTGGTCTAGCAAAGAAGATAGCAGATTGATAGATAGTGGGCTGCAAAGACCTGAATAAGGACCACAACTTGGTTGAAAGAGGACTCGCCCCTGATCTGTATAAAAGATCTGAAACAACTCGGTAACAGTAGCACTGAATGAATTCCACCAGCCGGCCACTCTAAAATAAAGGCATCCCAGGAAGGGGACACTGAGGTATAAGTCTCCTCTCTGAAAATCCTTATCGGGAAGAGAGGGGACTATAAACTGATTAATAATAATAATGACACTGAGGCTTCACTCTTAATTTATCAAACCCCTGTTTACAAAAAACAAAATGGAGTATAAACATTATAAAATATTAATAAAACACGTACCTAGAAATGCCTACATTGCTAAATAATACCATAGAAAGCCCTAGTGATTATTTGGCAGAAAGTGTCCATGTCCAATAGTCCCAAGCTGAACCAACAGATCCCATACACAAATGAGGAGCTTTGGAAGAATTTTCAAAAAAAAAAGAAAAGAAGGTGACTGGTCTAACGAAGAAGATGGTAGATTGATGGAAAAGGTTAGGAATGAGAAAGAACAAATGAGAATGACAGAAACAGTGGTAAGTTAAAGCACTAAATTTCCAAAAAAGTGGGGATACTATTTATACAGAAACTCCTGGCACTGCTTTTGGTAGAGGATAGAGAGAGGATGGGAGAGGAATGTGCCCTCTCATGCCTGTGTTCTGACCATGAGGAATGTGCCCTCTCATGCCTGTGTTCTGACCTTGAGGAATGTGCCCTCTCATGCCTGTGTTCTGACCATGCAATCTACACAAAAACAGTAATTCTCAAAAAACGAACATCAGTGTATTTTTGATCAACAAGCACTTATTTATTCAAGTCAAGGCTTTCATGATCTCAAGAAAAAGAACAGACCCTACCCCCCCAAAAAAAAACTGAAAAAAAAAACAAACTGAAGAAAAAGATATTGCCAAGCGCTCCCTTGTAATTGTATGAAAAGACTAAAATCAAGCAGTTGATATGTCTGACTGTAACTCGTAAAATGGCCACACACAACGTAACATAAAAAGTCACCACAAATATTCAGCTGAAAATATTTACCAATTAAAAAAAAGTGTTCCTGTTTAATTTTATTAAAATAATGATACACGATGTGCTCTTCATTATTCAATGGAGTAAAATATATAAATAGATACTATACAAGACAAACTCTTAATTATTCAACAGAGTAAAATATATAAATAGATCTATACTAAATATACCCAAAATACAACATCCCAAAACGGATTTTCAAACAAGAATAAAACAATGGTTTCTGTTGTGTCATAATAAATTAATAAAAAATACAATATACAAAAAATTTATTTAAAATCAAATGATGAACAGATTTTTTTCTTTCAAAATAATTGATATATTCAGACCTGCCTACCTCAGATTTTCAGTTTCAGTATTCCGACTGGCAAAATGTGGTATTCTGGGACCAAAATTCGTATTTTCACTCTCGGCGAATCGACGCATTCACAAGTAAGAATTTAACAAGTGTAAATGTAACTTAGTGAAGATAAAGAAGAAGTAATCACTGCATTAAAAAAAACACCTCAAACTGATTCCTTAAATACACTGTTCCCCGATTTATTTATGTATTGACTACCGAACAAGCGCAAAACTGTCATTGCTAGAGAGCAAAAATTCAGTTGATAAAAACTTAAATTGAAATTGGAAACAACAAAATAATTTATCTATAGTGAAGGACTAAGTAATTTATATGATGTGCAAAAATGTCAACATTGTTTTCCTTCAGCTGCTGGCTATAGCAGCTCTTGAGCCTGTCTGGTTCTTTGGAACAAAATAAATTATTTACAGTAACTGACTGGGAAAAATTATACGCAAACTGTCACTCATCACTGTTTTCTTTTAGCTGCAAGCTATAACAGCTCTTGGGTCTGTCTAGTTCTTTGCTGGTGTACACTTACACTGTGGCAGCAGGTTTGGACTTGAGGACTAGTAACTGAACGTTCTGCTTAGTAAATTGTCTACCTTGGCCATATTAAAATAAACTAAGAACCAACAGTTTGTGTAATTTTAAATAACAAATTTAATATTTTCATTGTTCTAAACATATACCAATACTAATGTTAAGGTACCGATAAGTTCATAACACATCTATTTTTAAAAAAAAGTGAAATGGCTGACCTTTAGCGATTTTACTTTTTAGAATCAGGAAACATTCTCTGTCTGCTGTGGCAATTGGAAGGTTGCATTCAGCAATAAACTGCACCATGCATACTTCAACATCTGTGACTTGCCGAGTGAATTCTTTTTTGCTATCCTCTGAGCTGATCTACTTTTTGAATAAAGCTGTAATGTTTCGTGTCTTTGGCAGATTCTTCCACTGACGTTCGGCTGTTTTGTGATTTTGTCCGGCAACATGCCTCTCACAATCACTACGTCCACAGTGATCACAACTAAAATCTCTGACACACGCCAAGCAGTGGACGAATGTCGGCCCCTTCTTAAATTGCACAAGAAACTGCCACTCATCAGTGTACGAAGACAAGGATGTCTGCTGTTGTTTAGGCTTTTTCTCCTTTGAATCCGACGTTGACGCTTCATCCAATTCATCATCAGTTTCATGGGCTCTTATTATTTTTCTTTTCTTGGCACCCGTGGCAGACATGGTTGAACTTAATGTAGTAATCTCTGACAATGAAAAGTTTCAATTGTTTCTGACTTAAGTATGGCGCGCAGTATGGCGCCGTTTGAAATGTCTTAAAACCCAAAACAAACATCTTATTACACCAACAAAAAAAAAAATTTAAAAAGAACTTTGGTGCTAAAATTCGTATTTTTTAAGGCCTTTGCGTATTTTCGTATTCTAGGTCTCAAATCCGTAAAAATACGGAAAAATCCGTAACGGTAGGCAGGTCTGTATATTAAATTACTATAACGTATTAAAAAAAATTAAAACATTGTGCCCAAAAGTTGACAGCAACTCAAAAATATTTAAAAAAAAAGGTTGAAAATATAAAATGTACATGTATGCAATGTAAAAAAAAAAAAAAATAATAATAATAATAAAAAAAAAATTCACCTTTTTGACTTGCAAAGAAATAATATGTTTTATTGTTAGACAGAGGGGCTGACGGATCATTCCGGAGACAAACCCTGTCCACCCTAAAAGGTAAAAAGATTGATGATTGTAGGACATGAAGGTCATAATCAGATATCAGCTGTTGACGTTATAGAAAGAAGGGGGAGTTATTGGAGGGGGGGAGATGAGGTGAGGAAGTGGGGAGGGTAAGAGGAAGAGGAGGTGAATGTGGCTGGAAGGAGCATCAAGTGATGAACGCAGCCAGAACATTCCTGTTTATTTCAACCCTGTCGTTTTGTAATATTTACCAGTACTGTAACTTCTGAAAAACATTCTCTCTGAACTGTTTCTATCTATAAATTATACCCACAGGTTGATTTTGTTGCAAGTTCTGCGTAACAAATACATACAGATTTTCTAAAATCACTTCGGGGAATAGACGTTGAATGCAATTAACAAGTTTTGTACAGCTTGCCAAATGTTTTCATGTACATGTATTTTGTGACAAAGTGCCAGCAGGGAAAAATCTCTTTAAAACAACAATTTTATTCATAAATATATTTAGCATGGATTCCTTATGTAGGAAATAAATATAATCTAGTACATCAAACCTTTTGGCAAAAATGGAAAATACTTTGCTACTATATAGTATAAATCCACACAATTTACACAATGTTTTGTTCTTCAACAAAATGCAATAACATGTAAAAAAAAAAAAAAAAAAAAAAACAACACCGCTAATAACCTTTGAAATGTAGGTACACATTTCTTATATGAAATAAATTCAGTATTTGTACCATTTCAGCAATTGAGCAAATATACACGGACTGTCAATTATTTTTAAAAAAAAATCACAATTTCGCTTCCAAACCCACAGTCAGGGCATGTAGATAGATCCATACTGTCAGCATCAGATATCCGTACAGTCAGCATCAGATATCTTTATCTTCAAATTGAACAATCATGCTTGAATGCAGAAACACATCCATACTAAAAGAAAACTTCAATGTCAGCATCACCAGCAGTACTGACTAGATAACAATCATGTCATCATCTTCAATTTTGTTAACATGGCGACTAGGGTCAAGTCCAGACAAGTTATAACAACTTAAAAATAAGACACAAAAACATGACAAAAAAACTATGATATAAATAACGTAGCATGAAAATACTGAAGTTTAACTAAATAAACCTTTAAAAAAATCTAATTTCATCAATAATAATAGCAAAACTTTAAAAAAGAAATCAAAAGACTAAAAATATCTACAGTATCTTAAAATTAAAGTTAAGAAATAAAATAGTTAAAAAGCGCCACGTTAACATGAAAATTACCAAACTCCTGCACACTGATATCAACAGAAACCTTGTGTTATTATGCCAGCATTCAAGCTAAAATTTGTAACAAGCCATGATCAGCAAAGAAGTATACGCTATCACATTTTAGCAGTTTTGTTTTCCAAAACTAACGTCAACAACAAAAAATTTGCAACATTTACTTGTACAATGTTACATACTTATAGTCCTGTACCATCACTTGCTGTAAATGCACAGATGTAAACACACACACACACACACAGACCGACTTGACAGATACAGGCATGCAAGTACACACTCCTGCACAAACACACACACACACACACACAAAATCTAGCATTTAAATTTTATTCAGTAGCACATATTCCAGCATTAAAGAGATATGGCTGCTATCTGAGATCTGGCATGCACAACACCCCAAAGTGAGGTTCGAACAGTAGGCCGCCCACAATGAACACCTACTAAACAAGAGTGTGCACAACCACATTATTTACAAAACATCTTTGGCAGCAACGATACAAAAAGAAGGGAGACAAACAAGTTTGAGTAAAACAAAGGCTGTAGTAGTCTCCTTTAAAAATGTGTTTTACAAACCACAAACAGCTTATACCGTCATATAAGCAGTTTTAACATGTCGAACTCACAATCTACATTCAAAGCAACTGAATCCAAAAATGCATTTGATAGTAGCTGTCACACTAAAATTGTGTAAAAAAAAAAAAGAAATTTTTTAAACAATTAAATAAAATAAAAATTTGTCATTGCTTGCAGAAGTTTTTAGCGCACATTTTGCATTCATAACAGCGGTGACATAAAATAACAATCAGCAACATTCACGCTAGAATAGGTAACGTACAAACAATCCATGGTTTATTTAAAGTACACCGTTTCACGGTTCTAATCAAATACCAAGTCCATGTCGGCAATGAACTCAAAAACAGAAAACTTTAACCAAGGTAATGACATTTAAACGTCCACTCCCAGGCACTAGGTAAATACAACTCTACCAGTAAGTTCCATCATCTACACACAAGATTTACTTCCCATTATGCCAGAGCAGGTGGTTGGAAACTAACTCCCTGTGGAACATAGGGGACAACGTTGGTAAAGAGAACCGCATTTGCATAAAACAAAACATATCACGACCTGCACAGGGGTAGGATTTCACTGCTGATCTCCAATTTCATCTCGCAAGAACGAGTGCAGCCCACAATGACCTGCTGCCTGTCGTCATGTCTTCGTATGACATGTGTGAGCTCACTCAAGTGTCAGGTGACGGGCCATCATGACCTGCTCTCATCACTGTGAGAGGAATCAGCAACTTCCATTCTATATAATATTAGTAAGGATCAAGCTGTGTTTAATTTCAGGCAAATGCGGTGCTATTGACATATAAGCCATTGTCAATAGGGAGTTACTTTACAACCACTAAGTGCAGTACACACAAACATATGGTTTACAGTACAGCAAAGGACACTCAAACATACATGTGCATACATATAACTGGTGTCCTCGCACACTTTATACACTACATTTGAACACAAAGCATTTTTACTTTTTCTGAAATAAAAGAGCACCTTAATACAACGCTTGTTTTTTGATATGACGCATACAAAAAAACCTACATACAGAACATATATACAGCATCATTAGAATTATTATTATTATTAATATTATTGAAGCAAGCTTTGTTTGGCCCATGATAAATGCAGCTTATGCTAAACTATATCAGCAATTTTCGCACATTTTCATATCCATATAAACAATTAGCATACTGTGGCCCAAACAACGCATCTCAAAATTCATTGTTGTACAATACTCCAGAAAGTGTGGTCAATTCTGTTTGCTAGCCTGTGTATATAAAATAAAATTAAACATTACATTACATTACATGATTATTGCTTTAGGTCCAGCGGACTCTTCTGAGCCAAATCAGGACCAGTACAGCCGAATCAGGACCACAAAATCAAGACCACAACTTCGCTGAAAGAGGACTCACCTCTGATCCAAAGATCTGCCGAAACAACCCTAGTGGTAACACTGAAGGCACTCCACCAGCCGGTCACTTTACAATAAAGACATCCCACCGAGGGCATGCTGAGGCTATACTCTAATTTATCGAACCCCCGTTTACAAAAACAAAATAGAATACAAACATCATTATAAAATATCAACAAAACACATACATATAAAATGCCTACATTGCCAAATAATAACATCATAGGAAGCCCCAGTGACCACCTGGCAGAAAGCGTCCAATATCCCCAGACCTCACACACAAATGAGGAGTTTTGTCCCGGAAGAGTTTTCCAAAAAAAAGGTAGGTGACTGGTCTAGCGAAGAAGAAGATAGTATAGTAGATTGATTGAACAGAGTAGGAATGAGAAAGAACAAAGAAGAAAGACAGCGACAGTGAGAATTTAAAGCACTAAATTTCCAGAAAGTGATAGTTCAGAGATTACTAAGACTAAGAGAGTTATAAAACTGTTGGAGAAACTTAAGCTGTCAAACATTTACAGCCTCCCTCCCCATCTCATCTGCACTGATGAAGACAGGGAGAGCGATCATGTGGAAAGGTTTGCTCCTTTTGTTAAGTTATTGTTTCCGAGTTAAAATACAAAGAATAAGACATTAAGAATCCAGCAAGCAGACCCATCTTTTGCTACATTACACAGTGTATAAATAGCCATGAGGGAATAACCTTGGCAAGTTTTGGTTGGAACTATTCATATCCCGGAAAAACTTAACATGTTGGCCTGAGCACTACAAATGTCAAATGAGAAAGGCAGTGATGTCTGATTGCACCAGCGGTTTGGATGTCATGATTAATACATTTAGCAAACAAAGCATAGAATGAAATAATTCCAAATTAATTACAACTCAATATTGTTATAACTACAACCCCTCTTCTTACAGGTGAGAACCTCTTTCTTGATGCGGGGATCATACGAGTGGACATCCATGGATGTTAATGCTGCAGTTTGACAGCAAAATTCTGAACAGACTAGTCAATAATAGTGTTGTTTGTCCATCTAAAAAGGGGGAGATGGCTTTATCTTTTGTATTTCTTATGTATTTGGGCCTCATTACATTACATTACATGGTTATTGCTTTAGGTCCAGCGGACTCTTCCGAGCCAAATCAGGACCAGAGAAGTGAAAGAGGACTCGCCCCTGATCTGCATAAAAGATCTGCCGAAACAACCCTAGTGGTAACACTGTTCACAGGCAATCTACCAGCCGGTCACTTTACAATAAAGACGTCCCACGCAGGGGATGCTGAGGCTATACTCTAATTTATCGAACCCCCGTTTACAAAAACAAAATAGAATACAAACATCATATACAATATCAACAAAACACATACATATAAAATGCCTACATTGCTAAATAATATCATAGGAAGCCCCGGTGACCATTTGGCAGAAAGCGTCCAATATTCCCAAGCTGATCCAACAGACCTCATATACAAATGAAGAGTATTGTCCAAGAAGAGTTTTCAAGAAAAAAGGTAGGTGACTGGTCTAGCGAAGAAGAAGATAGTATAGTAGATTGATAGAACAGAGTAGAAATGAGAAAGAACAAAGGAGAAAGACAGCAACAGTGGGAATTTAAAGCACTAAATTTCCAGAAAGTGGGGATACTATTTATACTGAAACCCCCGGCACCCCAACGGTGCCTCAGCCGTTTCACCTCCACCGAGATTAGTATGAATGAAATGTGTGAGTTGGGTACTGATTAATTGTTGTTTGCTGTTGTTGTTTGTTTCTTTACCAAGGAAAACATTGCTGCATTTCCCAGTAAAGGAACAACGGCATCGGAGAGCTGTAAAAAAAAAAAAAGTTGTTCCTAAAGATCATATTTGTATGTGCTATCGCTGATCGGTGCTGCGGTT
This sequence comes from Oncomelania hupensis, assembly GCA_036898135.1. Lineage (NCBI taxonomy): Eukaryota > Metazoa > Mollusca > Gastropoda > Littorinimorpha > Pomatiopsidae > Oncomelania > Oncomelania hupensis. The sequence goes on from CM072511.1 coordinate 160,518,184, forward strand.
GTGGGTCTGCAGCAAGTGTGGCAGCTCGTTTGTCTACGGTGTACTTGAGGGAGTCACGGTAACCTAATGGTAGAGCTTTGGCTTGCGGATCTGAAGGTCCCGGGTTCGAGCCCAGGCCGGGGCATTGTGTTGTTTCTTTATGAAAGACACTTTACTCCTGTTTCCTACTCCTTCGGCTGAGAGTATAAACCGAGGTCTAGTCTGTGTCACATACATTCCATCATAACGGACTTTAAAAATCCTGACGCTCATGTCCTAGACGGGTGAGTGCCAGTGACAAGAACACACCCAGCATGCACCTAGGTCCTTATCCCTCATCCCTGGCTGTCCAGGATTGTGCTCAGTTGTCTTGAGCATTATTACGATACGCCGAAAGCCTGCAAGTTGGCGCCTCGGGCGGCTTGAGTTAGATCCTGTATCGGCCAGCGCCTTGAGCAGCTCTTGAGCTGGAAAAGCGCTATACAAGAACGATTAAATAAATAAAAAAATAAATACTGTCTATTGTTTACTGTATTTTGTTTATGTACATGTAAACAAGAATAAAGTTGTTGGGGTTTTATATATCATTACAAATCTGTCTCTGGTTTATTTATTTTGTGAAGAGTCTCGTGCCTTTTTTGTTTAGTTTACATCCTCTGGGTTATATGCATTACATAGTTGTTTTACATCCAGCCGACTTTTCCAAGCCAAATCAGAACCAACACCTCTTGGTTACTATAACTGTCAATAATATTTACCTAAAAGATGCAAACTCGACAATACAGAAGACAATGTATGAAGTCTCTCTATTAGGCACCCATGCCATAGCGACAGGTTAAGCAAAAAATGAGTTACAATTAATCCCTTTATATATATTCTCAATCATACTTATCTGTAGATACGGTGAAATTGTATGCGCTGCAAAGCAAACTAGTGGAACAGAAGACGTGTGTACACAGTCTCTTTTAAGACAAAAATATTCTCAACAGCACCCACAGCCATGGAGTCAGCAGAAAATGACACGCTCTCAATGACCTGTTTATTCAGACGGTGAACTGCGTTACGAAACATAATGGATAAAGAAAACACAACACTCTAAAAAAATAACTGCTTTTTTCCAGCTGCCATCTTCCCAAACACTCTTACAACCAACTTCTTTTCCAGCCGCCATCTTCCCACCCACCCCCTCAGCAACTCCCCTATTTAGTGACAAATGGTCCTCCTTACTAAAGTGCATATTATAAATATCATTCAAATTCAAAACAATAACAACAAACAAAACCCAAAGTTTCAAATACAACATTTCCAGAAACTTATTTATCTTTTTTCAGCTGGCCTTATTTGATACAAAGAAAGAAGCATTGAGACAACCAAGCTAGTAAAACAATGATAAGGTCTTTCGCATAAAAACTTCAATGCTTTGTTTTCAGCTCAAAAATGGGTGCGATACATCATTATAAAAAGATAAATGCTAGAACGTAACAGTAATTTGACAAAAAACATTGGTACAACTATAGTTTCAGTCAGTTTCACCTTATTTAATAACCTAATTCATTTCTAAAAAACAAAATATTTATGAACAATATAGTCTTCTCTTCACTGTTTGTGCCCAATTATATTTGTGCTACAGACTGCTTAAAAAAAACCAAGTGAAATTTCTTCACTGGGGTTATGATCATTATTGAGATTTTAATATTATGCCAGAGTATTCCTCATGTCTCCCAAAGTCCAGACAGGCCTACCCCACTATCAGTATCACTGTTCACATACTATTAATGTGTTCTTACTAAGAATCTTAGTGGCCTGAAAATTACTAGCACTTCAATAACATTTGTCCGAAAATCACCTCATAGTAATATCAAAAGAAGAAGAAGAAGAAGAAGAAGAAGAAGAAGAAGAAGAAGAAGAAGAAGAAGAAAAAGAAGAATGCTTAATAATTGATAATAATAATATATTTTTAATTTTAAAAACAATAAGATTGAATGGTGATGGTGAGAAGGATGATAATGTTGATAGTAATATTAATAATAATTTTCATTTTTAAAATAATAAGAATAAAGATGGTGATGATGGTGACAATGTTAATAATAATAATAGTAGTAATACTAATAGTAGTAACTAGTAGTAGTAATAGTAGTAGTAGGAGTAGTAATAATAACATTAATAATAATTTTATTGGATGCTTCACAAACACTTCTGCTATAGAAGATGTAAACGATGACACCCTTAACTATAATACATCCCCAAAAAACTCAAATGATACAAGATTCACAATTAAGTTTGCACACACACTCCAGCATGGACCATGTTTTCTCCATCGACTCAACAGCAACAAGCACCTAATCTAGTTAACAAAAACAGCTGTGCGTAGCATCATCAACAAGAAAATCAGCTGTAGTTCTGTGTAAAAAACCTGTAAATCAACAGTTCTGTTCCAAATAGCTTGGTGAGTAGTTGATGACATTTAACATTTAATATTAAAAATCTTCAAGACATGGAGATTCACAAGTAAACGAGCATTCCTGACATGGCGGATCTATGCTCTCATCATTTCTTCCCTGGAGCAATGCAAGAACACACAAAGCATCTGAGCAAAGAACTACATCTGCACATTTTTCTCTTTCTCCAACATTTCAGTTACACAATTTACAAATCACATATTAGGACTGAGCTTCCAAACGTACGTACACAGCACCTTTCCAAACATCAAAAATGCAGGTTAAAAGTCCTCCCGTAAAATGACTATCATTATTTTATTGTTGTTATGTAGTGTGTTTAGCCAGCTCAATGTGCTGCACCATCACTAGCAGCCCCAGGCGCTCTCCTGCTGCCTTGGGTTCACAAGTCACATGTTAAATCCACACCACTGTAACCAAAAACGTTCCCTGCCTTCTCAAAATACGGCTTACACTTTCACCCACTTTGCAATGATTTGTCTGTTAAAATCACACACTATGCCGTTGGACTTTTCCCCTCCCCCCTTTTTGTTCACATGTGTGAAGTTTGAAGTCATAGGCACTCACCCACTACTCTGCACCATTGTTCAGTTCACCGGTCCTCATGTCAGCTTTGATGTCGGCCTTCCAGCGGTAGAAGGTGCGGGTGGAGACCATGGGAAACTTGGCGGTGAACTCTTGAGCTTCGATGTCAGGGTTGTGCATCAGGAAAATGTACTCCTGGCGCTGCAGCTTTCGCTTGCGTTGGGAACTGAAGCGAGCTGGGTCAGTGCTGTCCTCACCCTCCATCACATCCACGCCTCTCCCACCACACCTCTCTCTGGGCGCTCGCCCGCCTCTCGGCGCTGCTCTTTTGTCCCTGGGCTTGCTCATGCTTCTGTCTTCACTGCCGCCGCTCTCAGGAGACATCTTGTCCTGCTGCGCACCGCCAGGCGAGTGGAACGAGGCAGCAGAGGACGCTTGGCTCAACGTCTGTACGGCAGCCGGAGCAGGGGGCGACAGCTGACTGTGGTGAGCACCCGTGTGGGTCTCGGTGTAGCCAGCTAACGTCGGGTGGGAGAGAGAAGAGTTCTGCGTCTGCCAGTGACCCGCACTGCGACCGCTTAAGTTGGACACAGTTTCTGTGAAAGAAGGCAAAGGAGAGGCCTCTAGCTTCACACGCACCGTTTCTGAACCTCGTGAGTCCGACCTCGCGGGACTGATGCTGGCCTGCGTGGTTGCGGGTGGAGAGTGCAGCGCAGTGCATGCTTGCGCCTGCAAACTTGCTGCGTTCTCTGTGTTGGGATAGGTCACCACAGCACCTGCTGCATGCTGGTAGTAGTCCTGGGCTGAGGTGGCGCTGTAGGGCTGAGAGGCTGATAAAGAATTCAAATCCGCACTGTCCACCTCTGACCTCTGACCCTCAGACACAACCCCCGTAGTGGAGGAGGAGGAGGCAGGATACAGGAAGTTGTCCTGTAGGACGGGTGGTGGCCTGTTGGTCTCCCTGGAGGTCCCTGCTGTTGTCTGTTCCAGCACGATGTCTCTCCAAATGTTAAACACCTCTTCCTTCACCCATCGGAATATGTTGTTGAAGTGATCGTAGGTCTTTATCTGGATAAGTCGAATGTACTCGATACACAAGTTGATTTTCTTTTTCCATGAAGTATACAAGTTCAGCGTGAGTTTTGGAAAGAGAGAGGCCAGTTCTTCAAAGGTCCAGTGAGGGTTGCGCTGTAGTGACTCTAGCGCAGAGGCCAGCTGGGGATCGTCAGTCACGGGAAACTGCTCAGTCACAGGTAGGCCCGGCAAGTGGTCGCCCCCACTGGCCTCCGAATCGTCCTGACCAGCGATGTAGTGGTCAGCCACCGCTGTCTGGTCAGCAACGAAGCTGTCAGGGCTGGTCTCGGGGTGCAGAGCCCAGGATTGCCACACCTGAAAGACAGCCGGGGGCACTTGGTTGTTGCTGTGCTTGCTGAACTCAATGAAAGTCATGCTGGGGTCGCTGTCCAGCAGCGCACGCCACTTCTTGATGTTGGCCTTCCAGCGGTAAAAAGAGCGGTCAGAGGACTGGCCAAGAGATGCCCTGTACTCGCTGAGCTGCATGGAGGGTCGCAGCATGACCTGCACCATCTCGTCCTTGCTATGATAGCGCTGCTTGCCCGCAGCCCCGTCCTCTTTCTCCTGCAGCCGTGAGTGCTGCAAGTACGCTTCCTGGTGTGCCTGGTACAGCAGGGTCATCTGTTCCAAGTCACAATCCCTCACCTGGCCGTCTTTCCCTGCACCAGCCTCCACTGAGCTGACGGACACGGAGGAGGAATGGCCATCCCCAGATGGAGCCCCGCTCTGCTTCTGGCTGAGGCTGTTAACCCCTCCTAAGTCCTCTGGCTCGTCTCCCAGCACCACGTGTTGCCACAAACTGAAGGTTTCCTTCGACAGATGCGGCATCGCGGATGAAACTTCTTCGTAGGTCAAAGTTGGTTGGACACGAATGTAGTCCATCACCTTCTGCACAATGTTCTTCCAGGCATGGAAGTCATGCTCGGACACTCGAGGAAACTTGGGGCTGAAGTCAGCAAAGTCGATGTGTGGGTACGTGTACAGATAAACCTGAGCTGTGCTGGTTAATGGGCCGTCATCCTCCTCCCTCCCTGCTCTCTCTGCACATACAAGAAAACACAACAGAACTCTGTACAGTAGTAGAATAAAAAGACAACAACTTCATTCTTTTTTTTTCTTTTTGTGTGTGTGGTAATCAATGCCTCCAGCTTTGAACTGACAAAAATGGGATCATGCGAATTTCTGAACTGACTCGGTGTAAAGAAGTCCCTCTCTTTTCCATTCAAATAATTTCTTCAATGGAAACGCCAAGTTATACTTACTACAGCCTCAGTCAAACTGTTTAAAATAATAATAATAATACTGGATGCTATACGCGCCTTATTCCTAAATCAGACTCAAAGCGCGGCGATCTGTAACCAACATACACGCTCACATGTTACAGACACTACATACACAACACACACACGTTCATCACTCTAACATGTGGTGTAAAGGAACGTCGCTATTAGAAGACGGAAAGGAAATTGAATTTTTATTTGTGAAATTTTAGATTGATTGCATCCAATACCATTATTGAAGGGAGGGAGGAAACCAAAGTACCCGGAGAAAATCCTCAATGACCTCAATAGTCTCATACCTAAGTCACATAAGTTCGCCCCTTGCAAGAATCGAACTTGCACGATCTTCGGCATGGGAAACCAGTGACTAATCCACTGCGCCACCCCCAAAAAATTATGAATGTGCAATAAAATTAAGAAGCTGATTGAATTCGCTGATTGGTTTGTATAATTATTAAGCTAGTCAGTATATCAGGCATGGGAATTGGCTGTGGAAAAATCAGCTGAAATGGGGCAGGGGTCCGGTGCCACCCAGGCCCCGGTGGGGTCCAGGGGCAACGCCGTGGTAGGGGGTCCAGGGGGGCGAAGCCCCCTGGCAGAAAATGAATTTCAGCAATTTTGACAGGGATTTAGTGGCCTCTCCTGAGAGCTAAATCTTGAGAAGAGCACACTTTTAGCCACCCCCCACCCCCCCCACCACACACACACAAATAATCATAAAAACACCATAATTTACACATTTTGTACTAGTTAACATGTGTTTAATCCATGTTTTGCTTTTTTTTTTAAAATTCAGCAAGGGCATACCAACTTAACCAAGTGATTTGTAAACTGGCATGTTCACTGTTTATAAATTATAGTGCTTCGCCGGGTGCATCCACTTTACGAAAATAGGAAGCAACTCGCTCTCGCCTGTAGTCACCATTCCATTTCACCTCGCGAATAACTGGTATCCATTCCCATCTCCATGCATTCACACAGGATGAATCATCAAAATCTTCACCGCGCTGAACAACACGCCGCACCGTCGCCATTTTGGAAGAAACCGGAAGTCGGTGAACGCTATGCTGAGGGAAACCGGTGTTCAGAATTTTTGTTACCCTCAAACTGTTTGATTACCCGGACATCTTTTTCCGCGGAAAACATTTATTTTTCGGCGGACAAATATTAATTTTCAGCGGAAAATCGCGGATCGGCGGTCAATTCCCATGCCTGGTATATACTTAGTATGCTCAGTGCTGTGGTTGTTTTCTTCCCCCTTTCCTGTACTACTACTACTACAGTACTAATAATTGTGTAGGATAGTACCAATTTGTAATGCTTATTTAATTTAAACTGATCTAATAAAGTGGTAATCTAAATAATAATAATAATAATAATAATAATAATAATTGACTATAATAGTAGTATTAAATTAGAAATAATGATAATTAAATAAAATGGAAACAAAATTCTAGTTTTGTATCAATTGGTCATGTGACAAACCATTCAGCTGCTGTGCCAAATTGCAGAACTACAGAGAGGTTAAGGCTTGTAATAAAAACTAGTTTTAAGCAGTGAAGTTTTGTTTGATGTACTTTTAAACATGTCTAAATCAGCCTTGGAAAGGTTGGTAATCGATTATCTTTGTGATAATGTTTTGCGGTGCGTGAGAGGAGATTATACTACAAGTAGCCATTACGGACAGTGATGATTCAGACAGTTTTTGAGGGATCCGATGACGACAATCCTGTGCAAATTAATCTAAGCAAGGAAAGGGACTTGGATATTGGTTTCGAAGCATTGGAGAGTGATTTGAGTGATAATGATGTGGACACATTGATTTCTAGTCCATAATACTGGGCCACTGTGTTTGTTTATTTTCTTCTGTTTTTCTAATGTCTGGATTTTTTAAAATGGATTTATGTGCAAGACACACAACAATATCATGCGATGCATCCCTTGAAAGAAAAATTCTTCTAGAATTTAATAACATTTGTTTTAGTTCAATATTTGTTGCTTTAGATTAAAAAATGTGTTTGGGGTGACATGATGTATTATGTGGAGTTGCCTCTCTTGAGCTGCATTTTTCTCGTTAGGCAATGTGAGGGCAGTCTGCCTGAAAAAGGATTAATATGGATCTGTGATATACAAAATGCACGTCTTATTTAATATTGTGGTGATTTTTTTTTTTTGATTGGTGCGTTCCGGAACTCTGTGTGTGTGTATATTTTGTGGGTTTCAAGTGTCCTGCTCTTGGACTCTTGGAGTTTGCCAGATACAACAATCTGGTACTGGCAAACACGCTTGGTCTCCACAAAAACTCCAGACGATGGACATGGCACAGTCCTGGCGGGGAGCATCACAACCAAATAGACTACATCATGGTCAAGAAACGCTTCAGATCAAGCATCAACATTGGCAAAACACGCACTTTTCCAGGAGCAGACATCGGAAGTGACCACGATCTCATGATGATGTCTTTCCGGCTCCACTTGAAGAGAGTAAATACAGCAAAGTGCACTAGACTGAAGTTCGACCTGGACAAACTGCAAGACCCGGAGGTGGCAGAACTATTTCAGGCCACAATTGGAGGGAAATTTGCACCACTGCTCATTTTGGGGGCTGGTGAAGTAGATGTCAACACCATGACCACCACCTTCAACTCAGCTGTGACAGATGCCGCCACTGAGATCCTTGGCAAGCACCGACCAAAGAAGAAGCCGTGGATCACACCTGAACTTTTGGATCTGTGTGATAAACGAAGAGAGATGAAAAAGAAAAAGAACACTTCACAGGGAGCTGATGTCTACCGAAAAATCAACAATGACATCCGAAAAGGTATGCGCACAGCAAAGGAGAACTGGATAGAAGATCAATGCCAGGAAATAGAGAACAGTCTGAACAAGAACAACAGCAAGAAGGCCTACCAGACAGTGAAGCGGCTGACAAGTGTCAAACAGCCCAAAGTCTCCACGATCCAAAGCAAGTCTGGCATATGACTTACAGAAGAACAAGAAGTCTTGGACAGATGGACAGAGTACTGCTCTGACCTTTACAACCATACACCAAATGGAGACCCATCAGTTCTAGCATGTCCCGAGAACAGAGAAGAAGAAGAAATCCTCCCAATTCTCCGTGAAGAAGTTGAGGCAGCAGTGCAAGCGCTAAAGAAAGGGAAGTCAGCGGGAGTGGACAACATACCCGCGGAACTGCTACAAGCAGGAGGAGAAGCGATGATTGATGCCCTCACCATTATCTGTAACAAGATCTGGCAGAGTGGGGAGTGGCCTATACCATGGACCCAGTCGCTTGTCATCACTCTTCCCAAAAAAGGTAACCTTCAGGAGTGTGAAAATTACCGCACCATCAGCCTCATCAGCCATCCCAGCAAGGTCATCCTCAAAATAATACTCAACAGGTTGAAACCCCAAGCTGAACAGATCATAGCTGAAGAACAAGCAGGATTCAGGGCAGGACGAAGTACCACTGAGCAGATTTTCAACCTCAGAATAATCTGTGAGAAATTAGCAATGCACATCAATAATATAAATAAACAAACACATTTGTTATGTTATTATGATAACATAAAGTTTTATTCACAGATCATTTTGCATTTTACAGATTTAAAATCGGATAAATAGAACTGAAAATATGTTCGATCAAATATGTCATGGTAATTGGATTAATTGCCTTAAACAAAAGGCCAAAAAAAGAGCGTCGTTAAATTGAGAGAAAAATCGATTTTTCCTTATAACTTTTTTGTTTTTAGAGATATAAGCTTGATATTTTGCAGAGCATTTCTTGAATACAATACAAATACACTGATTTCATGTTTGTAAGTATGTTTAGGAAAAAAAAGTTGAAAAACATGTATATTTATTATTATGCCACAGCAATGTTTAACGAAAACTTACTAATTATGTGATGCAGGGTTTTAGTCTAGTAAGTCTAATTGATGTAATGTCTATAAGACAAAATTAAAAGCTTAAACGTCTTAGTAGAAGAGTGTTCTGATGATTATAATACTTAATCAAACTTAAAAATGATTTTTTTTCCTTTTCTTAGCATCCTATCTATGTACATATCATAAATACTCACGATGCCAAACAAGCAGCAAACTTAAAATCAGAATCTGACAGTTTTCAGTTTGTTCTTCTTTTTTTTTTTTTAATGTTAATTAACATGGTTAAAATTGTTAAGTATATAATGTTTGTAACAAGATGTGGGACTCTATAACATTCTTGTAAGGCTTGGTAACCCATGTTACCTGGGACTGGGGGTAGAAAAAGGAAAAAAACTAATTAGTGTCTGTACTATTTTTTATGTTTGTTTGTTATGTTCTCCACCTCCCATTTACCCCTCCAACCTTTTAAATACGTTTTTGTTACCCATAAATATTATCTAAGCCTCACCCCTCCCCTACGCATACAAACACATCCATCCATAAAAGCGAAAGCAATTACATTTATAGTTCGCGATGTGCACGCGACATCCATTAGGCCTACTGCCACAGTGACATAGACTAAGCCTTTAGGAAATTTCCACTGTTTTTTCCTTTAAAAATAAACGAAATAAAGACAAATTCAAAAATATAAATATTCCAAAGGATTTTTAGCGACAACTTGGGTCAAACTCTGGTACATTATTTTATTTAGCGAATAAAATAGCTTACTAAACTCGCTAAATGATCGACAACGTTTATACTATCCACCATGCTTGGAAACTAAACGAGCCAATCGGAAAGGTTAACCTAGTTTCTTAAACCAATGGGAAACAAGAGTCTAAACCGTCTACATCATCGCGAAGTGCTTCGCTTTGCGTCTCACGCGAGCGCAATGTTTATGGCGATCGAGATGAAAAATCTTAAAAACTCCTTCACTATTTTTTAAATTACGGCGCTTAACGGCATCAATCTTGCACAAATTTATAAGACATGAAAGATAAATGATGTATCTACATATCTTTTCAAGGCGAAGTACGGCGACCCAAAGAATAGTCACATATTGAACAAAAACTTTGCACACATGGAGCTCTTCAACAAATAAACCAATCAACTCGAAAAAAAACTGATATGAAGAGAATACTCGTTTCTCATTGGCTGTTAAATTTCATCTCGTAATTCGCGCTAGTTTCGTAGCTATACGCATGTGAATGAAGCCAACGGAAAAATGGCGACTCAGAATCGCGACTCGCAAACGGCTGGAAAAAAACGTTGTGTTTCCGATTTTAATCTAAGAAATAAGCGATATATACAAAAATAAACTACATGTTTATTATATCAATTTAATCAGCATTACATTCTGCAAACACATTCATACTCTAGTTTTTTGTGTGGGATAAATAGTAAGGAAAAAAATCATTGTTAACTGCATCAACCCTTCTCTGTAACAGCTGATCCAACACTTTTAGCTTAGCGGTGTGCATTGCTAGAGAAATACCTACAGCACCAACAACATCTATATCATGTGTTCATAGACTTCAAGAAGGCGTTTGACCGAGTCTGGCATGCAGCTCTATGGGCAACAATGAAAGTGTACAACATCAGCCCTAAAATTATTGAAGTCATCAAAAGCCTGTATGACAAGGCTACCAGTGCAGTCCTCCACAACAGCGCCATCGGGAACTGGTTCAGAACAACAATCGGTGTGCGTCAAGGATGCCTACTCTCTCCAACACTCTTCAACATCTTCCTAGAGCGCATGATGTCAGATGCTCTTGCAGACCATGAAGGCACAGTCAGCATAGGGGGTAGAGCAATCTCCAATCTTCGTTTTGCAGATGACATTGATGGATTGGCTGGAGAGGAACAAGAACTTGAACAGCTGGTACAGAGGCTTGACACCACCTCCAGAGCCTATGGAATGGAAATAAGTGCAGAGAAGACCAAAATGATGACCAACAACACCAATGGCATCAATACGGACATCAAAGTCCAAAGCCAATCCCTCAACACAGTGCATAGCTTCAAATATTTAGGAGCCATTGTATCAGACAATGGGTCCCGACAGGAAGTCCTCTCCAGAATCGCACAAACAACTGCTGCCCTGACAAGGTTGAAGCCCATTTGGAAAGACAGGACCATCAGTCTACATTCCAAAGTAAGACTGCTGCGCTCCCTTGTCATCTCCATTTTCCTATATGCTTGCGAAGCATGGACCCTCACAGCAGATCTCCAACGAAGAATACAAAGCATGGAGATGAGGTGCTACAGAAGACTTCTGGGCATTTCCTATACCCAACACATCACCAACGACGAAGTCCGACAGACCATCACACAAGCCATTGGACAACACGATGACCTGCTAACAGTGGTGAAGAAACGGAAACTCCGATGGTATGGCCACGTCACCAGATCATCAGGCCTTGCAAAGACTATTCTGCAAGGCACAGTGCAAGGAGGTAGAAGAAGAGGGAGACCAAAAAAGAGGTGGGAGGACAACATTCGAGAATGGACTGGTTTGTCACTGAGCGAAGCCATCAGGGCTGCTGAGGACAGAGAAAGATGGAGTATGCTGGTTAAACGATCATCTGTGGTGCCCCTACGACCTTCGGGTTACGGGACAGGATAGGATAGGATAGGATAGGAAGTGTCCTGCTGTCTTCTGTACTTGACAATTACATTTTGTTAAAAAAGAAAACCAAAGTGTTAAAAACAATTTTATTTCTATCTTTACCTCTACCCAAACCCTGTTCACAATAATAATAACAATAATAATAATAATAATAATAATAATAATAATAATAATAATAATAATAATGTAGGATAATATACGTGCCTTATTCCTAAATCAGACCCAAAAGCGCGGCGATTTGTAACCAACATTAACGCTCACAAGATACAGACACTCCTACATACACAACAAACACATATGTATCACTCAAACATGTGGTGTAAAGGGCAAGTTGCTAATAGAAGATGGAAATCGAAATAAAATTGTATGTTCGATATGTCAGATAGACTGCTATCCAATACCATTACTAAAGGTACAATAGTATTGAATGCAGCTTGATATCAAAGCATGCTGTGAGAACATTAACAGTGCTGACTCAGTAAGTAAAAAAAAGATATGCACTAACCTGGCACTTGTTCAGTACTAGTGTTAGAAAATGGCCCGTCAGAGGCGTGGTTGGTGTGTGTTTGCGACTCCTCAGCCATTGACAGATGAGAGTTTTCTCCATTGAGGTCGTCATGATAGACCAGCGCAGGGGCGTGAGTACTGTCTTGAGCTTGCAACAGCTTCTGCTGCAGATGGCACCTCCATATCGTCACGATCTCTTCCGTGGCCTCTGGGACAATGGCCTGCACCTCCCTCAACCCGGCAGAAGGGTCGTCCCGCAGCACGTCCATGGCCTTGCGGATCTTGGCCCGCCAGCGGTAAAAGGTGCGTTGGGACACGGTGGGATGATGATTGAGGAAGTTGGTTAGGGTGAGACTGGGGTAGCGGATGACAAAATGAAACTCCTCTTTGTTCACCTTGCTGTTTTTTCGGCCCGCTGCCAGTGATTCCTGCATGCTCCCTACCCCTTCCAGTCTCCGCTGGGCCACACTCTCCTCTCTGATGCACCCTGTCTCAGGCTCCAGGCTGGATTCACGAGACTGACACTGCTGGCTTTCGTGACTGGATGGGGTGGTTGCGTCGCTGGCTGGCAGCGATGTCTGCACTTGCGAGTAATGTGTTGGCAGGACAGGAAGCGCAGAGCTTGGGTCTTCTTTGCTACACTGCGCCATGTAAGAGTTCAGCGACTTCACGCTTTCTCGCCACATAGCCAGGACGTCGCTCGGTACGTTGGGAAAATGGCGATCAAACTTCTCGTCCGAAACGTTTGGCTCTCTGGACAACATCAACATGGCTGAAGATACCTGCAATCAGGTCAACAACAAACATGAACTATTCACAATTATCTGATCAAACAATCAAGGTTTCATGCATCGATCAGACCAATACTGCACTTCTAAATCTCTTTGAAAAACAAACCGAGTCTGACAATAATGCAGTGTATTTTATAATGATGCGATGCATGAATCAAAAGAATGATGAATGGATTGGTTGCCTGTGGTGGTGTGTGTTTACCAACATACGCTGTTTATTCACCAACTGTTGTCCAGATCAGGGCTTTGCTATACACTGCCAGACACAGTTCTGTCTTCATTGACCAATGGAAAAGAACAAAACATGGGCAAAAGGGAAAAGAGAGTCTTGGCTTTGTGACACCGTAATAACAAAAAGTTGGCGGAACAGCAACAGAGGACATACAAAAACAAAGCAAATACAAAATTGGAATAATGTCTGACCTTTCGTTTCCAGCGGTTGTAACGCTGCTGAGTGACACCCTGGAACAACTGGCACAGGCTGGCATAGTCTGTGTGCGGGTGCCACAAGAAGTACAAGTGTTCTGGCTTTAGCGACACCCGTCGACTGCCACTATGGCGACCTGCAGTGTCTTCACAAAGGCTAGTATCATTCACGGCAGAGTCATCTAAATCAACATCCTCACCACCACCACCATCATCGTTGTCTTCATCTCCGTCGCTGCCTTTTATCTCCACGTTCCTCACCGTCTCAACATCTACATCTTCGTCCTGCAACGTCCGGTGAATTCGCGATATGGTGTCCAGTTTGGCCACACTTCGATCCTTGAACGCTTTGGCCAGCGTGTTGCTGTGTGACATGAGGCTGAGGGGCGGCCAGAACGGCAGTCCCATCTGGTAGCTGGCGTACCAGGCCGACTCTAAACCCTTTGCACCAGTAGCCAGCAGACTCCCAGGGGGCAGCGAGGCAGCGTTAGATGATGCCATGCCAGATCCCAGCTTGTTGGATGAACATGGTGACATCAGGTGTCGGGCTTTCTCATTCAGTCTGCTCAGCACGAAGACCTTCCAGTAGTCAAAGGTGTCTTCCGTGATTGTCACCTCCTTCTGGAAATCCTGGTAAGACACCTGAAACCCATAACAAAGTTATGATAAGCTAACAGGAGTGAGATAACACAATATTCCATCTCTGAAATCCAACTTAGCATAAGGATAAACCAAACAGCACATAAATAAGTTGATAGAAAACAATCTTCTCAAGACAAGAAACAACAGCTTGAACACCACATCAAGCTCACCTCAAACATCGTCCTTATAGGCGATTTCAACCTACATTTTGATCAGCCACAGAACAATGACACAAGATAGGCGATAGACCTTCTTGACAAACCCACACGCAAAACACATATCATTGATTGGATCGTCACCCATGAGTCGACTGACCTGGTGTATGACGTTCTTCTGAATGACTACCTCAGATTATCTCAGATCTGATCACTCCGCCGTTCTCTGCTCCCTCAAAGCAGCCAAGCCGTCTAAACAAAAAATATGCATAGTCCGTCGCAACCTCAAAGAAGTCAAACATACACATTTCGCGCAGAAGAAGCCTGGCGACTTCTTGACTTTCCGCCTCCCTCGGATCCTGACCTTCACTATGACTCCACTCTTCTCATGCTTCTTGATGAACACGCACCCTCAAAAACAACGCTCATTGTAGATAGGCCTTATGCACCTTGGATAACATCTGAAGTAATGAATGCAAAACAAGCACGTCGCCGAGCAGAAAGGAAGTGGAAAACCTCTAAGCTAGACAGATTTACAATAAGCACAAAGAACAAGTTCAGACAATCATCACAAACTCCAAGCAATTATGCTACAGTACCAACATATGTAAAACAACCTCTGCTAAAGCCCTTTTTCCACCATGAACAACCTACTTGGCAGCTCTTCTGGTTCTCCCGTGCCCAACAACATTGACCCTTCCAAACTCCCACAAGCTTTCTCTGAGTATTTCCACAACAAGATCCCACCCATCCGTGACAAAGTAGACAACACACAATATCAAAGCTCTGACACTGTTCCTGCTTTCAAAGGAACTCCTGTCACAAACTTCAAGCCTCTGACTCTCCCATAACAGAAAAAAGTCATCAAAGAAACCACTTTTAAAACTTGTGACCTTGACCGTCTTCCTTTACAACTCGACTGTCTACCTGTACTTCTTCCTTCTGTCATTTAAATCATCAACAACTCTCTACAATTAGGCATAGTCCCTCAGCGGCCTTCGATATGGTCGATAACAACATTTCTTTTCAATGCTTTCAGCATACTTTTGGCATCCTCAGCACAGCTCTTTCTTGGTTCTCTTCTTATCTCACTGACCTCTATCAAACTGTTTCCATTGACAAACTGAACTCCGACCCCATCAGGCTTGAGTGCAGTCTCCCAGAGGTCCGTGTCTGGGCCTGTACTGTTCACTCTCTACACTCAACCTCTTGACCACATCTTAGACCAACACAACGTTCACCATCGTTCTTTTGCTGACGACTCACCTCTTCAAAACAGCTCTATTCCTGATCAGTCTGACACTGCCCTATCCACTCTCTCTAATATCATCACCGACGTACAGAACTGGATGACAGAAAACAAGCTTCAACTCAACAGCAACAAAACCAAAGCCATTCTGATAGAGACCACATCCAAACTCGCAAAAGCCACCTTTCACTCTCTTGAACTCTGACTCGTCAGTCTCTCTCTGTCCTACTTTAAAAAATCTTGGGAGTCGCCCTAAGCAACACTCTCTCCATGGAACAACACATCTCTTCTGTCTCTCGCACCTGCTGCTTTCAGCTCTGCCACATTGCCACTATACGCAAGAACCTAACCACAGACGCTACAACTAAACTTGTCACATCTACCACTCTCTCTCGTCTTGACTATTGCAACTCCCTTCTGACTGGACTTCCCGCTTCTTCTATCATCCTCAACACACTCAAAGCAGCTCTGCCTGTCTGGTCCTCAAAAAGAAAAGGAAAGACCACATCTCCCCTCTATCCACCTGTCTCATATCAAATACAACTCACCACTCTCACATACAAATGCCTCAATAAGCTTGCTCCTACCTATCTCTCTTATTCCCTCTCAATCTATCAACCTTCCCGACCATTCTGCTCCTCAAACGACAACCTCAAAATCAACATACTTCATACAAAACTTAAAACTGCAGGCCAACGCTCCTTTTCTTTTCAAGCCCCCATCAACTGGAACTCCCTATCTCTCCCCCTCCGTCGACAACAGTCTTTAGAAGCATTTACATCTGGCCTCAAGACTTTTATTTTCCCTCAATAATCCTCAGACTACACTGCCTCCTCCCTCCCTCCCTCCCCCCAACCCACTTCACCCGCAAGTCTAAATCAGAACAGTTGTAAATGGCCATGTACATAATCATTATTTGACATTTTCTCATGCTTATTTTTGAGTGCCACGTCTCTGTGCTGTGGCCTTGTCATCTTCATGTATTCTATGCGCAAGTGTTTATCAGTGTGCTTGAATTGTTAATGCATAAGAATGTGTATGCGTGTACCTTAAGTCACCTTGTGGTGAGATATGTGCCTGTTATATACTCTTGTATTATTATTATTATTATTATTATTATTATTATTATTATAAGAAGAAGAAGAAGAAGAAGAAATCTTGTAACATGCATTTCAATAAAGAAGAAGAAGAAGAAGAAGAAGAAGAAGAAGAAGAAGAAGAAGAAGAAGAAGCATCTTTAAACAATCATACATTTCAATGAAGTGCTTGATGTGCTGAAGAAAGAAAATCTCAAGGGCCAATAAAGAGATTAAGATAAATATCTAAAGTATGAGTACATAAAATTTCATCTTTACAACTGACTTTCCATAAAACACACACATGCACACACCCACACACACCCACACACACTGTGGTACCAAGACATAAAACTCACGGTAGGGTTAGCCTCCAGCTTGGCGAAGTCACAATAAATGTATCCCTGCCATGCTTTATACTGCTCTTTCGGCACCTCTGGGTAGGCCTGAAAATATCATATATATGGTTATTTAAAATGTGTCTCAAAGACTTAATAATAATAATACGCTTTTTTCTATTGACATCAGTGCAAAGTGCAGTTCTCACGCATTTATAATGTTAACATCAAAATACATACGAAAAGAAGTGAAACAAAAACCAAGACACTAATAAATTATGCAAAGACATAATACAAACATGGAAAAGAATATTTACAAGTAAAATATAAAAGACAAGGAAGAGAGAGAGAAGCGGAGGAGGAGAGCAGCTAAGGAGTCAGAAGGCGGGGGGCATGAGGTGTGACGGCCATGGTCTGAATCACAAAAGAAGAAATGATGCTGGTGATGGGAGACGAGATCAGACATTTTTAAGGAAGAGATGAGTTTTTAAGTTGAATTTAAAAGTGCCTTTGGTCGGAGAGCTGTGAAGAGAGAGAGAGGAAGAGAGTTCCAAATTGAAGGCCCGAGCACCGAGAAGGATCGACAGCCTGCAAAGGAGAGTTTGTAGCGGGATATTTGTAGCATGAGGGTGTCAGAGGAAGAACGAAGATTTCTTAATGGCTTGTGGTAGTGAGTGAGGTTTTTAGTTTTCATGTTTTATTCCATTTTGAAGTGCAGGAGGCTTCAGCCTATTTACACTAAACGCTAAAAGCTGGATATGACAATAACACAGTTATGAGGTAGGAGGAAGAAGGAGCACGTTTGTCAAAGAGATGGCTGAGAGTTGTATAGAAGAAGCAGGTTCAGTGTCAGGAGGAGCAGAAGAAATTAAGTGGACAGCTTCAAAAGAAGTTTTCTTGTCAATGTTTTTCAAGTTGCGGCAGGTGATTGTGCGTTTTTTTTCCTTTTGAGGAGGAGAGGGACAGAGAGAGCATGGAACATCGTAGTGGTCAGACTCAAGATCTTGTGATACAAAGACATGAGAGAGAATGTTGTCAGACTGTCTAGTGATTGCACATTCGATAATGTGCTCAGAGCCAAGGTATGTAGACTTGAGGTGATCACTGGTTGAAGTCAAGAAGGCTGTTTGTTGCAAGACTGTGCTAAGGATCAAAACATTTTATTGCATGATTTGCACATTTAAATAGCAGACTATTAGTGATCATCAATCCTAGGAACCATTGGGTTAATGAGGATGTCAAACACAGAATCAAAGTGGCAATAAATGCTGTCCTTCTCCCTCTGATTTGTGAAAATACTATCCATATTTTCAATCTAGTTCACCCTCCCTCTCCTTTATTTTATAATAATCAGCATCAATAAATAAATAAATAATGCTATATCAACTGGATCAGCAACAAAAGTTGCCAGACTTCCAGAGCTGACAAAATCAGTTCTAGTTTCAGGTTTATAGACCTGACTCGCCCCCCCCCCCCCCTCTCCTCCTCACACACACCACCACAAGGTCTGCCCCACTACACGCCACTCACCTGAAAGAACACTTCTTCAGAGACAGTGGCAAAGTTTTTCTGCAGGAAGAAGTAGGCCTTGGTGATGTTGTCCCGCCCCACCACTTCGCTTTGGCTCTCGTCGCTGCCACCTAGCCCCTGTGCCTGCATGACGGTGTCCAAAGCTGCTGCCCCAGCCAACAGCAGCTTGGAACTCTCTGCCACGAAGCCACGGCCTTGGCTCTGCAGCTGGCGCCACCTGTTGAACACCTCCTCTCTGGCCCTCATCCTGTCGTCCGCCATGCGGAGGCAGAACTCGCCGTAAGTCATGGCCGGGTTCATTTCCGTGATGGAGTACTGGTCCCTGATCTTCTTCTTCCAGCGGTAGAACGTGCGGGTCTGCACAGAGGGGTACAACGTCTTGAGCTGGGCCAGCTCCATGAAGGGATCCCACTCCAAGCGCCGGTACCGTTCATCCTGAGACAGATCTTTGCGGCTGTGACTGCCCTGCAATGAGCGCAACGCATCCTCCGCCTCTTCCGTTTCTGAGTGCTGTCGCTTGCGAGAACCTCTGTGACTGCCCTCACCTTGACCATGACTAGAGGCAGCGTTGACCTGCTGCTGCTGTTGTTGTTGTAGAAACAGGCGCTCGCAATACTCTTGTATAAGTTTCTCCGAAGATGTCGTGTTTGGCTTGTTGGTCTGCACAAAACAAAAGGCATGCACTTGGTGAAACAAATACATATGGAAGTAGTGCCACATATACGGATATATGTGAGTGTGTGTGTTTGTGTGATAGCGTCATTGTCAATGGCTCTTAATCACTGTAGATATCATCATCATCATTTATTTTCAGTTTGTGTTGATGTTACGGTTTCATTGCTTTAAGATTTAATATGCAGATAGACACTGCACCAAGAATTTCCTTGCAGGTGTTTGTGGGGACAATAAAGATTCCATATTCTGTATTCTAAAAGAGAGAGCGTTTCCCAACACTGGACAGTCATACACAAAAGGAACTACTAACTCCCAATGACGATTTCCCATCCAAGTTAATAGCCTTACACTTTCAAGGCAAGGTGAACGTCCTTCTGCAATACTTTTCTCCATTCGTGCACCCTGAGCATACCCTGACAGCATGGATATCAGCGCTTTCAAAATCAAATCACTGTGTATAGGAGAACCACTGTCATTTGAGAGCAAAGTGTGAGAAAGCTGTTTCCATCTTTGGCTGTTTGTCTGATGTTGACCTTCAAAGATGGAAACACCTTCCTTGTTTTGAGGAACTGCTTTGCACAATGTTTAATGTTTTAAAATATAATCTCAAAATAAGTGTTTCTGCTGGAGAGAAGAAAGTATCTAATAGAAGCAGAAGGCAAGCAGGTCTACTATCAACAGACTGCTCATGTGTGAACTGAACACTCGCAGGTCTTTCGCCACGCTTGCAGTGTACAGCCATGCTGGCCTGGACTCTTGTCACTCACAACAGACTGCTTCCTATGTGGATTGAACACGCTCCTTCTTCTGCATGGTCCCTTTACAATCACCACGTTATAGACTGTGACATAGTTTTCTCCCTGTCCAAAGGCTGCTAGCGGTCTCCTTCGAGGGACCGCAAAGGTTTAAGTTTGGAGTTTTCCTTCTCCTGCTTTCTGGCTGTGGTCACTATAGGTTTTATTTTTTGTGATAATGACCACGTGCATTGCATAACGTCACACCGCTAGTAAACAATTCTGAATGCTGAAACTTGTGTAAAGTAGAGAACTCGGCCATCCTGTAGGATTATTCTGAAGCTCAATATGTGAATACATATCCAACTTATTCGTTTCTTCTATTCATTATGAGAACATTTCTTAGTAATTAACTTCACTACTAAGTTCCAAAACCAGACAGTAAGTGGATTTTGTGAAATGATGAACACAATTCGTCTGTTTATTTTATTTTAAAGCGCGAAGTGATACTTTTTCTTTTAAAAGGTACATTATTTACACTCAAAAGACGAATAAAAAATATCAACACCACACATCAACAAACACTACCTTGCTCCACGCCTTGTGCATAACTTCACATTTTTTGTCAAAACAAGCCTGCATCAAAATGGTGAAGTTAAATACACCATTATTTTTTAAAGAGAGCTCTTCAATTAACGTATTTTACATTATAATAATTTAATGAAGCAAGTTTTGTGCACACATGTGATTGTTAACTATCAGGCTTTAGTCTAATTTATTTTGCCATTCATATGTGACTGAACATAACTTCATGACCAGACCCATTGCATAGC
The DNA here is from genome assembly GCA_036898135.1 of Oncomelania hupensis. Classification (NCBI taxonomy): domain Eukaryota; kingdom Metazoa; phylum Mollusca; class Gastropoda; order Littorinimorpha; family Pomatiopsidae; genus Oncomelania; species Oncomelania hupensis. The sequence continues at coordinate 160,539,008 of CM072511.1, forward strand.
ATTGTGTAAAATAATGAATTTGACAAGTCAGCTACTGTTTTTCATAAACGAAAAGTTTTAATCTAAACAAAAATGCTATATCACGGCATTAAGTTATGACCTCTTGAATCCTTGACAAGCATCGTATGTTTTATACATTTTTAATATTTTAAGATCTTTTTGTTTATCCGAAGACAAATGAACTTAAATGATTGCATCTCACTGTATTGCTTCATTTATTTATAAATTATGTTTGTTAAGGCTGTGTTCAAATTTTTAAATTTTTATCCTATCCTATTCCGCAACTCTGAGGTCGTTGGGGCACCACAGATGATCGCTTAACCAGCATACTCCATCTTTCTCTGTCCTCAGCAACCCTGATGGCTTTGCTCAGTGTCAAGCCTGTCCATTCTCGAATGCCCCCCCCCCCCCTCCCTCCCTCTTTTTTGGTCTCCCTCTTCTTCTACCTCCTTGCACTGTGCCTTGCAGGATGGTTTATTTTTATAGATGTTTGACAGTTAACTGCAAAATATTCATGTACCTGTTAGACAAATGTGACGTTTTCATGTTTGAAATTTCCCTCCAGGAACTGCAGAAGTAGTTTGCTGCATTTCAGGTTAAATGTTTGGTGACTTGACTGTCTGACAAGATGTAACGCAAACGTCTGATCTGGTGTGTAATGTTATGTACACGTTTTTTCCAGCTCTACTGATAAACTGGTTTTAAATGCAAATTTGCTTCCAAGTGTTTGTAGATTACTAACAGGACTTGCTTCATTGTTTCCATGCATATATAGGTTTTAAATTTGAGTATTCGTGCTGCTATGGCAGTTGATATAGTTTGTGACATGAGGTGATGTAATGCACACAAGTTCAAGTCTACTTAACAAAATTTTGGTGCATTAAAAATGTGTTATTATACCCTTTGTGCTGTTTTGTTTATGTGTTATTTTCAAACTCTGCTTTCTCTTTTCTTTAGACCAAGTCTTATTATATGTGTCACAATTTGTCAACTCCTTTCCTGAACCTTGACAATATATCCTTCCTTCTCCAGCTTCTTTCACTATGTCTACAAGTCTACTCCACTCCTCGGGCTCTAGAGCACTAACATTAACAAGTTTTTCCAATTGAGTAGGTGTATGAATATCCTCAGCAACCATCAGCTGTTCATGCTCCAACCTTTGATATAAACACAGCTGCATTCAAAGCACAAAACAAAGGTTAATTTCAAATGTAAAAAAATCATGCTACCCCTTTGAAGACGTAGATTATTAAAGAATAGCAATAAACACGCACACGCAAAAAAACATAACACACAAAGGAAACTAACATTGAAAAGGATTAAGCAGATTTTTTAAAAAAGAAAAGAAAGAATATAAACACACATTAAAATAAAGGAGAAGAGAGAATGCTGAATTTAACACATAATTATTTGTAGTGAGTTAGTTAGTCATTGTTTATAGGGTCCAGCGGATACATAAAGAATAGCTCTACAAACACAAAACAATGTGTAACATGCCCTCATTAGAAAAGCCAAGTTACCTGAGAGTGTGTGAGAGAAAGAGAGTTTCCTTTCCCAATGTTGTGAACTGTATCTGCCGTATCAACCCCACTGCTGCTGTCCATTTGCCTGCATACAAAGTCAACACTTTCATACTCATGCATACAAAGTCAACATGTTTATAGGCCTGCATACAAAGTCAACATATTTATAGTATTTATACTGCTGCATACAAAGTCAATAAAGTCAACATATAAGGTTACGTTTATAATCCTGCCTACAAAGCTGTAAATTTGAAAAGGGTTTGTGATGCAGAATTCGTGATCTGGGAGCCTTTAAGTTTAATACCTTACGTTATACCACCCTGACTGTACCTTGATTATATTATGCTATAGGTAGATCTAGATCTATGCTAAAAGCAACATAAAATTGTAAATTGTAATCGTATGAAATATTCATTATATTGCTAATAAATAAACTGTGCACAAACAAAAAACATGGACGTTTGCAATCTTGTAGGAGTACATGCTATAAAAGAACACAAAGATCTTTATGATTTATCCAAACATAAAGGCCACGAATAAAAACCAATAATTTATTAATTTAAAGCAACAATAAAATATGAAGCAGCAGTTCAAATTTAAAATTAAAAAAATTTAAACAAACATGTTTTTAACAATACAAACAAGCAAAAAAGAAACAAAGAGCAAAATATCAAACAAACAAAAGGAAAGAAAATCAACTTTTAACAGGGAACTATTTTTGTTAAAATGTTGAAGTGTGATGTATTTAAACTGTTTAAGAACTTGTATGAAAAAATATACTCCTTGTTCCTAAAATGAGTTTGTTTCTGAATGTTTTCATTACAATAAAAATGTAGGGATCAAAATGTCATCTTTAAGTTATTAAAAACTGGTGTGATAATGGGATCTACTCAATTCAATAGGACCTGTCTAAGAGGTTTCTTGACATTTGAACAATTTAAGCTAAAATATCCAAATGTACAAGCAAACTTTCTTCTATGATTTGAAGGTGTTATCCAAGCTTAAAGGTATTAGAATAAGTTTGCTTTGAAGTTTGACCTAAACTATTTAATTTGTGATCCTCTTGTAAGGAAACAGCAAAACTCCAAAAGGTCGTGTGAAACAGATTTGTCTCTGTTTAATTAAACAAGCCCCTCGTTACAATGTATTCAAAAATGGACAATTTATATAAATTTATAATGGACATATATTTGGAATGTCCAAATTGATACTAATTCTGTTGTTTCACATGCTGTTAAAACTACTGCTGATTCACGCTTAAGTTAAGATGGTTCCAGTTTAGATTGATCCCCAGCTTAATCCCGACACAACGCTTGTTTTTAAGAAAACTTACCACCTCGACTTTATGCAGCTATTGCAACCATGATGAACAAACTATTGAACATTATTTTGTTTTGGAACTGCAAAGGGGCGAGAAGGTTTTGGTCGGATTGGAAAGCACGGGTCCAAACGAACTTTGATCATTGTGCACATTCCAGTGTGACACAACTGTTATACAACGTTACTATATCTACTGCCAAGCTAAACAGCTCATCACCTCATATTAACGTCTTCATTGCAACTGTACAATAACCGTTCTTGATAGAAAAACGTATTTGCCAAGTCTAATGAAACTTATCATGACTTTATTTCAAACTGGATGATGTACAGTAACCTTTTTTTCAGTGTAATCTTTTCCCCAAAATGCCTCTACTTTATCAACACATTTGTTCTACTTCTCACCTTTGCTTTAGTTTGTGTAATATTATTTTAATTTTTGTTAATTATTCTTAAATACCAAAAAACTTTACAAGTATAGAGTAGACCATGAAAATTATGCAAGTGCAACGCAGTTAAATATTTCTTTCTGCTTTCTTCCCTCCACAATGAGCATACATCATGAATAGGATTGATTTTTTCTTCTTTTTGTTTTTGTTTCCTGGTAGATGTAAAATGACATAGTGATTATCATTAATTAACAAACAAATTAAAAATTACAAAAATTGTTGAAGTTCATGCAAAACCAGAACAAATCAAAAGGAATAAAAGAGAACAATTAAATCATTTTCCTGTAACGCCGACCTTCAGGTTCATGCATGTTGTATCACGTTATCAAGCATACCATTGGTTTAATTTTTTAAAAATCATAATTATGTGCAATTCCGAAGTAGAGCAAGTTACAAGATTTTACCAAGACTAAAAAATGCTCATTTGTAGTATAGCATCTCCAAGGTTGTCTCCATGTAGTTAACATCATTACCACATCTTAAGATTGTCTCCATAGTTAACATCATAATCATTCCCCCTTATCATCCAACTCACTCCATTACTGTTTTTTAAAGTAAAATTGTCATCAATCATCAATGACTGTTACACTCTGTTCGATGATGGTGTTTTCTATCAGTATCTGATTCAGCCCCGATGCTTGAATTCCTGATAGTTGTGTAACTCAGATTCGTTTATTCACACAGCCCGTCCAAACAGCATACAAATCACAAAGTCGACGTATGAAGTTTTCCACTTTTATTCAGCACACATCAACCACTGCATACAATTCTCAATTCAACTCAACAACTTTCACAGCAACTCTCCAAATCACTATCAACAACTTTACTCTCAACAACAATCTCGGCACACGATTAAATAACCTCTCTCTCTTCCGGAAGAATTTCGAACAATGTAGAAATGACGCACTGCCACCAATCGAACTAAAGATCGTCATCACTGGCTTACGTCATTACACATTTCTTCTCCTTCCGGATCGTTCCTTCAAATTTCTACAATTATCCCGAATCTTCGATCGATAGTAAACAAGCCGATCCAGAAGATTCTACAACAATATCGATTAACGAAAATTATCAACGTTATACAAAGCCTCTCCTAACAACAATGCAAACTCAGTTCAGTTCAGTTCAGTTCAGTTCAAGGGACTATGTTAAGCTTCGCAGCTTTTTTGTGTCCCTGTTTTTATACAACTTTACATTTTCCGGTTATTTTTGCAATTGTTCAGAGAATTAGAATTTAATGAAAATCATTCATCGAAATCAAATTTGGATTCCACAATGAAACTTACCTTTTCCAGAAGGTTTTTAAAAGTATTTAAGTTGTTAGCTTTTTTAACATGTAATGGTAGTTTGTTCCACAGTGGTGCAATTCTATGGCTAAAACAGTGCTTTCGTTTGTTAGTACGACAGTGCTGGATAAAAATTTTGTCTTCTGAGTTTCTAGTTTTGCCTCCATCATAAAACTTAAAGAATGTATTAGCATTGACTTTGTCGATGTTATTTAATATTTTGTATGTTTGTATAAGATCACCTCTAACTCTTCTAAATTTCAAACTCGGAAGGCCTAGTTTCTTTAGTCTTTTTTTGTAAGGCAGATTTTTCAAGGATTTTACCAATTTTGTTGCTCTTCGCTGCACTTTTTCAATCGCCGACGATTGTCTTTTCAGTAGCGGTGACCAAACAGCATTTGCATATTCCACATGAGGTCGGACAAGAGTCTTATACAGACATGTTAACGTATCTTTATCAAGGCAGGTGAAAGATCTTCGGATAATCCCCAGCATTTTATTTGCCTTTGCAATTGCATTATTAATATGTTTATCAAATTTTAACTCTTTATCAAAAGTGACCCCCAGATCCTTCTCTTCGGTACAGCTGTCAATTGACACTCTCTGTCCATCAGCGGTCATATAATATTCATGGCAAGAAATTTTCTTACCAAATTTTAGTACCTTGCATTTGGAAGTATTAAAATGAAGTTGCCACTTATCAGACCATTTACCAAGATTATTTATATCGGACTGTAGCTTAAGACTCTCACTGGACAAGTTATATAGTTTTGTGTCATCAGCAAAAATTTTACAACTGCTGGACACCTCATCTGGTAAATCATTTATGAAAATAGTGAATAAAACAGGACCCAAAATGCTACCTTGAGGTATACCACTTAACACAGGAGCTTCTGAAGAGAAACTATCACCAACTCTCACCCTCTGGTTTCTCTCAGACAAAAAGTTCCCAATCCATTGGCACACCTTTCCAGTGATACCATATGATTCGATTTTTGTTAAAAGTCTAGCATGTGGGACAGAGTCAAATGCCTTTTTAAAATCCAGATACAGTACATCAAACCCCTCACGATCATCTAACATTCCCGTAAAATCTTCCATGACTTCTAATAGCTGAGTCACACATGACCTACCATTCCTGAAACCATGCTGACAATCTGTATACAGTGAGCATAGATTCATATGGTCCACCACCGCATCTCGCACAAAAGACTCCAGGACTTTGCAAATGATGCATGTGAGACTCACAGGCCTATAGTTACCCGCTTCTACCCGACTGCCCTTTTTAAAAAGAGCAGTGACATTGGCTTTTTTCCAGTCTGCCGGAACAGTGCCTTCATCTAAGGATTTATTAAAAAGTAGGCACAAAGGAACTGACAACTCGTCACTTGCCTCTTTTAACACTCTGGGCGGGATACCATCAGGGCCAAATGCTTTACATGGGTCTAGTTTAGCTAGTTTTTCCTGCACAGCTTTAGGTGTTATAAGGATCTCAGTTAGACTTACACCATCTGATCTAGATCCAGGATCTAATTTAGGTATGTTTTTTAAATCTTCTTTTGTAAAAACACTGGAAAAAAAGTCATTTAAAATATTTGCCTTTTCCTCCTCACTGACTGCCATATCTCCATCCTCTTTTCTCAAAGAGCTGATGCCAGAAGACACTTTCGTCTTGGATTGAATGTATTTCCAAAAAACCTTTGGGTTTTCTTTACATGTACTAGCAATTTTAAATTCATGATTCATTTTTGCCTTTTTCACCTCTCTTGTGCATTTATTTCTTGCTTTTATATACCGTTGATAATCGACACCATCTTGAGTTTCTAAATATTTTTTGTATAAAGTATGCTTTTTCTTTACCTTTTTTAAACACGATTTCTTAAACCATGCAGGCACTAAAGTAGACCTTGACTTTCCTCTTGACCTTGGTACATGTTTTTCCATTGCTAATAAAATGTTATTTTTTATATATAACCAACTTTCTTCCACATTTTGTTCTTTTATTTTATTCCAATCAACTGCTCTTAAAGTTTGCCTTAAATCATTATAGTTTCCTTTCTTATAATTAAAATGTTCATTATTTTTCCTTTTCTGTACTATTTCAAAAACATTTAAATCAAATACAAGCACATCATGATCACTTTTTCCCAGTGGACATAAATGTTCAATATCGGAAATAACTTCTGCATCATTTACTAAAACCAGGTCTAAAAGACTTGGTTTCTGCCCTTCTCTCCTCCGTGTTGGTTTACTCACCATTTGAAACAAATACGCATCCCTAATACATTCAACAAACTGCTGCTCTCTAGTGCTGGCAACCCCATTTTCCCAGTCAATTGTGGGAAAGTTGAAATCTCCCATAATGCATATATGGTCAAAATGTTTTATTTGATCAGATACTATTAGATCCATTAATTTGCCAATATTCTCCTCAGATGAGTTTGGATGTCTGTACACACATCCCAACAGCACGCTGTGACCATTTTTATTTTTAAAATGGCACCAAGTGCTTTCATCAACGTTAGCCTTATTTAGTTCTTCACATGCCTGAGGATACAGGTCTTCTCTAATATATAATACAACACCCAGTTTAGGATTTTCATTCATGAAGCACTCAAATCCTGGTATATTATATTCTGCTTCACAAACTCCTGATTGATTTTTAGCAATTATTTCAGTGAGAGCAATAACACTAACATTCCTTTTCTCTATAAGCTGTAATAATTCAATTTTCTTGTTTAAAAAACTATCAAGATTTGAATACAGAACAGTGCAGTTTTGAACACCTTTGAGCTTAATACTACAATTAAAATCCTTACAATCTATGCAGTCTTTGTGTTGTGTAAAACTATGTACAGTGTGACTGTCAGGTCAATGTTCTGTATTTGCATCCCCCCTCCCCTTCTCTTCTTTTCCCCTTCCATGCCCTATGTCTTTGTCCTGCAGCTGATTCCTCCTCACTATCCTTCCATTTCTAATAATCCAGTCATGTTCCCCTGTGTCTTTTTTTTTCTGTTCAAGCTGTTCTTTCAGTTCTCTATGTTTTTGTCTTTGTTTTGGAGTGAAGTCTTGGTTAAAGAAAACCCTCTTGTTATGTTCAACCCCTTTGTTCAGGTTGAAGGAACCTCTCAAAATGCTTGATTTTGCTGCCTCATTTCTTACTTTAAACTTTAACAGGCGTGGCCTGCCAGGAGCGTTTGAGCGCAGACGGACTACGTCTACAAGCGTCTCCTCCGCGAGACTTGAATCCATCTTCGCTATTATGCTTTTCAGTCTGATCAGATCATCTTTCAACTTATTTTCTTCCCCCTCCTTGTCGCTTTCTGGCAACCCCACCACCATCACATTGAGCTTTCTTTTCTCTACCTCAGCGCGCTCATCCAGTGCGTCGGCCAACTTTCTCTCAACTGCTTTTTCTATCTTCTCTTCAAGAGAAACGCCTGTGTATCCAGACTCCAACTTTATCAGCCTCTGCTCCATGCTTTCAATCTTTTTGATCAACGCATCGATTTTCACCTCTAGATTACAATTTTTCTGCCCTTTTCCCTCTTCACAAGTTTGACAGAGCCACTGAATGTTCTCGCCGCTATCAAAGGTAAATAAACTCCATTATTGAATACTTTGCAAATCGAAACGATTAGATCTATCGTACACGCTTTCGACATTCTTTCGTACGCGTTTCAACGTAACATAACCCCCCACTCAAGAAGAAATTTATCCAATTTCTTTCAACAACGTTGAAACGTAATGCACAAACAAAGTTTAGAATTAAAACGTATTTCGGACTGTCTGAATACTGTCAGTGTTCACAGTTCATTCACACAGAGTCAATGTTCTTCCATCCGCAAGTCTATCTGGATATTGTCAATATTCACACTTTGTCTACACGGTCAATGTTTTTTACTCACACACTCTGCTGAGGAAGTCCGCACCAACATTGTCTGAACCTTTGATAGATTCTACTCGCATGTTAAAGTTCTGCAAGTACATAGCCCATCTCATGATGCGACTGTTCACAAACTTGGCAGAGTTCAAGTAAGTTAGCGGCTTGTGATCAGTCTGTAGTACGAACTTCACTCCTTGAAGGTACAGTTCGAACTTCCGGATTCCCCATATGATGGCAAGGCACTCTTTCTCCATGGTCGAGTAATTTTTCTCAGCCCTGGACAGCTTCTTGCTGGCGTAACTGACCGGAAATAGTTTCCCTTCGTGTTCTTGCATCAGTATGGCGCCGATGCCTTCGTCCGCTGCGTCTGTTCTTAAGACGAATACCTTGGAAGTGTCGGGCAGTCGTAGCACCGGATCCTTCGAAAGGAGGTCGCGCACAGTCTGGTATGCCCTCTCCTGAGACGGTCCCCACTGCACTTGGTTTGGACAGCCTTTCCGCACCAGGTCCGACAAGGGTGCTGTGATGGCGGAGTAGTTTGGTACGAACTCCCTATAATACCCAGCCAATCCCAGGAAAGATCGTACTTGCTTCTTTGTTTGGGGACGTGGAGCGTTCAGAATTTTGGTGACGTTTTCTAGCAGAAGCCCCTTTTGTCCTTCTTTCAGCGAATGGCCGATAAAGTCGACGTTGTCAGTTCCCAGAATGCACTTACTGGGTCTCACGGTCAGGTTAGCTTCTGTTAGACGGTGAAACAGCTCCGTCAAGGTCTGCAGATGCTCTTCCCAGGTGCGGGTGTGGACTAGCAGGTCGTCCCAGTAACACACGACGTTGTCCATCCCTTTGAGCATCTTCCTCATTCCTCTCTTCAGGGTAGCTCCGCTGTTGACCATGCCAAAGGGCATCCTTAGGCACTCGTACGTCCCATCAGGAGTTATGAAAGCAGTCTTTGGTATGTCCTGTTGACGCACGGGGACTTGCCAATAACCCTTGCTGAGGTCAATCTTTGAGAAGATTCTACTCCCCGATAATTGGCGGAAGAGGTCTGCTGCGGTAGGCATCGGCTCAGGGTCGAAGACGGTGATCTTATTAACCTTCCTGTAGTCGATGCATACTCTGTTGCTCCCGTCCTTCTTCTTCACGACCACGACAGGGGACGCGTAGGGGGAACTGGACTCCCTGATGATGCCCATCTTCAGCATCTCATCGATGTCTTTCTTCAAGGATTCACGGGCCTTGAAAGGGATCGGGAAGGGCTTGGATCGAACAGGGATATTCGAAGTGAGGTGGACTTCGTGTTCGACCAAAGTTGTAGAGCCAGGGACATCGCTGAAGTTGTGGGGAAACTCGCCCATAAGGTCCTTGAGCTCCATCTTTTGACCTTCCGTCAAGCTTGGTCCTAGCTTAACATCATCGATGCCTTCTTTGCTGTGGAAGTCTCCCAGTTCCAACAGTTCTTCGCTGTCAAAGCTGTTGTCGGTCACAGCTGCTGTGGCTGCGTGCACAGTCTCTGATGGCCTTTCCACGTACAGCTTAAGGAGGTTGGCGTGGTATATCTTGGAATGCTGGCCGACCTTCACCTTGTAGTCGTTGATCCCCACCACGGTCTCCACTTCGTACGGGCCTTTCCACTGCATCAGCAACTTATTGTGATCAGTAGGTAGCAGCACCAGCACTTTGTTGCCAGGTTTAAACTTCCTGTTCACAGCCCTACGATCATAGTAGTGCTTTCCACAGTCCTGGGACTTCTTCAGGTTTTCTCTGGCTATCTCGAGAGTCTGCTCCAGCTTCTCCCGTAGCTCAAACACGTACTGGTAGCTGTTCTTCACCTCTGGGGTGTCTACTTCTTTCGTCCACAGTTCTTTTAGGATGTGCATCGGCCCTCGGATGGTTCTTCCGTACAGCAGCTCGAACGGAGAAAAGCCGGTGGACTCCTGCGGTACTTCTCTGTAGGCGAAAAGTAAGGCGTTGATGTAGCGATGCCATTGTCTGGGCTGCTCGCTGCACAGTTTCTTCAGGGTGGACTTCAGCGTAGCATTGAACTTTTCGACAAGCCCGTTGCACATCGGATGGTAGGGTGTCGTAGTCAAATGCCGGATGCTCAGCAGTCTGTTGACCTCCTTCATGCAGTCAGAGACGAACTGCGTCCGAGGTCTGTCAGAATTTCTTCAGGCACTCCAAGCCTACTGAACATGTCCACCAGTGCCTCTGCTACAGTTTCAGTGTCAATCTTCTTCAGTGGCACTGCTTCTGGGTACCGAGTCGCATAGTCCACTAAAGTCAGTACCCATCGATGACCTTCTTCACTCGGAGGTCTTATTTCGCCGATTAAGTCTAAGGCCACCCTCTTGAAAGGTCGGTCGATCAGAGGCATCCTCTGCATAGGCACTTTCGGGACCCTTCCTCGAGGTATGGTCTTCTGGCAAATGTCACATGATCGGCAGAAACGGCTGACGTCCGCATGAAGTCCTGGCCAGTAGAACACCGCCTGGATTCTGTCCGACGTCTTCTTGATGCCTAGGTGACCTCCCATGATTGAGTCATGCGCTACTTCCATCACCTGGCGCCTTAGGGGTAACGGTACCAAGACTTGACGTAGTGGTTTCCTCCGTTGACCCTCGGGTGCTGGAAGATTCGGTACAGGATCTTGGCCTTCACCTCAAAATAGACCGTACCACTGCCTTTGGTCACGTGGTCTTGGCGGTTCCTGTACTTGTTTAAAGTGCTATCAGCTTCCTGGAGCTGGATCAGCTTATCTCTGTCCACGATGGCAGCTTTAGAGTTGTCGGCGACCTTCAGTGGCGTAGACGTCTTGTCTCTCTTGGCCTGGGCCCTGGTAGTAACAGCACCGACGATCTCTGGTCGGCAGGGCTGAGCCGGAGTAACCACATTGTCCCGTAGCAGCTCTGTAAGGTCTCCATCGGGAAATGGCAATGGATCCTCCTCCACAACTTCGACGCGTTGGGTTGAGGCAGGACTCCACTCTGGATCGGGGTCGTCGGGTCGTCTCGCGCCGTCGATATTCCCGATCATCAAATCGTATAGCGGCTTCTTCAGGCAAACCGCTTCGACTTCGCCTACGTAGAAAGGGGTGTTGACATGAATCTTCGCAACTGGCGCTCTCACACATTTGCTGTCGGCCATAAGTGTCCATTTTGAATCGCCAGTGAACTGTTCTTTAGCGATTAGGTCTTCTCTGACGATGACCCCACTGCAGCCAGAGTCTCTTAAAACAGTCACTTCATGATTTCCGACGCGTCCCTTGGAAACAGGCATGTTCTGTACAGTCACAGCTGCGCTGGCGACGACGGGGATGGATTTCCCGTTGGCAAGGAGAAGTTGGCCATCGGTTATGCACTCTTGCACGTCCGCGGGAGTAGCTGCGCGCTCGGTCACACTCGGAAGAATGACGCTCCCGCCGCACACTTGATGGTCAGATCTACTGGTTTGCCGTTGGTTGGAGAACCGTCTCTGCCGGTTGCCCGCCGCTGCGTTGTCCGTACTGCTCCGCTGTCCGCTACTTTTGTTTTGAGGACAATTAGAAGCTCTGTGGTCTGTAGCGTTGCAGGTGAAACAGCCTCTTGAATGCCCTTCCCTGGGAGGAGGCGTGGAGTCTGTCTGTCTCTGGCTCGTCTGGCTCCCTTGGATCTGGTTCCCATGGTTTCCAGTCTTCTGAAAATGTTTCGTCGCGCTGGGTGGCCCCAGGGTCTTCCCATGAGCGATGAGATTGATTTGATTGATTTATTGTTGCTTTAGGTCCAGCGGACTCTTTCGAGCCAAATCAGGACCGGACAACCCCCGATCCGCATAAAAGATCTGCTGAAACAACCCCAGTGGGAAAGTTGAATGCCCTCCACCGGCCAGTCACTTTACAATAAAGACATCCCACGCGGGGGACGGCTGAGGGTTGACCTCAACTACGCGAACACCCCGGTTACAAAAACAAAATAGAATACAAACATCATTATAAATCATCAACCAAATACATACATATAAAATGCCTATAGTGCTAAATAGTACATTCATAGGAAGCCCTAGTGACCACCCGGCAGAAAGCGTCCAACACTCCCAAGCTGATCCAACAGACCTCATACACAAACAAGGAGTCTTGTCCAGGAAGAGTTTTCAAGAAAAAAGGTAGGTCATTGATCTAGCGAAGAAGAAGATAGTATAGCAGAGTGAAGGACAGAGCAAGAATAGGAAAGAGTAAATGAGGAAGACAGCGACAGTGGGAATTTAAAGCACTAAATTTCCATAAAGTGGGGATACTATTTATACTGAAAACCCCCGGCACTCCAACGGGGGTACTGTTGCCGCAGTGAAGCGTCTTGCCTATAAAGGAAAGACAGGTTTTCAACTGTGGCTTTCACTGTTCCCTTTATAGGTTTGAACAATCTACAGTGGCAAGATTGCTCATGACCCCAAGGGGTGAGCGATGAGATATCTTTCAGCAGCCTCAGTCACATCTTTAAGCGTCTGCAGCTTTTGTTCTTCTAAGTGGGTCGCTAGGTCCTTGTGACAGGCATTGAGAAATTGTTCTTTCACAATCAGGTCATGGAGACTGTCGTAAGACTTCATTTCGCCTGATAACTCCACCCACTTGTGTAGATATGACGACAGGCGCTCCACAAACTGCTTTGGCGTCTCGTCTGACTTAGGCCGGCATTCACGGAAGCGTTTACGGTAGCCCTTCTCTGTAAAGTTGTAGCACTGCAACAGGGCCTCTTTCAAGACGTCGTAGTTTTTGGCGTCATCGTTCGACAGTCTGGTGTAAACTTCGAGAGCTTGCCCCGTCAGAAGTGCACTCAGTCGAATCGCCCAGTCTCGAGGTTGCCAATTGGAGCTTTCGGCGAACCTTTCGAATCTCGCCAGATAGCTGTCGATCTGGTCCTTCCCGTCGACGAAAGCTGGCAATTTTGGAGCCGTATGGTCGTTGGTGACTTGTGGCGCATGCTGATTGTTTTGGATACGCCCCATTTCTAGCTGGAACTCAAGACGCTTCAGCTCGAATTCTCTGTCTTCACGGCGACGCTGCTCTTCTAATTCTCGTTCTTCACGGCGACGCTGCTCTTCTAATTCTCGTTCTTCACGGCGACGCTGCTCTTCTACTTCTAGACGCTTCTGTTCTAGTTCTATTTCTTTTTCTAGACGCTTCTCTTCCAATTCTCTTTCTCGTATTCTCTCCTGAGACTTGACGTACTCCGTCAGCTGCTTGCCTTTTAGATTCAGTTCAACCCCTTTCTGCCAGAAGTCAGCCATCTTGATGCTTCTGGAAAGTTCTTTTCTAGAAAGTTCTTTTCTGGAAAGTTCTTTTCTGGAAGGTTCTTCTTCTAGAAAGTTCTTGACTGTAGAGTTCTTTTTTTTTTCTGGAAAGTTCTTGACTGTGCTGTACCTTTCTAGACTGTTCTAGAACAGCACGCTTTCTGCAGTAGCGCTGATGCTTGTCACTAGTCTCCTTCGCTGACGCAGGCACCGCTGTCCTCGTCGTATGCGACGCTGCACCACGCTGGTGTTGATGTACACGCTCCTGTGCTGAAGTAGACGCGACGTCCGTTCGCCGCTCTCTGTAACACTGGCGATGTAGCTCCGAGACTGTCCCTCGACGTAGTCCTGCGGCAGCCACGTAGTCCCGATCTGTTGTTCGCTCACGAAGCAACTCTTCAGCGACTACACGCCCTTGCAGTCAACCCGAATCTATCGGATGTAGTCCCAGTATGTTGGCCCCTCTCGACGCAACTCGTTGGCGGCTACCCTCGATGACTGCCTCTCGTAACGTTGACTCGCTTGTTGTAGCAGTTGAACCCTTGGCTATGGCGTGAATCGCGGCTTGACCCCCAAAATGTTACACTCTGTTCGATGATGGTGTTTTCTATCAGTATCTGATTCAGCCCCGATGCTTGAATTCCTGATAGTTGTGTAACTCAGATTCGTTTATTCACACAGCCCGTCCAAACAGCATACAAATCACAAAGTCGACGTATGAAGTTTTCCACTTTTATTCAGCACACATCAACCACTGCATACAATTCTCAATTCAACTCAACAACTTTCACAGCAACTCTCCAAATCACTATCAACAACTTTACTCTCAACAACAATCTCGGCACACGATTAAATAACCTCTCTCTCTTCCGGAAGAATTTCGAACAATGTAGAAATGACGCACTGCCACCAATCGAACTAAAGATCGTCATCACTGGCTTACGTCATTACACATTTCTTCTCCTTCCGGATCGTTCCTTCAAATTTCTACAATTATCCCGAATCTTCGATCGATAGTAAACAAGCCGATCCAGAAGATTCTACAACAATATCGATTAACGAAAATTATCAACGTTATACAAAGCCTCTCCTAACAACAATGCAAACTCAAATCAAAGGTAAATAAACTCCATTATTGAATACTTTGCAAATCGAAACGATTAGATCTATCGTACACGCTTTCGACATTCTTTCGTACGCGTTTCAACGTAACAATGACAATTGTCTAAATCAATTAATTAATTTCTAAACTATTTCTTTTTAAAATAAAATAAAATGCTCAACTAATTGTTATTGTATTTAAACTGAAAAATACTAACAGTAACACTATAGAGTTTGAAAAAGAGTTTTTTGAAACCTAGAACTACCAGTGATCGTCCTAGGGATTTGCAAAACCGGTACGACGTCACAGTAAACAAACCCACTCGAACGCAAACAGGTAGGCCAGTCACGGAAACCGGTATGACCCATAGCAAAGCTTAATAATGCGTCACTATTTTTGCCACCGAAAATCTGCCGACGAATGCAGTGATTAATTTATTGCTCACCGTAAAGCCTACTAACTATAACTGAAACGATGTTTGCCAAAAATAAAAGTAAATAACAGGCCTTTCTTACCTATTTCCATCACGTTTTGCTTTTCTCGACCACCTCCCTCGCTCTGTCGACGTCGATATCTTCTAAAGACTTAGGCTATAAAAATTACAAGTAGATGGCCACTCTGTTAATGCACTTTCTGTTTCATTAGAAACATCTTTGTCTTCACATAAACTTCTTTTATTGCCCCTCTCCCCCCTAGCAAAAAATGAAAAAAGAGATTTTTGCTTCTTCATTATTACTAGCCTATTTGCCACTGTCGCAATACATACTGACGAGCACGAGGAAAGAAAAAAATCGAAAAGTGCGCGAGTTAAATTTATCCGTATTCACGATAGCCTTGCGCCCACCAATGTCATATCATTCTGTATTAATTACCTCAAAGAATATGGCAAGGCTACTGAACGCATTCGCAGGCCTCTCGTCTACACTCCCTATTTAACACATAATCAGCGTGGCTGGCTGGCTGGCTGTCTCTCTCTCTCTCTCTTCATTTCTCTTGTTTTTCTTTCTCTTTTCCTTTATTTTTGAAACCAGTCAAACGAAATAAGAACCGGTAGGCTCTACCGGCTACTGATTTTTCAATCGGTATTTTTATTCTCAAACCGGTAAAATCCATCTCTGAACTACTTAAAAGTTAAAATGTATAATGCATAGCCCCTTCCTTGCTTTGATGTACTTTCTCACCCGAGGTAACAATCCATTCTCAAAGACATTGGAATTCAATGACTTATCTAACTACAGTACATGGAGGTAACAGGAATAGGATTTCATCATTCAAGGACACCTACTTAGTAGGTGTCCTTGGATTTCATGTATAATTAAAGGGTCCGGTGAATCTTTAGCGATCATAGCTGGACAACTCACACGAAACGGGTCTATCTCTCACAAGATCATGGAAGTTATTTGAAATGTTTTGTGTGTGCATGTGTGTGTGTAAAACTAAAAGGTATCATACAAGTAAAATTGTTCAATTGTTAATTAACTTATTCAGTCTCTCCTCTTGCCATACAAACATTGTCAAATGAAAAAACTGCACATATAACTAAGTCAGGCATACTAAAACCATTCACCAAATTGTTAATATTGAAACTATGCATGGTTTCTCATCAGTGGCATAAACCCCTCATCTTTCCTTCACCTTTAGTTTCATTTTGTGAGAAAGTTATGAACAATCTAGTGAGAACACTGGCAGACTAGGACTACACTACAGCATAGTCAAAATATTATTATTAAGTGAGTTAATTGAAAAAATTATAGATTTCATCACCCTGAATGTACAAGGAGAGGGGTTTACTCAGCTACTCACGATCGTTAAGTTACCACGCTCACCTTTCTGCTGCCTTGTCCTTGCAGCCTGCTGGTAGCTCACAGTCCTCTGCCTTGACAGTAGTGAGTGACATGTCCAAAGGCCGGTCACCCGCACTCTCAACGTCCTCACTCTTCACAACACTGGGATCACAACTGCCAAGGGAATGGGGAGTTGACAAGTTAGGACCAAAGATTTGGCCGGACAAAGCCAAAGCCTCGTGACTTTTGTCCAAGACGTCGTCAAGAAGACTGCGAACAGAAGGGTGTAATGGTGGGTTAGGCAGGGTAGTGTCATGGGTGAGGTTAAGCAAATTAGCAGTTTCACCTCCAAGTCTGGCTACAGCGCGGGAAATCTGTTCCTTCAGTGACTCCCCATCCTGTTCCAAGGCATCCTGGCTGGCATCATCGTCATCAGGGAGTGGATGGTTTACTTCATACATTGCATGCCCTGTACTGGTGGTTTCTGGCACTTTGGGATTGCTTCGTAAATCGATTCTGCACACCAGCTCTGAAGCTGGTCTGTTCGTTTTATTGACAATGTGTCTGTAAGTCCCGTCGCATGAGACCACAATGGTTTCACACGGTTCAAAGTGGTCATGTGAAGACCATGACTGGGCACTGGATGTGGGGTACAGCTGTCCACTGCTCACAGCCATAGTTTCCGTGGCCCTACCAGGGGTCCCAGCATCAGCACTTGCTGCTTTGGCTGAATGATCTGTCTCGTCATAGCCTAGCTGATGCTGCACGCTGTTGGGGTGTGCAGTCCCACTCCAGGACACCGTCATGGTGGGATCACAGACACTGACACTCTGATCACCAGAGAAGGACACTAGTCCCGTCACAGACTGGATCGGCACCGTGTCTGCAGCTATGGAAGCAGTAGTGGGTTGAGACTCTGCGCCACGGAACAGAGACAAAGATGTGCTGGCATGTTTAGGCAGTGTGTGTGGCGCAGGTAATCCTTCCTGCATCGCCTGCCCATCGTGAAGATGGGAACGATCCAACATCGGCTCGGGCTCTTCCAAAATGTCTTGCGCATTGGTCTCCATTTCCACTCCATCAGGCTGGCCATTTGAAAAAGCACACACAACCTCCAGGCCAACGGAGTCACTGGCCACCACCCCCAGCTCATCACCAGCCTGACCATTCAGCTGATTATGGATCCCAATTTTGACAATGATGGGCTTTGGAGGTTCATGATCAAGCGCCAGAGTCAGGGTTCCATCCAGCTGCAGCGTGTGGCTGAAGCCGAAGTGTCGGTGACAAAGATGACGCAGCATGGACTGCACTTCTGACTGGAACTGAGATAGGGCGCTGTCACTGCCCGGAGCGAGGGTGCCATTTCTAGCTGCAGAGTCCTGCTCTGCCTCCCCCATGGCAGAACCACTGAAACAAAAATACAGAACAGGTAATTGCTGCTTTATTTTTATTTTTTAAGTTACTATGTTAACGTAATAACTATGTATCATTGTGAGTGCATGTAATTGTAAACACGCTCACAAATTTATTTAGTGCACATTTTAGTGTGGACTTGCACTTCATAATCCTATCCTATCCTATCCTATCCTGTCCCATAACCCGAAGGTCGTAGGGGCACCACAGATGATCGCTTAACCAGCATACTCCATCTTTCTCTGTCCTCAGCAGCCCTCATGGCTTCGCTCAGTGTCAAACCAGTCCATTCTCGAATGTTGTCCTCCCACCTCTTTTTCGGTCTCCCCCTTCTTCTACCTCCTTGCACTGTGCCTTGCAGAATGGTCTTTGCAAGGCCTGATGATCTGGTGACGTGGCCATACCATCGGAGTTTCCGTTTCTTCACCACTGTGAGCAGGTCATCGTGTTGTCCAATGGCTTGTGTGATGGTCTGTCGGACTTCAACGTTGGTGATGTGTTGGGTATAGGAAATGCACAGAAGTCTTCTGTAGCACCTCATCTCCATGCTTTGTATTCTTCGTTGGAGATCTGCTGTGAGGGTCCATGCTTCGCAAGCATATAGGAAGATGGAGATGACCAGAGAGCGCAGCAGTCTTACTTTGGAATGTAGACTGATGGTTCTGTCTTTCCAAATGGGCTTCAACCTTTAATATAGATTAAAATTATGAATTACTATGGGAACATGGTATGTAATTATTATAAATATACCTACCTACACAATTTCATTCTGAATTAATAAATCGTAAGTTAATACTTAATTTCCCAACAAGGTGAAATAGCTATTCTATTTAAATATAAACCATGAAGTATCAGGGTTTAAAACAATTTTAAAATATTAATCATTTCATGGAGCAATTAAAATTAATTTCACATCCCATAATTAAATTCTGTTTAAACACACTGTGTATACGACTTGTGAGCCATGCAAGGTCTACAAAAGAAGCAAACAAATGAATCATTATTTATTGATATGGCTTGAATAGTACAATGCACTTGAGCCTATGTCTTAATAAATGTAAAATGCAATGAAGATCATCAAGATGTTACAGAGAAATTCTTTCCCCCAAAATCACGGAGTCAGGATTTCACTTAAATGTCATGAAGACAAAAATAAGGAGCTGCTTGTAGTTGTAGTTCCTCTACATACTGCTGATTAAGTTTTTTTTTTAAAATCAGCAATACTATTATTAATTAGATAAATGCACCACGAAAAAGTCAATTTTAACAGCAATGAAGATGGTTAGGGGGTTAGAAACAAGAATCCAAGCTGTTTACTATTAGGGTAATGGTTAGCGATAGCAAATTTATCAAACCCATAGCTATAGGCATAGCCTTCAACTAACGCAGTCTTAAAATCTTATTCTCAATCTCACTTTTACTAAATTTTAGCCCTGTTCATCCTCATCCCTCAACTATAACACATGTGACATGCTTAAATTGCAGTACATAATTTAAAATAATTTTAATCTTTGGTTTCAACTGACAATTTCTACCTATTTAGTCTAATTTAGTTCTAATAATTAATACAAAGAAAGAAATTTGTGGAATAAGAACGGTCAAGAAAAAATGTGTTCTGCAAATAACAGCATTTTAATGTTTTGCAAACACAGCCTTGCATTGTACAACATGCCATAAGCCAGACTGTCATGTCTAATGACACGAGAAATGGCACTACTTGTACACAGTGTGCCAAAACAAAGCCCGGCTCAGCAATCTCGAATGGGTACTTCAAGTTTGCTTTCATCGATCACACACAGCACTAGAATTACGTGAGCTTACCTCATAAACTACCCTTAAAAGAAATCGTGTAATGATAATTTTAAAATGGCCGGTGAAGAAAGGAATTCCCCCTTTGCAAGACTGCGTTCCACGGGCGGTAAAATCTAGGCCACTGCTTCTTGCCGCTTCATCCAGCGCTTTGTTTTGGAAAGACGAAGCTCAAGAAAAGTACCATCTTGCACTCAATAAACTATCACTATAGGCATCAAAATGAATTCCGGAAGATATATCGAAGTACAATGAGGTCAAACTGTACCTTCAACTGTTAAAGCCTTTGTGTTGAGCCACCAATAAATGTCGATCGAGACTTGAATCGTGTTCTAAGTGCTAGAGACGTATCGTCTATTTCCGCCATGGGTCGAAGAAGAACGCCAGTGAGAGATACAGATAGTTTTTGTGCGCATCGCGCTTCTCCTACGTCGCTCGCCGATTCAGCTCACTGCTTCACAGGATGGGAAAACGTATGCCTGGGCGCATTTCTTCAATAATCGCCTTTTAAAGAATAAGCCATAATATGTCTGGGTGTAAATATTTTATTTTGTTTCTCTTTCTTTCTTGCTTCCCCAAGAGAGGAAGTAGGAGGTGGGATGGGAATGGAAAGGGAGGAGGGACTTCCACGCATGCGCACATTGCGTGTGAGTGTCAGTGCGCGTCATTCAGACAGGTGAGTGGCAGCTGACAGCGGACAGCTGTTGAATTGACACCACCTCTATCATCTCACTCAAGATTATGTTTGCCAGTATAGTATGGGGTTTACCCAAACTTCTGCTACCCAAAAAATGCATAAGCGCAGAAATAAACGCACACACAAATGACACTCACTATTGTAAAATTAACAAGAAACTTTAGAAAGTCTGGAAATTAATAAAACGGGGAAACAAAAATAAAGAGAAACGGGTGGAAATAATAAGACAGGAGAGAAGGTAGGAAATAAATCAAAAATAAAAAAATAAAAAGAAGGAAATGGTCAAGACAAGACTAGGCATGCAGAACATGCTTGACTGACAAACCCCCGTTGGGGTGCCGGGGGTTTCAGTATAAATAGTATCCCCACTTTCTGGAAATGTAGTGCTTTAAATTCCCACTGTCGCTGTCTCATTTGCTCTTTCTCATTCCTGCTCTGTTCTATCAATCTTCTTCGCTAGACCAGTCTCCTACCTTTTTTCTTGAAAACTCTTCCGGGACAAGACTCCTTGTTTGTGTATGAGGTCTGTTGGATCAGCTTGGGAATATTGGACGCTTTCTGCCAGGTGGTCACTAGGGCTTCCTATGATGTTATTATTTAGCAATGTAGGCATTTTATATGTATGTGTTTTGTTGATAATTTATAATGATGTTTGTATTCTATTTTGTTTTTGTAAACGGGGGTTCGATAAGTTGGGGTGAAGCCTCAGCCGTCCCCTGCGTGGGATGTCTTTATTGTAAAGTGACTGGTGGAGGGCATTCAGTTTTCCCACTAGAGTTGTTTCAGCAGATCTTTTATGCGGATTTGGGGTTGTCCGGTCCTGATTTGGCTCGGAAGAGTCCGCTGGACCTAAAGCAACAATTATGTAATGTAATGACTGACATGACAAAACAGAACAAAATACTGCATGATCAGCTTACACAAACAATAGGCTAACAACTCAAGCTAGGCTGACACATTACATTACATTACAATTGCTTTATCAACAAAACATATACATATAAAATGCCTACATTGCTAAATAATAACATCATAGGAAGCCTGTTACGTTGAGACGCCAATGGTAGTGTGTCTAAAACGCGCACGATAGATCTAATGGTTTCGTTTTGCAAAGTATTCAATAATGGAGTTTATTTACCTTTGATTCGAGTTTGCATTGTTGTTAGGAGAGGCTTTGTATAACGTTGATGATTTGCGTTAGTCGATATTACTGGAGAATTTTTGGGATCTGCGTGTTTACTCTCGATAGAAATTTCCCGATACATGTCGAAGCAAGAGGACGTTCCAGAAGGAGAAATAATAATGTATGACGTAAGTCAGTGATGACGATCTTTTATTCGATTGGTGGTAGTGCGTCATTTCTACTTTGTTCGAAATTGTTCGGGAAGAGAGAGAGATTATAAAATTGTGTGCCGCACTGTTGTTGGGAGATAGTTGAAGTTGTTAGTTGGAAAGTAAATTTGAGAGTGGAAAGACGATTGAACGATTGTATGCAGTTGTTGATGTGTGCTGAATAAAAGTGGAAAACTTCATACGTCGACTTTGTGACTTGTATGCTGCTTGAGCGGGCTGCGTGGATAAACGAATCTGAGTTACACCCTATCAGGAATTCAGCATTGGGGCCGAATCAGATACTGATAGAAAACACCAATATCAAACCGAGTGTAACATTTTGGGGGTCAAGCCGCGATTCACGCCAGAGCCAAGGGTTCAACTGCTACAACAAGCGAGTCAACGTTACGAGAGGCAGTCATCGAGGGTAGCCGCCAACGAGTTGCGTCGAGAGGGGCCAACATACTGGGACTACATCCGATAGATTCGGGTTGACTGCAAGGGCGTGTAGTCGCTGAAGAGTTGCTTCGTGAGTGAACAACAGATCGGGACTACGTGGCTGCCGCAGGACTACGTCGAGGGACAGTCTCGGAGCTACATCGCCAGTATTAGAGAGAGCGACGAGCGGACGTCGCGTCTACTTCAGCACAGGAACGTGTACATCAACACCAGCGTGGTGCAGCGTCGCATACGACGAGGACAGCGGGGCCTGCGTCAGCGAAGGCGACTAGTAGCAAGCATCAGCGCTACTGCAGAAAGCGTGCTGTTCTAGAACAGTCTAGAAAGGTACAGCACAGTCAAGAACTTTCCAGAAAAGAACTTTCTAGAAAAGAACTTTCCAGAAGCATCAAGATGGCTGACTTCTGGCAGAGAGGGATTGAATTGAATATGAAAGGCAAACAGCTGACGGAGTACGTCAAATGCCAGGAGAGAATATTGCGTGAAGAAAGAGAAGAACAGCGACGGCGCGAAGAACGAGAATTAGAAGAGCAGCGTCGCCGTGAAGAAAGAGAATTAGAAGAGAAGCGTCTAGAAAAGGAAGAGCAGCGTCGCCGTGAAGAAAGAGAATTAGAAGAGAAACGTCTAGAAATAGAGGAGCAACGTCGCCGTGAAGAAAGAGAAGAGCAGCGGCAAGAAAGAGAAGCTGAGCGTCAGCACCAGCTAGAGTTGGCGCGTATCCAAAACAATCAGCATGCGCCACAAGTCATCAGCGACCACATGGCTCCAAAATTGCCAGCGTTTGTCGACGGGAAGGACCAGATCGACAGTTATTTGGCGAGATTTGAAAGGTTTGCCAAAAGCTCTAACTGGCAACCTCAAGACTGGGCGGTTCGACTAAGTGCACTTCTGACGGGGCAAGCACTCGACGTCTACACCAGATTGTCGGACGATGACGCTAAAGACTACGACGTCTTGAAAGAGGCCCTATTGCACGGCTACAACTTTACAGAGAAGGGCTACCGTAAACGCTTCCGTGAATGCCGGCCTAAGTCAGACGAGACGCCAAAGCAGTTTGTGGAGCGCCTGTCGTCATATCTACACAAGTGGGTGGAGTTATCAGGCGAAAGGAAGTCTTACGACAGTCTCCATGACCTGATCGTGAAGGAACAATTTCTCAATGCCTGTCACAAGGACCTAGCGACCCACTTAGAAGAACAAAAGCTGCAGACGCTTAAAGATGTGACTGAGGCTGCTGAAAGATATCTTATCGCTCATGGGAAAACCCTGGGGCCACCCAGCGCAACGAAACATTTTCAGAAGACTGGAAACCATGTGAACCAGATCCAGGGGAGCCAGACGAGCCAGAGACAGACGGACTCCACGCCACCTCCCAGGGAAGGGCATTCAAGAGGCTGTTTCACCTGCAACGCTACGGACCACAGAGCAGCTAACTGTCCTCAAAACAAAAGTAGCGGACAGCGGAGCAGTACGGACAACGCAGCGGCGGGCAACCGGCAGAGGCGGTTCTCCAATCAACGGCAAACCAGTAGATCTGACCATCAGGTGTGCGGCGGGAGCGTCATTCTTCCGAGTGGGACTGAGCGCACAGCTACCCCTGCGGACGTGCAAGAGTGCATGACTGATGGCCAACTCCTCCTTGCCAACGGGAAATCCATCCCCGTCGTCGCCAGCGCAGCTGTGACCGTCCAGAACATGCCTGTTTCCAAGGGACGCGTCGGAAATCATGAAGTGACTGTTTTAAGAGACTCTGGCTGCAGTGGGGTCATCGTCAGAGAAGACCTAATCGCTAAAGAACAGTTCACTGGCGATTCAAAATGGACACTTATGGCCGACAGCAAATGTTTGAGAGCGCCAGTTGCGAAGATTCATGTCAACACCCCTTTCTACATAGGCGAAGTCGAAGCGGTTTGCCTGAAGAAGCCGCTGTATGATTTGATGATCGGGAATATCGACGGCGCGAGACGACCCGACGACCCCGATCCAGAGTGGAGTCCTGCCTCAAATCAACACGTCGAAGTTGTGGAGGAGGATCCATTGCCATTTCCCGATGGAGACCTTACAGAGCTGCTACGGGATAATGTGGTTACTCCGGCTCAGCCCTGCCGACCAGAGATCGTCGGTGCTGTTACTACCAGGGCCCAGGCCAAGAGAGACAAGACGTCTACGCCACTGAAGGTCGCCGAACACTCTAAAGCTGCCATCGTGGACAGAGATAAGCTGATCCAGCTCCAGGAAGCTGATAGCACTTTAAACAAGTACAGGAACCGCCAAGATCACGTGACCAAACGCAGTGGCACGGTCTATTTTGAGGTGAAGGCCAAGATCCTGTACTGAATCTTCCAGCACCCGAGGGTCAACGGAGGGAAACCACTACGTCAAGTCTTGGTACCGTTACCTCTAAGGCGCCAAGTGATGGTAGTAGCTCATGACTCTATCATGGGAGGTCACCTAGGCATCAGGAAGACGTCAGACAGAATCCAGGCGGTGTTCTACTGGCCAGGACTTCATGCGGACGTCAGCCGTTTCTGCCGATCATGTGACATTTGCCAGAAGACCATACCTCGAGGAAGGGTCCCGAAAGTGCCTATGCAGAGGATGCCTCTGATCGACCGACCTTTCAAGAGGGTGGCCTTAGACTTAATCGGCGAAATAAGACCTCCGAGTGAAGAAGGTCATCGGTGGGTACTGACTTTAGTGGACTATGCGACTCGGTACCCAGAAGCAGTGCCACTGAAGAAGATTGACACTGAAACTGTAGCAGAGGCACTGGTGGACATGTTCAGTAGACTTGGAGTGCCTGAAGAAATTCTGACAGACCTCGGGACGCAGTTCGTCTCTGACTGCATGAAGGAGGTCAACAGACTGCTGAGCATCCGGCATTTAACTACGACACCCTACCATCCAATGTGATACGGGCTCGTCGAAAAGTTCAATGCTACGCTGAAGTCCACCCTGAAGAAACTGTGCAGCGAGCAGCCCAGACAATGGCATCACTATATCAACGCCTTACTTTTCGCCTACAGAGAAGTACCGCAGGAGTCCACCGGCTTCTCTCCGTTCGAGCTGCTGTACGGAAGAACCATCCGAGGGCCGATGCACATCCTAAAAGAACTGTGGACGAAGGAAGTAGACACCCCAGAGGTGAAGAACAGCTACCAGTACGTGTTTGAGCTACGGGAGAAGCTGGAGCAGACTCTCGAGATAGCCAGAGAAAACCTGAAGAAGTCCCAGGACTGTGGAAAGCACTACTATGATCGTAGGGCTGTGAACAGGAAGTTTAAACCTGGCAACAAAGTGCTGGTGCTGCTACCTACTGATCACAATAAGTTGCTGATGCAGTGGAAAGGCCCGTACGAAGTGGAGACCGTTGTGGGGATCAACGACTACAAGGTGAAGGTCGGCCAGCATTCCAAGATATACCACGCCAACCTCCTTAAGCTGTACGTGGAAAGGCCATCAGAGACTGTGCATGTGGCAACAGCAGCTGAGATCGACAACAGCTTTGACAGCGAGGAACTGTTGGAACTGGGAGACTTCCATAGCAAAGAAGGCATCAATGATGTTAAGCTAGGACCGAGCTTGACGGGAGGTCAAAAGTTGGAGCTCAAGGACCTTATGGGCGAGTTTCCCCATAGCTTCAATGATGTCCCAGGCTCTACGACTTTGGTCGAACATGAGGTCCACACCCAGACCTGGAAGGAGCATCTGCAGACCTTGAGGGAGCTGTTCCATCGTCCCGCAGAAGCCAACCTGACCGTGAGACCCAGCAAATGCATTCTGGGAGCTGACAACGTCGACTTCATCGGATGTTCGATGGAAGAGGAAGACAACGGAGGATGCACTGACTCCAGGAAAGCCCACGAGATCACTATCTTTGACCCTGGGCCGATGACGACCGCAACTGACGAGGGCGTCGTTTCCTTGCGGATGAAAGAACATTGACTGTGTTGGTGAACTAAGAACATCGGTAATATCTATGTTACGTTGAAACGCGAACGAAAGTATGTCGGAAGCGTGTACGATAGATCTAATCGTTTCGATTTGCAAAGTATTCAATAATGGAGTTTATTTACCTTTGATTTGAGTTTGCATTGTTGTTAGGAGAGGCTTTGTATAACGTTGATAATTTTCGTTAGTCGATATTGTTGTAGAATCTTCTGGATCGGCTTGTTTACTATCGATCGAAGATTCGGGATAATTGTAGAAATTTGAAGGAACGATCCGGAAGGAGAAGAAATGTGTAATGACGTAAGTCAGTGATGACGATCTTTAGTTCGATTGGTGGCAGTACGTCATTTCTACCATGTACCAAATTGTTCCAGAAAAGAGAGAGGTTATTTAATCGTGTGCCGAGTTGCTGTTGAGAGATAGTAAAGTTGTTGATAGAGAGTTGCTGTGAAAGTTGTTGAGTTGAGTTGAGAATTGTATGCAGTTGTTGATGTGTGCTGAATAAAAGTGGAAAACTTCATACGTCGACTTTGTGACTTGTATGCTGTTTGGACGGGCTGTGTGGATAAACGAATCTGAGTTACACAACTATCAGGAATTCAAGCATCGGGGCTGAATCAGATACTGATAGAAAACACCAACATCGAACTGAGTGTAACATTTTGGGGGTCAAGCCGCGATTCACGCCATAGCCAAGGGTTCAACTGCTACAACAAGCGAGTCAACGTTACGAGAGGCAGTCATCGAGGGTAGCCGCCAACGAGTTGCGTCGAGAGGGGCCAACATACTGGGACTACATCCGATAGATTCGGGTTGACTGCAAGGGCGTGTAGTCGCCGAAGAGTTGCTTCGTGAGCGAACAACAGAGCGGGACTACGTGGCTGCCGCAGGACTACGTCGAGGGACAGTCTCGGAGCTACATCGCCAGTGTTACAGAGAGCGGCGAGCGGACGTCGCGTCTACTTCAGCACAGGAGCGTATACATCAACACCAGCGTGGTGCAGCGTCGCATACGACGAGGACAGCGGGGCCTGCGTCAACGAAGGCGACTAGTGACAAGCATCAGCGCTACTGCAGAGAGCGTGCTGTTCTAGAACAGTCTAGAAAGGTACAGCACAGTCAAGAACTTTCAAGAAAAAGAACTCTACAGTCAAGAACTTTCTAGAAAAAGAACTTTCCAGAAAAGAACTTTCCAGAAGCATCAAGATGGCTGACTTCTGGCAGAAAGGGGTTGACCTAAATCTAAAAGGGAAACAGCTGACGGAGTACGTCAAATCCCAGGAGAGAATACAAGAACGAGAATTAGAAGAGCAGCGTCGTCGTGAAGAAAGAGAATTGGAAGAGAAGCGTCTAGAAAAAGAAATAGAACTAGAACAGAAGCGTCTAGAAATTGAACAGCAGCGGCAAGAAAAAGAAGAGCAACGACGTCGTGAAGAAAGAGAAATAGAGGAGCAGCGACGTCGTGAAGACAGAGAATTTGAACTGAAGCGTCTGGAAATTGAACAGCAGCAGCAAGAAAGAGATCGTCAGTACCAGCTAGAGTTGGCGCGTATCCAGAACAATCAGCAAGTCACCAACGACCATACGGCTCCAAAATTGCCAGCTTTCGTCGACGGGAAGGACCAGATCGACAGCTATCTGGCGAGATTCGAAAGGTTCGCCGAAAGCTCCAATTGGCAACCTCGAGACTGGGCGATTCGACTAAGTGCACTTCTGACAGGGCAAGCGCTCGAAGTTTACACCAGACTGTCGAACGATGACGCCAAAAACTACGACTTCTTGAAAGAGGCCCTGTTGCAGTGCTACAACTTTACAGAGAAGGGCTATCGTAAACGCTTCCGTGAATGCCGGCCTAAGTCAGACGAGACGCCAAAGCAGTTTGTGGAGCGCCTGTCGTCATATCTACACAAGTGGGTGGAGTTATCAGGCGAAACGAAGTCTTACGACAGTCTCCATGACCTGATCGTGAAGGAACAATTTCTCAATGCCTGTCACAAGGACCTAGCGACCCACTTAGAAGAACAAAAGCTGCAGACGCTTAAAGATGTGACTGAGGCTGCTGAAAGATATCTCATCGCTCATGGGAAAACCCTGGGGCCACCCAGCGCGACGAAACATTTTCAGAAGACTGCAAACCATGGGAACCAGGTCCAAGGGAGCCAGACGAGCCAGAGACAGACGGACTCCACGCCACCTCCAAGGGAAGGGCATTCAAGAGGCTGTTTCACCTGCAACGCTACAGACCACAGAGCAGCTAACTGTCCTCAAAACAAAAGTAGCGGACAGCGGGGCAGTACGGACAATGCAGCGGCGGGCAACCGACAGAGACGTTTCTCCAATCAACGGCAAACCAGTAGATCTGACCATCAAGTGTGCGGCGGGAGCGTCATTCTTCCGAGTGAGACCAAGCGCACAGCTACTCCTGCGGACGTGCAAGAGTGCATGACCGATGGCCAACTTCTCCTTGCCAACGGAAAATCCATCCCCGTCGTCGCCAGCGCAGCTGTGACCGTCCAGAACATGCCTGTTTCAAAGGGACGCGTCGGAAATCATGAAGTGACTGTCTTAAGAGACTCTGGCTGTAGTGGGGTCATCGTCAGAGAAGACCTAATCGCTAAAGAACAATTCACTGGCGATTCTAAATGGACACTCATGGCCGACAGCAAATGTGTGAGAGCGCCAGTTGCGAAGATTCATGTCAACACCCCTTTCTATATAGGCGAAGTAGAAGCGGTTTGCCTGAAGAAGCCGCTGTATGATTTGATGATCGGGAATATCGACGGCGCGAGACGACCCGACGACCAGGGGCTGAATCAGATACTGATAGAAAACACCAACATCGAACTGAGTGTAACAATCTAGGCAGGCTTGAAGATGAAAAACATTGACTGTGTAGATAAACTGTGAACATTGACAGTACCCAGAAAGACTTGCAGATGAGAAACATTGACTTTGTGTGAATGAACTGTGAACATTGACAATATCCAGACAGATTTGAAGATGAAAACCATTGACTCTGTGTGAATGAACTGAGAACGTTGATAGTGTTCAGACAGTCTGAAATAAGTCTTAATTCTGTACTTTGTTTGTGCATTACGTTTCAACGTTGTTGAAAGAAATTGGGTAAATTTCTTCTTGAGTGGGGGGTTATGTTACGTTGAGAAGCCAATGGTAGTGTGTCTAAAACGCACACGATAGATCTAATGGTTTCGTTTTGCAAAGTATTCAATAATGGAGTTTATTTACCTTTGATTCGAGTTTGCATTGTTGTTAGGAGAGGCTTTGTATAACGTTGATGATTTGCGTTAGTCGATATTACTGGAGAATTTTCTGGATCTGCGTGTTTACTCTCGATAGAAATTTCCCGATACATGTCGAAGCAAGAGGACGTTCCAGAAGGAGAAATAATAATGTATGACGTAAGTCAGTGATGACGATCTTTTATTCGATTGGTGGTAGTGCGTCATTTTTACTTTGTTCGAAATTGTTCGGGAAGAGAGAGAGATTATAAAATTGTGTTCCGCACTGTTGTTGGGAGATAGTTGAAGTTGTTGTTAGTTGGAAAGTAAATTTGAGAGTGGAAAGACGATTGAACGATTGTATGCAGTTGTTGATGTGTGCTGAATAAAAGTGGAAAACTTCATACGTCGACTTTGTGACTTGTATGCTGCTTGAGCGGGCTGCGTGGATAAGCGAATCTGAGTTACACCCTATCAGGAATTCAGCATTGGGGCCGAATCAGATACTGATAGAAAACACCAATATCAAACCGAGTGTAACAAAGCCCTAGTGACCACCTGGCAGAAAGCGTCCAATATTCCCAAGCTGATCCAACAGACCTCAATAGGCTGACAAAAAAAGTTAGACACTTGTTGTTTTTTACTATAAAGAGAAAGCAAATGAAGCCAAATAGAAAGCAAAAGTTCAGCACAATGTTTCAAATGGATACTTTGAAATGTTTCTGATGTGGTAAAATGGTTTGTACATTTCAGAGAAAGCTCCTTCAATGGTCAAAGATTTTGACAGGTCAAACCTTTGCAGGCAAACAATGGATTTGGACAAGGAAATTAGGGAGGGAAACAAGGAGGAGGCCACCTTAAAAGTAGATGAAAATAAGAGAAATAGTTTAGGAGAAACAATTAAAGGTGAAAACAGAAAAATAGAGGACAAGAAAAAACAACAACATACACCTGTGAAGTACACACACACACACACATAGGGTCTATAAACTCACCAAAAAGCAGCAGATGGTGGTTGAAAAGTAACTGTATTGAAAACTACTTAAAACTGTATAACTGTAAATTTATAGAACTGCATTTACATGAAATGTGTGAAATCAATTGATGAGGTCCGATTCCATCTCGCAGTGATCGATAGCTCATTCACTCTGTGGTGGACAACAGACCATTATGGGCTATCTCTCTTCACTGTGAGGTGAAATCAAATATCAGCATTTAACAGCAAGGATCACACACACACACACACGCACAGATATCTATCTATCTATCTATCTATCTATATACACACACACACATTTTGTTTCATGCAAGTGCAGTACCATTGACAAAACGTTATAACCAGTTTTCCATAGGGAGTAAAAGAAAACAGCCACACACACACACATATTTTAAGGAAATTTAAATTCATGTATAAGACAGAGAAGAAGCGACAGCTATAAAGTGATCAATTAAAAAGACACAAGACCTGTTTCATTAATTTTCAGTGTTTATTTTCTAATTCAAAATGCAAAGAGCATCTTATGCTTCAGTACATAATGCCACACACATTCAACATCATCATCATCATCATCATCGCAATTCTTACCACCTCCACCCTCCAACATCTCCCCTCCTCCCTCTATCTGCAATCCCTTAAATGCATCACTGACCAACTCCTTTCCTTAAAAAATCAGCTTGACAGAGAACCAAAATGTGTAAAATTATTAAGAAGCTATGACAAAGTATGATAGAGGCAGTGTTAGGCTGTGAAACCTTGCAATACCCCTCTGTGATGTGATAATATTACATCAACTTGATCAGGTCAAAATTTGCAATTTCTTAACAATTCATAGGAAATTGCACACTTTGACCTGATCAAGTTGATGTAATATTATTACATTGATACGAAGAGGCATTGAAAGGTTCCACAACCTACCCCTACTATACTCCTGCTATTACTAAAAACTACTACAAGAAAAGCTGGATGCAATACACAAATTCAGAGATTTGTTTAATTTTAGCCAGTTAGGAAAACTGCATGCATAACGCAGCATATGGATCCAAAACATTTGAGAGTGAAATAATATAATTATACAAGGTCTACTTTCTTCTTCTAATCTCCTGTTTCATCCTCAACCTTTTATTTATTTACTTTTATAGATTTAATCACTCTTCCAGCTCAAGAGCCACTCAAGGTGCTGGCTGATACAGTATTTAACTCAAGCCGCCAAAGGCAACCACCTGCAGCCTTTGGGCACGTAATCTGATGCCCAGATGACTGAGCACAATCCTGGATGACTGGGGATGGGGAAAGGGACCTGGTGCGTGCTGGGTGTATTTGTGTAGCCGGCACTCACACGTCTAGGACATGAGTGTCAGGATCTTTAAAGTCCATGCTATGGAACGCGTGCGGTCACAGGCTAGATCTCGGTTTATGCTCTCATCCGAAGTAGTAACATACTAGTACTACTACTACTACTAATATAATTATAAACAGAAATGGTGTGTGTTGTTTACCTGTTTGTTTTTGAGTCTTTCTATGGTAACGAAATTTCAATCATATAATTATTTTACATACAACATAAAAAATATTGCATTATCAATATTTCATATCAGCTAAAATAATGAAATTCAGTCTCTGTCTCTCCACAACCACCCTAAATATTCTAGTCTCATGAACTTTTTTCCACACTCCACCTGTCACTCTAATCATATATATATATATATCTATTCATAATTATATATGTGCTCAAGTCACACGTATTTGCGAGTGACAGCTGACTTCATAAACTGTCCATGACATACAGGACAAGTGATAAATCGATCATTCCCAGTCGCCAGCAAGCAACTGCGACATATCAGATGTTCACAGGGAAACTTGTAGGTCAACGTATTGGACACAAATCCATTCAAATCAGCTAATTCTGTTAGCTTGACTGAACAATACCCACAAGCCATGCTCTTATTTTTCACTTGTTCGATCCTGCCCTTCATGCTGCTTGATGATGTGAATGAGAATGACGGCAGACCTTGCAACACAGAAGACAGCGCTTCTTGAAGATTGGACTTGAGGCGATCTTCGTATGTCTGCGCACTGTTTACTACTGTGCTTGTCCTGTTTCTGTCAGTGTTAAGGGTTTGCTCTGAAAGCAAGCTGGTGGGTTCCTGCTTGATACCAGGCACATCCAACCTCTGTTTTTTGAGTGCCGGTGGTGCTTCACGGTTCATAGTATTGCAACTGCACACAGAGTTTCCATGACGATCACACCTGTTCTGTATATCTGATGACCTGCTGTGTAATAAAGTGCGTTTTAACACCTTCACTGCACTTCCCACTGTCCTTTCAACAGGTTTGGCTGGCAGCATATTATTGCTGTTATTAAAAGCTGAAATCAACGATCCATCTGTTAGTTTATTCACACCTTGCACTCTGCGACCAACCATTCTTGGAACATTCTTGAATGTTGGCTCATCAGGATGCTCCATCAAGAAGCGATCGATTCGCATTTTTAAACTGGTGTTTGGCACGGGACGTTTGGAATCAGTGAACATCACTCCAGTGAAAGGATCAGAGGGCTGTCTACCGTACGTTGCCTCGACATCTTTGAATTTCTCCAAAGTTATCAAATCAATGGAGTGTCCGCTGGGTAGCAGCATGGGAACAGACATGATTTCAAATGTCAACAGGTCTAGAAACTCTTCAGGAACAGGAACACCATACCCTAAGTTTGAAGCAGAATCGTCTAGACTGGATTGAGAATCTGCCTTGGCCTTTTCTTTCACATTTTCAGTCTTTTGGTCCATGCTCGACTGCTGAGATAGACTGTCGCTTCTTTGGTTTATCTGCTGCCCTTGAGCTATGGCGAACCTGGTGAACATTTCTGTTCTGACGTGAGGTGAGCAAGAGGGTGCCGGTTGTCCCCAGATTTCTAATTTACCGAGAGCTGCCAAACTGCCACTGACTGTCCTTACAATCCTGACACAGAGAAAGTCCGCAGCCGCCAACATGACCCACTGGTGGTGCCGAAGTTCCACATTATGCTGGTAGGTCTCCGTGGCCTTGTTGACTGTGAAGGAAGGGTTGCTCTGGAAATGAGGATTCCACAAGCACACTCTCCCTGGTTCCACGCACTGGACACTTCCTATTTTCTTGAACACTGGCTCTGGCAGGTTGACTTGCTTGTTGTCTCCGCCATCTGCAATGTTCCTTGCAGCATTAGCTACACTCTTCACCGCTAGCACAAATTTCTCAGTTCTATATTGCCTGGCAGAAAGTTTCACAGCTGTGTAGATTTCAATCCAGGATGACTTCTGACTGCCAACCTGAGGGTCCAGCACCACATGGCTGATGTTGACAGGGCAAGCAAACTTTAATGTCAATGATACTGGGGGGTTGAGAAAACGTTCTGCCATAAACCCAGCCACCAGGCCCCAGCTGGATTTTTGCCTGCTCTTAAGCAGGTTACTAGGTTCATAGCCATCACTGCTGACTTTGTCACAGCTAATCTCTGTCCCAACGTCTTCCAATGCAAAGTTGATGAGCGTCATGACGCATGAAACTGAGTAATATGCAACAGTCTTATCCCAATCCAATGTACTATCTGAAAAAAAAAAGAAAAAAAATGTATATAAAATTAATCATTAAATAAGGGACCAAAACAATATTAAAAGCGTTGAAAAAAAGAACTAAGAATGTATTAAATCAAACTAATAAAGTTATAGCATAGCATAGCATGATAAAGATGGAGTAGACTGGTTAAACGATCATCTGTGGTGCCCCTACGACCTTCAAGTTATGAGATAGGAGAGGATAGAATACAGCACACTGGTTAAAAGCCTTTAGCCCTCATTTATCATTTAATTTAGGACCAAAGACTCATGACCCACGGTGACCATCCTATCAATTTATAGTCCATACGAATGAATCTCACGGAAAGCATGTAAATATATATATATATCTATCTATATCTATCTATCTATATATATATATATATCTATCTATATCTATCTATATATATATATATATATATATATATATATATATATATATATATATATATATATATATATCCAGTCTGCCCTCAAAACTTACCTTTTCAAGCAGTTCTAACACTATGACCTCACTACGCACCCCATCGCCAGCTGTCTCTTACATATAGTGTCTGGTCTGTTTGTGGTATGAGTATATTTGAGTGAATGTATTTTTTGCGTAATTGTTACATGTGTCATTGTCTAAAGCGTGCACATGCGTGCGTGAGTTGTGAGTGCGCGCTTAGAGTTATAATTATTATAAGATAAGCGCATTATAAATACAGTAATTATTATTATATATATATATATATATATATATATATATATATATATATATATATATATATATATATATATATATATATATATGTATATAATATATATATATATATATATATATATATATATATATATATATATATATATATATATATATATATGAATGATATATATATATATGAATAAATTAAATAAGATTAGGAGCAAAAAAAGAAAACATAGAGAAATAACAAGAATTTCATGAGCAACCAAAATTTAAAAGTGGAATTTGTAAATATAAAAATAAGAGACTGAACATCTAATGCTTGTAAATGTAATACTAATAGTAATACTAGTAGTAATTCGTAATTCAGTAATCAACAAAATAGTACTGTAATCACTAATACTAATATTAGTAATACTAAAAAGGGGTGTACAGAAAATACGAAAAGAGCGAAAAGGGCGAAAAGGACAGCGAAAAGAGCGAAAAGGGGAACCAAAAGAGCAAAAACAAGCGAAAAGGACCCCAAAATAGCAAACAGAAGCCTAATTAAGCTCCACACGTATTAAAAGAAGCGGTTAAATGAAGAATTATTGATTAATTATGAAATATTTGTATTCTTTTGTAGTCTAATTGAATGGTACTTTCTGTCTCAGAGTATTGTCCCTTGACAATTGCCACCGCCCAAATCTGACACATCAAGCTGATTTTTCAGTGATATGCAATCCAGCGTACCTATTAAAACCATGTTTTGATATGCATTAGACTCCTTTTTAATCCCTTTTGCTTATTTTTGCTTCTTTTCGCTCTTTTAATTCCCTTTTCGCTGCTTTATTTCATTTTTTTCCTCGTCTTGGCGACTCTTAACGGAAATTCCCGAATCGAACCGTTTACCGGGCTGATGTTTCAGTGATACGTAATCCAATTTACCCATTAAACGCA
Organism: Oncomelania hupensis; assembly: GCA_036898135.1. Classification (NCBI taxonomy): domain Eukaryota; kingdom Metazoa; phylum Mollusca; class Gastropoda; order Littorinimorpha; family Pomatiopsidae; genus Oncomelania; species Oncomelania hupensis. The sequence goes on from CM072511.1 coordinate 160,574,728, forward strand.
TCTTTTGATAGGCATTGAACTTCTTTTGAATCTCTTTTGCATATTTAAGCTCCTTTTCGCTCTCTTATTTCCATTTTCGCTCATTTTATGCCCGGTTTTGTCAAACTGGCTTGTATTTTCTGTCTCGGAGTAGTGTCCCTTCACATACTTTAGTAGTAGTAGTAGTAGTAGTAGTAGGACTAGAATAGGCCGTGAAGCCTTTATACGTCCCATCGTAGTTATCATTCATCTAAAGCATTCTTTGTTTCATGTATACTATAACTGTATGTATGTCACTTGGCGAATAAATCTTGAATTGAATTGAATTGAATTGATATCGATTACAGGTCAGGTTTTTAAGCATGTAATAAATTTACCTAAATTATTCATCAAAGCTTCTAAATAATACTTCAAATTTTGGTAGTTTATCTATTTGATTTTTGAATGAATTAGTACTATTAAGGTATTTTAGATTAGTAGGAAGATTGTTCCAAAGATTGGCAACTCTGTTACTAAAAACATTTTTCCGAAGGTTAGTTCTTGCATACTGGATAAAAATTTTGCCCTCACTAAGTCGTGTTATATTACAATCAGGTGATGCAAAGAAATAGTTCCATGAGAGGTCATTTATATGGTTAAATATTTTATAAGTTTCAATTAAATCTCCTCTTAAACGTCTTCCCTTGAGAGAATGTAAGTTTAAATATAGTAACCTTTCACAGTATGATAACCCTTTACATTCAGTTAGGATCTTTGTAGCTCTTCGCTGCACCTTTTCTATAGCTACTGACTGCCTCTTCAATAGTGGTGACCAAATAATATTCCCATACTCTAAATGAGGTCTCACTAAGGTCTTATATAGTTGTATAAACATATCTTTATCAATGAATTCAAATGTCCTTTTTATTAATCCAATCATTCTATTAGCTTTATTAATACAGTTTTCTATGTGAGGATCAAACGACAATGATGTATCAAATATAACCCCTAAATCTTTCTCCTCTGTACTAGTTTTAATTATCATGCTTTCTGCTCCTATTTTCATGTAATAGTTATTTTCTTTATTATTTTTTCCAATGTGCATTACTTTACATTTTTCTACGTTAAAATAAAGATTCCATTTGTCAGTCCAGAGTTGTAACTTATTAATATCGTTCTGTATAATATCACTGTCATCTGCCCCCCCATAGATCTTTGTGTCATCCGCAAATATTTTACATAACGACTGAATACCCTCTGGCAAATCATTAATAAAAATTAAGAAAAGTATCGGGCCTAAGATTGATCCTTGCGGAATTCCGCTAACTACATCTAAAATAGATGATCTTGCATCTCCTATTCTTACTTTCTGCATCCTCCCAATTAAAAAATTTCTTACCCATCTTAATACTGAGCCCACTATGCCATAGGCCTCCATTTTCAATAACAGTCGTTCATGGGGAACACTATCAAATGCTTTACGAAAATCAAGATATATTACATCAACTGGGGACTTATCATCTAGGAATGCAGTCAGGTCTTCCATAACTTCCATTAATTGAGTTGCACAGGATCTTTTTGCACGAAAACCATGCTGACAGTTTGAAAATAAATCATTGTCAGTAAAATGTGAATTTATACTGTCTCTAATAAAAGATTCAAGAACTTTACACGCAATGCATGTAAGGCTCACAGGTCTATAATTGCCAGGTTCTGACCTAGTTCCTTTCTTAAAGATAGCAGTCACCTCTGCATTTTTCCAGTCTGTAGGAACAAAACCAGTTTCCAAAGATTTATTAAATAAATTTGCCAATGGAATCGACAGTTCTTCTGCTAATTCCTTCAACACCCTTGGTGGTATTCCATCTGGTCCTTGGGCCTTAGAAGAATCCAGTGCCTTAAGCTTTATTTGAACTGCTTCCGCTGTAATTCTAATATCTGATATAGCTGTACCATTTGACTTTGAACAGCGCTCCATTTCCGGAATATTGTTTAAATTTTCTTTTGTAAATACACTAGAGAAGAAGTTATTTAGTAACTCAGCTTTGTCAATGTCTGATACAGCAAGACCACCATGACCGTCATTAAGTGCACTTACACCTATATTGCTTTTATTCCGTTCTTGAACATATTTCCAAAATTGCTTTGGGCTTTTACTGCAATTTGCTGCTATATTTCTTTCATAATTTTTTCTAGCTTTTTTAATAACACAACCACATTTATTGCGTATACTTTTATATTTCTCAAAATCTTTACCATTTTTAGTTTTTAAAAACTTTTTATATAAATTATATTTCTTTTTAACAATTTTAACACATTCCTGTGTCATCCAGAGTGGCTTTATTTTCTTATTATCAGTTACTTTTATCTTTGGAATATATTTATCCATTCCTTGTAAAACTACATCCTTAATGTCCCCCCATAATTTCTCCACATCTCCATTGACATTAAAGGTTTTTTCTCTGACATATTGTCTAAACTTATCGTAATCCCCTTTATCTAATTTATATATATATTTTTGATTTTGCACTGGTTTTTCTAATGGAATATATAAATCAAAGACCAGTACATCAGTACATAGCACCAGTACATCAGTACATAGCACCAGTACATACTTTGCCCCCAAATCTGACGCATCAAGCTGATTTATCAGTGATATGCAATCCAATGTACCAATTAAAACCATGTTTTGATATTCACTGAAAGCCTTTTTAATCCATTTTGCTTATTACGTGTCATTTTTGCTTTTTTAATCCCCTTTTCGCGCTTTACATTCCTCTTTTTGCTGGTCTTGGATCGATGGGCTCAATTACAAAGGGAAATCCCCGAATCGATCGAGCAAATTTTTCATAATTAATAATTAATTCTTCATTTAACCGCTTCTTTTAATACGTGTGGAGCTTAATTAGGCTTCTGTTTGCTATTTTGGGGTCTTTTTCGCTTGTTTTTGCTCTTTTGGTTCCCCTTTTCGCTCTTTTCGCTGTCCTTTTCGCCCTTTTCGCTCTTTTCGTATTTTCTGTACACCGCTAAAAAGTAGGCCTAATACTAATAGTGTATAACGCCAAGTTAAATTGTATACTAGGCCTATAAGCAAACAAAATGGCAAGTTTCAATTACATCTAAGCGTAAGAATTTCATTCATATTATGGAGTAGACAACAGCCCTTTATTTCACAGTTGATGTATAAATTATAAATTTTAGCTTCATCAGATTCAGTATACTCAGTCTTGACTCTTGGTTACACTTCTGGTTCTGAGTCTTGTACTTCCATTCATGGTTGTGACTATAATGTCAGTTTCATGCAGAGCGAGTTTTTTGTATTCCATCAAGCATAACTGATCTTCAAGACTATCCACTGCACCAAAACTAGCCATTACAAACTTACCAATGAGTCCAGAGTCACAGCAACCAGCCTAAACAGGAAAACAGCCTAATCTGTGCCGTTATTTTCTTTCTAATCAACTCTCGTTCTCGCTCTCTCTTCTGACGCAGAATGATGGTCCAATCATGGGAAATTACTGCAGCTACTCTTTTGCGGCAGAAAGTTTAGATAAAGCATTGTGTCAAAAACAGATGACGAAGATGTGTGCTAGAAGACGGTATGACGCTTTTTTGTAGAATTTGCGAAGTAGACATTGCAGCAGTCACAGGTAGATGATGGCTGAAGAGGTACAAGGTGCAGTGCCAGTTAAACCCTTATTGAGGGGCGAAATTCTTTCAAGACTACGCCATCGCTCGCGGTGTGATTCTGAAAATGGGACTGATCAAGGTGCACAATCACAAGGGTCAGCGACTGAATCTAATATGATGTTCCAGACAAAACCAGATGATGGTCAAGGTAGTGCCACAAAAAATGGTACAGAATCTGGAGAAAAACTGTCATCAGAGATACCTCAGGATGCTGCCAGCACTAGCGGTAGCAAGTCTTTTAGAGATCGATGTAAGTATCCCTCGCCATAAAGATTTTGGGAAAAAATAAATCAATCATTTCGTTTACACCACAGTATAGGCTAATTTAATGCTGCATACAGTTGCAATTTATTTTAAATGTAGCAAGTTAATCAAAATGTGAATTATAGCTTTGTTTAGGATTAGATGTTAACAAAGTACATGTTTAAAAAAAGAAAGTATGCAGTTGCACTTGCAAATTGTAAAATGAAATTTTGAATTCATTGGGTTTTTTGTTGTTGCTGGCTGTATAAATTATTAAGTTAGCAATGTCCTAACTGCTTCCCCTCAGGTATCGACTAAGTTGATTGCTCAAATCACAAATTCTACCCCTCTGTGTCTGTCTCCCTCTTAATAATACTATTATATATAATGTTACAATTACAGTTTACACCATTCAATAGGCCTATGTTACTTAGTTGTGAACGTGACATGTATGAGAGGTTCTGTAATCACTAGTTTGTTGGAACTCAATCTGTGTGGTTGTATGTGTTTGCTGCCAGTCTGTTTTTGTTTCGTGATAGCACTTTTGTGCTGTGTGTTGTATGCTTTGTGGATTGTGACTAAAATCATAAAATGTGACTGAATGGATATAAAATTATTGTTTTTATTGTTTATTGTTGTACTGTGCATTCCCAAAGACAGATAAAACAAATTCTTCAGTGTATACAATTTTAAATGAATAATTCAATTTTTTTAAAATCTTATGTTTTAACGTTGTTATAATAATAAGAAACAAATGTGAACATAAGCCAAAAGCCCTCTGTTGTATTCGGCTTAATATTGTTATTCATCATTCATAATATGTATGCTATGTCTATGAAAGATCATTATATGTAGGATCACTTGTATTCATTGACTTATGATGTAAAATTCAGTTAAATAAAATAAATTGCAGCTCTTTGTTTAAAAAAAAAAAAGTAATTTACCACTACACCCAATAATGGTTGGAAAATTCTGCCAATCGTATCGAACACATTATCAAGAATTTGTTCTGTTTTATTTTTGTGCAGACCCTTCAGTGTTCAGCTTGCTGGGGTTTGAATTAACTCGAGGGTATTTTCTAGCTGCGGATGAAATTCACTATGAGGAACGCAGAGAAAGAGTGTACACCTTTATGTCAACACCTTTTCAAGTTGAAAAGGTACGCTTATGGTCTCACTGCCGTTGGCTTTGTAACAAGGTTATAATTTCGAGCGGCTGATGGTGAGAATGAACAAGGGAGTAACAAATTCTTTACTACAAGTACAAAGTACTTGAAAGTATTTTTGTCTCTTTTGTAACAAGGCCAGTAATACATAGCATCGTAGTGGCAAAGCCTTTGGAAACAGATGTGTGTTTGTGTGTGTGTCTCTCTCTCTCTCTAATTTAGTAATTATATAGATAGATAGATAGATAGATAGATAGATAGATAGATAGATAGATAGATAGATAGATAGAGATAGATAGATAGATAATATTGTACACTGTACATGATCATGTCAGAAGCAGTTGGATATTAATTATTATAAAAATTTGACTAGGAAGTTTGTTCATTATTGTTGAAAACTGAATAAAACGTTGACATACTAACATGTGTTTGTGTATTTATTGCAGTTCTGTATGTTTGGCTTTCTGCAATGTGTGGATACATTCCTGTTCTTCGCTGTTCTACTACCCATCCGAATTGTCCTTGCAGTGCTGCGGATATTGTCTTACCCGTGTGTCCTTATCATGAACTACAGGTAGGTTTATCGAAAGATAAAACGATGGAAGAGACGGAAGATTGTGTATTTTGTCGTTGTTTTTTTTTGTGTATGCAAGTTATTTGGAGTCATTAAAATGCATAGCAATTTTTTTGTAATCTATTTATATTATACCTGTTCAATATAATTATTGTTTAACTGTGTGTACGTCTGAGGACAGAGAAAGATGGAGTACGCTGGTTAAAGGATCATCTGTGGTGCTCCTATGACCTTCGAGTTACTGGATAGGATAGGATAGAACATTTGTGGTTGCCTGTGAATTATTCCATCTTTTTGTAGTGATGGCTGTTGTAAAAGCTGAGATCTTTCCTCAGCCCACCACACCCAGGCATTGCACTCCAAAAACACTGTCTTGTAAAACAACAGTGGTATCTATAAGCAGTATATAAGAACAATTAAATAAATACATAAAATAATATATTTTGATGTCCTCACTTTGCCTCTCATTCAAACAGAAACGTACTATTACTATTAGAACATGCTTAGCTAGCAGTTTATTATATTTATTTATTTTATCGTTCTTGTACCATAGAGCTTTTTCATCTCACAAGCAGCTGAAGGTGCTGTCCCACACTGGATCTAACTTAAGCTGCCTGAGGCTTCCGCTTGTTGCCTTAGCAGACATCTGAGCACAATCCTGGGCGACCAGGGATGGGGGGAGAACGGACCTAGTACTTGCTGCCTGTTTTTATTTAGCCGGCACTCACCTGTCTAGGACATGAGCGTCAGGATCTTTAAAGCCTGTGCAATGGTATGTATGCGTGCGCAAAGTAGACCTCGGTTTACACTCTCCATGAAATGGAAGCAAAGGTGAAGGGGTTACAACTGTCTGTTTGTCTTATGCCATGTTCTGTTGCCCTGCCTAAAGCTTGCATGTGTGTGAAAGTTATCTGTTGTTTCTTAGCACGCAAGGAGCCAGCCCTAGAGGAAGACGTCACTTCCGCATCATACAGCCGGCACACTGGTGTGATGTCCTCAAAGGCCTCCTGTTTGTGGCGTCTTTTCTGCTGCTGGATATCCTGGATACGTCGCGTCTGTACCACATGGTGCGTGGTCAGGCAGTCATCAAACTCTATGTTTTCTACAACATGCTGGATGTGAGTATAATATGTCATGCCGCAAACTATCCAAAAGTTTCAATCTGAACTGCATGGCCTATCAAAACTATGTCTGCCACCTGGTGACAAAGTAGAGCAAATCCAGTTTGAGTGAGCTGAGCTGAAACCAGAAGACCCAGGACATTCACTTTTACAGGCCATCTAGAAATCTTCGTTTTTCCTCTGACACTCTCATGCCACAGATACCCCCGCTACAAACTCTCCTCTCAGTGCTTGGTCTTTCAACTCTCTTCGTACCAGCTCTCTGAACCTAGCCACTTTCAGGTCCATCTTGAAAAACTCATCTCTTCCTTAAAAATGTTTGTTTTCGCCGCCCATCACCATCATCATTCCTTCTTTTCTGATTCAGACTCTACCGCCACCACACAATACACCCCTAACTGCTCTCCTCCTCCCCCTCCCTCCCTCGTCTTTTATAGTTTACTTGTAAATATTCTTTTTCATGTTAGTATTATGTCTGCACAATTTATTAGTGTAGCGTTTTTGTTTCACTTCTTTTTGTATGTATTTCAATGTTAACGTTAAGTATAAATGCGTAAGAACTGTGCTTTGAACTGATGTTATTAGGGAAAAGTGCTATATAAATTCCATTATTATTATTATTATTATTATTATTATTATTATTAAGACAAAAGAGTATTAAGACCAAGCTGCCAGGCAACAGGCCATTATAAATTTCTCTTGACCCTGTAAGATGTAATAGAGATCAGCATTTTAATTTTTTTTTAACCATTTTTTAAGATTTGAACCACTTTATAACATTTTAAGATAACGTCTCTCTGGTACTGATTTGGCTCGGAAGAGTCCGCTGGACCTAAAGCAATAATCATGTAATGTAATTTCAATTTTACCTCTGTCAGGGTGACCTTCATAGACCCTACTTTAATTATAAATAAAATATATAAATATACTGTGCTTGATAAACCTATTTCAATGTGTACTTTGTACAATACACAGCTAAATTTAATTGATTTAATATATTATGGAAGGTGATGAGTCTTTAGGGCAGTCGGTGCATCCTTCATTACTGCTATATATGAAAGTATATTCCTAGCATCATATTTGTTAAAATGTTTATTTCTATATATATGACATTTGTTGCAGCTGGCAGACAAACTGCTGTCAGGGGCTGGTCAAGATTTGCTGGACGCGCTGTATTGGACAGCTACGGAGCCAGGTCACAAGAGGAGGCGCATCCCTGATGTCATTTACCACTTCATCGTGGCTCTGGTCTATATCAGTATCCTTCCTAGTATGAGTCTGCACAGCTCCAGGTTTTTCTTCACTGTATCATCATCATCATCATCATCATCATCATCATCATTTATCACTCGTCATCATCATCATCATCGTGGTTGTTGTCATCATCATCAACATTGAGAGGGAGAACATAAAGAATGTGGCTGTGACACTGCTTTCCTGTTGTTAAACAATCCTATTGCTCCCATTACATTTTGTACCTTGACTTGCTTGGGATGGAAATGGGATTAATAGAGGGTCCAGCACAGTGAGCATACTGCAATAGCCTAGATGGAACAGAAGACATCAGCCAATTAGACGCAAGGAAACTGAAGACATCAGCCAACCAGTCCCAAGTTGACAAAGCAGCAAGACATCAGCCAATCAGTCCCAAGTTAACGAAGCAGCCCAGTTTTAAAAGACGTGTTTCAGTAAGAAAACTGACCTAATGTCATTTAATACAGATTCTGTATCATCCCAATGTTACAGAAGTTGTGAAAGTGGCTGCTTAATCTCCTGTTGCTGGACTTGTATTTATTTCATTGTTCTCATATAGCGCGCTTCCAGCTCAAGAGCTGCTGCTCAAGGCGCTGGCTAAAACAGGATCTAACTCAAGCTGCCCGAGGCGCCCACTTGCAACCTCTGACACCATGATGAATGAGCACATTCCTGGGTGACCGGGGATGGAGACAAGGGACCTAGTGTGCGTTGGTGTATTTGTGTAGTCGGTACGCGCCCGTCTAGGGCATGGGGGTCAAGATCTCCAAAGTCCACGCAATGGAACGCGTGGTTGCACAGATTAGACCTCAGTTTATACTCTCATCCAAAGGAGTAGGGTCACAGGGTCTGGGTATTATTGGTGTGTGTGTTGTTGTTGTTTGGTTTTACTCCAGACCATCAGCCAGTTTTGAAGCACTGCCTGGACAAGCTGCAATCTTTTCGCCTGACCTTCTAGTACAGTGCGCACACCACTGAGGCAGCTGCACTCCCCCACTTGCATATATACTAATATGATTGTAATTGTTTTGTTTTTTAATAGCTCTTATGTTTTAAAAGTTTAATTTTAATTGTTCTAATATCACTTAAATGTGCAGACAGGCATTAAATTAACCTCTTGACTGCGTTTGACAAGATAAGTCGTCCTATGATAGTGTGACGAAATATGCCAGTGACGTGTCATCTCGTCATCAATTTGTGATGTGTTGGTTGTTGTTTTTTCCACTGTACAATTAAACCGTCAGCAAAACAAACACACAGCATAGGAAAGTTCAGAACATTTGGATGTTTAACGTTCATAAGTTATGTACGATAACCCTCTTCCTCCTTGGCGTGTGCCAGGGCCCCCAACCCTTCCTCCTTTGAAAAACAAGTAACAAAAAATAATGTTAGTATCTTCTTCCAAAAGGCATATTTGTGTAGAAAATGAAATGACCTTTCATAATTGTTACCCAGTTATTTCTATCTCTATTCAAGCTAGAATGTTCTTGAATTTTGTACAATCTTGACCCAGATTTGCCTGCAAGTAATTATAACTCGGTGCAATTCGCCCTTGGCATTGAAAGGGTTAAGGATTGATTGACAGAGCAGCAACAGCTTTTGCTTTTGAATTGTGACCATGTCAATGTCCGTGTATGTTGTTCCCTTGACTTGGCTTCAGCTGTACACACGTTCCTCATTCTGTGTCAGGCCATTGTACTAAACGTGGCGTTCAATTCTCACAACAAGGCTCTGCTCACCATCATGATTTCTAACAATGTAAGTATGCCAACACGGTGAGTGAAGATCGTCAGGTCCACCTGTTACGTCCATCATATATAATTTGCTTTTGTTGTTGCTTATGATTAAAACTGACGTGTTTCCTTCCACTGATTAAAATGTATGAATAGTTTGTTTGAATGCACACTAATTATGTTAAAATGAGAAGAACAGGGTATTAATACCAAGAAATACGGACAATCAAAGGAAAACGTTTTATATCATTCAGACATTGTTAAAATTGTTTATGTTATTTTAAAATCACCAGTTAGTACATTTTTATTATTTTATTTTATTTTATTTTTATCTTGTGTCTAATATCACTTAGAGTGAAGAGATGTAAAATTAAAATACTGTAATGAAAAAAAATACTTGAAATGAATCAAGTAATCTGCAAAGTCATAGTGCACCGTGTGCGCATGTGAGTGAATGTGTGTGTGTGTGTGTTTGTTATTTGTAAGTTAACTGTTAACAGTTCAAGAGTTTTTCTTGTTTTGTTTTACAGTTAAAGTTGTTTTGTATTGATGGAAGCGCCTAGAGCCTAGAGCTAAGCCTAGATTAGGTGAATTCCTATTCCTGAATTTTACCTGAATTTACCTAAGTGGCCACTGAGCGCGGCCGACGGGGTAGGAAGTTTGAGAACTTAATTATTCGTAATAAGTGACTTTGGTTTTTAGTTATATGATTTGTTTTGTTTCTGTTGTTGTTGACGTCATACATGTTGTTCATGTTATATGATTTGCTGTTGCTGTTATAAAATTTGTTGTTTGCTGTTATGTGATTTGTGGTCATTGCTATACTAGGTTTTCTGTTGGTTGTTAAGGCGTTCTATGGTTTGTTGTTTATGTTATATGATTTGTAGATTCTGTCATACGACTTTATTTTTTTTCTGTGACTTTCAGTTTGTGGAGATCAAGGGCAGTCTGTTTAAGAGGATTGATAAGAACAACCTACAGCAGATCTCCTGCAGTGACGTCAAGGAACGCTTCCATCTCTTAGTGTTGCTCTTTGTTGTGTTCATCCGCAACATGACAGAATTCAACTGGGATTTTGGTATGGTCCCCGCCCCCTTCCCCTCCTATATTTTTCTCTGTCTTTCCCTCTCTATCCCTAGCTATGTATGTGAAGTCTTCTATTTTTGTTTTCTTCTTCCTCTTCTTCCGTTTCCATGACTAATAAATAAATAGCATAGATGAAAAAAAGATGTAGTACTATTTGACTGAACAACCCTCTGTACACTATACTTAGAGAGTACTATTTCAGCATCGGATATTTTTTTCATATTCACAGTGAGTGTGGCCCCACTAGATAAAATAAGATTAAGCCACACCAAAAAAAAAACAAAAAAACCCCAAGATGCTCGACACCACCTCCACAGCTTTTGGAATGGAAATAAGTGCAGAGAAGACCAAAATGATGACCAACAGCGCCAATGGCATCAACACAGACCAAAGTCCAAGCCCAATCCCTTAACACGGTGCATAGCTTCAGATATTTAGGAGCAATTGTATAAGACAATGAGTCTCGACAGAAAGTCATCTCCAGGATAGCACAAACAAATGCTTCCCTGACAAGGTTGAAACCCATTTGGAAAGACAGGACCATCAAGGTAAGGTTCCTGCGTTCCCTTGTCATCTCTATCTTCCTATATTCTTGCGAAACATGGACCCTCACAGAAGACCTACAACAAAGAATACAAAGTATGGAGATGAGATGCTACAGAAGACTTCTGGGCATTTCCTATACCCAGCACATCACCAACGACGAAGTCCAACAGACCATCGCACAAGTCATTGGACAACACAATGACTTGATCACAGTGGTGAAGAAACAGAAACTTTGATGATATGGCCACATCACCAGGACTTCAGGCCTAGCAAAGACCATCCTGCAAGGCACGGTGCAAGGAGGCAGAAGAAGAGGGAGACAGAAAAAGAGGTGGGAGGACAACATTTGAGAATGGACTGGCTTGACACTGAGCGAAGCCATGAGGACTGCTGAGGACAGGGAAAGATGGAGTACGCTGGTTAAAGTATCATATGTGGTGCCCCAAAGACTTTCGCTTTACGGGATAGGATAGGTTAGGATGTACCTATTAATAGCATCAAAGTTGATTCTGAGAATAGCCCAGCAGCAAAACAGTGTATAGTAGTGTGTATAGTAGACACAGTTCTTGCGTTTATAAAACAAAGAAGAGATGCCTAAAATGCAGTGCTTTCGGGTTGATTTGAGTGATGATTGCACATTGTATCTTATTTTAGTATAGTATAGTAGTGATGGCAATGTATGCTATTAGCCTTTTGTCTTCTTAATAGTCTTGCATTTATGAGCACACTTAGTAATTCAATTTGTCACACTGGCAGGCTATCCCCAGGGTGCCAGGGGTTTCTGTATAAATAGTATCCCCACTTTTTGGAAATTTAGTGCTTTAAATTACCAGTGTTTCTGTCATTCTCATTTGTTCTTTTGTGTTCTTACTCTGTTCTATCAATCTACTATCTTCTTTTTTCTTGAAATCTTTTTTCAAAACTCCTGATTTATGTATGGGATCTGTTGGGTCAGCTTGGGAATATTGGATGCTTTCTGCCAAATGGTCACTAGGGCTTTCTGTGGTATTATTATTTAGCAGTTTAGGCATTTTTAGGTATGTGTTTTGTGAATATTTTATAATGATGTTTATATTTTATTTATTTATTTAATCGTTCTTATAAAGCGCTTTTCCAGCTCAATAGCTGCTCAAGGCGCTGGCCGATACAGGATCTAACTCAAGCCGCCCGAGACGCCCACCCACAGCCTTTGGGCGCATGGTCTGACGCCCGGACAACTGAGCACAATCCTGGGCAGCCAGGGATGGGGGAGAAGGACCTAGGTGCATGCTGGGTGTGTTCTTGTCACCGGCACTCACCCGTCTAGGACATGAGCGTCAGGATCTTTAAAGTCCGTTATGATGGAATGTATGCGACACAGACTAGACCTCGGTTTATACTCTCATCTATTTTGTTTTTGTAAACGGGGGTTCGATAAATTAGAGTAACGCCCCAGTGTCTTACTTTATTTTAAAGTGACCGGCTGGTGAAGTGCCTTCAGTGTTACCATTAAATTTTTTATGCGGATCGGGGGTGAGTCCTCTTTCAACCAGGTTGTGGTTCTGATTCTGCTCTTTGCAGTCCGCTGAATCAATGACTAACTAACTAACTAACCGGCAGGCATTCAGGCATCAGTTGTGTGATGAATGTTGCCTACCAAAGGGAGGTGAGGTAGGGGAATCTTCACCCAAGTCAGTGGAGTACACTAGATTTTAATGTGACAACGATGCAGTTTCCAAAGTAAACTCATTTTCACACAAGATATCCTTGATAACCTGCCCTGTTTAAGTTTGACCAAATCCAGTGTCATTGTGTTGTTGCCTTGTATTGTATTATTGTGTTGTACTACTGCAGATCACGTGGGTGATATGGTGCAGGACACAGTGTACATCATCATTGCGGAAGTCGTTGTGGACTGGATCAAGCACGCCTTCATCACCAAATTCAATGAGATACCCGCTGAGGTGAGTGGATAATTTTGTCATTGAAGATACATCAAGTTATTATTATTCACTTATGTTCTGTAGTCAAGCATGTCTTAAATCTTCACCCCTAACCTCCATACTGTACTCATCTACCCACCCCCTCTCTCTGCTTCTTGTCTCTGTCTTTCTCTTTCTCTTTTTCTCACCTTCCAGCATTTTTGTATACATTTCTTCTGTAAACTTCATTTGAACAACAACATGGTTGCCTAGTTGCATATGCTGTTGAAAATATTCAATAATAATTTTTTTTAAAACATGTAAAGGTTAAGTTTTATTTCAGGCCAAATGCTATGACGATATTGTGATATATGTATTTACGGTTGTATTTGTACGTATGCATATTGGATTGTGTGTGGTGATGCACAGGATGAGGTGGGGAGAGGAGGAGGGGGGGGGGGGGTAGGTCTAAAATGTTTTAAATTTTGGTTTTCATATTGACAATTGTACTTCATAGTTTTGTGTGCAGATATTGAAACTTAATGGGGTTTTTTATTTGTTACTTTTTATTACTTTAGCTTGCAGGTGTCGATAGAGCATTTTGAGCTCACTCTGTGGGGAATCACGTTAAGCAAAAGCCTTTTATTATTATTATTATTATTATTATTGTGACTGTGTGCGTTTGGACATTTATTTTTTTTTAGAAAGGTGGAGTTAAAAAGGCAGTTAATATGAATAATATTGATGTAGACATGTATCACAAACAATTGCAGCATTTCAGAGCGCGCACTGTACTATTTTGTGTGTTGCTAGCTTCATCTAGGTCTGTGCATCCTCCTGTGTCAATGTGTACACTAGGTGCACAATGCTACAGCCACGTTATTTGACACCTTCGTTGTTTGTTGCAGACTTATCGAACATATTCTGTCAATCTGGCTCGAGACATTTTAACCAGCCAAGAAAAACATGTAAGTGGGTGGCAGTTGCTTTCCTTCTCGTCCTCAAATCGGGCATTTCTAGTACTTTTTTGTGTTTTTATTTTTATTTTAGGTTACTTTTTCCCTTCAGTGTTGGAATTGTATTATGAAGGACAGCGGTGACTGAAAAATCCTACAGTACAATCATGTTTGAAGTTTTCTTGTTTGAAGTTTTCTTGTATGTTCAATAGTGGCATTGGATGTAGTCAACCTAATAATTTTTCAAATCTAAAAATGTTATTTTCTTGCCGTCTTCTAATAGCAACTTGTCATTACACCACATGTTTGAGTGATGCTGTTTGTTGTGTATGTAGGACTGTGTGTGTAAAATGCCAGCCTGTATGTTGGTTACAGATCCCCTCTATCTCTATCCTATCCCTCTATCTCTATCCTATCCCTCTATCTCTATCCTATCCCTCTATCTCTATCCTATCCCTCTATCTCTATCCTATCCCTCTATCTCTATCCTATCCCTCTATCTCTATCCTATCCCTCTATCTCTATCCTATCCCTCTATCTCTATCCTATCCCTCTATCTCTATCCTATCCCTCTATCTCTTTCCTATCCCTCTATCTCTATCCTATCCCTCTATCTCTATCCTATCCCTCTATCTCTATCCTATCCCTGTCCAATCCCTCTATTTCTGTCCTATCCATCTATCTCTATCCTATCCATTTATCTCTATCCTATCCCTCTATCTCTATCCTATCTCTCTATCTCTAATATATCCCTTTATTTCTATCCTATCCCTCTATTTCTATCCTATCTCTATCTTATCCCTCTCTCTATTCTATCCCTCTATCTCTATCCTATCCCTCTATCTCTATCTAATCCTTCTATCCCTATCCTATCCCTCTATCTCTATCCTATCCCACTATCCCTGTCCAATCCCTCAATCCGTGTCCAATCCCTCTATTTCTATCCTATCCTTCTATCTCTATTCTATCCCTCTATCTCTATTCTATCCCTCTATCTCTATTCTATCCCTCTATCTCTATCCTATCCCATTATCCCTGTCCAATCCCACTATCCCTGTCCAATCCCTCTATCCGTGTCCAATCCCTCTATTTCTATCCAATCCCTCTATATCTATTCTATCCCTCTATCTCTATTCTATCCCTCTATCTCTATCCTATCCCTCTATCCCTGTCCAATCCCTCTATCTCTATCCTATCTCTCTATCTCTATCCTATCCCATAACTTGAAAGTCATTGGGGCACCACAGATGATCGTTTAACCAACGTACTCTATCTTTCTGTCCTCAGCAACCCTCATGGATTCGCTCAGTGTCAAGCCAGTCCATTCTCGAATGTTGTTCTCCCACTTTTACGATTGTGTTTGTATGGAGGATGTGCAGAGTTGATTGATAATGTTTGTATGTATTCAGGCACATACAGATTACTCAGATCAGGTATGCAGACGGATGGGTCTGGCGCCGCTACCGCTGATGTGCCTGGTGGTACAAGTCTGCAGCAAGTCCTTCAACATTGCCGACCCTTTCGCCTACATCCTTGTCTTTCTCTTTTGCCTGTGGTGAGTCATTTCTATATTAGCTTGCTTTCTGTTCAGTCGTTTGTGCATGCCATAGTGTTCATTTTGGGATAAAAAGTCTATGGGCCGTTTGGGGACTGGTATGGGCCAAAGAGGCAACGGACACATTTCAGTGCAATAATCATTTGAATGTTCGTCGACATTTGGAAATGAAGCTGCATAGCAATGTATTTAACGTATATACCTAAAATGTTCATGATGCATGGGGAGCTGCACTTTGTCAAATCTTACAGACAAAGCAGTGACAAGCATGTTGCTCACTACAACAGACGGAAGTGTCTGAAATACTAGTTTACCACAACCGTAATCCCCTCTCCGTGGTGCCCCAGCAGCATTACATGGAGCCTTGTTTGTCATTCTTTTAGGTACAGTTTGCAGGCTCAGATGAAACTGGTATCAACTAGAAGGACTATAAGCAGAACTGAGATGTCTGTCTGAATGGGTTGTACAAATGATAAGATGCTGCATTATAATGTTACAGTCTCATGTCAACCAAGCTACTGACGTCTATCACTTTGCTGAGCTGGGGCTGTCGGCTGTTAGAAGGAGCAGAGGAAGACGGTTACCAGGCCAAACCTTGTGACATTGACTCGCAGGTTCTGGCCAAAAAAGAATCTAAAAAAGATGCTGTAAATGCCTCTCCTCAAAAAACCTCTCCGTTGAAGAACGGCCAAGATTTTTCCACAAACAACGGACAGTCAACGCCAGTAAGGAGGACTGGAACAGGCATTCAGGGTGGGGGAATAGTGGATTGGGACGTTGATACAATCAACACGGCTTGGGTTCTGCACTCGGCAAGCGACTCTGTAGTGGAGAGGCAGTCTCAAGTGCTGGACAGATCCTTTACGCCAGTCAGGCAGAGTGTCTCGGCAGAGCTGTTCACTTCCACCAGTGATAACTGGGTGGAGGAAAGCTCGGGTAGCGAGAGTGACAAAGAATACTTCAACTCTGAAGACCAGCAGACAATACCAGAGCCTCCTTTTGATACAGTGTTAGGCAGCACCTCCTCACCTGTAGACTATGACGAAGAAAAAAAGTTCAAGTGATAATCATGGAGTATAATTAGTGAGGTTTTGTTGTCGGTACCTTAGAAGCTTATATAAATCCATCAATCAATAAAAGAGATATTCAAATAAAATTTATATTTTTGCGAGTGTGTGAAATATGCAACTCTTGTTTTATTTTCCTGTATTAGAAAAAAGAAGTTTTCTATCCCCGGAGACAAAAGCAGGTCAAAGGCCTAGTGCCTGCCTGATTACTACTGGGTTTATTTTGTGTGATTTTTGTCTAGAAATGAGCATTTTGTACATCCGCAGAAAGGTAAATGTATTGTGTGCATACTAGGCTATATAATTTTCTTTGATTTTAAGTTGGAATTAGTTTTATCTTACATTTACAGCCAGAAAGAAGTTTCAAAGTGCATGGGTTAGGCTGGTTTTCTTGGAAGTAAAGGTTTAGCATGAGCAAATTGGTGTGCTTTTCTTTAAGCACCTTTGAAACTGAAATCAAATGTTGTAGTGTGGCGATGAATTTCCTTCCTTTAGTGGGTTGTATTACAGAGAGTAAATTCACTTCTATTGAAGTATCCAGTGCAAAAAAACGAAAGGCAAAATCAAACTTGAGACGTGAGACAAGGAAACAATCCCTTATGAATTTCATCACCAAATAAAAGCTTGTATGAATTTCTTGCAGCTCACCTTCAAATCCACAGAAGGGATTTTTTTAAAGTGCTGGTGTAGGATGTATACATTGCATTGAAATGATGTTGATGCCTATTTTGCCCAAATACTCCTCTTTCACTCAAATGCATAGCAAAAGAAAAAAAAAATTAGATTTTTGCAAATCTGTGCAAGATGAGTCCTAAAGAGTCCAAAAATGACATTAAAAAAAAATCCTTCCGTCCGTCTTGTGTCCACCGTCTGTCTGTGCAAAACTTGCAAATTTCAACTATCACAACCAAACTTAGTAAGATGAGACTTTGATCAATCTCACTCCAAGGTCAAGGTCACTGGAGCTGTTCAAAGTTGGTTAATATAGGTACTTTGAAGTGACCTTGACCCTAAACTGAGAGATAAACATTCCAAACTACTTGTATTTAGAGATGATAGATTGATCTTTCATATGTGTTCCATTTTTGCGTTGACTTTGAAGGTCAAGGTCATTTTAGGCCTTGCAAAAACATTCAATAAATAGGTTATAGTACAGTGGAATGGCTGTTTAACACATCGTATGCAACATGCAACAACATTGGGTTATTTGATCAGATATGCATGAGAGGTCACATAAAAGTCAAGGTCATCCCAACGTCAGTTTTGTTTTTGGTATAATACTACATTTGGTATAGTTTATTTGCTAACATACAAGTGTTATTTCTGGGTACCCATTTTCATGTTAAATATTGCAAGTTCCATAAGGAAAATGCGAGTCATATGGTCTTTGCCATTTTAGTTTGTGTTTAAAACTCTAAACTTTCTGATGAATATTAGTACGGAGGCCATGACACTGGCAGGTCTAAAATTGAATGGATCTGCTACGCTTTTTGTTTCAGTTGTGCGTAAACATGTGAGATATGCAGCATTAAATCTGTGCTCGTTTTCCTTTCAAATAGAAAACCACATGATCGGTAATTTTTATTTTTATTTTATAGTTTTGGTTTCCTTGCAGCATTTATTACAGCTGTTTGCTTGCACAGAGGTGCCAACCCCCTAATCTTCTTGTCAGTATTTCCGGACCCGTTTGTCAGTATTTTTTAACACTTGTTAGTTGTTTTTTTTCTCGCAAAACCCAGCCTATGACACTATAAAGTAACGACAGGCTTCCCTCTGAAACAGCAGGCTATTTTCAGTCCTCTAAAATCACCATGAAAATCAGCTTGTTGAACACAGCGACGTTCAGTGAGTGCATGAGTACTATTATGAGACCAGAAACCGGTACAGAAGCACCGCTGGCAAAGATAAACGATTGGCAACTTCTCCTCCGTATTTTTATAAAAGCTACCATATTTCCGTATTTAATTCACTTCGCCGGAATTAAATACGGTCAATCCGTACTGGTTGGCACCTCTGCTTGCAAGTTTTGATTTGATGACCTTTTTTTGGGAGTGAAGGGGATGAGGTAGAGGGGGTATGTAGGGTGGGGGGAGGGGAGAGAAGAAGGGGTTGGGTTCTTTTATTTGCAAGTATCTCAGAAACGTTATTTTCTGTATGCGACATTTAATTCTTCAAAGATTGTTGTTGACACAGTGGATTGTTTTAATTCATTGCGTCCTAATTTGAAAGAAAACAGCTATAGTTTTATATTTTAAAATTTTTTAGTGTGGATGTTTCTGTGGCATGTACAAAAGTGCTGGAAGAATTTTTGGAATTTATTTTGCTACAGCAGTGGTTGCACATGTATGCCATGGGTTTGCAAGTGTTGTGTGGCAATGTGCACGTGCTTTTCATCTGCCTGTGTAATAAAAGTTTTATATTTTTTTATTCATCTTGTTGATCATGTAAGCTCATGGAGGTTTAAGGTGTGTGTTTTGGTAAAGTGTCTTCAAGATCATGTATGTACATTCATGAGCAAATTCCTGCAATTTCATAAGTGATCCATGGCGTTTTTTGGCATGTTGCAAGGACCAGTGATTCATGACCTTGGTTTTTTATAAGATTTTTGCGTACATTTTGTGCATGTTAAAATACAATTTTTTATGCTTACCATTTTGGGAAAAAAATAAATAAAAGTTCATCCAATTGTTGGAAAGGTCTAAGTCACTGTGTAAATAATTGTGCATGTGTTTTAATTTTTTTTATTTTTTAAGATGTGCTGTCCTTTTTTGTGTTTTGGCAAAATGGCTGTGTTACAGTTTGATACAGCTGCTTTTGTGCAATTGTGTGGATGGGTGTGAGACGGAGTAATCCCTTTGATGCAATAGTTCATGGAAGTATGGGTCTGCTTTGCGCATTTGTTGTATGAGGAATGAGATGATCTCACTTTTTATTTTTTGGCAAAGTATGAGTGTACAAATGTGTTGACAGTGTTTAGCAAATGTTCAGTTCATTGGTGATGGTTTAGGTTCTAGTCTTGTTGCGGTGTGTAGAAGTGGTGAAAAAAGAAGAGGAAAGATGGGAGTGGTTTTTTCGGAGAGAGAGAGAGAGAGAGAGAGAGAGAGAGAGAGAGAGAGAGAGAGAGAGAGAGAGAGCAAGCAAAGTAATGAAAGAGAATTCCAAATGCAGCTGCTATTATATGACAGTGTCTATGTGTGTGAAGTAGTTTTGAATGTAATATGACATGGCCGACTATATGTCGGTGAAAGAGCTCAGAATTTGAAAATAAAATGGGTGATTCGAAATAGTGTTTGTATTTTATACACATTTAAAATGTTAATGCAACTTTTCAAGTCCAGCTGACAATTGTACAGAACCACAAGCAATTATTTCCAACCGTTTTACATCCCTCCTCACTCTCAACCCCTCTGCCCCTCATCTTGCCTCCCCCTCTCTCTCTCACACACGCTGTCACATCCACTGCTTAACATTGGGTACACAATTGGGTGCTAACTACAGGAGAAACAACAACCCCAAATACCTAACACATCAAACACCAGAGGGAACAATTACAACAATTTTATTGACACAGAAATAAAACTATATATAACTACCCTCACCCTGTAGATCCACAATCACACTTAACAATAATGAAAACAAAACTAGTAAACAATAATAAGAAATAAAATGGATTTTCTTTAGAGTCTTTCTTGCTACAGCCTATAGATACAAGATAACATGGCTGTAGAATAGTAAATTATTTAAGTAATGTGTACAAAGTATTAATTATACACAAAGGCTTAATAATATTGTAAACAGTAATAATAATATCTCTCAGTGGCTACAAACTATACAGGGAACTTGACTTGAAATGCCACTCCTACTAAGCATATATAACTTCTTGAAAAAGATAAATAAAGTTGTCTTATTTTATCTTATCTACCTATACATGTGGCTATACAATCGGCAACTGACATCCTTTAAAGTTCATTTTCTTCAGCAATCTTATGAGGGAATAATAAACAACTTTTCCTTTACGTACTTTCTAAGTTAAAGTCTCGCTGGATGGCAGTAAGTGACCAGCGTAGTTACCCCAGATGCTCAGGTCAGTTCAAACGCCAGGTTGCTCATAGGCTCCCAGTGGTTCCGGTGAAAGCCCAACCACGTCACACTCCAAAGTAGAGATGCCAATACCAGTACAGTAAGACATACACAAGAGTAGATTCTTGCATTATTAATCAACCAACATAGGAAAAATACCCACATACTCTTCTGCATCCCAGTGCACGTTGCCACCCTTCTCCGTTCTATCCATTATCACTTTCAAATCATAAATTACCTCCCTTTATCATACTTGAACGAACGTTCCTAAATTATTTCCCTTTATCGTGATTGAGATGAACGAACTTCCCAACTCATTCATTTATTACATATATTATATCTTTTTTTAGTTATTAACAAAACCGTTTTCCTTTACATTTTACTTCTCTTTACAATGCTAGCAAAGAATTCAAACTTGTCATGCACAAATTACTTCTCTTCATGAACATTTAAAATAATTATTGAATATAAATTATTGATTTCCTTGCAAACAAAAGCAAACTTTCTTCTTGCACCCGAGCAAAATGGCCACTTTGGGATTGCCTAGCAGGTACTTATGCTACCAGTGTTAATCCTCTGACACGACGACACAACACAAAGACGACACAGGTCCCAATCGTCACAGATGTGCTTGCAGCCCTCTTCTTTTCTTCACAGGACATCAGCCGCATGACGACTAGAACTGTGTCCCAGGACTGTCACAGCAGGACTGCTTGAAAAAGTTGGCAAATGGTACACAACCACAGCCCGCACAATCCCCCCTTGAAAAACAGTGCTGGCGCTAGAGCAAACAACTGTTCAAAATTCTCTGTGCGACTCCCCAATCTAGCTATGAACAGCAGTTTTATTTGCTCGTACTCTTAATGTGCATATCGCTCACTGCAAAAACTTGCACCACACGTGATAAAACACGCCTGCCCTCATACCCACGTAGCGGCAGTCTTGACAGTTTAGGGTGACCACGCAAAACTAACAAACAAAACAATGCACGTGTTGAAATTACACTATTTGCAACCTCAGCAATAAACTTTAATTTATTTTCCCTCCCTCACCTTCCACCCTCTATAACAAGCTTAGGAACCCTATTATCACAGGTTTAGAAAACCTAGGCGTGACACACAAATACACAAACACTTACACACATACTTTCACATTTATCACTCAGAAGAGGAGTAAAGTGAGAATTCATTCACACTAACAACAAACAAAACTAGACTGGTTAACTGACCAAGTTAACTTGTTTTCTCACCCACAATTTCCAATCATTACTGCTACTAGTAGCACCCTGAATGTGAAACACTACAACACTGGATTAAAATAACAGATCAACAAAGATCAACCACAATGTCAATCTTGTATTTCAGCCAACATCAAAACATTCCTCTTCTTCATTGTAGTTCAGCAAGTTCGTGTCCAGACCCATGTGATGCATTAGCTGGGTCAGTGAAGGACGTGGTTCAGAGGTCTGCTGATGAAGGTCAAGGACAGCCTGCTGGCAGGTGGATCGCCATTTGTCAATCAAGGTTTGCAGCTGATGAAGGTCATTCTGTAAGTAACCAAATGAACATAATTTGCACTGCTCTCTGACCGATATGATGCAAAAGTTTTCATGTATGCCTTACCTAAGAACAAGAAGTCTTGGATAGATGGATAGGATACTGCTCTGACCTTTACAACCACACACCAAACGGAGACACATGACTTCTAGCACGTCCCGAGAACAGAGAAGAAGAAGAAATTCTCCCAATTCTCCAAGAAGAAGTTGAGGCAGCAGTGCAATCACTGAAGAATGGGAAGTCAGCGGGAGTGGACAACATTTTCACAGAATTGCTTCAAGCAGGAGGAGAAGCGATGATTAAAACCCTCATCATTATCTGTAACAAGATCTGGCAGAGTGTGGAGTGGCCTACACCATGGACCCAGTTGCTTGTCATCACTCTTCCCAAAAATGGTAACCTTCAGGAGTGTGAAAATTACCACACCATCAGCCTCATCAGCCATCCCTACAAAGTCCTCCTGAACATAAACTCAACAGGTTGAAACCCCAAGATGAACAATTCATAGCTAAAGAACAAGCAGGATTCAGGGCAGGGCGAAGTACCACTGAGCAGATTTTCAATTTCAGAATAATCTGTGAAAAATACCTACAGCACCCACATCAATATCATGTGTTTGTAGACTTCAAGAAAGCGTTTGACCGAGTACGGAATGCAACTCTGTGGGCAACCATGAGAGTGTACAACATCAGCCCTAACATTATTGAAGTCATCAAAAGCCTGTATGACAAGGCTACCAGTGCAGTCCTCCACAACAGCTCCATTGGTAACTGGTTCAGAACAACAATTGGTGTGCGTCAAGGATGTCTTCTCTCTCCAACATTCTACAACATCTTCTTGGAGAGCATCATGTCATATGCCCTTGCAGATCACGAAAACACAGTCAGCATAGGGGGTATAGCAATCTCCAATTACCGTTTTGAGGATGACTTTGATGGATTGTCTGGAGAAGAACAAGAATTTGAACAGCTGGTACAGAGGCTTGACACCACCTCCAGAGCCTTGGGAATGGAAAATTGGAGAGAAGGCCAAAATGATGACCAACAACACCTATGGCATCAACTAGGACATCAAAGTCCAAGACCAATCCCTCAACACAATGCATAGTTTCAAATATTTAGGAGCAATTATATCAGACAATGGGTCCCGACAGGAAGTCTTCTGCCGGATCGCACACACAACTGCCGCCCTCACAAGGTTAAAGCCCATTTGGAAAGACAGGACCATCAGTCTACACTCCAAGGTAAGGCTGCTGCACTCCCTTGTCATCTCCACCTTCATATATGCTTGCGAAACATGGACACTCACAGCAGACCTACAACAAAGAATACAAAGCATGGAGACAAGGTGCTACAGAAGACTTCGGGCATTTTCTATACCCAGCACATCATCAAGATATTGAACAACACGATGACATGCTCACAGTGGTGAGGAAATGGAAATTCTGATGGTATGGCCACATCACCAGGCCGTGAAAAGACCATCTTATAAGGCACAGTGCAAGGAGGCAGAAGAAGAGGGAAACAGAAAAAGAGGTGGGAGGACAACATTCGAGAATGGACTGTCTTGACACTGAGCGAAGCCACGAGGATTTCTGAGGACAGAGAAAGATGGAGTACGCTGGTTAAACAATCATCTGTGGTGCCCCAACGACTTTCGAGTTATGGAAAGAATAGGAATGTCCGGATCCTTGGAACCATGTTGCGTCATTGCAAATAAGAACACTTCAGATCAAGAGATCAACTACAAGTACAAAATTATTGTTTAACTACACACCATCAGCATAGTTGTCACACAAAAAAATGTTACAAGGCACTGGTTCCTACCTACATCAAATATAGAACTTTTGGTTTTCCAATGCACATGCTTTGCAAAATGTTGGACGCATAATAATTATGAACGTGAAGAACAGTTACATTTATTGTTCTAATGTAATGCTTTTTCAGCTCAAGACGTGCTTAAGTAGGGAGCCCGTGGTGGGCGATATAAAATGTGGCCATTTTCACTGTCCATTTTAGCAGTATGATTGCTCTGGTGGTTCAGTTCTGATTCAGGTCCCTACCCTCGTTTTCCTGGGATGGTTATCCCCGTCTGCCATATCACCAATGGTGGGTGTAGACGTTAAACCTCAATGTTCATTCATTTCATTCATAAGTAGGGAGACAGGCAGTTTGTATAGAACAGAAGTGATAAAGGTGGCTGACCTCAAGAGAAGGGCTGGAGTGTATTGATAGCATGTAGGATAACATCCTTATTAGTGACTGTCCTCTGTGGAAAGAGGGAATGACAGGAAATGTCATAGATCTCCCCTTCTCTGTTGCCCATGGTTTGCATGTGTGCCATAGGTACGGATGTCCAGTTGGCTGTGCTCTCAGCTCGTCATCACCTTGCTTAAGGAGCTGGACGATGCATGATGGAACTGAAGGCACCAGTGCCTTTGGTGCATTGCCTGACGCCCCAGACAACGAAGCACAACCCTGGGTGGCCAGAAATAGGGGAGAGGGGACCTAGTGTTTGCTGGATATAATACACGTAGCTGGCCATTTTCCCATCTAAGTCCAAGCAACGGGATGTTTGCATGCTCAAACAAGGGCCTCAGTTTGTACTCTCATCCAAAGGAATAACAGTGTCGTAAATAATATAACAACAAAAAAGTGCGCCTTGAGTGCGCGTTATAAGTTCTCATATTATTATTATTATTATTATTATTATTAAAGAAGTATGATAGGAGGGATATGTAGAATTAATCCAGTCCAAACAAGAAGTTTGGTTGGTTTTTCCCCTGCAGTTCTGTTATTTCCCAAAGAAGAAGCAGTTTTGCAGAAGGTACGACAATACTATTAAAAAAAAAAGGATGCAATGAATGAATGAAGGAAGGACAGACGCCTCCATTTGTGGAACAAGGGCCTACAAATTCTTTGTCAACATCAAACCATTTCAGAATATCTCGCTTCCGAGACTTATATCAAAGTGATGAAAAATATCTGATTAAAGAATGTATACCCTACTTCCAAAGCTAATCACAAAATATTCAAATTTCTCTAAGCAATAAAAATCAGTCAGTGCTACTTGCTAAATTACTAATGAGAACAATACTCATGATATCATTAGCATATTAGATACAAATTCAATCAAGAGAAACGATTAAGTCTACTCAAAAATTAGTTATGTACCTCTACCTTCTTTCTTTCTCATCACCATCATTACCTCTCTCTCTCTCTCATATCAACACTAATGCAATCGAGAGAATAAATAAGAAGAATAAAGATAAAATTTAATAAACTCATACATGCCGACAAGCACTCTAACTCATTCATAACAAATACTGCTGGTCACGGAAAAAAATATAATTTATAAACTGTTGTACTCACTTTAGTTCTATACGTTTTCACCATGGTCAGTTTCCTCAAGACTTCTTTACGTTGAACTAACTGGGTCTCCAGCTCTTTCTTCGTTTCCAGCAACTCTTGACAGCTATTTCTCTGACCATCTTGACTGTTTGAACAGTTCGACCCAGAAGTCGCTACTCCAGCAGCTGGCTGACTGGTTAGAACCGCAGTAGGTGATGATAAACGATGAGTGTCCACATCCGTACGAGATTCTCCAATGTTGATTTTAACAAATTGGTTCTGTTTGGTGACCTCACTATTGCACTTTTCCGGCAGAATCACACAATGGCTTTCACTGTTTGTATCCAGACCCTGAAGATCACAGACAGATGGCTGTTCAAAGACATTAGATTTTTCATGCAGAATGTTTCTTGGTTGAGACTGGCGTCTCCTGTTTGCAGGGTTAGGTGTAGAAATATTCCCTGTCGTTGTGACATCCTTGGCTAAAATCATCAGCCGGCTAGAGAGAGGGGTGATAGAAGCATTCTTTGCTGTTGCAGTTTCTGCAGTATTTGCCAGCTGGAGACTACAAAGAGGGTTGGAGGGAACACCAGACGAGGAGTCTTTTTTACGGCTTGACTGTGGTGTACTTGGTCGGCCATAGGGTGAGGTCGCTGGGTGATACCGTCCACATTTCTTCAAGCGTTCTTTAAGCGAGGAACTCATCTGAAAGCAGAGTGTAAAACTACTTTTATGAGCTGAACAGAGAGAGGGAGGTATAATGGGAGGGGGAGAGAGAGAGAGCAGGAAAGTACGAGAGAGAGAGAGCGAGGCCTCAGATGGGCATCACACAACACTGTGTTCCATACTTTCTGCAAGTTCTCAAAAGGAATTCAGACATTTCCATCCAATACACACTCAGTCGATATCACACAATACATTGACATTCAGTTGATAAACTCTAAAAAAAAATTTTTTTAAAAGAAGAAAATGCTGGTTTCCATATATAAGTTACACACTGCTTAGACGAGACTGCTCGAGATTTACCTTGCCTCTCCACCTATCTCTGCTATAGCTGACCTATTATGCAAAGTGACGATAACGTAGTTGGACCTGCAGTCTCCCCTTCTGTTTTAGCTTAGGACGGGGAAAAAGATTACAATGCTTCAAGAAAACCTGCAATCTGTTTGTAACCAGCAGCAGAGATGGTGGAGAGTGGTTTATCAATCCGTCCTTAACGTCAAAATCAAGAACCACCTTTTCTCTGCCAGATTCACATTTTATTTTGTTTCAAATGATGATGTGCAATTAGACGGCTTCCTCGCAAAGTAACAGTACGGGTGAAAATCGAGTCCGACGCCATATCAGAACCTTGCCCATATATATATATATATTATATAATAGACGTTTTATTTACTTATTTATTATTATACAACATTTTTTCAGCTCAAGCACTGCTCAAGGCACTGCCGATGCAGGATCTAACTCAAGCCTGCTGAGGTGCCCACTTGCTGCATTTGGGCGCACAGTCTGACACTCAGACGACTGAGGACAGTCCTAGACGACCAGGGGTGTGGGAGAAAGGAAACACCATATACTGTAACAACCATCAGACTAATAGCAACAGTAAGATGGCCAGTACTCACAGCCTTTGTTTTATATCTGGGCCAATGGGAATCGAACCCGCAACCTTTGTAACACCAAGCTTCCCCCTCTACCAACTGAGCAATCCCGCTAAAAAAGGTTAATTGTAGATAATAGTCACACGACACCGGAGCGAATAGGCGACTACTGGTCACATTACTCTGACATCAGCGAACCAGTTGATGGTAAGAGGAAAATAATATGGTCACATGTTTGCGAAACATGGACTCTCTCAGCAGATCTACAACGAAGAATACAAAGCATGGAGATGAGGTGCTACAGAAGACTTCTGGGCATTTCTTATACCCAGCACATCACCAACAACGAAATCTGACAGACCATCGCACAACCCATTGGACAGTATGATGGCCTGCTCACAGTGGTGAAGAAACGGAAACTCTGATGGTATGTCCACATCACCAGAGCATCAGGCCTTGCAAAAACCATCCTGCAAAGCACGGTGTAAGGAGGCAGGAGAAGATGGAGACAGAAAAAGAGGTGGGATGACTACATTCGCGAATGGACCGGCTTGACACTGAGCGAAGCCATGAGGGTTGCTGAGGACAGAGAAAGATGGAGTACGCTGGTTAAACGATCATCTGTGGTGCCCCTATGACCTTCGAGTTACGGGATAGGATAGGATAGGATAGGAATATGGTCACATGTTGATCAATGTTGATTTTGGTTACTAGTAAACCGTTCTATCAACTGAGCTACCCGGCCCCACTAATCCCGCTATGGGCTATTATTTATTATTCCATTATGTAGATTATGGGCTGTTACTAAGCTTATTTATACAGGCAATCAGCCCCAAAGTGACGATGATCCCAACCTGAGTGTCAGCGGTGGCTGAGGGCATACTTCTACACAGATCACAGGCCTACTGTATTGTACTTGACACAAAATATGCAGGTTCATGAATTAAAAAAAAAAGACTTGTAGTGGTACCATCATAATTAATAATAATAATAATAATACAGTACATTTATATCGCGCGGTACCTCGCAAACTGTAAGGAAAGCGAGCTCGCCGCGCTTGACAACACACGTGCAATCACACACACACACACACACACCCACACCCACGCACACAGAACACGTATACACTTATCAAATGGTTAAATAATTACAGTACATGGCCATGCAAAACAACAGATAATATGAATACCAAGAACCGAGCCGGTGCCGCCACCATCCATGAACAGATGACGTGACTTGGTAAAAGATTACATATGGGGATGGAAGGGAGGGGGAGTGAAAATTATTGAGTTTGCATGTTAAAAAGGTGGGTCTTTAATTGGCGCTTGAAGGAAGAAAGTGATGGAGCATGTCAGAGTTGCATCGGTAGTGAGTTCCAAGCAGTTGCAGCAGAGAAAGAGAAAGATCGTTCACCATAGGTCTTTGAGTGAACACGGGGGATAGAAAGCAGTCTTGTATCAGAATATTTTCAGATATATTTATCATAATAAATGTATCTGAAAATATAACAGCCAAAGAGGCACTTTAGCTAAATGATACTTACTCCAGACATGGGTGTCTTCTGCTGAGACAAGCTGAGTTGTGCATCTGCATGCCTCGGTGTTGCTGTGTCTGTGCCCACCATTTCCTCTCTCTCAACGTTATCACTAATGCCAGCATCCATTGCCTCCTCCTGTTCCAAACTGAAAATAAACACAAACTCAGGACTAACAATACGTCAACATTCTTCTTCTTCTTTATGTTGAGGGCCAACGATCAATGCATTTTACTCGACATAGCTTCGCCTTAAGATTCACATATTGTAGTGTGCTTATGGGAAACTCAGGTGTCTGATGCTCTAGACTCCTTGCAGAGGGCACAACATACTAATATATATTGTAGCCAAAGTTAGATGGAGTACGCTGGTTAAACGATCATCTGTGGTGCCCCAACGACCTTTGATTTACATACAAGATAGGATAGGATAGCCAGAGTTCTGGATTTTCCAACTCAGCTCTGCGATGGTCGTGTAGTCAATGCCCGAACGCTTGCTCCCATGGAAAGGAGATCAACTAGAATCTACCTCACCACGTCCAGCCCTTTAGCTACCAGACTTGCCCGATCATCCTAAGAGTAAATAGACTCCCACACAGTGACCACCAGGCATTTTCTAGCTGGGACTGGAAATATGCAGCCTTGGCCTTTTGTATAGTCCTGGTAGCCCTCAATCTAGCCCGCTTATAACGCTCTACGTCCACCGTCAGACCTGTCTTACGCATCTTTCTTTCAGCGCACCTTCTGGCTCGCCGAACAGAGATTATGTCCCGACTGAACCAGGGGCTATGGGGACGATTCCCCTTGTAAGATAATCATATCTTCTCCAAGAATGCCAAGATATCACAAAATCAAATTATCAATGTAATGGCTTAAACTATTACAGCTGTTTTCCTCTTCTTCTTCTTTCATTGGGGGCTGCCACCCTCAGCTTATTGAGGACTCTGCAGCCAAATGCTGGGTATGTTCTTGTTACCGGCACTCACCCGTCTAGGACATGAGCGTCAGGATCTTTAAAGTCCGTTATGATGGAGTGCATGCGACACAGACTAGACCTCGGTTTATACTCTCATCCGAAGGAGTAGGAAACGGGAATAAAGTGTCTTTCCCAGGGACACAACACAATGGCCCGGACAGGGCTCGAACCCGGGACCTTGTTCAAGTTGTTGACAGCTCTACAAATTCTGAATATTCAACAAACTTTAGATTTTCCTAGTCCCTGACCCTCTGAAAATGATCAATGCATAAATAATAAACTGACTAACATCATAAATATAAACCCTTACTAAGTTACTTGTAATTCGACGAACACACAAAGTTGAAAAATGTTTGTGGATGAATAGATAACTCTATTGTCTGATGGAAAAACAAAACAAAACAAAAGGCTGTCCCGAGTTGTATAGAAAAAAAGCGCCACAAAACGTTTCGATTGCTCGCCACGAACTATTTTTGCTTCTGGGCAACCTTTTGCCATAAGCGAGAGCTTTTAAAATGGCGTTGCACAGGTTGACTGCACAACAGCCAATCAAAGTGAAGTTGGCTGAAAATGAAAGTTACTGTCAATCGCACTGACGACACAACAATACTTTCAAATATAAATACCCCTTCATACCGATTGCACATAAACATAATTATTCCGTCAAATAACAAGTACAACTGTAAATGACAAAAAGTCCTCCCTTGCTATTTCACCATTGAACACGTTGCAAATCGAAAGCCCACAACTCTGGCCGCAATCTTTTTCTCTTCGAAAACGACCTTTCGAGACCGGGCATAGGATTGCCCCCTATTCTATCCTATCCTGTAACTCGACATGCCGATAGCAGTAGTCGGAAGCCGGCTGTTGATTGGTCAGTATTTTTAGTCATGCCATGGACCTCTGCGCTACGACAATGGCGGCCTAGTTTGCTGTCGATGCAGACGACGAGAAGTAAAACATGAAAACCATTTTTGACATTATTTTGACATTTTCCATTTTTTGAAGCTATCCCTAACCCTAACCCTAACCCTTAACCTAAAACAGAAAACATACTAACCAATCAAACGCCGGCTTCCGACTTCGGCTAGCAAAAACTGACTTTCCGCCAGAATAGTCTCCGACGAAATAGGACTCCAACATTTTTTCACCTCAGTAAAAAAGACTTTGCTCTTGTTCCCTTCTGCCAACATCATCATCGCTGGTGACATGAACTTTCCCAGTTTTGACTGGAATAAGGTCATAGTAAAACCTTCACCTCGCTACCCCAACCTTCACAGACAGTTTTTAGAATTTCTCCATAACCATTCCCTCACCCAACTGGTTAACTTCCAAACGCACGATTTGACCACCCTTGACCTGGTTATCACCAATGCACCCCACCTTGTCCCCCGAATCGAAGCTGTCCCCGGCATCTCTGACCACGATGTTGTATACTTCGAGTGGAAGGCGCGGGTGACCATCAAGAACGGCCCTCCTCGCAGCATCCCACTGTACAGTAAGGCAAACTGGCAGCAGATGAGGGAAGACATGACCAGCCTCTACCAACAAATGCAGGACCTACCACCTTCTGCCACAGCCAACGACCTATGGACGATCTTCCAAAACAAGTTGCAAGAGAGCATGAAGAGTAACATCCCTCACAAAACATCGCGTCAACGAGCAAGTCAACCTTGGATCTCCCCAGAACTACGTAGGCTCATCAAGAAGAGGGACAGGAAATACAAGCTGTGGAGAAAATTCGGCACGCACGACCTACGCACCGAATTCCTATACCTGAGGCGTGACGTCCAGCGCAAATTGCGGCAAGCCTACTGGGAATACGTTGGCGGACTCTTTGTACCAACATCCACAGAGACTGACACTGCCCCATCCGCCAAACGCTTTTGGACCTACATGAAACACCAAAGGGCAACCTCCACTGGCATACCAGCACTGAAACAAAGCGGTCAGCTCATCACGGACCCCAAGGAGAAAGCAAAACTCCTAAACAACCAGTTCTACAAAGCTTTCAGCGCCGGCGATACCTACAGCTTCGAAGAGTTCAAGGACAAGTGCCAAATGCCAAACTCAAGACACGACTACCCAGAAATGGACAAGATCACTGTGTCCGAAGTAGGGGTGCTGAAACTCTTGACGTCACTCAACCCGTATAAGGCCCCAGGACCAGATGGGATATCACCTCGAGTGCTAAAAGAGCTGGCTCCTGAGATCGCGCCCATACTAACACGGATCTACTCTACATCCCTTGATTCAAGCACCGTCCCACTGGAATGGAAGACTGCCAACGTTGCCCCTGTCTTCAAAAAGGGACAACAATACGATCCTGGCAACTACCGCCCAATCTCCCTCACTAGTGTCCCTTGTAAAGTGTTTGAACACATCCTGGTCAGCTCCATCATGACACACCTGGAGTCCAACAGCATCCTCACCCCACAGCAGCATGGCTTCCGCAGAGGCAGATCCTGCGAGACGCAGCTGCTTGAATCCACAGAGGAGCTGTCAGACAACATGGAGCGCGGCCTGCCCACTGACGTCGTAGTGATGGACTTTGCGAAGGCTTTCGACAAAGTGAACCACAGCCTACTAGTGCACAAGCTGGACCACTATGGTGTCAGGGGGCAGACGAACACATGGATAGCAAACTTTCTGGAAGGACGTACCCAATCCGTTGTCGTTGAGGGAGCCCGGTCTGACCCAGTATGTGTGAAGTCCGGTGTACCTCAAGGCAGCGTCCTTGGCCCTTGTCTGTTCCTCGTATACATCAACGATCTACCAGACAGGGTTGCCTCTACCTCCAGACTGCTCGCGGACGACACCATGCTCTACCGCGCCAGAGCGAATGACCACGACCAACAAATCCTCCAGGCCGACCTTGCTGCCTTGGAGAAGTGGGAGGAAGCCTGGAATATGAAGTTCCATCCCAGCAAGTGTGTCATCCTCAACATCGCCAGAAGGATGGCTGACCAAGCAACCCAGTACACCTTACATGGCCTCACCCTCCAAAACGTTACCTCCACCAAGTACCTGGGTGTCACCATACAGGCCAATGGCAAGTGGGATGAGCACATCCAAAGGGTCACCAACAAAGCAAACTCCGTTCTTGGCTTCGTGCGGAGGAACCTGAAAACCCGCCAACGTCAAGTAAAGGAACTAGCGTTCAAAGCCCTGGTGCGCCCCCACCTCGAATATGCCTCAACCGTATGGGACCCTTCTCAGCAGAACCTGACAGATGACCTGGAAGCAGTCCAACGACGAGCAGCCCGCTTTGTCATGAATGACTACAAGGCGACCTCCAGTGTGTCAGCAATGCTAGAGCAGCTGAAATGGCCCTCCCTTCAAAAACGCCGAACAATAGCCCGACTATCCACCTTCTTTCAAATCCACCACAAAACCATCCAAGTCAGATGCTCCCACCTGAAACCACTGCCATCCAGATCCCGGCGTGGCCACAGCCTACAGTACACCCGCATCCCCTGCCGTACAGACCACCGCCAGTCAGCCTTCTTCCCCCGGACCGTCCGCGACTGGAACCTCCTGCCCGCTGAGGTGGTGCAGGCACCGTCAGTCAGCGCCTTCATTACAAGGGCGCTGGCGGTGCTGTAGCCCACACCTCCACAATCCCATGCACCTCCCCCCTCTCCACCCTCTCCCCTCTCTTACCCAACAGCCCTGCCCCTTATCAAACCATTTCTTACCCCCAGTGACAATATATCGCCCTATTGCGACAATAGTGATCATTATTGATCGTGGTCGACAAATGGAAGAAGAAGAAGAAGAAGAAGCGTTATGTAGCGCTCAGCAACTTGGGGCACATTCTATTTCGACTAAATAGTGCGCAGTCTCAAAGTTCGGCTTCTTATGCCCCTCAACGTACACCCGGATTATTACTTATGAAACCAAAGCGCTCTAAAAAACTAAGATATTATAGGAAGTGGATGTCCAAAATCTATGAACGCTGTACACTGTATGCACCTATCCTATCCTATCCTATCCCGTAACTCGGAGGTCGTAGGGGCATCACAGATGATCGTTTAACCAGCGCACTCCATCTTTCCCTGTCCTCAGCAACCCTGATGGTATCGTTCAGTGTGAAGCCAGTCCATTCGCGAATGTTGTCCTCCCACCTCTTTTTCTGTCTCCCTCTTCTTCTACCTCCTTGCACTGTGCCTTGCAGGATGGTCTTTGCAAGACCTGATGATCTGGCGACGTGTTTCTCTCCCAAGCGCCCTACAAAAAACTAAAATATTATAGGAAGTGGACGTCCCAAATCACAGTATGCTTAGATAATCTAAATATCTAAATGCCAGGGTCCGTGTGCATAAGAGTACTTATTTCCCTTGCTTAAATCCCCTTGCTTAATCCTAAGATTTGCTCAGCTAAGATCATGCTTAACCCGACAGGCGAGCGGTGTGCACGAGGCTACTTGACCCTTTGCTTAGCTGAGAAGTAGGTTAAGGCCGTCTATTTTTATCGTACGTGGTTCATGGCGGAAACGTGCGCATATTGACCAATGAATAAGCGACAACTCGAAGTGCAAGTATGGCGGAGAATACGAAAGTGAAAGTGAATGTAAAGAAAGAAAGATCGGTGAATTGGAGTGACGCGGAGATCCGTTGTCTACTAACTTATGTCGGAGAGCACAAAAACATGCTTTTCGGATCTTTATCACCAACATGTACAGCTAAAATGAAAAACCAGCTGTGGCAAAAAATAACTGAGGCAGTCAGTGCTCGAGGTTCATGCGTCCGAGAATGCGACAAAGTAAGAAAGAAGTGGAGTAACATGAAACAGAGGGCCATTAGTTGGCAAAGCCAGCTAAAACGAATGCCGACGGGAGGTGGGCCCCAGGATGCTGCAGAGTGGTGGGTGGAGCCTGTACTAATGATAATTGGGCTTGATAATCCCATTATCAAAGGCATCTACAACAATGGTAGGTTGTTTGTTTACCATAATCATCATCTTCTTCCATTAGTCTTCAACAAATGACATTTGATAATGAAATTTGGTTACGTGACAGTAAGTTTGTAAATGTAGTCTACTATGTTCTGCTGAGTTAAAAAAAAGTTTCAAACTGTACCCCCCCCCCCTACCCCATCACCTTCCCTTCTCCAGTTTTTGTATTAAGGAATTCATATTAAAATGTGTTGTACTTAGACCATCACTTTTATTTTTGCAGGTGAGGGAGAGTCAGCATGTGGCCAAAATCAAGTGGATTTTAAGGCAGATGATGGAGAGTCAGCATGCTATGATCGTGTGGATTGTGAGGATGGTAATCTAAAAAAAAAATCTATTACTCTCTGCGTGAACTATTTGATAGGTGTGAAACTTCTATTAAACATGGGTCTGGCTACATAAAGTTTGTTTTTGCTGTGCTTAAATGTAAATACATTAATTTGCAACTCCACTTGTAATATACAGGCATTGCCAAACATATTTAGCTTTGCAGTTAACTTTGTATCGAGTGTTGATGGTGGTATGAATTATAGCATCACCAAAAAAAAATGTATTGTTGCTGACAGGCAACCATTTTAAACAACATTGATAAAGGAATGGTGCAGTACAGTGACGATAGTATTAATATTCTTTTATGTTTTGATCATATACACTTCTTCAGTGCATATTAAAATGTAAATAATTAAGCGCTAAGAAAATACAAATTCTGTCATATTGCAGATATCTACAATACTGATCACACAGTGTATATAATGACGATTCCTGATGAGTTTCCAGACAATGTTGGTGGTATGTGTTTACTTTATGTAAATTTGTTTTAGTAAACTTGAATTTACATACAAAGTCATTGTCTGTTACTTTATTTTATTTCAACATAATCTAATGGTTTTTTAATAGTTTTTTTTCTTTACTCAAATATGATTTTACAGTTCGATTTAATTCATTATTATATAATTTATTCATTTTTTCAGTGCTAGCTGGGGTACCTGGCCTTAGTACATGTACCGATGACAATGGGACCATCAGCCCACCACAGACTTTTCTCAAAGGCCAGAAAGGTAGAGTTAGAAAAGTCAAAGTTTAACATAATATTATTACCCCAGTTAGCATTTTATGGACAATTTATTGACAACTGAAAGGGTTAAAATTATATAAAGAAACTTAATCTTTGGAAAACATATTTAACACAAATCTCCAACAAAAATGTTAACAGCTATGTCAGAACTGAAGCAAGCGTGCATGATGGGCAGTTTTCGTCTGGAGTTTCAACATCATACATCCGGCTAGTGTTGTTACATGTATCTTTCCTTTTCCGCTGTATTTATAAATTTATTTCTGGTAAAAAAATTGTAGGATTAACAAAGACAGAGTCAGGAAATTGTAATAATTTTTCTCCTAATAGTGCATGTATGCATTACATTATTTTTCAAAGTGTAAGTTTGATGGGTTGGTGTGCATTCCCTCGACAGTGTGCTGTAAGAGAGAAGAGATTAGGATTAAGAAATCTATTTCTTGAACAGTAGAAAGTACAACTTTGCCAGGCACCGATTTAGGCACAACTCTATTATTTATTACATAAATAACATTTCATCACCTTCTAATTCTTCTGAACTAGCAGTTAGCAAAATGAGAAATGATCATCAACCAATATTATCTCCCTTGCATTACTCCTGAAAATTTCAAAGTCAAAATAGTACAAATTCTCCAAGGTTTAAAATCATCGTAATCATTTGCAGAGCACAAGAAAATAAATAAATACATAAGTAAATAAACAAATACGTAAATAAGGATAATCATGTACACAAATATTCACCTGAGAGAGTCAAGAAATGTTTATTACACAAAAAACATGGGAAAATTTGTTGTTTCACAGTGCATATATGACAAAAGAAAATAATAATAATACAACAAGACATTAGAACACCCCTTCATCGGTATAGCAGCAAGCTGAATACAGTCTCCTCTCCCCCACATACACACACACGGTATGCTTACGCATACACACGCGCACATACATACACATCATACACCCGCACATATATACATGATTGTATATACACATATATATCCACACACATACTATATACACACACACATATACATACATATATACACACACATATATACATACATACGCACACATACATATATATACATACACATACACACATACATACACACACATACATGTATATATATATATATATATATATATATATATATATATATATATATATATATATATATATATATATATATATATATATATATATATATATATTCACACACGCTTCAGATCAAGCATCAACATTGGCAGGACATGCACTTTTCCAGGAGCAGACATCAGAAGTGACCACGATCTCGTGATGTCTTTCCGGCTCCACTTGAAGAGAGTAAATACAGCAAAGTGCACTAGACTGAAGTTTGACCTGGACAAATTGCAAGAGCCGGAGTTGGCAGAACTATTTCAGGCCACAATTGGAGGGAAATTTGCACCACTGCTCATTTTGGGGGCTGGTGAAGTAGATGTCAAAACCATGACCACCACCTTCAACTCAGCTGTGACAGATGCCGCCACTGAGATCCTTGGCAAGCACCGACCAAAGAAGAAGCCGTGGATCACACCTGAACTTTTGGATCTGTGTGATAAATGAAGAGAGATAAAAAAGAAAAAGAACACCTCACAGGGAGCTGACGTCTACCGAAAAATCAACAATGACATCCGAAAAGGCATGCGCACAGCAAAGGAGAACTGGATAGAAGATCAATGCCAGGAAATAGAGAACAGTCTGAACAAGAACAACAGCAAGAAGGCCTACCAGACTGTGAAGCGGCTGACAAGTGTCAAACAGCCCAAAGTCTCCACGATCCAAAGCAAGTCTGGCATATGCCTTACAGAAGAACAAGAAGTCTTGGACAGATGGACAGAGTACTGCTCTGACCTTTACAACCATACACCAAATGGAGACCCATCAGTTCTAGCATGTCCCGAGAACAGAGAAGAAGAAGAAATCCTCCCAATTCTCCGGGAAGAAGTTGAGGCAGCAGTGCAATCGCTAAAAAAAGGGAAGTCAGCGGGAGTGGACAACATACCGGCGGAACTGCTACAAGCAGGAGGAGAAGCGATGATTGCTGCCCTCACCATTATCTGTAACAAGATCTGGCAGAGTGGGGAGTGGCCTATACCATGGACCCAGTCGCTTGTCATCACTCTTCCCAAAAAAGGTAACCTTCAGAAGTGTGAAAATTACTGCACCGTTAGCCTCATCAGCCATCCCAGCAAGGTCCTCCTGAAATTAATACTCAACAGGTTGAAAACACAAGCTGAACAAATCATAGCTGAAGAACAAGCAGGATTCAGGGCAGGGCAAAGTACCACTGAACAGATTTTCAACCTCAGAATAATCTGTGAGAAATACCTACAGCACAACAAAATCTATATCACGTGTTCATAGACTTCAAGAAGGCGTTTGACCGAGTCTGGCATGCACCTCTATGGGCAACAATGAAAGTGTACAACATCAGCCCTAAAATTATTGAAGTCATCAAAAGCCTGTATGACAAGGCTACCAGTGCAGTCCTCCACAACAGCGCCATCGGGAACTGGTTCAGAACAACAATCGGTGTGCGTCAAGGATGCCTACTCTCTCCTACACTCTTCAACATCTTCCTAGAGTGCATCATGTCAGATGATCTTGCAGATCATGAAAGCACAGTCAGCATAGGGGGTAGAGCAATCTCCAATCTTCGTTTTGCGGATGACATTGATGGATTGGCTGGAGAGGAACAAGAACTTGAACAGCTGGTACAGAGGCTTGACACCACCTCCAGAGCCTATGGAATTGAAATAAGTGCAGAGAAGACCAAAATGAT
This sequence comes from Oncomelania hupensis, assembly GCA_036898135.1. Taxonomy (NCBI): domain Eukaryota; kingdom Metazoa; phylum Mollusca; class Gastropoda; order Littorinimorpha; family Pomatiopsidae; genus Oncomelania; species Oncomelania hupensis. The sequence continues at coordinate 160,613,502 of CM072511.1, forward strand.
GACCAACAACACCAATGGCATCAATACGGACATCAAAGTCCAAGGCCAATCCCTCAACACAGTGCATAGCTTCAAATATTTAGGAGCCATTGTATCAGACAATGGGTCCCGACAGGAAGTCCTCTCCAGGATCTCACAAACAACTGCTGCCCTGACAAGGTTGAAGCCCATTTGGAAAGACAGGACCATCAGTCTACATTCCAAAGTAAGACTGCTGCGCTCCCATTTCATCTCCATCTTCCTATATGCTTGCGAAGCATGGACCTTCACAGCAGGTCTCCAACGAAGAATACAAAGCATGGAGATGAGGTGCTACAGAAGACTTCTGGGCATTTCTTATACCCAACACATCACCAACGACGAAGTCCGACAGACCATCACCATACATGTCAAGCTCTTAGAGCTTCTGACCATAATTTTTGGCCCGAGAAACCATAATTTTCTATCGAAAACCATAAGAAATGCGTAAAACGGTAAACACGCACATACAAATAAAATTTTAAAAAACAACAATAATAATTTTAGCAAACACATGCAAATTTACCTGCATTTTTTTTATAACAAACACTGTACCATACAAACAAGCAACTTAATAAGATTAAAACAAACACACAAACAAACAAACAAACAAAACTATCCAAATTACTTAATAGAAAAACAATCTAAAATACACTTCGTTGCACACAATTATGTCACTGGTGCTCTTTGAACCCACACACAGCCGTGGTCACATCATAGATTGGGTTATGCATAGGCCTCAAGATAATGTTGTTAGATCAACTTCAGTCACCCAGGAATTAACATCTGACCATTTCTGTGTCATGTGCGAACTAAGCGTCGCAGCCCCCCCTCCTCCCCCCATGTTCAGGAAGGCTCGCAGCCTGCGCACCATGGATAGGGATGCTTTCAAGCAAGACCTTACCGCTAAAGTGACCCCAGAACTGTGCCCCACTGTGGATCAGCTGAATAGTACACTTCAGGCGGTGCTTGATCGGCACGCTCCCGTGGCCCAGAAAAAGGTCAAGGCAACTCGCTCAGCACCCTGGTACGAGTCTATCACGGACGAGCTCTCTGAGGCGAAGAAACACCGACGCAAAGCTGAGAAAAAGTGGCTCAAATCCGGTTTAGAAGTCAGCAAGCAGATTTTCACCGCTGCAAAAAAACGGGTCACTAAAATAGTCCAGACTGCCAAAACCCGGTACTTTAGCGACAGAATTAGCAGCAGTGAAACTTGTAAACAGTTGTTTGACATTTGCAATCAGCTAAGGGGTAAGAGCAATGCAACATCACTCCCATCCACACATCCAGCATGTCAGCTCCCAGATGTATTTTGTAACTATTTCACACAGAAAGTTGCTGACATAAGGGCCGCTCTTGATAGCCATGAGATCCCACTCACTAACCCATTCTCACCCTCCCTCACCACCGCAAAGATGGAAGTTTTTCAACCAGTAACAGAGCAAGAGGTCAAGAAAGTCATCTTAAGCTCAAAACCAACATCTTGCTCTCTCGACCCCATTCCTACCCCCATGTTGATAGAGAATCTTGACCCTCTACTCCCGACCATTACCCACATTATCAACGAGAGTCTGTTCTCTGGTGTTGTTCCGTCTGTGCTCAAAGCGGCTGTCATCAAACCCCTCCTTAAAAAGCCAAGTTTAGACAAAAATAATCTAAAGAACTATAGACCTGTTTCAAACCTCTCCTTCCTGTCCAAAGTCATAGAAAAAATTGTTCTCAAACAACTGTTTGCCTACCTATATGATAACGCTTTACTTTGCCCCAACCAGTCTGCCTACCGACCATTCCACAGCACTGAGACAGCCCTCCTAAAGGTAACCAATGATCTGTTGCTCGCCTTAGATAATGGCAACGTCTCCGTTCTCACCTTATTAGACCTCTCAGCCGCCTTTGACACAGTCGACCATCACATTCTCTTTAACACTCTTCAACACTATTTTGGAATCTCTGGCTCGGTCCTGGCTTGGTTCCACTCATATCTTTCTGACAGATCACAAGCAGTCACTGTCGATGGCTGTTTCTCCAGCACAGCAGACTTGGTGTGCGGCGTGCCTCAGGGTTCCGTTTTAGGGCCGGTGTTATTCACTCTGTACACCAAGCCACTGCTTCTCCTGCTTAGAAAGCATGCTGTTGAGAGTCAGTCATTTGCAGACGACACACAACTGTATAAATCCACCGCCCCCCTCTCTCATTAATTCCACTGTTCAGACCTTGGAGAACTGCATCACAGACATTAAATCATGGATGACACTCAACAAGCTTAAGCTTAATGACGATAAAACCGAAGCCCTCCTCATTCACAAGCACAACACCTCCTCCTCACTCTCGCCTCTCCCAACATCGCTTACAGTAGGGACAACAAACACTCAGTTCTCATCCTCTGCAAGAAATCTCGGCTACATTCTATCCGATGACCTGTCCCTCAACAACCACATCTCCAACGTCTGTCGCTCTGCATACACGGCCATACGCCAAATCAGCTCCTTTCGCCACTATCTTACAGTCCCGGCCACCAAAACCCTAGTCTGCGCTCTCGTCCTCTCTCGTCTTGACTATTGCAACTCTCTCCTTGCTGGCTCCCCGAAACACATCATTGACAAACTACAAAAGGTTCAGAACTCAGCAGCTAGACTAGTATTCCGAGCAAAGAAACGTGATCACATCACACCTCTGCTACATTCCCTTCACTGGCTTCCTGTGCAAGCACGCATAGAGTACAAACTCTCTGTTCTCTGTCACAACTTCTTCACAGATTCTTGTCCTTCCTACCTTGCTGATCTACTGTCTGTCTACGCCCCTTCACGCACTTTAAGATCATCTGCTGACACTCGCACACTCAAGGTTCCCGTCACCCGCACTAAGACATACGGCCAACGTGCATTCGCCTACTCCGCACCTAAGCAGTGGAATTCCCTTCCCTCCCATATCCGCAACATACAATCAACACAAGCATTCAAAAAGGCCCTCAAAACCCACCTCTTCAAACTGCATTATTCAGACTGATTTGTGTCCTGCTGCCATTCTCTCATCTCTTGTCTATGTCTGATCCGTAAGTGTATACACGGCTGTAAATATTTATACTGTTTTCCTTCCTGGGCCTAACCGGGCATATAAATAGCTGTGAATAGGTTTTTGCTATTCTACTTTCTGTCTTTTTTGTCATTTGTGTACATAGTTGTAAATAGTATATTTTTGTCTTTTTTGTAATTTATGTACATAACTGTAAATAGTCTGTACCTTTACTGTCCCGTCTTTTGGTGTATTGTAGCAATAGTGATGTTTCATCGAGTGCATGTATTTATATGTTATGACTATGTAAAGCGTGGTGAGTCTGGTCATAGGCTGGAGTACCCGCTATATAAAAATCCGTTATTATTATTATTATAGTCATCAGTGCACTCCGGCAGATATCGGCCTAAATGAATGCGCGCTTTTTTCGCTGGTGGTTTCGCCATTTTCAATAAGCTGAATGAACGGAAACCTTTCCTCCAAGTTGGAAACAGTTTATAGAAATGCTATGGGCATGCGCAAGGCCCGTACTTCCTCCGAGACCACGATCGCGAGCGAGCGTGACCCAGAATTGTTCTCTAGACTGTATTTCGGATTAAAATAAAATAAAAATTTCGGATTTAAAAAAAAGGGTCGGGAAAAGGAAAAAATACGAGAAAATCTTACGCCGTAAGGTGAAATAAAACTTGAAAATACGTAAGAATTACGGAAAAAACGTAAGACTTGACATGTATGCATCACACAAGCCATTGGACAACACGATGACCTGCTCACAGTGGTGAAGAAACGGAAACTCCGATGGTATGGCCACGTCACCAGATCATCAGGCCTTGCAAAGACTATTCTGCAAGGCACAGTGCAAGGAGGTAGAAGAAGAGGGAGACCGAAAAAGAGGTGGGAGTACAACATTCGAGAATGGACTGGTTTGACACTGAGCGAAGCCATCAGGGCTGCTGAGGACAGAGAAAGATGGAGTATGCTGGTTAAACGATCATCTGTGGTGCCCCTACGACCTCCGGGTTACGGGACAGGATAGGATAGGATAGGATATTCACACATACATCATATACGCATATACATATATTCTTGTGGTAGTGTATACATTATTAATACAACAAGAAACCTTCATACCTCCCTTCACTGCACACCCACCACACACTCCTAATATTATCCATTTGTTTAGTTATTTATTTAGTTATTCATCTATGTTCAGGGCTAGAAATTAACTTTTTTCTTTGGGGGCCACCGGGCCCCTTGATTGAAAAATTTGAGGGCCCACAAGCAACTTTCGGGGCCCAACTTGAAAAATAATGCAAACAAAAAACAAAAGAATTATTGACAATATAATAAGTAGAAAGCACAATTTGTCTAATAATCTAAAATAAAAACAACTGAATTTCCAATTTTGCTGAGTGATGTCATTTTTATTTGCCTTTTCTTTCACTTTCAAACATTACCAACAAAAAGGGGAAAAACACACACACACACATTCAGTGACACACATATTCCAGTGACTAGTGAGCCTGAAATGGCCATTAAACAAAATAGACAAAAATCAAGTGAGTCTCTTGTATAATACTTTTCAGTTTTGTGACTGAGTATTGCACAATACACATCATTAAATTTTTAATATGAGTAACCTTACAAAAAATCTGACCTCAATGCACAAAAGTTCAAAACAAAACCATGAAAGGGAACTAAACTTGACAGTACTCTTCCTCGTTCACTTCAAGGCCATGCCATGGAAATCTTTTTTTCCACCCTTCATTGTAGTTCCTTGATCTTTTTTCCTCTTCATACTTATTTTTTCTCTCTTTTTCTTGTTCTTTCCTTTCGTCGACGTTTTCTTCTGGCGTCTTTCGCTTCCCCAAAATTGGAAAATACGCCATCGCGGATTGTTTTTCCAACTGTATGGCGACGATATGTAGTCATACTTTCGTACTTGCAAAGATGGACATTTTGCGCTTATGTTGTGCCATAGCCTTTTGTTTATTATATTAAAAAGATATTGAAGTGTATATTAAACTTTTGAGTGCAAAATTAAAAGGTTTTCGCTTCTTTTCTCTGTTTTTTTTTTTTTTTCTGTCCAAATTTTATGGCACCGGTGTGGGTTGCTTCCCTTGGCCCAAATACGAAACTGCCGAGTAGAGCTAGCTGTAGCAGACGAATTATTTTGCGGGCCAAGCGGGCCCTTCGTTTTTCAACTTTCCGAGCCCGAAATCAACTTTGCGGGTTTTTGGCCCCGGGCCCCCGCTAATTTCGAGCCCTGATGTTACTAGTATTGTTGGAATTTTTTTTTTCTCTGATGTGTAATTGTGTAATATAATATTGCATCGGACTCAACACACACCGGATTGCTTCCTCCATCACCATACATCCTGCACAGTCCATCGAGGGGGTGTAGGGCGGGCCATCCTCATCTCTCTACTGAGTGCATCCACGAGAGGATGATAACGATGATGATGATGCAGAGCTCCCATGCCTTTGATTCAGTCTCTTAAGAGAAGAGATTAGGATTAAGAAAATCTTGTTCTTGAACAGTAAAAAGTATAACTTTCCCAGGCACTGATTTAGGCACAACTCTATTATTTATTACATAAATAACATTTCATCACCTTCTTCTAATTCTTCTGAACTAGCATTTTGCAAAATGAGAAATGATCATCAACCAATATTATCTCCCTTGCATTACTCCTGAAAATTTCAAAGTCAAAATAGTACAAATTCTCCAAGGTTTAAAATCATCGGAATCATTTGCAGAGCAAAAGGAAATCAATAAATACATAAGTAAATAAACAAATACGTAAATAAGGATAATCACGTACACAAATATTTACCTGAGAGAAAAGAGATTAGGATTAGGAAAATCTTTTTCTTGAACAGTAGAAAGTACAACTTTCCCAGGCACTGATTTAGGCACAACTCTATTATTTATTACATAAATAACATTTCATCACCTTCTAATTCTTCTGAACTAGCAGTTAGCAAAATGAGAAATGATCATCAACCAATATTATCTCCCTTGCATTACTCTTTGAAAATTTCAAAGTCAAAATAGTACAAATTCTCCAAGGTTTAAAATCATCGTAATCATTTGCAGAGCAAAAGGAAATCAATAAATACATAAGTAAATAAACAAATACGTAAATAAGGATAATCATGTACACAAATATTTACCTGAGAGAAAAGAGATTAGGATTAGGAAAATCTTTTTCTTTAACAGTAGAAAGTAAAACTTTCCCAGGCATTGATTTAGGCACAATTGATAATTTTGAAATCAATTTAGTATAACAGCTGGACAGCCAATCAGAAAAGATCTACTAGAAGTTAATTAAAAACTTTTATAACAGAATTTTGTTTACAAGGGTGTCTGGTGTCTTGAAAACTGGTCTACTGCTCACTCTTTCTAACTCTAAAAGGTATAAACAACAGGCACATGCTAAAAGTAGGAAATGCAAAATGAGCTGCGGGTTGCAAAAGCAATTACAGGTAAAATTCCAACTGCTTCCACTTGTTGAATGCTTATATTATAATAAACGGTTCTTTTTCCTCCAATAGCTTCTACACCAGATAAACCGGCAATGCTGACTGACAGCTGCAGCGAGAAACCCTCAGCAAAGCGGCACAAGGCAGATGGTATGTTGCTGTTGTGTTCTTATCTTCAATGAAGTAGAACTCACAGAAACCAGGATTTTACTATTGTAATTTTTTAACTCATAATTTCATCACCATAGTATGTGAAAGTATTGGTAAACAGTTGTTTCTACTTGTTCGGCAGCCGGAACCTCCAAACCTCAGTCAGTGGGCACCAAAGGAAAAGCTGCTACAGTGTCCGCATCCTCCAAACCAGCCAACAGGTTGGCTCAGCTGAAAAAGCAAAAGAAACAGCTCAATGAGACCACAGGAGAAAAAACACCAGCAAGAAAAGAGAAAGAAATTACCTTGATAGATAAAGAAATTAACAAAATTGAGGCAGAAGAGAACTACTTCAAGGCGAAAATGTCCTATCTGCAACTAAAACAAACCAATGCAAATTTAAAGCAGCTTCTGTTGATCTACCAAATAAAAAAGGTGGAAAAAGAGCTTGCGATTCCCGATGAGTAGGAAGTAGAAAACATCATAGTCTGCGACATTAGAAATGTGAAATAAAGAAGTGACATGCAGTGGATATTTGGTTAAGACACCCCCACCCACCATCCCCTAATATTGTAAAATTTGAGCAATTTAGGTTCATTTAGTAAGTAACCTAAACTACCTCACCACCTACTTTTTCTTTTCCTCTCAAATCAGAAACAGAGATCTGCAGAGTCTATGAAATTACATGTTCGTGAACCCCTTTCTGAATATTGTAATTTCTTGGGTTGCAGACAGTATTTTGAATGGTCTAATCATGGTTTGAAATTTTTTTTTTAAACTGTACATCTGGACAATGTTCACAATTAGTGCTAAATGTTTATTGGTGCTCAAAATATATACCATGCTAAGAAAAGGTTCCCGATATTGGATTTTAAACAGACAAAACAGGTAGACTATGAAAGTGTAATTAAAAATCATTATATAAATTGAAAGAGGCATCATTGCCCTACATTTTCACTTTAGTGTTCCCGTTCTTGGTGGTTATAATAAGTATTAAAAAAATCACCCCAATTGCCATAGTTTGGGGCGTTTTATGTCAATATCGGTATCTTTCTTTGAGCACTGTAATCTTTGTTTTTGTTTCAGTGTTTACATGTTTTTATTCTTTTCCATTACATTTTAAATGCAGACTGTAGTCATTTCACTGTGGAACCATAATTACAGTTTTGACACCCAGGGATTTTTTCTTCCTGTGACCCATGGCAGAATTGGTTCCTTTCATTTTATAATTGATAATGACAATATGTACAATATAAAGGTTAGTATGGTAACTATCTTTGTTATTTGTATTTTGTTTGAAGGCGTGTTTGGCATATTTATTTGAATGATCCTAACATTTTAACATAACACAAAGCAAACGAGCGATGTCTCTAACTTTTGTTTTAAGGCATAGTCCCAAATAAAATAAAAACAATTGCCATTTGAAAAAAAAGTGTCCCAATAAGCGTTTTCTTTTTGCATGTATGTCTGAATGTTCTCTCTGAAATTACTTTTGTTTGTACGTCTAAATATTCTTCCGGTCTTTTTGCTTGTGCTAATACATTAAACATTTTCTTGCATTGAGTACCATTATATATGTATGGACGTTAAATCTGGGATTTTCAGTTGGACTTTTAACAGGTAATAAATGTTCATCATCAAATTTTTTACAATCTTAAAACTATTTTCTCTGTGTACTTTTTAAATGTTTTGACTGTAAAATGTTCAATTTACCGAGTGAAATATCTTCCCACGATTCTGTCACGTGCCAAACGACCACCAACATCATTGTAAGCTGCTGCCTCATCCTCTGAATCGGAGTCATCGCTTTTATCACTGTTGTCATCAGAGGAGTCGGAATCAGATTCTGGGTCTGGCAGTCCAAGAGTTGTCGCAATGTTATGCAGAACAATGCAGGACATGATGATTCTGCATGCTGGTTCAGGTTCATACCTTAATTGAAAATAAAATAAAGAACAGCAACCAGATTTTAACTTGTGACTGCAATGCGGAGGACAATGTTGAGCATATGATATATTCAACACCCTAATTTTTCAGTAAGCTCCATAAACTTCAAGAGTTGGCGAAATAAGCAGACTTGCATGCAGGAGGTTGGGAGTTCAAATTATGGCCTTGTCATTTTTGTTGCAAGCTATGGTGGCACCCTAGCAAGTACTATGGTGTGTGTACACATCTATATATATAAATTGCTTAGCCGGAAGTCCTTCTTCGCCTCTACTGTAAAGTTTGTCCGGTATGGACGCTGATCTGGGCAGGTGCTGGGCGCTGCGAATTGGCCTGCTGTGCGCTCAAAACCCACGAAATCGTTATAGCCGACATTTCCTTACCGAACGTTTAACCGTTTCTGAGATAAATAAATAAACAAAATGTCCACAAACTGCAATAGCCTCATTCCGCGCGCGGTTTCAATTCAACTTGCCGTTCCGTAATACCACAAATTTTGTTTTATTTCCATTCAAAACACTTTTGCACTCATGTCACCAATCTTACAAACTTTTGTGTTTAACTAATTAAATTTTATTAATTAAAAATCGAATCGAGGTTTCAGCATGTTTTCCCATATAGACCAAAAAATTGATGGTATTTACACAAAGCCTTGGTAGCTCACTCGGTTAGACATTCAACCCGAGTTCAAATCTCTCGCGGGCCTTTTTTTTTTTTTTTTTTTTTTTTTTTTACACTACAATATGGATATTTTTCTTTTTAATTTAGGCTTTTTACTTTTAACTTATTTATTATTATTATTATTATTATTATTGTTTTTATTATTATTATTGTTTTCATTCTTATTATTATTGTTTTTATTATTATTATTATTATTATTATTATTATTATTTATAAACTAATAATAATAATAATTATTATTATTATTATTATCATAATTATAAAATTTTATATCAAATTTTATTTTAAAACCTTGGTGTTTTTTATGATTTCTATTTGTATTATTCTATATTAAATATGGCATTATATTATTCTATATTCAATAGGCACTGTGGTCTAATGGTAGTGCTTCGGCTTGCGGATCGGAAGGTCCCGGGTTCGAGCCCTGGCCGGGCCATTGTGTTGTGTCCCTGGGAAAGACACTTTACTCCTGTTTTCCTAATCCTTCGGATGAGAGTATAAACCGGGGTCTAGTCTGTGTCGCATACATTCCATCATAACGGACTTTAAAGATCCTGACGCTCATGTCCTAGACGGGTGAGTGCCGGTGACAAGAAAACACCCAGCATGCACCTAGGTCCTTCTCCCCCATCCCTGGCTGCCCAGGATTGTGATCAGTTTTCCGGGCGTCAGACCATGCGCCCAAAGGCTGCGGGTGGGCGTCTCGGGCGCACAGCTGAAACAGTGGTCTCTGTTTACGAGCTCTGAGTCGCTTTCAGCATGAAATCTGATCTGCCAGCCACCTGCTCTTTGCAATGATGCCGGCCTTTCCTTTCCCCCTTTTTTAGGCGGGATGGCTCTTTGTCTTTGTTAAACTAGCTCATTGCTGGTGTTGTGCTTGGAATATTTTCCTATGTTTTTCTATTTTATTCAGAAGAATTGCATATTTCTGAAAATTGTTTTTTAAAACTTGGTTTCTATAGTGTTTGAAGCACTGACTAAAAGTTATATTTTGTTGACTGATGTGGTATTTAAGAAGAAAAGTGCTATAGAATGTGGTGTTGTGTAGTTATTTGTGGTACTGTTTCTCTGTAAATGTGAATGGTAAAAACACATTTTTGGTGAAGTTTGACTTCAATTTCTGTGATCATTTGCATTTTAAGTGCTTTAAAAGTTATTAACACTGTAAGATATAACTTTTGTCTATTGGAAAATATAAGAAACGAAATGACTGATTAATTGTGAAAGATGTTATTAGTAATTTAAAATGTGTAGGTTTCAGTACCAGGCACCATTGACTGTGTGAAGCTCTGAACAAATGTACTATTGGAGGAAATAACATGTTGATGTCTTGCTTGATTCAGATTACTAGTTGAAACTTGAAAGAGTGCATTGTGCATAGTGCCAAAAGGTAACTCAATGTACATCATCAATTGTGTCAAATGTTGATTCTGCTTCATTGAAACCTGGCTGTGGACAACAATAAATGTTCGTGTTAATCTAAACAATGTCTTTTAATAACTTGTGCAAACTGCATAAAATGTAATGCACTAATGTAATATTAATATAATTTGTTCACATAACTTCTACAAAAGTTAAGACACTTGATCATTGTTAGCACTGCTGGATAATTTTGTTCTGTGCATTAAATGGATACTTTGGATACTTTACAAGTTTGGCAGAGGACAGACACTCAAGTTCGGGTAGGCTCATTTATTTCATTCGTTCACATGCAGCTAACACTGTGATTGTATCTTTGTAAGTTTGAGTATTGTTTTCTTTTAATGTTCAATTGCACAACTCTCTCTCTCTCTCTCTCTCTCTCTCTTTTTCTCTCTCTCTCTCTCTCTCTTTCTCTCTCTCTCTCTTTCTCTCCACAAGTACATTTTTGGGTCTCATATTTAAATGCAGCATAATATATATTTCCTGTCAGCCCTTGTAGTTTTAGGTCAACATGTTTTCACACTTGCATACACTACAGTAAACTTGGCATGTGCATGATAGTCTAACACAGTATGCTGATTTTTATTCTTTCCTGGCAGAGCATGCAGAAAGGGCCAAAGACCAACCCAGTCTTTACTCACACAGTACAGAGAGTGGAATGCTTATGCACAGCTCCATTACTCTGCCTGCTATCAGTCAACGGCAGGCGGCTGGCATGCCTGTGCACCAAGCTATTTGGCTTATAGGCAGGGTCAGGGGTCAAAACTCAAAGCTCGCTGTAGAACAACTGTGGGCGGCTTGAGTTAGATCCTGTATCGGCCAGCGCCTTGAGCAGCCCTTGAGCTGGAAAAGCGCTATATAAGAACGATTAAATAAATATTAAAATAAAATAAATTATTATTATTATTATTATTATTAATATTATTACCAAGGATCGGGATGGGGTGGTACGTGTAGGTAAAAGGGGGCTACGGGTAGGTTTAAAGGGGCATGGGTAGGCATAACGGGGGATACGGGTATATATAAGGGGGTATGGTGATGGTCGATTCCGACGTCCCCTATATGCTCATGTGTCCGGGGACATTAATTTATTTAAAGAAAGAAAGAAAGAAATGGTCGATTCCTTATCATCCCTAACTGCGAAACAATCAACGGGGAAGTATCAAGGAGGGTACAGGTTGGTTACAAGGGGGGTACGGAAAGTATCAAGGGGGTGTGGGGAGGTATCAAGTGGGTTCGGGGAGGTATCAAGGGGGTATGGTGAGGCATCATGGGGGGGTAGGGGAGGGACGGGAAGATATCAGGGGGGGGGGGTATGGTGAGGTATCAAGGGGGATATAGGGAGGTATAATCGTCCAAATGAAACTCGCAGACAACAGTTGTCTCTCTGTCTACATTTTAAACAGCAACCTGTGTACCCTGGCAAGCCAGGGTACAAAAACCACTAGTATGATATATGTAACCATTGTTTATTACCTGAGTTCTTCGTGAAGACAGTGCCAGCGCCTTTTGAGGACACCATTTGTCCTCTCAATGATGCTACGAGTTGTACTGTGAGCAGCATTGTATCTTTCTTGCGCCCTTGTTGTCGGATCGATGAACGGTGTCATTAGCCATTCACGAAGTGGGTACCCACTGTCTCCAAGAATGATGCCTGGGGTTGGTCTGGGAACTCTCTCAAACATCTACAAAAATATTACAGTAAAACGGGTCAAATACTAATAGGCACTTTTTTAAACAATCCCAAAATGTAGTCATTCATGATTATTTCAAATGGGATTACATTGACGTCTGGGTATAAAAACCTAACAAACATGGCAGTCGTGCACAGTAAAACTATCCTTATTTTACAGGCTGCCCTTATTCACAGCTTTTACCACCTTTTGGTACACATTTATGAGAGGTATTTAAAAACATGTGTCATCACTTCATCATTATTAAACTGCAATTTATATATAGCTAATTATTAAGTGTTTTTAATGTAAAAAAGAAATTGCCTATAACTACCTTGTATTATACATTTTATGGCATGTGAATAAACTTTAGAAATCAACAACCTACCCTCCAAAAGCTGCTCTCTCTCAAAATTCTTGAGTCATGCACTGACCCTGGCCAGTTGATCACACAGTTGGTTATTATCATGTCTGCATCACATACCAACTGGCAGTTGATGCTATGTCTGCCTTTTCTGTTCACATACTCCTGCTCGTTGATGCTGGGTGCCAGTATTTTGACGTGCGTACAGTCAACGCACCCAACAACACTTGGAAAGTTTCCCAAGTTATAAAACTTGTCAATGGCTTTGTTAACTTCATTTCGTGTTGTGGGAAACTGCACGAACTCGTTTAGTTTGCCAGCTAATGCGCGAGAAACTCTATTTATGATCCTGCTGACTGTCGACCTGTCTATTCCAAAAGAATCCCCAACAACAATTTGGAAGCTCCCACTTGCGTAAAAACGCAATGCAACCATCAGTTGTAAGATCGGTGGCAAACTTCCCTTGCGAGACACTGGGTGATCGATGTCCGCAGCAATGTAGTAGTAGTAGTAGTAGTAGTAGTGTAGGACAGGCATCGCTGCCTAAAGCCTCGCGGCTTATAAAGACGTCCCCTCATTGTTTATGGTATACATGTATATAGTTAGCAATATGATTTGCATGCATAATTTGAAATCTTTTCTAGTCATATTGATAGAATAAATTTTGAAATTTTGAATCAGTGTCTATGTGGTTTTTTAAACTATTTACAGATGGTGCAAATTTAATATTTGTTGGTAAAGAATTCCAATAATTAGCTACTCTATGTGCAAATGAAAATTTTCGTTGGTTAGTTCTACAATATTTTATGAAAATTTTACCTTCACGCTTCCTAGTTCTGTTAGATTGATCAAGTAAGAAAAAAGTATTAGTATTAACATCCTCTACATTATTAATTATTTTGAATGTCTGAATTAAATCACCCCTGATCCTACGTCCTTTCAGAGAGTGAAGGCCCAGATACCTTAATCTCTCTTCATATGTCATGTCACGACACTCAGATAATAGTTTTGTGGCTCGTCGTTGAATTTTTTCTATGGCTACAGACTGCCTTTTCAAATATGGACTCCAAACAACGTTAGCATATTCAACATGAGGTCTTACAAAAGCTTTATACAATTTTAAAAACGTTTCTTTTTCCAAGTATGTGAATGCTCTTTTGATTATGCCTAACATTTGGTTTGCTTTAGTTACCACTCTCTGAATATGTGCGTCAAATTTTAACTTGCAATCAAAAGTTACACCCAAGTCTTTTTCATTATCGCTTACATTTAATTTATAAACTTCATCTTTTATCAACATTGAATATTCGCATCCATGATTTCCTTTCCCCACATGCATAACTTTACATTTCTGCACATTTAAATATAACTTCCACTTCTCACACCATTGCTGTACATAGCTTATGTAAATCATCTTGAATGACCTTAGATTTCGATGTTGTATTATATATTTTAGTGTCATCAGCAAATATCTTAACCGTACTCTCCAGTATCTCAGGTAAATCGTTAATATATATAGTAAAAAGAATTGGACCTAAAATACTCCCCTGTGGAATACCACTTAAAACTCTAGCATCTTTAGACCTTTCTGAACCAACTTTAACCCACTGTTTACGTTCAAACAAAAAGCTTGATATCCATTTAAGAACATTTCCTCCTATTCCATATGCAGCCAACTTTAACAACAGTCTCTTATGTGGCACAGAATCTAACGCCTTTCTAAAATCACAATACACTATATCAACATCATTCCCATCATCAATGAAAGCCGTCAAATCCTCCATAACCTCTAACAACTGTGTCACACAAGACCTACGTTTTCTGAACCCATGCTGACAATCTGCAAATAATTTATTATCCGTAAAGTATGACACAATGACATCCCGGACTAGAGACTCTAAAACTTTACATGTAATACAAGTCAAACTCACTGGACGATAATTTCCAGGATCTGATTTGGAGCCCTTTTTAAAAATTGCTGTCACTTCCGCAATTTTCCATTCCTCAGGCAATATCCCCTCTTCTAATGACTTATTAAACAATAGACACAAGGGACCAGACAACTCTTCACACAGCTCTTTTAGTACCTTGGATGCAATTCTGTCCGGGCCTTGTGCCTTCGTGGGGTCTAATTCTTTAAGTTTGTCTTTTACCGCTACAGAAGTTATTCTTATATCGCCCAGAAAAACACCACTGGAATACTCTCCCTCTGGTATCACAGGAATATCGTTAGCATCTTCTTTAGTAAATACACTAGAAAAGAAATCATTTAGTGTTTCAGCTTTAGTAACATCATCTTCAGCTAAGGATCCATCTGCTCTCTTTAACGAACTAATTCCCTGGCTAATTTTCATTCTATCCTGTACGTATTCCAAAATTTTTTCGGATTATTTTTACTCTCATTTGCAATCAGTTTTTCATATTCTTTACGGGTTATTTTCAATGCTTTAGTACATTTATTTCTTATCTTAATATATTTTAAATAATCTTGTCCAGATTTAGTACACTGATATCTCCTATACACATTATACTTCTTTTTAATTTGTTTAAGTAACTTATTATTCATCCAAACAGGTTTATATCTTTTACGATCTGCTTTTCTTTTCTTTGGGATACATTCATCCATACCAGTTTGTATAGCTTCTTTCAAGTAGACCCATGCTTTCTCAACATCATTATGTTCTAACACAGCCCAGTCATATGTTTTCACAAAATTTCTCAGTCGAGAGTAGTCACCCTTATTAAGATCATAGACATACTTTATTTCATGTTTACTTTTTTTCATTGAGACACATAAATTAAAACTTAAAATATTGTGATCACTCTTACCTAGAGGATCAAGATAACGAATTTCTGAGACTAAATCGCTATCATTTACAAGTATCCAATCATCTAAAGTCGGTTTCTGACCCACCCTCCTTCTTGTCGGTTCACTCACTTTTTGTATCAAAAAAGCCACTGTAGATTGTTCAAACCTATAAAGGGAACAGTGAAAGCCACAGTTGAAAACCTGTCTTTCCTTTATAGGCAAGACGCTTCACTGCGGCAACAGTACCCCCGTTGGAGTGCCGGGGGTTTTCAGTATAAATAGTATCCCCACTTTATGGAAATTTAGTGCTTTAAATTCCCACTGTCGCTGTCTTCCTCATTTATTCTTTCCTATTCCTGCTCTGTCCTTCACTCTGCTATACTATCTTCTTCTTCGCTAGATCAATGACCTACCTTTTTTCTTGAAAACTCTTCCTGGACAAGACTCCTTGTTTGTGTATGAGGTCTGTTGGATCAGCTTGGGAGTGTTGGACGCTTTCTGCCGGGTGGTCACTAGGGCTTCCTATGAATGTACTATTTAGCACTATAGGCATTTTATATGTATGTGTTTGGTTGATGATTTATAATGATGTTTGTATTCTATTTTGTTTTTGTAACCGGGGTGTTCGCGTAGTTGAGGTCAACCCTCAGCCGTCCCCCGCGTGGGATGTCTTTATTGTAAAGTGACTGGCCGGTGGAGGGCATTCAATTTTCCCACTGGGGTTGTTTCAGCAGATCTTTTATGCGGATCGGGGGTTGTCCGGTCCTGATTTGGCTCGGAAGAGTCCGCTGGACCTAAAGCAACAATAAATCAATCAATCAATCAATCAGTATCAAAAAAGCATCCTGTACTTTTTCAATTATTTCGTAATTATTTTGTCCTGATCAGATACCATCCCAACGTACATTGGGATAGTTAAAATCACCAGATATACATATTTTATCATACTTTATCATTTCATCTGACTTTAGTAACTGGAAAAGTTTGTCATCATTATCTTCATCACTTGTGTTAGGACTCCTATATATACACCCTAAGAGTACTCTTTCATTATTTGCACTAGTAAATGTACACCATACACTTTCCTCGAAACTGTTTCTATTCAATACATCACATTCACGAGCATTTAATTTTGAATCCACATATAAAACAACCCCTCTTTTGTGATTAACATTTACAAACATATCATAGTTTGAAATATATTACTCCTCCTCAACAAATGATTTAGCATTTTTTGCTTTTATCTCAGTTAAAGCGATAATAGAAGGTTTTAGGTCATCAACTCGACTTAACAATTCATCTTTTTTATTTAACAGCCCATCCACATTTGAATACATCATAATACACGTACCACTATCTATGTTAGTATTTTTGTTACCCTTTCTTTTTTTAAGTTTTGTATTCTTACCATGATTAAACTTGCAGCTAGAACTTGTAGAAGTAGTATGAATTTTAAATTTATTGCTATTGACATTATTATTAGTATGTACACTATTTACATGATCTTTGTGACCTTCAAGTCACTCAGTACCACTGGATGACTGTGCTGGTTTAGGGCCAGCGCCAGCATCAGTGTCGTCCATGAACCTCCCACCTTGCCTTGCTTTCAGAGAGACAATCTTCCCATTTCTTATCACCAGATTCACCACATATGTACACAATTTGATCACGTTTGAAGCGATAACGCTGATAGAGATCAACATCATCATAAATATCGAAAGGATTCTGACGATCCCGAAAAACGCGTTCTCTCCTCATGCATCGCCTCATCGCATATCGAAACACAACTCTTCGCATCGCCATGTTGGCACTCTTCAGTGGAAGAAATCATTAAAAGTCGTCTTTCTCAGCTAAGCAATGGTTTATGCCAAGGGGGTACCAGTCTTAAAGTTGAGCAAGAAATCTTATACTTAGCGGAGTTAAGTTCACTCATGCACACGGAGAGTTCAAACTTAAGCTTCAGTAAGCGAACTTAAGCTTAAGTTGCCCTTTAAGATTCTTCATGCACACGGACCCAGGGGATTTTCCATCTTGCTTGTTTTCATCTCGTGCAATCACGGAAAGTCTGTTGATCACGTGACTGATGAGTTTCACAGAACATGGCGGCATACTAGACGACTAGGAAACAGTTGGAAGTTTTGCTGTGGAATAAGCTTGAGTTATAGTTGTTTTGAGGAAGTACAGGTATGGGATTAACAAAGGAAGTTGCCTTTAAGCTGCTCGAGGTGCCGTTGGGTGAGTTTTCCTTTTTAAATTAGTTTAACATTTAGCTTTTATGTGTCGTTTTTAACGGTAAATCCCCATTTCTGATGATCTTGACATGTAATGCCGGAGATTCCATGCCTCATGGCAGCGTAAAACTGAAAGTAATTGTATGTTTTATTTAATGTATTTAATTTGTTAAAATCTGCAGTTCAGTTCAGTTCAAGGGACTATGTTAAGCTTCGCAGCTTTTTTATGTCCCTGTTTCTATACGACATTAAATTAAATTATCCGGTTACTACAGGTTAGTTTTGCAGAACACTGGAATTAAAGTTAAACTGAAAATCATTCCTCAAAATCAAATTTGGATTCCACTGTCTCTCTGTCTACATTTTAAACAGCAACCTACAAAAACAGCAACCTACAAAAACCACTAGTGTAGTATAAAATAAGACTATCTGGCTTATTTACTGTTGCTTTAGTTTTGACATTCTTCCATTTATTCTATGTCTGATGACAGCTTTTGTGTTCTGTTACTATTTGACAGGATCAGACCAAGAAACCATTAAAAGAAAATACAAACAGCTTGGTCTGAAGTGGCATCCAGAGAAACACAACAATGCTGCAGATGCTGTTAAGGTCTCTCTCTCTCTTTCTCTCCCCCCCTTTCTCTCTCTCTCTCTCTCTCTCTCTCTTTCTCTCCCCCCCTTTCTCTCTCTCCTCTCTCTCCCTCTCTCTCTCTCTCTCTCTCTCTCTCTCTCTCTCTCTCTGTGCTGTTAAGGCCTCTGTCTTTCAGTTTCTTTGTCTCTTTCTCTCATTTTGGGATGGAAAGTCTAAGGGTGAGCTGGTCCCTTGCAAGTTGCATGGTAAATCAATGGATCATTTGGAGGAATTAGTATGGGCCAAGAGATAAGTGAAACATGATTTCAATTTGATAACCATTTTATAGTGCATGTGCAAGTGACTCTACATATCAATAGATGCACAGGCAATACACCCAAAAAAAAAAAAAAAAAAAAAAAAAGAATATTTCTTAACATTATACATGGATGGATTGAGCTGCCCTTTGTTAGGTCTAGCTGATGATACACTAGTGAAGAGAAGAACATGATGTTTATTGTAACAGACTTGAATTGGAAACATTTGACTAACACTGGTTTGACAGTTATATGCTATTCTTTATTTTTATGTGCCATTGGTGTTATGACTTATGTGCACTTCAAAAATTAACCCAATCTCTCTCTTTCTGAAGTCTACCTCGGTTTTGTTCTTTGCGTTAAAAATTGTCATCATTTTTGCAGTAAGTGTAACTTCAGTATTCTGTGAATTTGTGTGAAATACGTAGGAGATTATTTTATAAAATTATTGTTTCTATTAATTTTATGTGGAACACTGACTTACAATTACAGATCAGTATTTCCGATGAAAGTTATTTTGTTACAATTGTGAAAGGATTTTTAAACATTGTTTTGTACATGTTTGTGTAAAAACTCGCCGTTAAATCACTTTCCTTTGTGAGACATTCGCTCTTTATTTAATCTATTACTACTGTCTACTGTTACTACTTGTACTACTACTTATTATGATTTTGTACTAGTATTAGTAATAGTACTTAGTAGTAGAAGATTATGGTGTGACGATTTTTTTGTAATGTTTTACTCCACAGAGATTCAGGCAAATAACACAAGCATACAGACTACTAGCATATAATAACGCACAGGAAATGACAGTGGTATGTATAAAGTTTATTTATTAAAAATAAATTTAACAAAAAATATATAAATTATTTGACAACATGAATAATGAACGCTGTATGTCCGAATTGCTTTGTGCAAGTTGTGATCATCACCCACCTGGATTATTCAAAATCAAATCTATCACTGTCAGTTGGTGCTTGAAGAGTTTAAGAAAAGTTTTACTCTATAGGACCTGTTCTACTGCCATATAGTATACTTCCGGTGCGTGTTACTGTTATGAAATAATTACCTTTACTTTCAGAAGATTCCTACAAACTTTATATTAGTTTGTAAACTGTTTTTAACATTCCAATTATATATATATACACGCATTGATCCAAAGCCTGCCTTATACAAGTACAGAAGTTAAGCCCGAGAGATAAACTTAAAATACTCCATACATATTAATATTATAATACATAACAGTTGAAACACAACACCAATATACATTTTGCTCATTTTATGGTTTTCTTCTTTCTCACTCAAACTAAGTGATAAAATGATCATTTAAACGGAATTCAAGAAAACTTTAAGTCCCAAAGTAATAAAATAATAAATAGCTGAACTATGATATGAATATGTATAGATCTTTCTTTGCAGCAATATCCCATTCCTGATCTGACATAAAATTACATTTATTAATTTTTGAAAATATTTGATGCATTTAACAATAAGTTCCAATATTATATTTTTAAGAAGTAAATCATACAATATAAATATTCAAATTACCGTGTCTGTCATGAACAAAATCTAGAATCACCACAGTGAAAAATAGAAGTAGCCTACACAGTAACACAATATTTTCAAGTCACACAAAATAAGCATTCACCTTTTCTTCACAGTCTATCTTTCATTCCACTAATACTCCTTATCCTAGTCCTATTTCATTCAATCACAGACACTGTCTGATGCACACGAGAACAACATTCTGTTCTCCGAACAGTCTTTATATAGCCGCGTCTCATCACCAAAGATATTCCTGAACTATATATACCGACCCATTGCGATTACATGTGCTACATGCCTATGGCAACAACTGCTGCTTGTGTACTTACTCTAGGGTATATATACGTGATATATATACACAGATATAAATTTTACCAATTCACTTTGTGACATCTACCAATTCAACAATTTTACCATGAGTGATGGATTTCATGTCCCATGATCTGATGATGTTAAAATGTTTACCTTCAATCTGATTCTTGTTTTTTTCCAGGCTGAAGCAAGAAAGTTTTTCCAAGAAGTATATTTTGCAAACTCATGTGAGTATTTACACACATTGTGACACACGTATGTATGTTTGCATGCATGAAGAAACGGAAACTTTGATGGTATGGCCAAGCCACAAGGCACGGTGCAAGGAGACAGAAAAAGAAATGGGAGGACAACATTCGAGAATGGACTGACTTGACACTGAGCGAAGCCATGAGGGTTGCTGAGGACAGAGAAATATGGAGTACGCTGGTTAAATGACCATCTGTGATGCTCCAACGACCTTCAAGTTACGGGATAGGATGGGATTTTGATAAGTTACATAGATCTTGCTATACATTTAGAGTATTAGCTTTGAATTTCATTTTTATTTATGAATTGATTCATACATGTATGAACTGTTTTAAATTATACCTTTAAATATTTTTGCCTGCATGATGAGGACACTAAATTAATTTGTATAGTATTCGTATTAACACTAACAGTGAGGTCATTTTGTTTGTTTGAGTTTAAAAATAAGTGAATTATGATTGCACTTTAATTTTAGTTCATAATTAGAGTACCAGTTTAGTTCTCAATTAAATTTTTTTTTTCATATTAGTGTGTAAAGTTGCCTACCGAATACTTAGTTTTAAATAAATTGAAGATATGGCTAAAGCAGTATTTTGATAAGCCTGTACCTTCACTTGTCAGGTTTTGTGGCAAATTTGCACATTAGGACAGATTGCGTTTGTGTGTGATAGTGAGGGTCCTGTGTTACATGATATTGAGGCTATTTACACTGAATGTCAACTTGATCTGTGCGTATGTGTGTGATTTGTGATACTGATTCTGTCGACAGAGGATTGAACTTGGAAATGTATGAGTGCTTAGGAGTTCTTTGTCATGTATTATTTTATCTCTGCTCAGGTGTAGCCAATGGTGCCTCTGAAGATTCCACATCCTCAGAAGATGATGAAACGGACGACAGTGATGAGGACGACACCTCCAGGCTGGAACAACAGTTTGCTAAATATTTCCCTGTAAAAGTCAAAGATTTTTCTAAAAGAAAAGGTGATGCTCGTTTCTTTTCTTTTAGTCTCTTACTTACATTTTTAAATTACCCTGAAAATTTTGACTGGCAAGCAGTGGTGATAAAAGCAGATCCATTGGTAAAAGATCAACTCTGATATTCAAGTCAGAGACTTGTTGCCTTCTAGAAAAATATTCAGTGCCTGGTAATCTCAGCAATGGTTGCGTGTTTATTTTTTTTATTTATTTATTTTTTTTTGGGGGGGGGGGGGGGGGGAGGGGAAAAATTATTACCTCCCCTGAATTTGAACAAATATTCAGTAAAGTTTTCTGTCAAAAATGGTACTGAACTTCTTCTTCCATTCTGTAACCTTTATTTGTATCAAGAAGAATATGCTTTACAAAGAAGAGGTTTTGCAAAATTTTTTGTTGTGATTTCTGCAGTTAATTGGTTTTCCATGGTTGATTTCTGTGTTCTGTTTCCAGATTCAGAAAGTGATTCAGGAACACATTCTCACTTAACAGAAGAGGTTAGTACTACATCATCATTTGTATCATCAGACATGGGTAATGCTGCAAACATTTGTTATATATAAAGATATTGTATATATTTATACACACAATTTTGTCTACCTTGTCAGCCATCACTTTCTTCATTAATAAATAAATATATATATATGGGGTCTGTTGGGGATATTGGACACTTTGTGCCAAAAGGTCACTAGGGCTTTCTATGGTATTATTATTCTGTGATATAGGCATTTTTTATGTATGTTTTTCGTTGATATTTTATAATGATGTTTATATTCTGTTTTGTTTTTGTAAATGGGGGTTTGATAAATTAGAGTAAAGCCTCAGCGTCCCCTGCATGGGATGCCTTTATTGTAAAGTGACTGGCTGGTAGAATGCTTTCAATGTTGCCATTAGTGTTGTTTCAGCGGATCTTTTATGTGGATCGGAGTTGTAGTCTTGATTCGGCTCTTTGCAATGCGCTGGATCCTATAAACATTGACTAAATTACTTTTTTTCTGTGAACTCATTTTCATGTTAAATTTTTGCCATTTTGATAAGGAGCGTGTGAGTCATATGGGCTCTGCCCTTCTAGTTTTCTTATTTCTTCTTTTTATGAATATTTGTAGTACCCCCCGACCTGTGTTCTATAGAACATGATTTCAGTACTCTTCTGACTGATTTGTTTACTTTCCTTATTGTGACTTAGCTGTTGTAATATTTTACACACATACTTCTGCTACTTTCTCTTGTTTTTTTCTTATTGTTAAACCCTTGTTCAGGTTGAAAAGTGTCAGCATTTGGTTAGTGGTTGTACGATGATTATTCTTGATTTCTTCATGCCACGTTATTGTGAAGTTATGTATCTCTCCCGTACTGATGAGGAATGCAGATGTTGTTGAACTGATTTTTTTTTCTCTGGCACTACAGGAAATAAACCGAAATGCCGAAGAACTTATTACAGAAGAGGAGAAAGAAAGGAGAAAAGCAGACAAACGAAGAGCCAAAAAGAAGGTGAGAAATGCCAATTGCTGTATTGTGGTTAGCCAAACAATCATTTTAATCGGTTGTGTACAGGATAGCGCTGGTTTACAGGTACTATGTAATAGTATTTTAAGTAAGAGCTTTGGACAGTGCAGTGCATTTGATGCTGCCAGTTCATAAATTGTATTGAACAGCTGTATTAACTACAGTTTGTCCATAGAGAACTAGGAATTTCCACTGAAGCCACGCAACTTTGCATTCTGAATGCTTAATTCCTATTTTGACTATGTTTTACCGAGTCCAGGTTGCGATTCAACTTTTTTCACCATCTTTTGCATATCACGTTCAGAGGCAAAGCTGCCCGCGATAAGTACAACGAGGAGCCAGCAGTGCTGCCTTTGTTTCATGTGCATTGAGTCTAGAGTGCGAATATTCTCTGTGCTGGCATCGAAGTCACTGAGCACGATTTAGCGTCTTTGACCATGAGCAAGATGGTGACAGGGAGGTGCGTAGATGACACCGTCATAAAACCGACGATACGATAATGTTAAAATATTGTGTTGGAAAGACAAGGCACCGTCAGTGAAGAGAAAGAAAAAGACTTTCCCAACGTTTTGGCAAAATACCAAGAGACAGCATCAAGGAAAATAAAATTCTATGCACATTGCACTCAGTGAATTTAATATTTAAAGCTTCCCCCCCCCCTCCTCCTCCCCTCCCTCTCCTTTGTGTGCTCACGTGGCCATTTGTTCCAAGATTATTATCTTCTTCTCTATAGCAAAGTTGAAAAACTATCCATTCAGGTATTAGACTACCCATTGTGGGCCCCAGACTACTCATTTGACACCGAAGGGTAAAACAGGTCTAATAGAATAATAAGGGTATTTATATAGCGCTGATGTCCAAAAGTGACTTGTGGAAGATCATGATTTCATCTGGCACAATAAGCACCTCTTTGAGATTGTATGTGCGCTGTACTTGTGTTTATGATTGTATAGGGAATGGAATTTCCTATCGGGTTTAACCTACTGACTTTGCACGTTCTTGTCTGCAGCGAAGGAAAGAACGCAAGAAGCAAGAGAAACAGGAACAAAAACAGGTGAATATCTTTTTTTTGTATTTCCATAATAATATAAATATCTAGTGATAAGGATAATATCTGAAAATGTTTTGAAACTGGTGCCAGGTACTTTATTTATGTCGTTTAATTTTGCACTTTGTCAAAGGTTAAATGTCACTGTGCTTCATCATTTTCTAAATACGTTTTGAACTGTATCTTAAAAATGGCTGAACTGATTTTCATAATTGTTTCTTGCAGATAATTGAGATAGTGGCCCATCCTTCCATGTTTTTATTTGTGCTTCTTTAGGATAAAGCAGAGGCACAGCACCGCCACAAAAATTAAAACGTTTTGAAAATACTGATTTTCCTCTGTGTGTGTGAGTGCCTGGAAATGCATTTGAATGCCTTGCCACCTTGTTTAATTTTCAGACACATTTTATTATAAATGTAAGTAGGGAGGTATTGTTGATGTTAATATATATGTAAGTAGAAAGTTGCTGTTGATGTTAATGTATGTTAGTAGGGAGTTGCTGTTGATGTTAATCTCTCATGAGATGGCTACTACCTTGACTGTGTGTCCAGCTAGCTGTGATTATTTAATCATTACTAGTTGATGGTACTGCTGCCACAGTTCCCACTGCTATAATATCATCTTGCCATATAATGACACGGTAGTGTTGTTATTTTATAATAAAGTTGTTGTTTTTCTCATCCCCTGCTTTGTTGTATTGTTTTACATTGGTTACAGGATAAGGGCAGAAAAAACAAAAATACAAATGGTGGTACTGCTGACCAGGAAAACAAAAAGCCCGATTCGAAGTAAGTGATTTTTTAAACTTGATTTTATTTTAGTTTTACCCTTTATTTGAGGTGATTGTTAACATCAGACGTTTTATTCAATTCAATTCTGTATTTTAACGTCTGTTCACGTCCATGTGATTGCAGACCACACAGTCCTTTCTCACTACATGCAACCAAATCTAATCACTTAAAATTGAAATATAACCATAGAAACCATCATCATCATCATCATCATCATCATCATCATCATCATCATCATCATCACCATCACATTTAGTCCGTGAATGTTGACTATCATATTCTGGTGTTCATGGTATGTGGGAGGAACATTGGGAGGTGAATGACAACAATAGTGATGATGATGGTGGTGGTGGTGGTTTACTCACAAAACTTCAGACTGTCAGGAGAGAGGAAAACAATTTACTTTATATCATACAATACTTATACACAGGCTGGGGAACTCTCCTCGGATCCGCGATATTCCGAGGAAAGGTAACGTCACTCCCGAGAAAATTAAATAGAGGTCCGAGAAGAAAAAAAACAACACAATCTCTCCAAGTTCCAGTCTCGATCCATGTCCGTGTCCAGCTTTTTTTTTCTCGTCACTAAAAGTGCCTCCTTCGCCCACTATTGTTACATCGAATTCACTGCCCAATAAGGCTTACTAGCATCACTTTACTACAGCGGGCGAAGGCGATGTTGCACGTTTGGAGGTTCACGTGAAGTTCAGTCCTTTGTCACTGTCCGCCATTGTTAGTTTATTATCACTATACTATCATGTCGTGTGTTTCACGTATTATTAACTGCAGAGACCCTTTTGAAGAAGGGGAAATCAACAACAGGTGGAAATGGGAATGGCTTGAAAAGATGGCGAAAGTCGGTGACTCGGAACAGCGTGTTGGTAATTGTTTTAGAAAAGTAGATAAACCTGGCATTGCGCGCTGTATTCTTTGCAACAAAGAATTGAGCTACGCGAATCGTGGTCTGACACTACTACTACTACTAATGATAATGTCCTTATGAACACATGATGAATATTATGAAAAACATCCACGTTTATCTCTCACAAAAAGCATTCTTTTTGGGTTTTACATGCTATAAAATGTTCAGCTTCTGGGGGGCAAAGCCCCCCAGATCCTCCCACCGGGACTTCGCCCCTGGACCTCACCAGGGGCCTTATGGCGGCCCCTGGACCCCGGCCGGATTTCAGAGATTTTTGCTTTGGACTGTTCCCCAGCCTGTATACAGTATCTTACATTAATTTTCTAGAATACATTAGTCGTATTTTTTTATGTATTCACAATGGTATTGAATATTTGTTGTGCAGAGATGTTAGCGAGTCGTCATCAGATGACCAAGCTGTGAGTCTCATTCACTTTTTATCAGTGTGTGTGTGTGCATGTGTGTGTGAAAGGGAACATTATTTTCCTATAATGCTTTGGCACAGTGTTTCCCTTCCTCCCTCTTCTGTACTTGTTTCTTCATCTTCTTATAACATGGATACTGTCTCTTAATGTTGTCAGGACTTTGATCCCAATTCAGCATTTTTCACCAAAGCAATCAGCAAGAAAAAGAAGGCCTCGACAGACTCCACACAATCCTCAAGGAAGGAGAATAAAAACGTTGAACAGAATGGAGCCCATGTCGGGGAAGAAGAGGTAGGTGGTTGTTGTTGATGCCTGTGTTTGTGCACGTATTCTGTCATAAACCTCCAAGCGTGATTTACTATTTTATTCATCTGATATCGCATTATTACCAGAAGATTCGTAAAAACTTCACACGAGTTTGCTAACAGTTCTCGGACATTTCAATTCCACACATACACACACACTATCGTATTCCTTACCTCCTCGTTCACTCAAGTTGAGCGACAGAGAAATGTCACAACACTTAAAAACATACAAGTAGCAGAAGAAGTTAAGAATAACACGAATATGCTTTTTGATATTTTTATAGCTCTCTCTTTCATACATTGAACTAACATTGAATAAATATAATTCAAGACGTTAACTTCAACCTAAGTAATTTAACCAGCACTATATTTCACAAAGTAAACATTATCAAACCATTTAGTCCCTAATAGTTTTCCTAATTATTCAATCTTCAAACACATTTTCTTGACCATTACATGTAGATCGTTTTCAAATGCACAAACAGTAATAGTTCTTTTACCATATATTTTGAATCCCCCACAAATAACACATTATTTTCACCTAACACCACAACTATAGCATTCACACTTATTTACACATACTCACCCATCCACCACAACTAACACACTATTTTCACCTAACACCACAACTATAGCATTCACACTTATTTACACATACTCACCCATCCACCACAACTAACACACTATTTTCACCTAACGCCACAACTATAGCATTCACACTTATTTACACATACTCACCCATCCACCACTACACCTATCCACTATAGTTCATTCACACTTGTAGTACTCGGTCACAATCACCAAGAGAGAGGAATTTATTTCTCCTGGGAACCTAGTTTTATTGATTATTCTTTGACTCGTCACACCTAGTGAGTCTACTAATTAAAAAAAGTTCGCTAATAAGAAAAGATAATTCATAGTTCAAATTCTTCCGCCTATGATTTCATTCATGCTGACTGTGCTAGCTAACATCAGTCCACCAAAATACTTGATGCACTGTAAATTAAACAATTCATCTCATGACAAGTCCTATTTGTGTGGGGAGGGGTGAGAGGGGTTGCATTCTGCATTTGACGCTATGTGATAGGTCTTGTGGGAACTCTTATTGATCAAGGAAGGCCATTGCTTCTCCATTTCGTGTTGATTTGATTTTTCTTGTGTTTTTTGTTTCAGGTTGAGGTTGATTCAACAGTACTTCGGAGTCGACAGTTGGCAAGTAAGTCAAAGGATAAACTTGTTAACTTCAGGAGCCTTAAATGTTGTGCTTTTCAATGAATAGTAAAACTGCTTTGATATGAAATGTCCTGTTCTGTTATTGTATTGTCCACTGAAAGGTGATTATAAAAAAATCTTAATGTTGAAATTGTGACAGTAATGTTGATTTGTTATTTCTGGCTGAAATGTATTCGTCACCCATGCAGTTGAAATTCAGGCTAGTTTTTGTTTTTGTGTGTGGAAAGCACAGCAGTCATTGTGCCACCTAGGACAAGATAGATTAGGATCAGAGTGCGGCAAGATGTTTCTCTTGAAGTTTGGCTGAGAATGGTGTTTTAACTGGTTACTGAAGACTGTACTCAAGTAGTAAAATAATCATATTGATGTTTTAGTGCCAAGTAGCATGATGTTTGATTTGTGATTATGTTTGTGCGTGTGTTTCAGTACGAGGCAATGAGATGGCTCAAGTAGAAGAGTATAATGCTGCAATACAACTTTTTACAGAAGCCATATCCTTGGACCCTAAAGATTTTCGGTGAGTGTATACATTTGGTTTTATTTTAACAATAACGCTATTTATTTATGAGGTGCCTATTCCTGGAAAAAGAAAGAAAACAGTTCCAAGCTGACATCACCCACTGCCACTTGTCCATGTGATGCACACTGATGTAAGAGACAAAACGTGGTCAGGGAAAGTGAGATGGAAAAAGAGGGGGAGAGGAGGTCCAGGTCCAAAACATGGTTGGAGGGTGGAGAGATAAATGAGAAGAAAGCATGATGGAGGGGTATCAGGCCTGCCTACCATCCCGGAGTACCCGTATTTGTCCCGGAAACCTAGTAAAACTGATGAACAGTCCCGGAAATACGATTTTCGCCGTGGCGTCCCGGAAAAAGAAATAGAGCAGACGACAGACATTTTGCGCCCTCTAGTCTCGCGTTGAATTTTATGCACTGATGATCGCGCTCTCCCGAGATTTTTCAGTCACGCGCATGCGCACAATCACCTGACAAGTTCGAAAATGGCGACAAAGAGGAAGGCAGCATCTGACACTCCCGGCGAAGCCACACAAAAGAAATGCAGCTTGAATTTGAAAAGTACCAGAGCACAGATATTAATTAGTGTGAGGTCGAAGGTCAGTTCGATTCAACCTGGAGAGAGATCAGCAAACTGCAGGAAGATGGTGAAATTATGTTCAAGTATTTGCCAATGGTGATGCTATCCATACTTACTATACCTCACTCCTCTGCTCATTGTGCGAGAGTTTTCTCCCTTAGAAAAAAACAAGACAGAATTCAGGGGTAGCATGTCAAGAGAAACCCTTGGATTGTTGCCAAGTCTAGGCCAGGGTCAGCTTTAGAAAGAACATACAGTGACAGAGATCTGAAAGATCTGAAGCAGGCCTACCATAGGTCTCTGCAAGGACAGTCTAACTAGAACTTTGACAATCTTGAATATAGTGTTGTATATAATTGAATAGTTACCTTGGCTTAACTGGAAATGTGTGTAAATAACAATGCTTAGTTTACATTAGCCAAGTGTTAAAGACCAGACCAATGACTTGGTTTTTTTGCCAAGTCTAGGCCAGTGAATTTCTGAACTGCTTCATTACTTAATAAGAATGTAAGCTTTTTTTTTTTTAATTTTCTGTGTTATGTTTTAATTTTAAAATTAACATATTGATTTAATAATTTTTATTGCTGCGTTTGAAAAGACTGAAACTTGTCGTGGAATGACCTGTCCCTGGAAATTGGTCTCTGTCCCTGTTTTCTGTAAAGCCTGTCCCTGGAAGCTAAAGTCGGGGGTAGGCAGAACTGGGGTAGGCTAGAGGATTACTGCATGTCGTGGAGGAGACGAGTTTTGCCATTGGTTTTGAATGTGTCCATATTGAGTTGGCAGTGAAGTGAAGTGAGGCAAGGAATTCCACGTGGAGAGACCAATATCTGAAAAAGCCTGTGAGCCAGCTGAAGGCCGTTTGAAATGCGGGATGCAAAGCAGAGATCTGTCAGAGGAAAAGTGCAGGATGCGTGATAGAGTGTACAAGCTGGAGGATTGTGAAAGCGTAAAATGATTGGAACCTTTGATAGAGCTGGCTGTGCTTGCATGTTTGTCTTCATTTGCCTCGGTTGATGAGTGTGTGTTTGTATTTTGTTTCAGATTTTTAGGAAACCGATCATATTGCTATGATAGACTACAACAATATGAAAAGTAAGTCGTTATATGTTTTCATTGATGCTTTTTGCATAGATTCTTTCTTTCCTACTTTTGCTGTGGGTTTGTATCTTCCTACAGCATTGTTTAATAGTGTGTTTCAGGTTGCTTTGCAGGTTGTTTTAGTTTTTGGTAGGTGATGGTCTTGTACTCTTCTGTCCACCTATAGTGGATATTGGTGACGATGAAATGCTTGACCGGGGTGAGATGTGTTTGTTTCAGAGCATTGAAAGATGCAGAAAAAGCTATAAAACTTTCCAAAGATTGGCCCAAAGGTTATTTTAGAAAAGGAAGAGCTTTGGCAGGGTTGTGTGTAAGTATCTGCTTTCCTTTCTGCTGTAGTAAGCCGTTGTATGTTTATACTGCTGGTTCAGTCATATTGTGAGTGAGTTTTATTTATGACCCAGCCCTTTACACCTGTTCCCCCCCCCCACCCTCGCCTCACTCATTTCATAAAATAAATTGATATTTTTTGCATTTTATGAGCAAGACACCCGGCTTAATTGAAAACTCAAATAACGTGAATGGTTCTGTGTAGCCTACAGATTTTGTGTCAAAAATACTTATAGTTCCTGTCAAGCTGTAGAATTGGAAACAGTAATACACACCTCTGCTGCTGATCATCATTTTAATGATGGTGGTGATGATGATGGTAGTGATGATGATGATGAATAGCTGATTGATAACAAAACAGTTGTTAAATAGACTATCATTAGTGAAATAGTAGTTTTTTTTTTAATAGTTCTTTTTCCATTATATGCTGTTTGTTTTGTTTACAGAAATTTTCTGAAGCGGAAGAATCGTTTTTACAAGTGTTAAAACTGGACAAAAACTGTGAAGAAGCTGTTAATGAACTACAACAAGTTCGAACAAGACAGTTGACTGTGAGTTTTTCATGCCTGCAACACTTTTCTTCCTTAGAATGCAGTGGCTGGAATACTTACTGCTGTTTGCTTTTACTGGTTTAGTCTGTGCTAGTAACGGAACTACTAGGACTGCAACCCTAGATGTTTTCAAGATTGTTTTTAACTGTGAATTCTATTTCAAACAGTTAGGTTCCTTCCCTATCTAGTGCCAGACAGCCAGGACTTCATCCAGTGGTCTTCATATGCTGTTGAAAATCGGTCACTTGATTTTTGTAGCAAAGTCCAGCTGATATACACTGACAAACTGAGAACACAGCCGTATATGTGGCACAAATCCATCCACTCCAGACACTCACAGCGGATATGGGGGGTGGGAGGGGGGGGGGGAGAGATCTTTCCTATCATTCTTTTTACCCCTTGGGGTCATGAGCAATCTTGCCACTGTAGATTGTTCTAACCTATAAAGGGAAAAGTGAAAGCCCCAGTTGAAAACCTGTCTTTCCTTTATAGGCATGACCGATTCACTGCGGCAACAGTACCCCCGTTGGAGTGCCGGGGGTTTCAGTATAAATAGTATCCCCACTTTCTGGAAATTTAGTGCTTTAAATTTCCACTGTCGCTGTCTTCCTCATTTGCTCTTTCCCATTCCTGATCTGTCCTATCACTCTGCTATACTATCTTCTTCTTCACTAGATCAGTGACCTACCTTTTTTCTTGAAAACTCTCCCTGGACAAGACTCCTTGTTTGTGTATGAGGTCTGTTGGATCAGCTTGGGAGTATTGGACGCTTTCTGCCGGGTGGTCACTAGGGCTTCCTATGATGTTATTAGTTAGCAATATAGGCATTTTATATGTATGTGTTTTGTTGATAATTTATAATGATGTTTGTATTCTATTTTGTTTTTGTAACCGGGGGTTCGAGTAGTTGGGGTAAAGCCTCAGCCGTTCCCTGCGTGGGATGTCTTTATTGTAAAGTGAGTGGCCGGTGGAGGGCGTTCAGTTTTCCCACTAGGGTTGTTTCGGCAGATCTTTTTATGCGGATCGGGGGTTGTCCGGTCCTGATTTGGCTCGGAAGAGTCCGCTGGACCTAAAGCAACAATTAATCAATCAATCAATCAATCATTCTTTTTTTCCTGGAGGATAGCATCAAATGACGATTACGTCCAACATGCTATCATTAACCATCCCCCCCCCCACCCTTCCCCACTCCCATCTCTGTAGGTAAGACAACTGCAACCTGCATTTTATGCAAATGCTTTGTCCTCCCCCATTCTATGCTAGTTTAGCCCTGTGCACAATTTATGATAATGCTGAATTTGCCTGTGTTTGAGGTTTCAGTGCTTAGTACTTCCTGGAGTTGATGCAGCGCGTGTATGTGTGCAGGACATGGGCTTTTCACCTGGTCAGGCACTGGCAGCTATTAAAAAACATTCCACAGTTCAAGCAGCACTGGAGGCTCTTTTAGCAGCAGGTTAGAAATCTTGTTCATCCCTGTGTTTCAACCCTTATCTTACCTTGGAGGCTTCTCATACAGGCAGGGAGCCAGCCTACTATTCGTAAGCTCCCTGTGGGAACCAAGGGTACCGTCAGCTGATATTGAAGTGGCTGTGATGGTTGCTAAAATGTTTCTTTTCTCTTGACTTGATCAAGACAGTATATTAGCTACGTACTGCTGTGTTTGGAAGACAAAGGGCTATTCACATCAGCATGAAACAATACAAATATTATCTATTGCAGAACTTGTCTATTCACATAGCCATACTTTCAACTCAATTTCATCAACATTTTCCCAATCTCTCTTCTCACTCCCCCCCCCCCCCTCTCTCTCTCTCTCTCTCTCTCTCTCTCTCTGTCTCTTCCCTCTCCCCTCCCCAAATGTCCAGGTTTTTACAAATCTGTGCAAGATGAGTCCTAAATACTCCAAAAATGAAATTTACAACCAAATAAAAGTTGTCCGTCCATCCATCTGTCTCTCCGCCTTCTGCCGTCTGGACGTAAAAAACTTGCAAGTGGATTAATATCTCAGAACCTATTTTGACTATCACAACCAAACTTGGTAAGATGGTGTATATCCATGAGACCTCATAAATGATCAGTGAATGAATGACTTCATTTCAAAGGTCAAGGTCACAGGGTCAACAAATGTTGATAAAAAAAATTAACATTTTTTGCAAATTTTCACTTTTTTTCTATTGAAGTTAGGATTTTTGTAGGCACAGGGTTGCCAACCACTACGGAATTTCCGTAGTTTACTCCAAAAATGAATACGCGGCTACGGAGCTACGCAAATCGAAAATTTACTACGGAAAGTCAATTTTCGACGATAGTATTACAGTTTTAACGAGTTTTATTGAGCGCCTGTGCCTCCCGTAGCACCTCAAGGTCACGGTCATTCGGTTTACGTGCACGGTGTAATAGATCACGCTCCCAGTGCATGTTAGGAAATTCGACCAATCACCGTGAAGTGGTTTTGCAAACGGCCAATCGGTGCACAAAACCTCGACCTTTCTGTGACACTTTCGTTTCCGGGTCACGTTCTACAGCGCGAGAAGAAAAGTTTGTGTGCGGCGTATTTTGAATCCATAATGCCAAAAAGAAAGAAAACTAGCGATGAAAGCCCAGAAAAAAAGAAGAGGACAGCAAATCAAGAGTACAGGAAAGAGTATTCTGAAAAATTTCCGTGCATTACTGCGTCATCGAGATCAAAACACAGCGTGTATTGTACAGCGTGCTTGGCAGATTTTAGCATTCAACATGGCGGCTTCCACGATGTGCACGCGACACGTGAATGGCAATCGTCACAAAAGTCGTTGCCCTGATCCAGAAAAGTTAGTCCCAGTTCAGTCGGTAGCCACCTTCTTCAAGCCCGATATGGATCTCTCAATAATTCGTGCGGAAACACTCTTCACGACCTTCGTTGCAGACTGTGTATGCATGTCTTCGTAAAAAAAAAATGCGAGGACGTATGGCTACGGAAAATGTCATAAAACTACTGAAATTCAGAATTTTTACTACTGAAACCTTTTTGGGGGGTTGGCAACTCTGGAGGCATGATAGGTATCAATTAGAGCTGTATACTGTGGGTCAAAGTCGTACCGGTATTACCGCGGTATTTTTAGGTCGTATCGGTATTTCGTACCGGTATACCGCGATTTTAAGTGTTACAATCAAATGGGATATGGCACTGACAGTAGTGACCGACGCAAAAGAAAGATAATCATACACTTCAAAACAGTTTCAAAGAACCACATTTCCATAGAAGCTGAAACTTTATTATTGCTTGAATGCCTTCAAAACAAATTATTATAAATCACTGTTTATAACATCAGCAAACTTTAAACCATCCCAAGGTCAAGGTCATCCCAAGGACAAATTGGGCTAATACAACTTTTGTTGTAGTTAATTTGATAGCACATGAGGGTATTAGGAGCAGGAGGTCAAGGTCACCTCAAGGTCAAGAGCATAGAAAGATTGAAGTCGGTATTTCTTCGCATTTTAATGCCACCGTTTCATTTTGTTTTTTCTGGGCACTAATTTTCTTGTTGAATATTGCAAGCTCCATAAGGAGCGCATAAGTCATATGGGCTGTGCCCTTCTAGTTGAGAATTTGACCGCAAGAGATCCCGAAATTGTGTCAACAGAAATTGAAGAAAGCTTGGGCAGGAAACTTCCAGTAGGAATGTACCACTTAATTGTCACAATATCAGTTAATGTGGTGCATGATTACATTCATGCAGCCTTCTCCTTTTACCGCAACTAGTTTCATTCTCGCCAAAATCAAGTTATCCATCGCTATTTACTCCAACACTGCCGGGCTGTTCTGCAATATTTTGACTTGGCCCTTCCGAACATCTTGCAACTTACTGTTTGCTTTCGCTGTGTTTTTGACAGCCAGTCACAATCAGGATAAGAAAACCTAACAACCAACAGGAAGGCGAAAAACCAGGCTTTTCAATGAGTATAGCACGAGGTATCTTTCGTCGTAAAATTCCTTTGGAGTTGTCTTGAAATACACCGCTATCGGAACTACGAGCAGAGGAGTCTTTGGTATAATCTCGTCCATACACGCCTTAGGGGTATTTGACATATTAGCATCTCTGCTTGCCTGCGCATATTTGGTAAGATAAGGGTTAAACAAAATTGCTGTAACAATTTGTATCATCTCTTTTTGCAGACACAAGTGCCAGAGATGGCACGCAACATCTGACTTTCTAATAATAATAATTAAACAGGATGTTATTACACATTTTCATCACTCGAACTCAAAAGCGCGGGTTGGTGGTCCACCTGAACTGTGAAGTGGGTCCCATACAGGTAGAGTTGAAACTTCTGTATGGCCCAGACTAGTCCAAGGCATTCTTTCTCCGACGTGGCGTAGTGGGTCTCGGCGGGTCTCAATTTTCTGCTGGCGTAGGCGACAGGGAATAGCGTCTCTGCATTCTTGGGGTCGCGCTGTAGCAGTACTGCTCCGAGGCCTAAGTCGCTTGCGTCGGTGCGAAGAACGAATGGCTGAGTCAAATCGGGTAGGTGGAGTACTGGCGCCGATGTCATTCTGTCCTTGAGTGTTTGGAATGCTGTCTCGCATTCGGCTGTCCATACGACTTTGTCCGGGGCGATTTTCCGGGTTCCATTTGTCAGTGGTACGGCGGTGCTGTTGTAGTTGTGGATGAGCTTCTTCCGCGATGGCGATGGCCATCCATGTGTGTGTGCTGGGGGTCGCTGGTCGGTCCGTGTATTTCTTGAGGCGATCGATGTGGTGGTATCGGGCTCTCCCGTTTACCTCTACTTGGTAGACTGTCTTGGATTTCTTGGCAGTCACCCGGTACGGTCCTCTCCAAGCGATGTCCAGCTTGTTGGTTCCACTTGGAAGTAAGAGTAGCACTTGATCGCCGACTTGCAGTTCTCTGTCCTTCGCGTGGCGGTTGTAGTACTTCGCCTGACGGGCTCTTGCCTTCTTCAGTGCTTCACCAGCTTTCTTCCACGTTGCTTTGATGGTTTCCTGCAGGTCTGCGACGTACTTGGTGGCACCTCTTGGTGTGTCGTCTATCTTGGCTTCCGTCCAACTTCTGCGTAGGGCTTCTAGCGGTCCTGCTAGAGGTCTGCCGAATAGCAATGTTGACGGGGTGTAGCCTGTGGCTGCATGGGGCGTTTCTCTGTATGCGAACAGTGCCGCATTCACGTAGGTGTCCCACGCTTCTGGATTGTCGTCGGCGACTTTCCTGAGGATGGTGAGAAGGGTTCCATTCAGTCTTTCTACTTGTCCGTTGCTGGCGGGGTGGTATGGTGGTGTGCGAATGTGATGAACTTGTATCAACTCAAACACGTCTTGCATCAGGCGGCCGGTGAACTGAGATCCGTTGTCCGTTCTAATGCTGTCCGGGAATCCGACTCTGGTAAAGATGGCGATGAGTGCATCTGCAATCTTCTTGGTGTCGATCGCTGGCAACGGGACTGCTTCGCACCACATCGTACATGCGTCGACGAGTGTGAGTAGAAATCTGTTCCGCTTCTTGGTCATGGGCAGTGGTCCTTTTATGTCTACTGAGACTTGCTGGAATGGCACGCCGACTACGACCGATGGTCCTAAGGTAACTGGTACGGTGTGATGTCGCGGGGAATATCGTTGACATTGGTGGCAAGATTTCACGTAGCGCTTGACATCCTCCGTGATTCCTGGCCAATAGTAGTGTGCGCTGATTCTCTGCACTGTGGCTCCAATTCCCATGTGTCCGCTGAGTGGCATGCTGTGGCCTAGTTCTAGTACTTGGGCTCGAAGGGTGGCTGGTAGTACTAGTTGGGTGTGATCTCCATCTCCTTGTCGATGAAGAATTCCCTCTTCCATGTAGAAGTCTCCCTTGTGCGGGGGTGTGTGCGCCTTGGGTAGCTTCTGGAAGCACTTCGCTATCGAGGTGTCTTCTTTCTGTGCTGTTTTGATCTCTTCGAGTCCTGGATTCGGAGCGAACTCGGGCTGGGGTGGTTGGGTTTTAGCTTGGGCCCTGGTTTGCACTGCAGCTATCTCTACAGTTTTAGGGGGCGTGCCTAAGAACACATACCTACAACCTAGCACTAGATCATACAGGGGTTTCTGTAAAACAGCTGCTTGGATTCGTCCTGTGACGTACCTACTCTCTACTTCGATCCAAGCTATTGGGCAAGTAGTCGTCGGTTTCGTCAAGTCTGCTCCTTGTAAGTCGACTGTCTTGTCTGTCAAGTCCGCGCGCGATACAAGAGATTCGCTAACTATCGCGTCGTATGATAGACCTGTGTCATACAGACAGTTCGCTTCTTTTCCGTTGACCTTGACCGTGTCTGTCACCGATGGGTGATCTCCGATTGTGTGTGGCTTGTTACCGCTACTTTGAGTTAGAACTCTGTGCGCTGGCCGGCTTTCGCGCTCTTCCCTACGTTGTGCGGCCAACTTGAAACATTCTGCGGTGGAGTGATTGTTTCTGTTGCAGAACGAACAATACCGTCTCTGTTCTGCGGGACCTCTTTTCCCGAATTCCGTGTTGGGTCCTTTATTTTGCCCAGGTCTGGGGTTATTCGGCTTATTCGCGGTGCGCTCTTCCCGGTTAGGGCTTCGTTTCTGTGCCTCTTTCCCGTTAGGCTTTAGGTCTCGCCTGAAGCTCTTGGCTTCTCCGTGTGCGGCCACGTACCTATCTGCGACCTTGACCAGATCTTCTAGTCTTTCCGCGCCCTGCTCTACTGAGAATGTTCTCAGCTCGGGGGTCATGGTTTCCCGTAGCTGTTCCCATACTAACAGTTCTGTCAGTCCATCATACGTCTTAGCCGTGGCTGACTGGCTAATCCACTTATCCAGCATTGTGGACAACCGATCCGCGAACTGCGCATAGCTCTCTCCTTTCACTCTCCGATTGGTGCGGAATTTTTTGCCGGTAGCATTCTCCTGTTAGTTCGAATCCCGTTAGGAGTGCCTCTTTTACTTTGTGATAGTCAGTCACTCTGTCAGTCGGTAGCTTACTGTAGATGTCATAAGCCTTTCCTCTAAGCCCTTGACTAAGCTTAAAAGACCAATGAGTGGGATCTAGTTTGTACTCTGTTGCTAGACGCTCAAACCTAGTCAGATAGAGATCTAGACCTTCTTCTCTCTCATTGAATGTTCCCAGTGGAAATGACATTCCTTGTACAGGGTTGGATGCTACCTCTAGCTGATCTGAGTGGGGAGGGGTTGAGGAAGAACTTGAAGCTCCTGATCCTAATCTCCTCAGCTCTAACTCATGCTGTCTGTCTTTTTCCTTTTCTGCCCTTTCATACTCCCATCTCCTACTTTCTGCTTCTCTCTCTGCTGCTAATGCTGCCTTCTTCTGTTCTCTTTCTGCCTCTAGCTCTAATTTCCTTGTTTCTCTCTCTGCCCTCTAATTTCTTCTGCTCTGCTTCTAGTTCTGCTTTTCTCTGTTCTGCTTCTATTTTCTTCGCCTCTCTTTTTGCTGCTCTCTCTGCCTTAGCCTCCTGTTTCTCTACCTCTGCATTTATATACGCAATTAGGTCTGCCCCTGCTAAGTGTAAAGCTTCTCCTAGTTCCTTGAAACGCAATCTCAAGGCCACTGGGTCCGACATTGTCAAAAGTGTCTATGAACAACCTCTGAATCACGTGGAATACACAAGCACTAGCAATATTGCAAGTCAATAAAAACAATGCAAAGACCATACAATTCGTAATCAATAATAGAATAAAACAAGAGTCAAATGGCATACAACAGTTATTTAAGCAAAACCTGCAAAAGAACAATGCAACATACAGGCACAAAAATATTTGAAGCAAAAAAGTTTTTAACTAAAGAATAGTGCACCAAAACTGATCAGTCCTTGTTTCAACTATCCTGTTATTCTACTACTACTGTTATCTAATTTTATTGTACTTAGATCCGGTTATACCCAATTCCTATTATACACAGATCCTGGCTAGGCTCGCCAATTATAGTGTCACGTGGGGTTTATGGGCTCTGCACAATGGAATTATGAACCCTCACGTTTATTCGGTGGGAACTGCTAGTAAGTCACCCTATGAATTACTTTAATAAATTTATTTGTTTAGCTCGTTCTGTGTTAAGGTTGGGGTACAGAGATAGATAGAAAAATGGTAAAAGATTACTGTCACACTAGCTTTCACACGGCTATGAATCATATGTAGTCCAGCCACTTGATAACAGTTAAAATCACACATTTATTTCTTCTACTCTATACAAGATTCTCAAAGTACTAATCTAACTTAAAAAGTCTCAGTCAATGCTAATAGTTCGATCGCTGATAGTCTAGGCAGCTGTTATATCTTCATCGGGCACTTGCTATAAGTTTTCATGTAGATTGGACTACTGTGGTCCGTTTTACAGTTTCTGAAGAGTTGGACTACTGTGGTCCGTTTTCGATCAGTTTAAGTGCACTTCTGAGGAAACACTTAACTCCTGTATGGTGCGTTCGAAGTCCTTCTGTGAGGTAGCTTCAGGTGCACCTGTGTAGTTGTGTAGTTGGGTTCCCTTGCCACGCTGTGGGGTCTGACAGGGTGTTGTTCCAGGTTCGCTCTTTCCGACTTGTGCGGTAGAGGTTTCGCAGCCAACTCGCCGTTTCTGTGGAGTTGGGCGCACGGTATAGATCGCCTGCTCGTCTGTAATATAAGAGACGAAATTCTGCACAACCCTGAATAATCGGTTTGTGCAGAGCGTCTCACTGAAAGCCAAAGTAGCCCTCAGTGATAGCTCCACATCTCTATACATAAGCGACGAACATTCTGCTACTTCCGGGGTCCACTGGAATCTCAACTCTAAATTCCTATACATACATAAATATCAATCGTGTCTAACTATACACATACAGAAGTAATAATAATATAAACATTCAGTGGTACAGCCACTGGTCTGCAAACATACATATAAGTTAAACAACAGTGGTTCCGTACGGGATGCAACATGGCGGCGCAACCGGTCGTGTTTCGCCACGTGTTCGGCTTTTCCACATGGTCACGCAAATTCGGATTAATAATTCACATTTATGCATAGCAAATTCTTCAAACATAATTTCAACAATAATACAAATATATCACGATGAAACAGAAGGGTGTTCATTTACCTGTTTGACAAGTTCAGGCCCGTGGCGACTCAAGAGAATTCTAAGATTCCTAAGTCCTGCTTCCTGGTCTATGTGTGGAGAGATTTCTCTGCCAGCTTTCTAGCTGTTAACACTTCGGTGTATTACTCCCAACTGACCAACGCTGTGTTAGGCTCGGACCCAGTCAAACTGGCTCCAACCGCTTAGCCTGCTTCTGATTGGTTAAAACGGTCAGATTCAAAGCTCAAGTGCTGAGTCACTACGCTGTGTGCTGCTGGCTCGCTGTGTGTACTTTAATTGCTGCTGTATAATATCCTAACTCTCTAATGTTACAATGACTACACAAGGCTGAATAGTCCATAGGCAGAGTTAAAACTAGCCAGTTCATGACAGTCCTACACAATAAAGTTATAGAAAACAATTGTTCTTCTGATGCCGAGCTTTTTTTTTCTCAGTGTATATGTCAACGCAAACTTCTGTTTAGTCCATGTTTATCGTTTTTACAGCTTAACAATCACTGAACCTCTGTGGAGCAAAATATTTATTTGTGACGTT
Organism: Oncomelania hupensis; assembly: GCA_036898135.1. Lineage (NCBI taxonomy): Eukaryota > Metazoa > Mollusca > Gastropoda > Littorinimorpha > Pomatiopsidae > Oncomelania > Oncomelania hupensis. The sequence goes on from CM072511.1 coordinate 160,654,162, forward strand.
CGTGTCAAAATGAACATCAGCTTCTCGAATGTGTGCAAAAGGGCATGTCTTGTTCGTAGACCTGGAACCACTTGGTACAAGTCTGTGTTGATGAAGGTTTGTACCTATTATGTAAGCTTGATGATGTTGTCTGCCTGCAGGTGATGATGCTTTAGCAGGGGAGGTTTATGTATCTGACGAAGAGGACTTTGCACCTCCACCCAAAAGTATGCCGTCCCTTCAACCCAGCGGTCAGCTACCCCAGGATAGCAAAATGGAGTCAGTATCGTCGCTTTTCTCTTTTCCTTGTTTCTTAATTCCTTTTTTCCTTTCTTTCAGTGTCTGTGTGTCCTGCTTGTTTGTGTAGTAACGTGGCAGGTTGGTTCTTCATCCCTTCTTCTGTCTTTTTCTGCCACGTCTTGCTTCTTTTTTTTCTTTTTTTTTTTGAAGAGGATTTGATCAACTCCCTGTGGTGTTGTCGTTGGGTTAGACTCTTTTATTTTATCCCTTGGTTTTTTTATTTGAGGGATTGTCTTTTGTTTGAATTGCTTTATACGTCCATATGTGTTGCAGCCCCAAAAATCCTGAAGGTTTGACGGCGTTGTGGGTTGGCAACGTTTTACCACAAGTCACAGAGAAACGCCTTACACAATTGTTTACTAAGTAAGTGCTTACTTGTTACCTTTCCTTAGCACAAGTTTACAGGCCTTTACTTCTTTATGGTCTTGAATGAATAATGTCTGCCAGCAGAGGCGAAAGAACAATGTTGACAAAATGATGTCGTATTAAATGTCACCATAGTTGGTTGATGCTGCTCCTTGTCATTGCTGTGTTTGTGTTGTTGTCATTTCAGATATGGTCCTGTTGTTAGTGTGCGGATGTTACCAGAAAAATACTGCGCCTTCATCAATTTTAAATTGAAAGAGTCGGCTGGCCGAGCTATGCAGTTTCTACAGGTAACAGCTGATTTTTGACTCTCATGCACAACGACCTGAGCCTGTGTACCAGCCCAAAAATTAAAAAAAGTTTCAGATTTTTTCAAATTTGCATGTGAAGTCCTAGATAGTCCAACAAGGACATCCACAACATGACCGATAAAAAAGGCTGCCACTGATGGAATTGCCATGAGTTAAAATATCTGTATTCTAAATATCATCAAAATCAGTTTAGCCGATTTTGAGATATACTGCAAAACATGTTTTACAAAGAATTGACCTCGGTGACCTTGAACAACACCATACAATACCACACTATAATACATCACCATACAATACAACACTATGATATCTCACCATATATATGACACAATACAATACAACAATACATCACCATTGTATTGTATGGTGTTGTGCAAATATGATGGCATGAGAAGCTGACCACAAAATAGGTTGGCATGAGAAGCTGACCACAAAATCCGTTAAGTGGTTCTTGAGATAGGGCATGCATGGAACCGGCAGACCGACCACCGTTTGGCTTGATTTGATTCCTATTTCAAAGTATTTCCAGATAATATTATCTGGGCATACACAAAATTAAGGAAAGATATGGGAGAGGAAAGGACAAAGAAAAGATCTTCCAGCAGTTGCTACTATACATTCAGGATGGACTAAAACCTGGTCAGTAACTAGGTTCTATAGTATTGTATGGTGTTGTATGTAAAGTGATATATTGTATTGTATGGTGTTGTATATATGATGACATATAATTGTATTGTATGATGATGTATTATAGTGTTGTATTGTATGGTGATGTATCATAGTGTTATATTGTATGGTGATGTATTATAGTGTTGTATTGTAAGGTGTTGTATGTAAAGTGATATATTGTATTGTATGGTGTATATATGGTGATGTATTATAGTGTTGTATTGTATGGTGATGTATTATAGTGTTGTATTGTATGGTGTTGTATGTAAAGTGATATATTGTAGTGTTGTATTGTATGGTGATGTATCATAGTGTTGTTTTGGTGGTGTTATATGTAGTACCGTGATGTATGGTAGTGTTGTATTCTTTGGTGACATATCATAGTGTTGTTTTGCTGGTGTTATATGTAGTACCGTGATGTATGGTAGTGTTGTATTGTTTGATGTATGGTAGTGTTATATTGTTTGGTGATGTATGGTAGTGATGTATTGTTTGGTGATGCATGGTAGTGTTGTATTGTTTTGGTGATGTTGTGGTATTGTTGTATTGTTTGGTGATGTATGGTAGTGTTGTATTGGTGATGTATCTTCATGTGTTATTATTGCAGAATAAAGAGCTGGAGGGCCAGCATTTGCTGATTCGTTTCCCAGACAATCCCCTCAATCAGACTGGCGGCAACATCACCATTCGCAAAACCACCACAAGTCCCACCACCACCACCACCACCGCCATGACTGCTGCGGCTGCTGCTGCCCCCAAAACACAGCCAGCTAAAGGGTGAGGGTTAGGGTTTGACTTTTGCCAACAGTAAATGCCTTTTATTGGAATGCTGTCAGGATGCTAACTCGGCTGATGGAACTCTTTTAGAAAATATTTTGTAGCCTGTTATCTTATTTTTTAGCTGAAAGATAAGAAAAAAGAGATTGAAGTGCAGCCACTTGAAAGGGTCTAGCGGCCAACCCCCACTTTCTCCCTGTCTCTCTCTCTCTTTCTCACTCCCGTCCCACTTCTCTCCCCTGTTGGATACAGGTAATAGCCTCAGGACAGCACAGATTGGTGAACTGCTGACTTTCTGTAAGGGTTCCATGAGCTTGAATGAAGTTTAGATTAGTACTATTTCACTAATACTTGGAATTCTCTAACACAAGGCTGCATGATGAAAGACTTCTCCATTGGTGTATTGCTATATAATGATTGAATGTACTGATGTGTAATTCAGAAAGCAAACATGGTTATTTAACTGGGGCGGATTTCATATTGAACTTAACAGCCCCTACCGACCCTATCAAGTAAAAGATTTTGCAACCATATCAGCTTGTTTGGGTCATGTGACAGGCACACAACCCCTGCTTTAAACTGATCAGGTTATCCTCTTCTTTTTGTGTGTGTGAAAATAATACTGTATTTTCCAGTACTGAAACAACGGCAGTAATGTTCGTAATGACTATGATGTATGCCTCATGTTTCATTGCAAGAACATTCAATTTATTGGAAACAAAGAATGAATGAGTGAAAAATGGAGTACGCCAAAAAGCACAGTCCATCTTAAAAATTCTGTTATTGACGTGCTGACCGGCCTATGGCAATGGTCACTGCAACAAGCCACTATCAGCTGGTCCCACAGACTAAACCATCTGCCCATTACAGATTGAAAAGGCGACAGATGAACAGAAATTGGCTCAAAGCCTAATCAGGCCAGAAGCCAAGCGCATTAGCTAACCGGCCCATCTATTGTGTCAATATTAAAACATGCAAGTTTGGGGATGAAGCGTCCAGTAAACGAGGAACTATTGTCGGCTCTCAATAAATTACAGCTGCCGATATGAATACCTCCCACCCCCTCGTGAACGAATTCTATGGGAGAAGTTCATCATTCTTTCTCCTTTTTTTTATTTTTCCAGGTGTACAGGCGTTTGTAACATTAGAGTTCCTTTTTAAATATTAATTGATGGGTGTATGTCTTTTGTGAATGAGCATACACTGGCTTGAACCATTTGTGTTCATCATCATGTACTGTGAACTAACGTCTGGACTTCAGCATGTATTGAGTGGGAAAACTATGAGGCAGTCAACGTGCCTTCATAACATTTTTTTTTTGTTTTGGTAGCATAGCAGGACATTTTACTCTCTTCTCCCTCCCTTCCATCAACTTCCTACATTTTACTCTTTTTTTTTCTTTTTTTTTTTAACTCTTAGCGTCCTATAAGGTTTTCTGTACTTTTGCGCCTATATCCTGTAAGGATTTCAAGTTTATTGCAATAAATTGGGTTATGAATTTGAAAAAAATGCAAAAGATTTATTTATTTTCACATTGACTTCATATTTTAGGATATGTTTACAAAATGGTTATTCTATGTGCCCAAAGAACCATATTGACTTTAGTACTATTTTTACCTGTTGGAATCTTGTAATTAATTCATAATTACAGGTATTTTATGGACTATGTTAATAAAACAACAACAAGACAGAGTTGATTGCATGTGAATGTGTGCACAGACAGTCAACACAGACAAGAAAACTCACTCTGGTTGTCTACACCAAGTCCTTGTGCTCTTTCAGCAATAAGCTCATCGATAAGGTTACCAAACTCACTATTACTGTCGAAGCTATCCCCTGCCATCATGGCGGAAAATTTCGCAAATTCAAACCTCAAACAAAATCGTTAAAAAAGTACACAAAACCACGTCAAACTTTCGAAAACAATAGCGGAAAACACACGTGAACCTTTCCGGAAGTTGACTAAACTTTCTCTCACGCACTGGAGAGTTCCTATTTCCTGTGATTTCATGACTAAAAGGTGCACTAACGAGGCACGCATTACCGCGCTTCAGGATTATGGGCGAGGCGCGCATTACTGCGTTATAGGACGCTAAGAGTTAAACCGAGTCTACCATACAATTTTTTACTTTTTTTTTTCTTTTTTTTTGTGGAAGGTCCTAGCATAACATCTGATCTAGATTGGGTTATATTGTAATCATGTGGTAACATCTATGCGCCATTCTAGTAGCTTCATGCTTATCCATTACCTAGCAGACAGGGGGGAAACTCCAGTATGATAAAAGCTTTTTCCAGTGTCAGATCTAATCTCTAGCAAACTTATGCGTAAGTTTGAACTGACATACTGTTAGGTAAGGATTTGTTTCCAACCCCAACAACCCCACCCTTCTTCTATATTTTTCCCTATCTTTCCCGTATCCAGTAATATTGCGACAGCAGCATGTTTGAGGCATAGGAATGAGAGTGCTCACAACATCATTGAATGAAGAGAGAGAGAAGCTACCAGCAGTTGATTACGGCAGATAAATGTGTGTGGAAAATATAGGTACTAGTTGTCTGGCCTGAAGAATTGGGACGGGAGTTCAATGAGGGCGTCTCAGATATAATCTTTACTAGATGGTATCCTGCCAGGGATAAAGGAACGATAGGAAACATTTATCTCCCGTTCTGCGCTGCCAGTGGTTTGCGTTGGTGGCATTGTGCCGTCAGTGCAGATGGCCATGCCACTGTGTTCTCCCTGATTATGGCCGCTCGGTGCGGTGTTGGAGCAAGGGCAAATAATAATGTGACATTTTTGTGCGTATCTGATCTCAGGAAACAGGGCAACAGCCGCAAATTAGTAACGTAACAGCCTTGCCCTATCACAGTACAGTGCCACTACGGTGGTCGGAGGTAAAGTTGTGGCTTTCTGTGTTAGTTGTCCCAAGTCTCACGGTCGATACTGCCTTTTTTATTTTGGATTTCACAGCTATGCTAGTGTTGTCCTGATTATTGGTACTTTTTCATTTTCTGGTGTCGCACGTTTGACTTTTTCTTGAAGGTATTTTTGCATCCGCTTTTTGTCAACAGTTTAGTTTCCTTGTCTTATTAAATTTTCTTTTCCTTTTTTTTAAAACTCACCTGCGTATAGCAATGTAAGTTAATGTACTATGTTTTTTTGTTGTTGTTTTTTTTAAAGCAAGCATGTCTGTTGTGATGTGTTTGCATGTGGGCTGGGGAAGCTAGATGCTAAATGACTTTATTGATATTGTGCATCATAGTGGATGTAGTTGGCCTTGTGTTTCACTGGACACTCAGCAAGCATGCAGGAATGCTGCAAGTTTTCTTTGGCCGTTACCTACCTACCTTTTACGTTTTGTGTGAAATCTTTGACAAGACGGGCACGGTGCACATTGGATTGATGTAGCTTTTCTTATGATTTAATTTTTTTTTTTGGGGGGGGGGGGGGGGGGGGGTTGGGCGTGTTAATGCTCATCGTGCCTGCCCTCCCCCCTCCCTCATTGTGCAAGGCACTGTTGTGGTTGTTGATTTACTGCACTGTGTTGTGTTCTCTACCCTCTCCAAGACTTATGTGTACTTCCTCTCAGCTTTTTTACAGGCGCCGTGTTATTATTTATTTCCTAGGCACTGTTTTGTGTCCAGTTTGCTCCCGTGATGGACCGCCTTTGTTGTTGTTGTTGTTGTTAGTAACAGCCCTGTCTTGCATTTTCTCCCACTCCCCCCCCCCCCATCCCTCCTATTCAATTGGTGTTGTGTGTTGTTCCATTCTTCATCCTTATCCTACCTCATATCATTTTCTTTCTGTTTGTAAAGGTAGAAAGAACAAGTACTGATGTACTGGTGTGTATTCGGGTTTTTTCTTTCTTTCTTTCTTTCCTTTTTTTTTTTTTGGAAAAAAATAATACTTAAATCCTTCACCGTACATGTTTAAATCCAAACTGACTTAAAAAAATTTTTTTTTGCCTGCTTTTGATTGCTTCGAAACTATTTGTATTGCGGTGTCATCTTTTGCGAACAAAATAATTCCTATGTGTTATGTATTGTTCCGGAACAGTAACAGCTTTATATGTTTATATGTGAGGGTCGACATTGGTTAATTACAAAGTTATGAATTACAGGTTAAGCCCCTAAAGACAATGTTCTGAGAAGTCTACAGCATGCTTGTTAGCATGTGTAAATCCGTGAGTCGGTGCTGTACCTTTGAATTTGATACACATTATTAATAAGTGTATATGTTCGTTTGTCCGTAGTAAATATCAAGAACGTCTGATTGTTAATTCCAAATCCGCTTCTTCTGTGCAAAACGCTTGTCATTGTTTGCTTGTAAAGTGAAGTAGTGTCAAGTAGTTGTCAGTGTTCTAGCTGTCTTTGAACTATTTCCCCTTAATTCCCCCACCCCTCCCCCACTCACCCCCCCTTCAGTGTTGTTCTTCATGATGTGTGTGTCTGTGTTTGTTCTATGCAGATGTGTGTGTCTGTGTTTGTTCTATGCAGATGTGTGGCTCGGAAGAGTCCGCTGGACCTAAAGCAACAATCAATCAATCAATCTATGCAGATGTGTGTGTCTGTGTTTGTTCTATGCAGATGTGTGTGTCTGTTATGTTTTTGCATGTATGTTTCATGGCTATTTTGGATTACAGGTATCTTTGTTGTTGAGGAAAACATTCCACCCGTTTTCTTGCAACCTGATTTTCTTCATGTTGCAATCTTTCATCTTGCTCATGATGTTTTAAAAAAAATATATTTGATTTTAGCAGTTTTTTTATTTATTTGTGTTGTAATTGCTGCCAAATGTACGATAGATAAACTATTTTTGGGCTTGAGGGACAGAGATATAATGGTAGTTGATGGAATATGTAATTTTACATCCTTTTACATCTCATTATACATAAGTACATTTCATTCTACTTAACATTTAATGGTTACCTCACTGTAACTGTGCTTTAACCTTTCCTGCCAGTCCAGACTCATCTTTTGCTTGATGCAAGAGCTGAACATATCAGTAGAGCAGGAACAGTTGCAATGTGGACGTGCCAAACAGCTCAAAAGAAATTCACGTTGCTCAACTGTGGTGTCTTGGGTGTGATTGTTGTATTTTGTCACGTAGCAGTCTCTTGTAAGTGCAATATGACCGGCCATCATTGATAGTGAGAGGGTTAAACAGGCGGTGGCAAGCTGTCAGAGATGTAAATGGGATATCCTTTGCCTGTATCCCATACCTGTATTGTAACTGCTGTTACATATGCTTACACTGATGCTTTATAGACAGGCATTGAGTTAAACAGACTGCTGTCTGCTTTCACTCAGCTAACAACATGACTATCGTATGTTTTCAGAGGCGGTGGCATACGCAACACTCCCAAGTTGTCTGGGCCGGTCAACGGGGATGAGTGTTATTTCTGGCGAACCACGGGCTGTGACTACGGGGACCAATGTCGATACAAACACCTCCCTAAGTCCAAAGGCGCCGATAAAAAATCCTGGCAAAAATAGACCTTTGGGCGGAAAAGACTTTTTTCCTCCCAATAAAAATGTACTATAATACTTTTTTAAAATATAGACTTTTACTCCCCCCCCCCCCTCCCCTCTCCTCTCCCCAAAAATTAAATTTTAAAATTAAATATTTGAAAGAGATTTAACATCTTACCAAATAATTTTAAAAAATTTTAACTAGCTGAAACAAAAATGTTGTTTAAAAAAGCTAAAAGCCAGAAGAGGGAGTTTTACCTGGAATTGACACAACTGTTTGTGGCAAGAGGATAAGTGTGTTTTCGTTGTATTGTTTCAATCTGGTTTCAGTTTCATTTGTATTTAGCAGTTTAGTGTAGTGTTGCTTCCTTTTGTTAATAGTAGGATAGTTGTAATACTTGGTGCTGCTAACAATGATTCAGTGGAGTTTGGATACACAAGTTTTCAAGTCACACCTCCAAATATCATGACTGGTTTGATTTTTTACACGTTTTTCACTGTGTATTTTTTAAAAACGTGTATATTTACTTTAGAACTGGAAATTTCTAGAACTTTGGAACTTACTTGTCACTTGTGCAGATGAAGTATGGGCTGCTTTCTCAGTTAATTACAAGTAGTGGCAGCCCAGCACCACATGAGACAAGGAGAAAGAGCCCCACCAACCTTTCTTGCCCTGTCTCCACAATTTAGATCCACACCTCATTCCAAGCACTGATAGAACACAGGACACCATTCAAACAGTCAGAGGGTCAGTGAAATGAATGACTGCTTTATTTACTGTCAATTCAGTAATAGGCTCGTCACAGCAAACTGCATGCTTGACAAAGTGAACTGCCGTTCAAAGTTTTCAATGTACGTCAAAATTGTACCAGACTTGGTTTTGTGTAAAAGAGCTCTTACGTTGAAATCAAAATTAATTGCAGGGATATGCGTATTTATGGTAGTTCTCCAGACTTAAAAAAAAAAAAGGAAGAGGATCACATCTTAGTTTTGCTTTAATGCTGGAAGTTCTAATTGCAGTTGTATTGGCATTTTGGACAACTGTTATTAAAGATTGAGAGGTGTATACTAAAAAAAAAGACAAGTTGGTGACGTGAGTAGGTTGAAGGGAGTCTAGATGTTGCGTCACAGTACAAAAAAACTGGATAAAACTGTGTTTTCTGTGCTGTAGTTTTACTGCTGTCATGTATTTATTTACTGTTTTGTTTCTGCAGCTTTTCAACTGCTGAGTTTTGTCACAACTTGCAAGCGATGGCCCCTTCCCCACCCCCTACCCCCTTAAAAAAAATAAATAAAAAAATAAAAATAGTAATAGTGCAAAGATTTTAGTCAGGAAGTTCTCATATATTACTGTATGTGTCAGTTCAGACATTTGATACTGCTTTGGTTTTTCAGTTATTGTTGGCATGTATCCCAGGTGTGCTTAGTGGGGCAGATTTGCTGACTACAACTGCCTAAGGACAAAGTCACATTTTTCTATTATTATTATTATTATGCTCATTATGCTGTTTCTTCAACTGCTGAAATACATTGTTGATAATCGCTATTTCAACTACTTAATGGAAGAAGTCTTTGATTGCTGTGTAGTTTTTTATATGGTTTGTTTACTTACATGGTTATTTATTTATTGATATGATTTGTTATTTGTTGATATGAAGCCATATTCTGTTTGGGAGGAAAAATCAGATCACCTATATGTTGATTGACTAAGCGACTGTGGGTTGTGTTCAATATTTTATGAGGACATTGTGTAGGACCTGACAAGGTGATGGGTCAGTGAATTTCTTGTGAACAGATTTAGGTTTTTTGTAGGTGTAGGTTGGTGTAGGTGGTTATATAATAATAATAATAAATTGGATTTATACAACACATTTTTATTAAAAGAACAACTCAATGCGCTTACACACATCGTTCGTACACATCATTACAACATTCGCACTACATGTACAGCATCATTGAGAAAGTATTATTACTGTTCATACTATTTACACAGAAAACGCCTTGCGGAACAAGTGCGTTTTTAAGCAGCTCTTGAAGGAAACAAGGTCTGTACAAAGTCTTAAACTGGCAGGCAAACCTTGGGTGCTTGAAAACTAAAAGACCACTAGTCAATTGTTTTAAGCCGATGCTTGGGCGTTTTCAAGAGTTTTTTCATCTGATGAGCGCAAAGAACGAGTTGTAGTGTAGGTAGTGAGTACCTCAGACAGATATGGTGGAAGTGACTGGTCGAAGTGACGGAAAGCTAGGATAGCAATTTTGTATTCAATGCGGAACTTGACAGGGAGCCAGTGGAGCTGCATTAAGAGAGGCGTGACATGATCACGCTTCAGTTTTTTTAAGCACAAGCCAAGCAGCACAGTTCTGTACATGCTGCAGTCAGCTAATTTCATCAATGGGGAGACAAGCTAGAACTGAATTACAATAATCAAGTCTCGTTGTTACAAAAGCGCTGACCAACTGTGTGCATGCATCCCTCGAAAGAAACTGCCTTAAGGACGCAATACGCCAAAGCTCAAGAAAGGACAAACGACAGATGATACTGATGTGGTCATGCATGGACAAAGAACTATTTAGCTTGACATCCAAATAACAAAAAATATTACCAAATGGGATGGTGCTGCCGCCGATGTTTGCAGAATCGTTGGCGACCAGCCTAAGACGGGAAGATGCACTTACAGGTATAACCTTGGTCTTGTCAGGGTTAAGCATCAACCTGTTGCTATTCATCCAAGCCTGGACATTGTCAATACATGTTTCTACTTCAGACACAACTGAAGGGAAGTCATCAGCCTGACCACTCTTTGACAGTTCTGTATCATCTGCGTATTAGTGGAACACGCAGTTGCAGGCTGTGATTACATTAGTGACTGGGAGTGCAACAAACACAAAACAGGACCGAGCACAGAGCCCTGGGGGACTCCGCATAACAGGGGACTAGGAGCTAGTTAGGTACAAACTAGGTATTGTAATCAGTGACAACAGACTAGTAACGATCAGTGAGATAAGAGGAAAACCACTCAAGAACATGTGTATGGCAATTGGCTTTCACTGACATAAGCATTTATTAAGCTCAACTTTGACTTTCCAAAGAAAAAGTGTACTTTTTGTGTTGTGCTTTCATTTTTGTAAGAAGACAGATCTGCAATTTGTGTTTAACATAGTTTTTGTTGTTGAAAATGTTGGCCCATGCCTTGCAGACATGAATCCTGAAGAAGGGATTGAGCTTTATCAATAGGGTGCAGCTGTACAGAATCTCCTGTCCTGTCCTGTGTGGTTTTGCACCTATTGTTTTTCTGTATATATTCTCTGTTTCGTGGATAACACTTCCTTTGGTGATAACATTTACAATAATAGTGAGAGACGATGTGTATCAGTGTTTGCTTCGTCTCTCAGACCAACAGATAAGGTACACTCAGCACAAGGACAGGATAAGATACTTCCCCCCCCCCCCTCCCCTTCCCCCACCCTCCTTGGATAATATCTGGTTTTTACTTTTGGTGCATCGGTGTCACAATGTGACCTTGTCTGGCTGGTATTTGCAAACTCATACTAAATGTTTTCTTGATGTGGAGTTTACAGTTATGTTGTTCTAATGAAACATTTACATGACAAGATTTGTCATTGGATTTCTGACTCGTATTCATAACAGTGTATGTACTGCCCCACCTCCCCATCCCTCCTCCCTCCCCCGCGCTTCCCACTTTCCTTCTCCCCCAGCTTCCCCATCCCTTCCATCCAAAAAAAAATTTCCACATTTTTTGCAAATCTTTGCGAGAGGAGTCCGAAATAGTACATTTTTAAAAAATGGTTTTGCCGTCTCTCTGTGCATAGACTTTAAAGTGGCTAAGGACTCGGAGCCTATTTCTACTATTATAACCAAACTTGGTAAAATGGTGATTACTCATGAGACCTCATAAATGATCGGTGAATGAATGACTTCACTTCAAGGTCAAGGTCACAGAGTCAACAAATATTGGTCCAAATATATTTTTGTCACAATTTTTTTTTCTTCCGAGTTGTTAATATTGAATTTTGGTGCATGATAGATATGAATGAGACACAAATACTTCAAATTTGGTCAACCTCGCTCCAAGGTCCAGGTCAATGGGGCTATCCAAAGTCAGTTAGTATAACCTTGACACTAAACTATGAGAGATATAAAGTCCAAATTTGTATTGAGAGATAATATGTTGATCTTTTAAATATATATTCAGTTTTTTTGCGTTTTAGGCCTTGCAAGAAACGTACAAAAAATAGGTCAATGTACAGTGGAATGGCTGTTTCTTTAGCCCAAAGTATGCAAAATCATTGGGTTATTTGATCAGACATGCAAGAGAGGTCAAGTCAAGGTCATCCCAAGGTCACCGTTTATGTTTTTTTTTGCATAATACAACTTTTGCTGTAGTTTATTTTATAGTACATGAGTGTATTTGGAGTCGAGGCAAAGGTCAAGAGCATAGAAAAATCAAAGTCAATATTAGTTGCCACTGTCTCATCTTTTTTTCTTTTTTTTTTAATCCAGGCACTTATTATCACGTTAAATATTGCGAGTTCCATAAGGAGCATGTGAGTCATATGGGCTTTGCCCTTCAAGTTTGCTGATGTGATCAATGGATGAGAAGATCTCTGCTGATTTTTGTTCGTTTGTGGCGATTGTCATTTAATTGGGTCAGTGTTTTCTGTTTTGAAATGAAAGCCAGAATGTCGGTGCATCAGCAGAAACTATGAGGCCTTATTTGGTTCCACCTCATCCATATTACAGTGTGAGTGGAGTAAGTGTATGTGTGTGTGTGTGTTGGTTGGTGGGATAAGTAGTTATTGATGCTAGGATTGGTTTGCGTGTGTTTAGGGGGAAGGGATCTATGTGCATCAACACGGAAAACATACTTGATTGTCCCAGTCTGTGTGGCATTTGAGGGGAATAGGCCTTTTGGCTGTCACAATATAGCAATAGTGTTAGTTTTGTTGCATAGTTAAGTCAGTCATTGTTGTTTTCTGTGTGTACAGATAGATCAGATGCAGGTATTTCGTTCTGTAGGGACGGTGAAGGGTTGGAGGTGCTGAACAAACAGTCCAGATCTGTTGCTCAAGCAACCTATGATTTGAACGCTGTATTTGAAGGTACTGTTTTCCCAAACTGTATCAGAGAGAACTTTGGTGAAAACTGGTTGAAGGAAGGCTAGAAGTAGAAGAGATTGCTTGGAAGCCTAGAAGAAGACTGGCACAGGCCTAGTCTGGGACATGCCGGTGTTGTAAAGTGGAGTTTGAACTGTGACAGCGCTGAATTCTTTGTTTAGGATCGCTCCACGTCCACCCTATCCTGCCTCACCTCACAAGTTGTTTGATGTTGGTATAATCATATCACCAGGGATTGCTTGGCTCACACTATTTGATGTATGCTCTCAACGTACGTGAACGCATCGGTGATGAGGATCATCAGTCAAATTGCTGAAACGGTGTGTTTAATGCAAGGGATTGATTTTTGATGACTTCCCAACGCACTGAGCTTGTTTTCATGCTAGGTTTGTGCACAGTATCGGCTTTTGCCCTGTCCTCTGTCTAATTCTGTTTATACTTTTCTTTCCAGCTTCTCTTGTCGTTTGGTTTTGCAGTGTTGCTTCCAATGTTGGTTGTCAGTACTTTGTGCCTGGCATAATTATGAAGTTCCAAACCTTTCCCACAGGGAAAGCGCTGTTATTGTTATACCTTTCCTTCTGTAACTTGTTGTCAAGCCCTCATCGTGAACATAGTGCAGATTGATTTATGTTAATGACATGGTACGGTTATTGTACTTTGAAACGTCCAAGTGAAAATTGAATTGTGGTCCAAGTGACTAACATGGAGTGGTTTGAAAATCTCTGGGGCCAAGGTTGCTCAAATTTTCTTTGGGGCGGGGTCGTTTTTTGACAGGGGGGGGGGGGGGGGGAGGGGGGTGGGGAGGGATGGAGAGAGAAGGGGAGGGGGTAATGGTATTGGATAACCTGAAGTAATAACATTGATACCAACAACATGATTTGATACTTGGCATGACTTGGTACATGCAACAACATGATTTGATAAGTAATGTTTGAGGATTTATCATGATTGCTATTTAGAAGAAAACAAAAATGGTTGATGTAAATAAAATTCGGTGACACTGGGCAAAGGCATGAGGGTTGCGGAGGACAGAGAAAGATGGAGTACACTGGTTAAACGATCTACTGTGGTGCCCCAATGACCTACATTTCATGGGATAGGAGGGAGGATGTGGAATTGTGCTCGTTGGCTATGTTAGATGCTTTATAATTCCTTGGCAACTTTTTCACTTCTATTGACTCGCATGCATAGCAAAGTCAGTCTATGTACTCACCGAAAAAACTAAAAAAATAAACCAAGAAAAATCCAGTTTTTTCAAATCTGTGCGAGATAAGTCCTAAATAGTTCAAAAATCACATTAAAGAAGAAAAGTTTGTTCAGGTTTTTTGTGTCCGTCGTCCATCTGTGCAGAACTTGCAAGTGGATCACAACCAAACTGGGTAAGATGCTGTGTATATGTGAGATCTCATTAATGGTCAGCGAATGATTGACTTCACGTTGAGGTCAAAGGGTCAACAAATGTTAGTTCCCCATTGGGGTGCTGGGGTTTTCTGTATAAATAATATCCCCACTTTGTGAAATTTAGTGCTTTATATTACCTACCTTTTTCTTGAAAACTCTCCTGAAACTCATTTGTATATGGGGTCTGTTTGGATCAGCTTGGGGATATTGAACACTTTCTGCCAAATGGCTAGTTAATTATTGTTTATATGGTCCAGAGAGCCGAATCTGGACCACACACAGGCGGCGGAAGCGGGGGGGCAAGGGTGGCACTGGCCCCCTCCAGAAAAATATTGGGGGGGCAAACCTATACATTTGCCCCCCCAATATTCAGCCCCTCAAAAAATATTATTTGAAGGTTCAAACCAATATATTCCCCCTTTCTCTGGACTGATGCAAGTTAACAATATCTGTGCTGAGACCATTTTCAAAGCACTGAAGGATTGCTTGATCAGACTTGACTTGCCAGTGCAAAACTGTAGGGGCCAGGCCTACGACGGGGCGAGTAATTTTCAGGGTCATGTGTCAGGAGTTGTAAAAAGATTCAAAGATGAGATCCTTGCTGTGACTGAAGAGTTGGCGACAGTTCTTCAAAGAAAACAAACGACTTGTGATGATGCAGTAAACGCTGCTGACATTTGTCTGAGAACACTGGAAAGCATGCGGCATGAAGATTGTTATGAGACATTTTTTGCTGACATCACAACGAAAGCTGCAAATTTGTGTAATGAGCTCTGCGTTCCTACACAGAAGCAGCCTCCACGAAGACTGGACGATGGCTCACAGGGTCACAGCTACTCTTGTCCATCTGCTTACTACAGACAGCAATACTGTGAGGCCATTGACAACATCAAAGAACATTTAAAGAGCCGGTTTGATCAAATAGCTCTCGACTTACCAAGGAAAATTTAAGTTCTTCTAAGTGATGGAGCAGCAGTGAAGAGACCAAAAATTCCTCAAGAAATCAAAGATACATATTCCGCTAACATCGACTTGGGCAGACTCAAAACTCAGCTAGAATCCTCCCACATGCACTGGGTGACTCCAGGAGGCGGCTAACTCTAGGATCACCATATTCCAAGCACTGCCGGATGAACTGAAAGCTTCTGACACTGTGCGACGGATGCTGAGTGAAATGGATAAACTTCTCAGACTGTACATCACCATCCCAACCACAATAGGCAACGGCTGAACGCAGTTTTTCAGCCCTAAAGCGGGTAAAAACATACCTTCGGGCAAAGATGACGCAGGAGCGTCTAAATAATTGTCTTATAATGCATGTGTTCAAAGACAAAGTAGATCAACTAGACCTAGCGCAAACTGCTTACGAATTTATCAATACAAATGAACGCCATAAGGCATACTTTGGAAAATTAACGGTGTAATTTCCCATGCCAAATGACATGCATGACTGCTATTTTTGTTACTGTGATGGATCAACATTGTCAGGTCAGTTTCTCTCCATTTCTCTCTAAACTCCCTCCCCCCCCTCTCTCTCTCTCTCTCTCTTTCTTTCTCTCTCTCTCTCTCTCTCTCTCTCTCTCTCTCTCTCTCTCTCTCTTATATGCACAGTTGTAGAAATATATGATATAACTTTTTTCTCTCTCTCACATAGTGTCTATGAAAATAGTTCAAATTATTTGGAGTAAATGTCCAGGGCCGGACCCAGAACGGCCAGAAGGGTGGGGGGAGGAGGGGGAGTACCTGGGTTCTGGAACCCCACCTCCAAATTAAAAAAAATTGAATTTTTTTAAATGCAAAGAGTTTCAATTTTTTAAAAATTGTTTTTAATTTAAAACATTGCAGTTTTTAGTAATTTTTGGTCCAACGTACAAAGAGTTATTTATAGTCAATTCAACGGAAATCCATTTCAAGGGATCCGTTGAAACGTCCAAAGCGTTTTCCCGTTGAAACGACCAAGTAACCCAACCCCTAAGCCTAAATTAGTAAATGCAGCCATATTTTCTTGTTCTGGCCGCAAGCCTCTTCCAGCACCTTCACCTTGATACTGCCCTAATCCACCAAAAACGACTTTTTAGAAATATTAATTAAGATGTTAAGTTGATAATTATGACAATTCGTTGTAACGAACATCCATTGAAACGACCATCGCTGAATCGTCCAAAAACATCGTTGAAATGGAAACCCTTGACAGTGAAGCTGCAGAAAAGGACAAAAGATGTTGTCGATGCCTACAGGGAAATCAAAGAAGTCAGTAACTGCATGTCTTCTATTAGAAGAGATGTCGACACAGCGTTCGTTGCCTGGTTTGGTGAAGTCAGCAACATGGCAAATGCTTTGACAACTGGTGTTATTGTTCCTCGTCAACATCCCGACAGACTCTCCGTGACAACCAACCTGCGACCACCCCAGAAGAATATTTCAAGATTTGCATTGCCATTCCTTTCTTGGAACACCTGTCAACCGAATTGGACTCGAGGTTCAAAAATGCTGGCCTAGCAGTTGATGGTCTCTGTCTGGTGCCTAGCACTTTAATAGACAACCAGGATGGTTTCATGCAGGTTCCAGAAGGGGTGAAGACTTTGGCAATGTTGTGGGAGTCTGACCTACCAGACAACGCTACCCTTGATGCAGAATACCAACGGTGAGTTTGCAAATGGCGAAGTGCTGCTGAGAATGCGACAGCTATTATCCCATCCACGGCATCAGAAGCACTGAAACATTGTGACAGGGATTTTTATCCCAACCTGTTCATCATGCTAAAGAACCTTTGCACCCTGCCTGTCACTACTCCCGAGTGTGAGCGTTCAAACAGTCAGTTGCGCAACCTGAAAAACTACCTGCGCTCTACAATGGGGCACAGAGACTCAATGGACTTGCTTTACTGAAAGTGCACAGGGATGCTGATATTGACTTCAAAGTGAACTGTTTTGCCAGAAGATACAATTCACAAATGGTTCTAATACCGAGAACCTAGTGCAGCAAGACTGAATTAAATGAAAGCAGGGCGGTGATGTTCATAAACTACAAGGTAAAGCTTTATACCGTTAACGATCAACAAAAAGTAGTGAATAATAATAGTATACAAAACATCTCTGCTGATAAATAAATGTTTGTGTGTGTGTGTTGGTTTTTTTAAGGGAGGGGCAGAGGATAATTTTTGTACCCCAGAGTTTGTCAGTTCAATTGTTCAAAAAGCTCAAAGTCCCAGACCATCACAAATGGCTTTTTCAAGGTTCAGATTGCACCAGATTGCACCATTTTGCATCCTTGAAAAAAAAAAATTTCCGGGGGAGCATGCCCCCGGAACCCCCTAGAAGGCTCGGCGCTTCGCGCCTTCGCTGAATCTGTAACCTCCCCCTCGACTTTTCCAAGGTCCGGCCCTGATGTCAGTGAATAAAATGGGTGTGTGCCCCCCCAATCCTGAACAGCTTCCGCCGCCTGTGCCACAACTTGGTTGGAAAAAGACTCGGCCACAATCCGCATAAAAGATCTGCTGAAACAACCCTAATGATAACACTGAAAGCACTCCATCAGCCGGTAACTTTACAATAAAAGCATCCTATGCAGGGGACGCTGAGGCTGTACTCAAATTTACCGAATTCCCATTTACAAAAGCAAAATAGAATATAAACTTCATTATAAAATATTATCAAAATACATAATATAGAAAGCGTCCAATATTCCCAAGCTGACCCAACGGACTCCATACACAAATGAGGAGTTGTGGGAGAGTTTTCAAGAAAAAAAAGGTAGGTGACTGGTCTAGCAAAGAAGATAGTAGATTGATAGAACAGATTACGATCGAGAAAGAATAAATGAGAATGACAGAAACGGTGGTAATTTAAAGCACTACATTTCCGCAAAGTGGTGATACTATTTATACAGAAAACCCCTGCATGCCAACAGGGTCTGCCACTAGAGCTTTCTATTATTATTTAGCAATGTAGGCATTTCGTATGTATTTGTTTTGTTAATATTTTGTAATGATGTTTATATTCTATTTTGTTTTTGTAAACTGGGGTTTGATAAATTAGTGTATAGCCTCAGTGTCCCCTGCATGGGATACCTTGATTGTAAAGTGACTGGCTGGTGGAGTGCCTTCAGTGTTACCGTTAGAGTTTCAGCAGATGTTTTATGCGGATTAAGGGTGAGTGCTCTTTCAACCAAATTGTGGTGCTGATTCAGCTCTTTGCAGTCCACTGGACCATAATTATAAGCAATAACTAGCAAACAAACGGTAGTAACAAAATGACAATTTTTTCATAAAATTTAACTTTTTTTCTGTTTGCTTATTTAGATTCCTTTTTGCGTGATAGCTATCAATGAGACACACAAACTATGCATATTTGGTCAACCTAGGTTCAAGGTCAAGTTCACTGGAGCTGTTTAAAGTCAGTTCATATAAGTACTTTGAAGTGATCTTGACCCTATAAAGTCCAAACTTGTTGTATTTAGAGATGATAGATTGATTTCTTTAATATGTGTTCCGTTTTTGTGTTGATCTTGAAGGGCAAGGCCATTTATTTTTTAGGCCTTGCAAAATATTAAAACTTTGGTCATCATACAGTGGAATGGCTCTATATTTAAGCTACAGTGCGCAAAAATGTGTCCCCTATACGCTATGTGTCCAGGGACGTTAATTTATTAACGAGCGAACGAACATGGGGTTATTTGATCATGCTTGAGCAAGGTCAAGGTCATCCCAAGGTCGAAATCACTGAAGGTGAAGGTCATCCTAAGGTTACTGGGTTTGGGTTGTTGTTGTTTTTTTTGAGGGAGGAGGGCATAATACAACTTTTGCTGTAGTTTATTTGATCGTACATGAGTGTACATGGATCTGGGGGTCAAGGTCATCTCTAGGTCAAGAGTATTGCAAGATTAAAGTCTCTTACTTTGTTTTTTAATGCCATTGCTTCATTTCTTGTTTTCTGGCCACTTCATTTTCATGTTAAATATTGCAAGTCCATAAGGACCATGCGAGTCGTATAGGCTTTGCCCTTCTGGTTTCCGAAAGAAGTACATGTGAACAGTTTTATGGTTTGTGGCACTTTTCAAGACCTAGAGAACCCCTTGGGGTCATGAGCAATCTTGTCACTGTAGATTGTTCTAACCTATAAAGGGAACAGTGAAAGCCCCAGTTGAAAACCTGTCTTGCCTTTGTAGGCATGACTAATTCACTGCGACAACAGTTCCCCCCGTTGGAGTGCCGGGGGTTTCAGTATAAATAGTATCCCCACTTTCTGGAAATTTAGTGCTTTAAATTCCCACTGTCGCTGTCTTCATCATTTGCTCTTTCCCATTCCTGAACTGTCCTATCACTCTGCTATACTTTCTTCTTCTTCGCTAGATCAATGACCTACCTTTTTTCTTGAAAACTCTTCCTGGACAAGACTCCTTGTTTGTGTATGAGGTCTGTTGGATTAGCTTGGGAGTGTTGGACGCTTTCTGCCGGGTGGTCACTAGGGCTTCCTATGATTGTATTATTTCGCACTATAGGCATTTTATATGTATGTGTTTTTTTGATGATTTATAATGATGGTTGTATTCTATTTTGTTTTTGTAACCGGGGTGTTCGCGTAGTTGAGGTCAACCCTCAGCCGTCCCCCGCGTGGGATGTCTTTATTGTAAAGTGACTGGCCGGTGGAGGGCATTCAATTTTCCCACTAGGGTTGTTTCGGCAGATCTTTTATGCGGATTGGGGGTTGTCCGGTCCTGATTTGGCTCGGAAGAGTCCGCTGGACCTAAAGCAACAATAAATCAATCAATCAATCAAGACCTAGAGAGATAAACGTTTGCAGCACTTCTATGCACTATGTTTTGTGTTGTGTAGGAATGAGGTGAAGCTGTTTGCTTGTGTTAAAGTTGCCCACTTTCACCATGCCAGTGTAACAGACACTTTAAACATTCACATTGATTGTTACCCCATTGAACAAAATAGGCTTACAACAACAACAACAATACTTCTTCCAAAAGTATAGTTTTTATATTAATCAACTCCCATTATGTGTCTATTAATAACTTGGATCTTTGGCTAGAGATAGCATTGCCACAAACTTTGCACGACCCGGTAGGTTGCCGCGTCGTTATAAAACATTCTTAGAGAAACTTGTTTGATTGGGACTTTTTTGTTATGTTGCCAGACGTTTGTGACAAAGAAAACTGTTTGGAAATATGCTTCGTTGGACTATAAGCAAAGAAACACTCATTGAAGTGGGCCAGCCGAGCCAAGCTCACTGGCTGGCCTTGTTTCTGTACAGAGATGTGTTTACGTATGATGGAACCAGAAGTCAAACCCAGGGCCCGCCGTATCATATTTTCATGTCAGTTTGAGGGTAAACTCATTTTTGGAGCAACATAATACAGGATGGTTGAAAGTGGGCAACTTTAAGGTAGAGACTAAACATAGCTTTGTGTGGCAGTAATAGGTCTATCCCTCTCTTTTTTTCAGTACAGTTGGTTGTCTTTTTCTCTTTGGGCCACCTCCTCTGGCAAATATCCACACATCTGTTTCTGGGTTGGAAGGATGTAAAATCTGCAAGTCAGTTTATGAAGATGAAGATGATCACAGTGAAGATGACAATGTCGATGTAGTAAAGTGGATTGTGGCTCGTTGCTAGACAGCTGGCCTATAGGAGAATCGGGGTTCGCTTCTTGATGGTGATGGAGTTATTTTCTTACAGGAGGCCCACTTTTTTGTCATGACTCTTAAATTGATGGTTCACTTTTTACCTGTGGTGCAGTAGCGGAGGTACTTAAAGGAACCCGGGCCAGTGGATGAAAACAGCCGGTCCCAACGGGAAATCGGCGCATCTATATCCAGGTCTGGGTGGTCCAAGGGGTTGAACAGCACGCTTGGTTGCATGAGTTGGCATCTTTGGAAAGCTCCAGTTAGATCCTGAGTTGGGCCAGTGCGGTGAGCAGCTTTTCTTACAGAAATAAGAACTGTTCATTTTTAATGCTGGATCCATTCAAACCTCCGATTGTTCCTTAATGATGATAATGGTCAATGATCACGATGAAGAGGTTAATTGTGTGGTTGATATAATGTAGATTTGTTTTACTTGTGTTTCTGCCTTGACTACAAAACAACAACAATCAGGTCATTGCTTAAAGCACAGAAAAGAGTGACCTATCCGTTCTATTACAGTTCAACTATCCATCAGTATGTTCATTGAACGGTGGGTTTTCTTTGTAGTATTTTTTTTCCTCCATAAAAATACACTTTACGGGGTTGTTTTTCATAGTGTAAACATGCTTGATGGCAGAGAAGTTGATTGGTTTATCCAGTTATAAAAGTTTGTTTAGGATGTTTGTTAAAGCAAATGGTGAACAATAGTTGCGTTGAACAGGCTAAAATGTGAACTGCTTTTTTTCCCCCCTTAGCGGGAACATTTTATCTGTGGCTGAATATTAATGTGATTTTCATGAGTCTTTTGAAACCCCCGTTGGGGTGCCGGGGGTTTCAGTATAAATAGTATAATCCCCACTTTCTGGAAATTTAGTGCTTTAAATTCCCACTGTCGCTGTCTTTCTCATTTGCTCTTTCTCATTCCTGCTCTGTTCTATCAATCTGCTATACTATCGTCTTCTTCGCTAGACCAGTCTCCTACCTTTTTTCTTGAAAACTCTTCCTGGACAAGACTCTTCATTTGTATATGAGGTCTGTTGGATCAGCTTGGGAATATTGGACGCTTTCTGCCAGGTGGTCACTAGGGCTTCCTATGATGTTATTATTTAGCAATGTAGGCATTTTATATGTATGTGTTTCGTTGATAATTTATAATGATGTTTGTAGTCTATTTTGTTTTGTAAACGGGGGTTCGATAAGTTGGGGTGAAGCCTCAGCCGTCCCCTGCGTGGGATGTCTTTATTGTAAAGTGACTGGCTGGTGGAGGGCATTCAGTTTTCCCACTAGGGTTGTTTCAGCAGATCTTTTATGCGGATTGGGGGTTGTCCGGTCCTGATTTGGCTCGGAAGAGTCCGCTGGACCTAAAGCAACAATTATGTAATGTAATGTAATGTAATGAGTCTTTTGAAGACACGTATTAACTTGTGTAATAATGATATAAGTGCTTCTTGATCTGATTTTGTTTGTTTTGGGTTTTTAGTGTGATGTGGCATTTTCACTGCAAACAGATCGTCCACTGTTTTGAAATCTTTGCAAAATGACCAATTTTTGTCAGCTTGCGTTTAAAGCGCCATGTCATACAAATAATAATAACACATTTTGTGGATATAAATTGTATGCCGTGTCTTTTTGTGTGTTTTTGTTTTGAAATAGCTTTATAATGTCAGTATTATCAAAGAATATGGGTATACTACAAAGAAGAATCATAACACGATTCAAAGCGAAACTAGTGACGTCAGCAACACCACGGCAACACCAAGCGGCTGCATGGCGGAGCAGGTCAAGGGAGGTAAACAGACCACATAGCAACATGTAAATACAGACGACATTGCTCGACTGTATCAGCGTGTTTCTGATGAATCCCCAACATATTTGTCAACAAAATTACTGTGTAATGTGTAGGAAAATGACTCCCTGCAATAATCCTGGTATTTTTACACACATTTGTTTTTCGTCAACATTGTGATACAGAGCTTACAATTTACATGGAAATGAAAACAGTTCAATTCTACTTATTTTTTATTTATTTATTTTTTTATTCATACAAACATGAGGCCTTTTTATGATATTCAAGTTTGTGCTGTTGGTGACTGAATCATAAAACAAAACTATTGCAGCATGCCAGAATGCTAAATTGTATTCATAAATTAATATCCCCCATTGAATAATGATTAGTGGACTAAAGAGCGTTGGTTGTCAATTGAACAAAATGAAACTTGTGAAAATTTAACACTGCTTTGCATAATCATAATTATTGTTAAATTCAGTTCAATTTGTAAATATGTTATTGTTTCTTTGGTTTGGTTTTCTTTGTTGTTTTTGTATGATTACTTTTTTTTATTTTCTTTAACACTTGTTGTTGTCTTATAATCTTCCCCACAGTTTGTTTGTACATTGCTTAAGGTCCAGTTAATTCTTTAGAGTTGTATCAGGACCGTTGGACAGTACAGAGCAATACAACACAGATGACATCAGCTTCATGGCACCTCACACGGATCATGTTTACAAGGTCATAAAATTAGGAGGCGCTGAAGACGCAGAGTATTCACCTTAATTTTTCGAACTCCAGGTTAAAAAAAACAGTATAAAAGGAAATATAAAAATCTTAAATACTAAACATAAGTAATTAACAGGACGAATGTATTTTAGTTGGTGGTATGGTGGCTTTGATGTGGCTATGTCACAAGATAAAATGGACTACCCAAAATAATCTTACATGGGACAGTACAAGGTGGGAGGAAGAGAGACAGATAGAAGAAGAGGTGGAAAGATAACATTGTAGAGTGGACAGGCCTGAGATTGAGTGATGCCCTTAGAGAGGCAGAAAACAGAAATAGAGAGAATTGATTGCCAAATCATCAGTGGTGCCCCCACGGTTCTGGTACGGGATAGGTGAGGTGTTGAAGGTGATGGTGGCTTTATTTTGCCATATGGCACTAATATTTGCCTTTTTCTGCCTGTTAATTTCTAATGTTTATTATTTAAGATATTTATATTTCCTTTTATACTGTTTTTGTAAACCTGGATTTAGAAAAATTGAGGTGAATACTCTGCGTCTCCAGCGCCTCCTAATTTTATGACCTTGTAAACATGATCCGTGTGAGGTGCCATGAAGCTGATGTCATCTGTGTTGTATTGCTCTGTCCTGTCCAACGGTCCTGATACAACTCTAAAGAATTAACTGGACCTTAAGCAATGTACAAACAAACAAAACTGCGGGCGGACAATAAGACAACAACAGGCGTTACAGAAAAGAAAAAAAAAGTAATCATACAAAAACAACAAAGAAAACCAAACCAAAGGAAACAATAACATATTTACAAATTGAACTGAATTTGACAATAATTATGATTATGCAAAGCAGTGTTAAATTTTCACAAGTTCCCTTTATTCAATTGACAACCAACGCTCTTTAGCCCTCTAATCATTATTCAATGGGGGATATTAATTTATGAATATAATTTAGCACTCTGGCATGCTGCAGTAGTTTTGTTTCATGATTCAGTCACCAACAGCACAAACTTGAATATCATTAAAAGGCCTCATGTTTGTATGAATTAAAAGAAAAAAAAAGAAAAAAAGAAGTAGAATTGAACTGTTTTCATTCACCATTTCCATGTAAATTGTAAGCTCTATATCACAATGTTGACAAAAAACAAATGTGCAAAAATTCCAGGATTATTGCAAGGAGTCATTTTCCTACACATTACACAGTAATTTTGTTGACAAATATTTTGGGGATTCATCAGAAACACGCTGATACAGTCGAGCAATGTCGTCTGCACATTACACAGTAATGTTGTTGACAAATATGTTGGAGATTCATCAGAAACATGCCGATACAGTTGAGCAATATCGTCTGTATTTACATGTTGCTATGTGGTCTGTTTACCTCCCTTGACCTGCTCCGCCACGCAGCCGCTTGCCGCGCTGCTCTTAAAACGTCTTAACTTTTTATATAGGGAAAGCCTTGGATGATTCTTCTTTGTAGTATACCCATATTCTTTGGTATTATACAGATAGTTGCACACACACATACACGCACGCGTGTGCGCGCGCGTGCTCGCGCGCGTGCTCCCACGCACCAAGAGAGATAAAATTATATTAGCCATTGGCAACAGCAAGAGTTCTGGAAATCATTTATTTTTAAATCGTCCTGTCCCGATTTTTTTTTACAGCGACCCTTTTCCAGGCAGTCATGTAGGTTTTTTTTTTCTCTCGTATTTTTCATACATAAAACCTGTATTTTTTTCATAAAATGTAACCTTAGCTGCATATTGCTTTAAGGATGAAAATTATGTTGCTCCATAACTTTATGCTGAATTAATTTTGACCACTGAACTTATTTTTGTTGGTACATGGCAATTTTTTTACTGTGTTTTAATATATAGACTACCTCAAAGATGGTAGAACAATAAGACAGGCAACTTGAGGCTTATGAGTGATCCCGGATATAGAGTACTGTCTCTTAGAGCGTAGACGAATAACAATCAACTTTCTCTCTCTCTCTCTCTCTCTCTCTCTCTCTCTCTCTCTCTCTCTCTCTCTTTCTCTCTCTCTCTCTCTCTCTCTCTCTATATATATATGGCATCGTGGCACAGTGGATTAGTCGCCGGTTTCCTATGCTGAAGGTCGCGGGTTCGATTCCCGCAAGGGGCGAACGTATGTGACTTAGGTACGAGACTATTGAGGTCACCGAGGGTTTTCTCCGGGCACTCCGGTTTCCTCCCTCCCTTCAATAATGGTACTGGACGCAGTCAATATAAAATTTCAAAAATAAAAATTCGATTTTCTTTCCGTCTTCCAACAGAGATTTCCTTGCCTTTACACCACCTGTTTGAGTGGTGGATGTGTATTTGTTGTGTGTGTGAGGGTGGATGAGACAGGCGAGCATGTATGTTGGTACAGATCGCTGTGCTTTGAGCCTGAGTGGTTTGGGGAAAGGCGCGTATATAGCATCCAGTATTATATATTTTATATATATATAATTATTAGATATAGAGATTATAGTATCAGTCAAGAAAGATAAAAGAAATATATATATATATATATATATACACTGCAAAGAACAGAAGAAACACTGAATAACTAACTGCCATTTTTTTGGGTTTTAATATAAACTTGTTTTTATTAACAGAAGACCCAAAAAAAAAAATCAAAATTAACAGTAATAATAATAATAATAATAATAAATCAACAGTTGTTAAATACTACAGCATGCACAATCACATGAATTTAATACTATAATGACACTGTTCAGTGTATTCCTTAATGAACATTTTCGTTTACAAGCCAAGGGAAATAACCTAGTCCTTGTCCTCAGCTTCATTAGTATATGTATAGAAGGAGTTGCACGTCTTATTTTTCTACCGTCTTTGACTACATGCATCAAAGCAGTCAAAACAAAATGGATTTTTTTAAGAAGGGGGAAAAAAACCAACCCACACACACTTAACACACTTAAAAAAACTGACAAAATTTGAAATAGTGATTACACAAAAGTTGACATGAGTTGATATGTTTATGTTGTACATATATAATATTGTATAATAACAACTAAATATAACTGTTCAAAACTAATAAGACATTTTAAAGGTTTGGGAGACCCGATCAGAGACAGAATTGTCTTTAACATTTCTTTGTACAATAATAATTCAGAGTGCACATTCGTTTTGTTGTGCCCTCAGAATGTTATATTTTGACAGAAACGATTATGTACAGTGGCCCCATTGTGAAAGTGTGAATTGAATTATTTACAATAATGTTGTAAAACAGCTGAAGGCAAGCAGCCCAAGAACAAGAATTGTATAGTTAATCCTACACACGCTCACTTGCGGGCTCACTCTCCACACTCCAAAAAAAAATAAAAAAAATAATTGTTATTGTAAGAACGAAGAACTCGCCTTTTGAAGTGTTTGATATTTCTGGAAAATAATAAAATACTGAAACAACAAATGTTTTGTCAAATTGAAGTCTGGAACAAAGCGAACATCGGTTATACCAGAGAACCTAACATATGTCTTAAGCCTGGCTATACTGCAGAAATGCTGGTAACCCATGGAATGACACTGTATGCTACAAGATACTATTTATGTACACATTCTTAATACTTACATTACAGACGAAAAAACGTGGACATCAATGCATCAACATGACTATCGTAAAACTAAAAGTGTGAATTCTGATTAATACTTTCCTGGAGAGTAGGAATGGCAGCGTGCCCATGTTTTTTGTCAAAATGTGGCAATTTCCCCCCAGCTAATGATGCAGCACGCCTTCCCCCCACTCCCTCCCTCTCTCTCATCCTGTCCCCTGCAGTTCACCTCCCCTGTCCCTCCCACCCCCACCCCAAGCCCAAGAAAAAAAATAGGAGTATACTGATACAGGATTTTGGCTACCATAAGATGTCTTCGTGAAGAGGAAACAACCATTATGTTAAACGCTGCAAAACTTCTTTGTAGAATGAAGAGAATTGTGGTACAAGGCCAAAAGAGTGCTTAGGCTGCCATGATCTCCTGTTCCTCCTTTTGTAGGGCTTTACAGCGCCACGAAGATGTTTTTCCTGTAGAGGATGTAGGCCACAATGATCCAGAAGGACGCTCCCCACACGTCCTGCAGTAGCAGCTTCCAGTGGACGGCCTCTAGCGCCCAGTTGATGGGCAGCTCGCGCCAAAAGATGCTGTGGCAAAAGTACACCACGATGCTGTTCATGCCTGCACAACAGGCAACAAACATACACTTAATACACCCTGTTCATGTCGGCAAAGTAACCCACTTTTCACATCGGCGAAGTAGCGTACACTGTTCATGTCGGCAAAGTAGCGTACACTGTTCATGTCGGCAAAGTAGCGTACACTGTTCATGTCGGCAAAGTAACGTACACTGTTCATGTCGGCAAAGTAGCGTACACTGTTCATGTCGGCAAAGTAACGTACACTGTTCATGTCGGCAAAGTAACGTACACTGTTCATGTCGGCAAAGTAACGTACACTGTTCATGTCGGCAAAGTAGCGTACACTGTTCATGTCGGCAAAGTAACGTACACTGTTCATGTCGGCAAAGTAGCAAAGCAACGTACACGGTTGTTCGTGTCGGCAAAGTAATTTTTCCATGGTCCTGATTTGGCTCGGAAGAGTCCGCTGGACCTAAAGCAATAATCATGTAATGTAATGTTTACCCAGCTTTCCTCAAAACTCGCATTAACCTGAATTGTAAGCACTTATCATCTTTAGCTGCAAGTCAATAGACACACATTTTGAGGCTTAACAGCAACCCCAGAATTGCTAGCGAATTTCGGCCGGCAATTAATTAAAAACATAAAATTCCACGAACTTACTACCATTGTGCACTCCGATACAAGTTAAAACTGGCAACCAAATCCACGGGAGAGTTTTACTACTATGGATTTACACGTTGGCGGCCATTTTGTTTTCCATGAATAATATATATATATATATATATATATATATATATATATATATATATATATATATATATATATATATATATATATATATATATATAATATAGAGATATATATAAAATGGGTTGTGGTGGTCGTTTTCAGAGCTTGGTGGGTGAGATTAAAAAGTAGGTCAATCCGTAAGAAAACAGCACAGTTCTGACCTGGAAAGATGAAGGGCTGACCTCCCCACCAATCCAGAAGGTCGATGACGACGTAGAGAAACGTCAGAAGGAAGAACGCAAAACACGCCATCGTCAGCACGAACGACACCGACCTGGAACAAGGAGCTGCATTGTAGCACAAACCGAAGAAGCAGACAGAAAAATAAGAATAAACCATGTTTAGCCGATTTCTTCTTGCTGATCACGAAACTGTGCCTAGTATGAACTTTACTAACCACAGGTTTTTGTTGAGGGGGATCCAGCCTTCGTTTTGACTGCCTTTGCACAAGATGGCGGCGATGGTGCCCTGCAACATCAATTAAAAACAACGATCACAACAGAACGTGAACACAACGCATTACTTACAAAACCTATTATTATCCTATCACACAATCCCTGTCCACCTCTGTACCACCACACTTCCAATCAGCTTCAACACAGAATACATCACGTGGTCAAAGACTGTACATGTTTGTACCTAAGCTTAGCCTACTTGACGTTTATTGTGATTCGGGCCATTCTGGATATACTTTGAAATAGCCGGGCCGGGCGGGGAAGAGGGAGGGGGGTGGGAAGGGAGGAGGGAGGGGGGAGGGGGGAAATCGGTACGAGGCAAACGTCGGTCTGCCCGTCAACAATCGCTCCTTTAAAAAGCCTTATCTCAAGAACCACTGAACGGATTTTGACCCAACTTCATTAAGACATTACTTCGGTTAGCAGCCTGCCTCCTGTGCCACCACATATGTGCTCCATCGCAAAGGTCAAGGTCACTGCTGTCATTGTGTTGCTAAACACGTTTTGCTCAATATCTATTTAAAATAAATAAATAAATAAAATTAAAAAAACGCGACTGATGCGATTCTAAAGAGCTTTAGTATACAAATACTTCAAATCACGGGCCAGCCTTCAGTAGCAGTGTTGTTGCTGGTCAGTTGGTCAGTCAGTCCACTGCTTCCAGTTTCACTGGTTTGTTGAAAAACCACGCTTTTTACCTTACCTCAAGAATAACAACCCAAATTCATCATTTTTACTTTGCGGATACTTTGACTACGGCTAAGCACGTTAGATCATTGGTCTTTGTACTTTCTCAAAGGTCAAGCACGTTAGATCATTGGTCTTTGTACTTTCTCAAAGGTCAAGCACGTTAGATCATTGGTCTTTGTACTTTCTCAAAGGTCAAGCACGTTAGATCATTGGTCTTTGTACTTTCTCAAAGGTCAAGCACGTTAGATCATTGGTCTTTGTACTTTCTCAAAGGTCAAGCACGTTAGATCATTGGTCTTTGTACTTTCTCAAAGGTCAAGCACGTTAGATCATTGGTCTTTGTACTTTCTCAAAGGTCAAGGTCATGGTGCTTCCCCATTTTCTTAAAACGTTGTGCGCTGTATATAAATAAAAATGAGTTGAGCCGACGTTGATGATTTTTGTGTGCATTCAGACAGTTGAGATAGTGGCAAATCATTCTATGTTTTGTGTTGGCTTCTTTAAGGATAAAGCTGAGTTACAACATCGCAAAGATATGTACTGTAACACTTTTTGAAAATGTTTGCTTTTCAGTGACGTGTGAGTGGTTGGAAATACATTTGAATGGCTTATTACTATAATAGAGAGAGGCACGGTGGGTCTAATGGTAGTGCTTTGGCTTGCGGATCTGAAGGTCCTGGGTTCGAGCCCTGTCCGGGCCATTGTGTTGTGTCCCTGGGAAAGACACTTTACTCCCGTTTCCTACTCCTTCGGATGAGAGTATAAACCGAGGTCTAGTCTGTGTGTCGCATACATTCCATCATAACGGACTTTAAAGATCCTGACGCTCATGTCCTAGACGGGTGAGTGCCGGTAACAAGAACACACCCAGCATGCACTTGGTCCTTCTCCCCCATCCCTGGCTGGCCAGGATAGTGCTCAGTTGTCCGGGCGTCAGACCATGCGCCCAAAGGCTGCGGGTGGGCGTCTCGGGCGGTTTGAGTTAGATCCTGTATCGGCCAGCGCCTAGAAGTCTGGTCAAGTACGGCGAGATAAGTGCGCTATAAAAATCCTCAATAATAATAATAATAATAATAATAATAATAATAATAATAATAATAATAATAATAATAATAATAATAATAATATTGTCTTTGGGCGCAATAAATGTGGCAAAAACAACAACACAATAGCGCGTTAGCTCGGTTGTTTGCCTACTCACGGTGATGACTGCCCAGACCAGCCAGCGAACGATCCTCCCCTTGTGGTCCTGGTAGGTTGTCAGAATCTTTCCACTCTGCAATGGCCAAAAGAGCAAAATACCAATTATTAGTGTACAGGGTCGACTTAGGTGCTCGCTACTTTATGATCAAAAGCTGTCAGGGTTGTCTTCCGTCTACATGGGACTCGCTGTCGGTCGACTTGGCGGCAGTAAAGTCCCCTCGCCTGTTTACATTCCACCGTTACATTAGAGTCGATATTAGACAGGATTAGGCTATCTTATGGTCGAAAAGTAGACAGGATTAGGCCCGAAAATGAGACAAGATTAGGCTGTTTTAGACTCGAAAATTAGACAGGATTAGGCTATCTTAGGGTCGAAATTAGACAGAATTTTGTTATCTTAGGGTCAAAATTAGACAGGATTATGCTATCTTAGGGTCGAACATTAGACAGGATTAGGCTATCTTAGGATCCACAGATTAGGCTATCTTAGACTCGAAAATTAGACAGGATTAGGCTATCTTAGGATCCAAATTAGACAGGATTAGGCTATTTTCCTTCCAGATGTAGTTCCTTGAATTAAACTGAATGAAGACGCTCTTTCGTTTTTATTTGGTTGTAACTTTATAAATGTATAAAGTACATGTGATTGATCTTATATTTTGTATATTCATCAGCTTAGTGTTGCCGAAAGAGTTTGCTCAAATCAGGACCTAACTCAAGCCACAAATGGCTCCAACTCAGTCGCTGCATCTATCTATAAAGGCCCTGAACAACTAGGGCCGTCCTGAGCGATGTAGGGGTACCTGTGCTCATGTGAATGTGCCACCTGCGCTTGATAAGCACCCTATACGTACCTGGATGCCCAGGAAGCACAGGAAGATGGAGGTCAAGGTCCCCAGGATTCCTTCTGGGTCATAGGACACTGTGGTTTGGAAGGTCTCCTGAAGTCATAATATGAATGAAATCGTCAGATGACATAGTTTCATAGGGTGGTCATTTTGATACGGACGTTATATAAACACCCACCACGGGAAGTTGGGTCCTCCCTCGGAGGGGCCGGGTAGCTCAGTTGGTAGAGCGTCTTACTAGTAACCGAAAGGTACCTGGTTCGAATCCCGGATTGGCCCATGTGTGACCATTTTATTTTCCCCTTACCATCATCTGGTTGGCTGGTGTCAGAATAATGTGACCAGTAGTCGCTTCGGTGTCGTGTGACTATAATCTACAGTTACATTACAGTTGGGTCCGCCTTCAACACAGAATAAGCACCACCCAAGATAAGGGTGACTAGGACCCACCAGTCCCACCCAATACACCACTGAAATGGTAATCACTAACTGATTGAAGCGGTAAGTTAGCCGGCACTGTTTGGTCCGGCAAAGGATCGACGCTGTTTGATACTTTAACATATTAACGCGCTTTAGATCTTTAGAAGACAAAGATTTGCACATTGAAAATACATTAAAACCTTGTTGGAGATGAAATGAGATGAGAGTCAGAGATAGACAGGCAGGCAGAGACAGAGAGTTGTGGCCCTACTTGTGGGGTAGGGTAGTGGTACATGTGGTTCTCGCCAAACACCATGACGTCAATGTATCGTGCTGCCCCTCCCGTACAGTTGTAGTGCAGGCCTCCGTCACTCAACCCCCCTGGTCCTGTGTAGCCACTGAAATCACAATGACATGATTGATTGATTGGCTCATTGGGCGATTGGTTGATAGATGGATGACAGGATGGATGATTGGATGATGATGATGATGATGATGATGATGATGATGATGATGATGATTATTATGAATATTTATGCGCCCAATCTAGACTTAGCTCTATGCGCTTACATGAGTACAAAACAACTTTAACTATAGACCAAAATGAAGAAAACTCATTAACTACTAACAGTAACCTTAATATATATAAAAACGAATGACTCACACACACACACACACACACACACACACACACACACACACGCATACACGCACATACACACACACACACACACACACACATTCACGCACGCGCACTCATTCACACGCGAACTATTATGTTATAGATCTGATTCATCAATTTCAATCGGTGAAAGGAAAATGATGAGTTTTAAGAGAGGATTTATTTGAATTAAAGATGAATTTGTGAGAGAAACAGGCAGTTTGTTCTAAGTACCAGGGCCCTGATAAGAGAAAGCACGTTCACCATATGATTTCGTACGCACAGAATGGAACTGCAAACAGACAGGTGTCAAATGAAGAGCGAAGATGTCTAGAAAGTATATCAATGTGAAGAAGGTCAGCAATATATTGAGGGACAGTGGGACGCTGAAGCAAAGGGACAACTAGCAACAATTAAATTAGGTTATTTATTCTGTTTAACCATTTTATTTTGAGTATTGACACGCCTTAATTACAATCATATCTGGATCTCTGCAGCTAGTGTACGACAGACCTAGTTGCCGTAAAAAAAAAATCACCCTAATGAATTATTCTTATGTAGCGCTTTTTGTAGTTAAAGAGCAGTTGAAAGTGAGGGCCGGGAACTGGATTCTCTCTCGATCTCATGCCGCCCATGCAAGGACACCTCATGCACTCACCATCATTGGTAACAATAAATGCTTAAGGAACAATTAAATAAAGACCCACTCATGCGTAATAAAGATAATAAATGTAATTTTAAAAAGAAAAGAAAAGAAAGTTTTATTAAACATTCTCTAAAACACGTCGTCTAACAGCCTTACAGAAAAAAAAAACCATGAACAAAAGACGTCACCGATAATGTCGATTGTTTTCGCCACCTTCGTTTGTGCTTACAATTTTTTGGGAATACTATTTACGAATAAATAATACTAATTTGGGAAATGCAGAAAATTGCGCATTTATCTTAAACAAAAGCGCGCTCCGTCGTGGAATTAATTCAAAAAAGTATGTCTCGCCTTATTCCAATTTACTGTTAAACGTGCGTTAGGACACACTCACGTGGGACATCCCGGCACTGGCAGGGCATAGGTGAGCGCCAGGAAGAGCGCCAGTATCGTGAAGTGGATCAACCACTCGGGCAGATATAGGACGACGTCTCGCACTACCGCCCACTTTCGATCCTAACACGACACAACACAACCAGCATCGCCGTCCTTATTGTTGTCATGGTCACTATTATCGTCATCATCGGCGTCGCCGTTGTTATCATCACCGTTGTCTTTTCTTTTTAATCGTCGTCGTCGTCATCGTCATCATCATCATCATCGTCGTCGTCGCATCATCATCGTCCATCATCGTTGTCGTTTCTTTTTAATCATCATCATCATCATCATCATCATCATCATCATCGTCGTCGCCGTCGTCATCGTCGTCGTAGTAGGCGTCATCATCACATGCTCTTCGACCTTCTTCTCATTCTCTCTCTTTTTTTTTTTTGGTAACGCTTTATTATCCCTTTTTATCGGGAAATTCTAGGCCGTCTCCCCTGGGGAAGATGTAGTCGCAGCCTGTGGCGCGCCCAAAACCCAACTTACCTAACATTAGTTATATTTTGGAAATTTTGCTAGGGGAGCAAACCGGAGTATCCGGAGAAAACCCCCGAGACGTTGCCCAAGTCGAAAGTAAATAATATTCCTGCTCCTCCTCCTCCTCATCATCCTCATGTCTACTTACGATCCCATATAAAGATGACGACGAAGGATACAGCTCTATGGACGCCAACAGTCATGATGGTGAAAAGATGACAGGGAGGAACAGGATGCGAAGCTAGTAAAGACGTTTTAATAGTGCAAAGATGGTGGGCACAACAATCGCACGTTACGATTATGTAGTAACACACACAAAAAAGCTTGATCTACTTTACAGTTTGAAATTTTAAGAAACAATGTTTTGAGGCAACGATTAATCAGATCCTCTCAAAACGAACCCCTGTGTTGGGTTGGCTGTAGGCTTGTAGTGTAGTACTGTAGTGCCACAGGCCTACCTGATGAGAGTCTTTGTGGCTGTAGTATAGTGTAGTGCAACAGGCCTACCTGATGAGAGTCTTTGTGGCTGTAGTATAGTGTAGTGCAACAGGCCTACCTGATGAGAGTCTTTGTGGCTGTAGTATAGTGTAGTGCAACAGGCCTACCTGATGAGAATCTTTGTGGCTGTAGTATAGTGTAGTGCAACAGGCCTACCTGATGAGAGTCTTTGTGGCGGTGAAAGGGGAGGTGAAGGAGAGCGATGAAAAGGTAGGTGAGAGCAAACCGCTGTAGTACCCCCGGTATCCTCATCTCCGTCACATCCACCGCTGAAAATAATCACAGTCCTGTCATTCATACAGGCAGAATAAATAATAAACGTACATAGGCACCACAAACAAAAAAATATAATACATTACCATATAATACATTGCAAGTAAAATCTGTTTTATGTCTACCTTTTACCTGAAAATTTGAATAAAATATCGGGATGTTCATCTGCATCTGGAACGCGAAAGAATAAGATTGAAACATAAGGGAGGAATTTTTGATTGTCGGCTGTCTTTGTGAAAAAGTTGAATAACAAGAGTTGTTTCCATTGAATCAAGAGAACAAATTTCATTTTTTATTTTTGTGACTTTCAGGTTTTCGAATAGTCCCGGAGTAGTTTCCATTGAAATAACAGTAAATTGGAATAAGGTAAATCATACCATTTTGATTAAAATCCATTACGGGACATGATATTTTTCTAAAAGCGCATGCGCATTTCTCTGCATTGCCAAATTAGTATCATTTATCCATAGATAGTATTCCAAGAAAGTGTCAGCAAAAGTGAAGGTGGCGGAAACAATCAAAATTTTCGGTGCCATACTGCAGTTAATTTTTCTTCGTTTTAGGCCTTTGGCTGTGGGACGATGTTGTTTATAATCTAGTATTTCCAATAAAGAGAAAACATGAGTGTTTGCTGTTGTGACAAAATGTTTCGTGCAGTTGATTATTTTGACTTGCAGCCGATCACATTGAATCATCGATAACAATTGCAGTTTGCTTATCGCTTGGCCCAGATCTACTTGAAAGCATTCGATAGATTATATATTATGACACTGTAATTATCGCTAGGTCATGTGAGTCAGCGATATTGATTAAAACAGCAACATTACCCCTACCATCAGCAATGGATGTCACTGACAACAACATCAACAACAGCAAGATACTAACGTCCCCAGCTTGTGTTGAGAACAATGCCGAGAGCGAAAAGCTTGAAAGCCCTGAAGACGATTTTCCACACAATGGCATTCAGCGTCATCTGACGACGATACATGCTACGGAACGAAAATGTCATCGACGTCCCCATGATAAATACGAACCTGAAACATAGTTGCCATCGTTAATACTGTTGAACCTGTAATCGGTTTGTCGTCGGTAAACGTTAGTGGCGTAATATTATCACTACAAGTGCCAACATTATTTATAGGGACGATGACGATGCTGGCACTTGTAATGATAATATAATATTATACACACGTCATTAGCCTATACTATAGTCACGTTCTTTGTTATCATCGTCATCATCACCACTGTATTCACGACATCGACATGAGATCAACATTCAATGTCAATACTTCAATAGTTTTGTGGTCGCGATCGTCAATATCATCACCGTCATAATTTTATTTCTTTATTCATTATACTCAACTGCCTTCTTTAAGATACAGATCAGGGTCCCCTGTGCATGGGTTTCAATACAGAGCTTGCTCTTTTGGCGCAGACTAATTACGCAAAATTGTATGTGAATAATATTTAGATCTAATCTTTCTGAATAACGTTACTTTAACAAATAACTATTATAATCATCGGCAATGTCGTCAACAACAACAGCAGCAACAACGTGCTAACAACAATATCCGAGCTTACCAAGGAAAGACGAGGTCAGCAACAGTCAGTCCATGCCATGGCGGATGCTCAAAGAACCAGTAACCACCACCGCCATAGTTGACGAAAATCATCACCACCAGACTCAACCTAGTGCAAGACAACAACAACAACAACAAAAGATCACATAGGCGCAACCAGCATTAAACTATTAGACCTATATGTGGAGACTTCGTCTTCGCCATTATCATCACTGATCAACAGTACTGGATATAGGATGCGAGGAGAGGGGCACCCTTCCCAGGGTAGTATCACAGTTAATAGTGAGCTGGATTCCTAGGACGAAGGTCGCGGGTTCGGACCCCGCGTGGCATAAACTTACGTGACTTAGGTATGACTCTATGAGACTTTTCAGGACCCCGATAGTTCTCCGGGTACTCCGGTTTCCTCCCTACCTTCAATAAGAGTATTGGATGCAGTCAATCTAAAATTCAAAAATGAAAATGGATTTCTTTTCCACCTTCTGTAACAGCTATCTCGTTAGATCGCCACGCTTTGAGTTCCATTAAAGAAAAAGCGCGTGATAGCATCCTCTATTATTATTATTATTATTATTATTATTATTATTATTAGTAGTAGTAGTAGTAGTAGTAGTAGTAGTAGTATTATTATTTAGGCGAACCCTTTCAAAACGTCAAATTCTTACTGACTAGTACAAACTAATAAAGCAACAACAGGAATATATTTTATCCCGGTAGGCCTATTTCTCGATAAAGAAACCGACAATTCGGTGACTTCATTATAAATATCCGTCAACATTATTTTACACACCCCACAACTCAAAGAGGGGAGATTTCATGCAAACTGCACATGAACGAGGCAGAACTGTACTTAGTGTGGGTAGAGATCGGAGTGTAAGATCTGCGGTAATGAGCAACGCTTTGAGCTGTGTCCTACCCTCTAAACGTGTCCAGGGATTTAAGCCTGGGTTTCTTCTTCTTCTCCTCTGCGACCGCGTTGACCGCCTCCCCGTTTTCTAGGTCCACTGATGTGTCCTTGTCCAGATTCTGACAAGCGGGAAAAAAAAAGTGTTAAAAACATACACATCGTGGACAATGAATAGTAATCGTGGACAATGAATAGTAATCGACCAATAAGAGACAGCAGCCACGTATTCAAACGAGAACTAACAAGTTGTTGTTGTTAAAATACCCCCACGAAAATATCGAATTTTGAGTGGTTTTAAATCCATTTTCTGTAAGCGAAACAACTAATACTGGTGTTTTAGGCCTACACACATTGCTTTTGTCTTCCCATAGAATTTTTAGATGAAAGTGGCCTAAGCCTACGTAAAGAAAGACAATAGGTTAAACTAATAATAGCATACAGTACAGAACTAAACATGCGTTTGATCCTACACAAGGGACGCACAAAACTGTTGCTGCCGTCGCCTCCGTTCTGGTGTACGACGGGGTCGGTGATGTCTGCGCTCTTTCTGAAATAGCGCGAGTTTCTCAGGCAGCCGGCCAGCTTCAAGGACATGGAAGCGAAGGCGGCGAGACCCAGCAGACCCAGGCCCACGAACAGGATCGCTGAAACGTCACAAAGGATAACCTTAACACGCTCAAGCAATTTTTTAAACACAGGGTGATTGAAAAGTAACTCCCTATTCAACATGGCGTATAACGTTTAGTAAATTAGGACTTCATTGATCTAAAGTTTATTGTGATCCTTACAGTGGTAAGAGTGTATTTGCTCATCTATGATTCCATTTCGCGGTGACCCATAATGGCCAATTGCCTGACACTGCTAACTCAACTGACATAAGATTGCAAGATGACGCGTGTTGACGAGCGTAGACAGAATTTCCGGTTTCTTTAATGTGCCCGCTGAAGCGACACTAAGGTGAGGGGAGGGCATGGACAGGTGGGGGGAGGGGCGGGAGAGAAGAAAATACTCACGCATTTCAGCCGGAGGCGGGTCGTTGGCGAGGTAGAGCGGACAAGGGCTTTGCTGCAACGTGGTGGGTGCGTACTCCACGAATAGCCAGTAGTCCCCGTGCTCGCGAAACTTCAACGACACGCTGAATAATGTAAACATCGGGTACTCAGTTACTGTCAACCAAT
This sequence comes from Oncomelania hupensis, assembly GCA_036898135.1. Classification (NCBI taxonomy): domain Eukaryota; kingdom Metazoa; phylum Mollusca; class Gastropoda; order Littorinimorpha; family Pomatiopsidae; genus Oncomelania; species Oncomelania hupensis. The sequence continues at coordinate 160,692,946 of CM072511.1, forward strand.
CAGCCTATCACGAGGCACGTCGTTAACATAATTAATTAAGCCTATCCTATCCCGCATTTAAAGGTCGTTGGGGCACCATAGATGATAGTTTAACCAGTGTACTCCATCTTTCTCTGTTCTCAGCAACCCTCATGGCTTCGTTCAGTGTCAAACCAGTCCATTCTCGAATGTTGTCCTCCCACCTCTTTTTCGGTCTGCCTCTTCTTCTGCCTCATTGCACCGTGCCTTGCAAGGCCTGATGCGCTGGTGACGTGGCCATACCATCTAAATTTCCGTTTCTTCACCACTTTGAGCATGTCATCGTGCTGTCCAATGGCTTTTGTGATGGTCTGTCAGACTTCATTGTTGGTGATGTGCTGGGTATAGGAAATGCCCAGAAGTCTTCTGTAGCACCTCATCTCCAAGCTTTGTATTATTTGTTGTAGAGCTGCTGTGAGGGTCCATGTTTTGCAAGCGTATAGGAAGATGGAGATGACAAGGGAGCGCAGCAGCCTTACTTTGGAATGTAGACTGATGGTCCTGTCTTTCCAAATGGGCTTCAACTTTGTGATAAGAGGCCAGATTTACACAACACTATAGCTTCTCGCCTTGCTAAGTCAGCTGTAACCTTAGTAAAGTAATGTTGCTCTGCAGCAGATGACGAAAGTCTACAGTGGGCTACACATTTGTATGCTGACGCTGGCTCAGTTAGGTAGTGACATCATCCAGCTTACGTATAGTCAATAGTACCACTACACCCGCTAGAGGGAGCCTCTTGTAGTTTTAGATTTTTTCGGGCTTCCTTGCGACCACAGGGATAGAGAGTCATTCTTCGTTCGACTTGCATAGAGGAAAGAGCTTGGCTCTAAGGGATCTCTCTACTTGAAGACTAAAAGCAAGAACTGGTGAAATTCTATTCAACCTAGTTAGCCACAGCCTGACATTGTCAAAAAGGTAAACGAACTATCTTTTGTTGCCTCGCGATTTATTGATATTATTGTTGAATTATGTTTGTGAAATTTGCCATGTTTAGAATTGTGATTGTTAGTCAAACTTTGCGTGACCACGTGGCGAACATGACCGGTTCGACGCCATGACGTTATCCCTACGGACCCTCTGTTGTTTAGCCTATATGTATTATTGCAGACCAGTGGCTGTACCGGAGAATGTGTATAATATTAATTAATTCTCTATGTGTGTAGTTAGCCATGATTTATATTTATATATAGGAATTAGGGTGGAGATTCCAGTGGACCACGGACTTAGCAGAATGTTCGACGCTTATATATAGATAAGTAGAGCTAATCACTGAGGGCTATTTTAGCCTTCAGTGAGACGTTCTGCACACACCTAGTATACACGGTGTGCCAGAAATTCGTCTCATATTTTGCAGACGAGCAGGCATCGAGGGCCCAAGCAGAAGCAAGACAAGTAAAAGTCTTCACTGACATTCGGCCTGCACTGGAGCCTCACGCACTGAGCGACGAGAGCCCACCAGTCTGTCAACAAGGAGAAGAATCCACCACAACACAGCTCATCGAATCTAGAGTTAAGTTATATTTGCACAAGTGCACGAAAACTGTTAGATAAGGACATCACTAGTCCACCTTTCCAGAAGACTGACCCGTTGGGCAGAACGCACCAGTAGCCCGATGATGAAACAGTAGCTACCTAGAATTATCAAGGAGCGAACCATTCGAAGTGATATTTGGACTTTTAAAGTTAGTATTAGTGATTAGAAGATCTTGTATAGAGTAGAGGAAATAAATGTGTGATATTTTCTGTTAACACGTGGCTGGACTACCTATGTTTCATAGCCGTATGAGAGCTAGTGTGTCAGTGAATCTTTTACCATTTTCTTTCTATCTCTGTAACCCCAGTCTAAACACAGACCGAGATAAACTTATAAATGTATTAAGATTAGTCATCGGGAGATTAACTAGCGATCCCCATCGACGAAAGACGAGTGGGTAATAGCATTCCATTGTGCAGAGCCCAGCAACAATAGACCCACCGTCACAAACTTTGTCAGGGCATCAGTTTGTGCGATCATGGAGAGGACTTCCTCTCGGGACCCATTGTCTGATACAATGGCTCCTAAATATTTGAAGCTATGCACTGTGTTGAGGAATTGGCCTTGGACTTTGATGTCCGTGTTGATGCCTTTGGTGTTTTTGGTCATCATTTTGGTCTTCTCTGCACTTATTTCCATTCCGTAGGCTCTGGAGGTGGTGTCAAACCTCTGTACCATCTGTTCAAGTTCTTGTTCCTCTCCAGCCAATCCATCAACGTCATCCGCAAAACGGAGGTTGGAGATTGATCTACCCCATATGCTGACTGTGCCTTCGTGATCTTCAAGGGCATCTGACATGATGCGCTCTAGGAAGATGTTGAAGAGTGTTAGAGAGAGTAAACCTATATTTCATATAATGAAGAACAACAGACGCTTCCGATCGGCGCCGGTCAGGTAATTTTTTGTGTGTTGATAGGTGGACATACCTTTTCGTGGGTGGTTTTAATCATTCTTATATAGCGCTTTTCCAGATCAAGAGCTGCTCAAGGCGCTGGCAGATACAGGATCTAGCTCGCGCCCGCTTGCGGCGTTTGGGCGCTTTGTCTGACGCTCAAACAACGGAGCGCAAACCTGGTTTTCATCATTATGTTGATGTGACACCCGTTGTGCACAGTTTACCTTGAAACGCTTGAGCACAAGTAAACCTTTGTACACGTTACCTGCACAAATCTTCTGTGAACCCCTCTGGCTGATGTCTGGACAACCTGAGGTCAGTGACGCTGGTGGTGTTCACCACGATGCTTGTAGTGTTCCGCTCTGGAACTTCTGTGATGAACACCAGGGGGCACTGCAATCAGTCAAATTTGCGGCCTCCTTACAAAATATAATCTACCCAATCAGCTTTAATCGACTTTGCCATGTTTTTGTGGGTGAAGTTTTGATCTGTTGAATGACAATAATAATAATAATAATAATAATAATAATAATAATAATAATGATGATGATGATGATGATGATGATGATGATGATGATGATGATGATGATGATGATGATGATAATAATAATAATAATAATAAGTTTAGTCATCAGATCAATTACATCGCCATGAACCAAAAACCATACACCCATTATCAATTTGAAATTTTCTCATTAAAGAAGATAATTATATATCAAAGAGCAAGTTTGAAAATAAACATTAAAGCTCTTTAAATAGGCTAATTATTAGATATATGCTTTTCTTTTAACAACAACAACAAGAACTACTACTACTACTACTACTACTACTACTACTACTACTGCTACTACTACTACTACTACTACTACTACTACTACTACTACTACTACTACTACTACATTTCAAGAGGCGTAGACTAATAGAGAAGATTGCATGTGTGACTTCTGCTTTTTCAATAATTATAATAGGACTGTAGTTCGTGGTTGATTTTTGTTGGACCAGCTTTTTTAATCCCTCCTTCCTCCCATTCTCACTTACCTCCAATCCAGAAGATGACGGGGGTTAAAAAAATCAAAGGAAGGCCAATAAGCAAAAAAAAAATAAAATAAAATAAAATGAAGACTAAGAAACTTTCGAGAAGACGTGAGAAGACTGGCCTGTGGTCAGTATGCAAAGAGACGCAGCGAGCATGGGGGTTTGCTGACCAATATTTGTCCACTGACAAACGCTACTTTCAAACATTTGCACTCCAACTGCATAGTCAAAACCCATTTGAGCTCAGCTAGAAGTGTACGGTTACTAAAAAAGAAAAAAAAAAGCTTTATCCACTCAAAAGAATTCAGGGCAGGACGAAGTACCACTGAACAGATTTTCAACCTCAGAATAATCTGCGAGATATACCTACAGCACCAACAACATCTGTATCATGTGTGTAACAAGAGGCCAGATTTACACAGCACATTTTAAGCTTTTGCCTTGTTTAGTCAGTTGTAACACTAAGGTTAATGTTACGCTGAAGCAGACGACAGAAGTTACTGCTGTGTGCTACACTTTGCTAGGCTGACGATAGAGCGCAGTAGGTCATGACATCATCCAGCTTACGTTATAGCAGAGTCCGGCCAATCGGGACAGAGAGAGATTAGGGAGACCAGTTCTAACTGGTTAGGCAGAGGGTAGGTAGAGAGTCATTCTGCGTTCAAACTGCCTAGAGCACAGAGCTCAGCTCTAACAGAAATCTCTCCACTGAAAGACTAGGGAAGCAGGACTTGCTGAAAATTTGATTCAATCAAGTTAGCCACGGCCTGACATTGTCAAAAAGGTAAATGAACATACTTTTGTTTCATCGTGATGTATTGATGTTATTGTTGAATTAAGTTTGTGAAATTTGCTATGCTTAGACTTGAATTGTTAGTCCAACGTTGTATACCTTACAGACCCACCGTTGTTTAACTATATGTATTCTTGCAGACCAGTGGCTGTACCAGAGAATGTGTATAATATTAATTATTTCTCTAGGTGTACTCACAACTTTCCGGCACCTCTCATAAAAACTCGTGGGTATCGCCATTATAAATTAAAACGAGGTTATATGAAACCAAGTTCCGGTATGGCTTGTTTTGCTTTTATCAAAGCTTGATGCGTGACTTTTAAATATGGCAAATTGCCGAAAACGACGATTGTTAGAGCCAGAAAACGAGTGGGATAAGTATAAAAACGGTGGAGGAAGTACATGCTCAGTAAAGTCAGTCTCCTCTCTGAAAATCCTTACGGGAAGAGAGGGGACTATAAACTGATAAACATGCTCAGTGAAAGAATGCAAAAAACAATCGTAGAGGCCTGTATTTGTGGCGACTTCGGAGGTGCGTCGATCATCGACAGAAAGTGAAACAACATAGCTTCGCCGTCGCAACCTTCACAAAACACGAAGTAACTGACTATTTTAGGCGAGCGTTGTGGCCATGTGGGCTAAGGCGGGACTAACTTGCCTTGTCCACAAGCTGTGCGCCTGACAGGTGTGGGTTCGAGCCAGCATCTGGTCGTTATGTTTTTCCGAATATTTTTCAAAAATTCACAAATAATGTTAGGTAGGTAGGGTTTAGGCGCGCCACTGGCGATAGAAAGGGATAATAAACTGCAGCAAAAAAAATAAAAATATGTGAGGGTACGATACAGGTGGCCAGTGACATATGTTATTATTCTTGAATATTTGGAAATAACTCACTAAAACACGCGTAGAAAAAAAACCGGAAGTATTTTTCATAGAGGGGATTCCCGTTGGTGCATAGGATAGCAGAAAAGTGTGAATAGTTAGCCATGATTTATATTTATATATGTATAGGAAATTAGAGTGGAGATTCTAATGGACCACGGACTTAACAGAAAGTTCGTCGCTTATATATAAATTGTGGAGCTAATCACTGAGAGCTACTTCGGCCTTCAGTGAGACGCTCTGCACACACCTAGTATACAGGGTTGTGCAGAATTTCGTCTCATATATTACAGACGAGCAGGCATCGTATCGTGAGCCCAACCAGGCGAAAGACAAGAACAAGTCGTCGCTGAACGTTGACCTGCCGAGGCATCTCAACCAATGCGCGACCAGAGCCCACCCGTCTAGCAACAAGGAGAAGAATCCACTCAACACAGTTCCTCAAGGAAGCAACCACAACACAGTTCTTCGAACACTGAGTTAAGTACCTATAGACTCAGTGCACCAAACCTGTATCAAAGGACCACAGTAGTCCACTCTTCCAGAACTCTGACCCTTAGGGCAGAAAGCATCCAGTGCCCGATGATGATACAGTAGCTGCATAGCACTATTAAAAAGCGAACCATTCGAATTGACATTTGAACTTTTAAGTTAGTTTCGTACTTAGCAGATCGTGTATAGAGTAGAGGAAATAAATGTGTGATATTTACTGTTAACAAGTGGCTGGACTACCTATGTTTCAAAGCCGTGTGAGAGCTAGTGTGACAGTGATCTTTTACCATTTTTCTTTCTATCTCTGTACCCCAGCCTAAACACACACCGAGCTAAACAAATAAATGTATAAAGTTAAGTCACAGGGAGATTTACTAGCGATCCCCATCGACAATAGACTAGTGGGTAATAGCATTCCATTGTGCATAGCCCAGCAACAATAGACCCACCGTCACAATGTGTTTGTAGACTTCAATAAAGCGTTTGACAGAGTCTGGCATGCAGCTCTGTGGACAACCACGACAGCGTACAACATCAGCCCTAACATTATTGAAGTCATCAAAAGCCTGTACGACAAGGCTACCAGTGCAGTCCCCCACAACAGCGCCATCGGAAACTGGTTCAGAACTGTCGCGAGAGGCAAAGTCAACACAGCACTAAGGCTACAAGCCTACACGCTCAGTCTGCGTTGACCTATGTAAGTTAAGTCGCTGACCATAAGACTAGCAGTTAGGGTGTACTACACATGTGCAGGCCATAGATTCACAAATAGGCCGTAGCATAAGCCTGCTGACGTATAGCCACCACTCCCCGCTAGAGGCGCTCAGGTATGACTAGTTTCACGGGCTTTAGCTGACCACACAGCTAGGTGGTCATTCTTTGTCTGAACTTCACACGAGAAGGAGCAACGCTCTGACAGATCTCTTTAGCAGTAGAATAGCAGGTGACAGATGAAATTCATTCATCGACAGTATAGCCACTGCTTGACATTGTCAAAAAGATAAATGATCGATCTTTTGTTTCACCGCGATTATTGATAATAGTGTTGAATTATGTTTGTGAAGTTTTGCCATGTTTTATCATTGTGAATGTTAGTCAAACTTTGCTTGACCACGTGGCGAACCCGACCGGTTTCGACACCATGAGGTAGACCCACTGCCCAATGATTGTTTCTCCTATGTGTAATTATTGCAGACCTGTGGCTGTACTGGAAAATGTGTATATTGTTAATTACTTCTCCATGTGTTTAGTTTAGCCATGATGTATATATATGTATAGGAAGTATGTTGGAGATTCCAGTGGATCACGGACTTAGAAAAATGATCGTTCATTGTTTGTATTAGTGGAGCGATCACTGAGGGCTATTTCTGCCATCAATGAGACGCTCTGCACACCACTAGTATACAAGGTGTTGCAGAAACTCGTCTTATTTTGTGCAGACGAGCAGGCTCGTTGGTGCGATGCAAGAGATCGACCATTGAGAGTCACCCCTGACATTCGGCCTGCAGTGGAGCATCTAGCACTGAGCTACGATAGCCCAACAGTCTACCAACCAGGAGAAGACACCACCACAACACCGCTCATCGACTAGAAAGCTAAGTCCATAGAAACCATGCACCAAAACTGCTCTAGACGGACTGTGCGATAGTCCACTCTTCCAGAAAACTGAACAGTAAGACAGAAAGCACTATTAGCCCAATGATGAGACAGTAGCAGCATAGAACCATCAAGGAGCGAACTATTCGAAGTGATATTTGGACATTTAAGTTAGTATAGTGATTAGAAGATTTTGTATAGAGTAGAGGAAATAACTGTGTGATATTTACTGTTAACAAGTGGCTGGACTACCTATGTTTCATAGCCGTGTGAGAGCTAGTGTGTCAGTGAATCTTCTACCATTTTTTCCCTATTTCAGTAACCCCAGCTTAACACAGACCGAGCTAAACATATACATGTATTAAGATTAGTCACAGGGCGATTATACTAGTCGATTCCCGCAGACAAAGACGAGTGGGTAATAGCATTCCATTGTGCAGAGCCCAGTAAAAATAGACCCACCGTCACAAGAACAACAATCGATACCTACTCTCTCCAACACTCTTCAACGTCTTCCTAGAGCGCATCATGTCAGATTCTCTTACAGATCACGAAGGCACAGTCAGCACCGAGGGTAGAACAATCTCCAACCTTCGTTTTGAGGATGACATTGATGGATTGGCTGGAGAGGAACAAGAACTTGAACAGATGGTACAGAGGCTTGACTCCACCTCCAGAATCTATGGAATGGAAATAAGTGCAGAGAAGATCAAAATGATGACCAACAACACCTACGGCATCAACACGGACATCAAAGTCCAAGACCAATCCCTCAACACAGTGCATAGCTTCAAATATTTAGGAGTCATTGTTTCAGACAATGGATACCGAGAGGAAGTCCTCTTCAGGATCGCACAAACAACTGCTGCCCTAACAAGGTTGAAGCCCATTTGGAAAAACAGAACCATCAGTCTACATTCCAAGGTAAGACTGCTGCGCGCCCTTGTCATCTCCAACTTCCTATACGCTTGCGAAACATGGACCCTCGCAGCAGATCTACAACGAAGAATACAAAGCATGGAGATGAGGTGCTATAGGAGATTTATGGGCATTTCTTATACCCAGAATATCACCAATGACCAATTCCGACAGACCACAACTAAAGACATCGGACAACAAGATGGCATGCTCACAGTGTTGAAGAAACGGAAACTCCGATGGTATGGCCAAGTAAACCAGAGCATCAGGCCTTGCAAAGACCATCCTGCAAGGCACGGTGCAAGGAGGCAGAATAAGAGGGAGACAGAAAAAGAGATGGGAGGACAATATTCGAGAATGGACTGCCTTGACACTGAGCGAAACCATGAGGGTTGCTGAGGATAGAGAAAGATGGAGTACGCTGGTTAAACGATCATCTATGGTGCCCCAACGACATTCAAGTTACGGGATAGGATAGGACAGGATAGGATAGAGAACACTGACTGTGTCAAAGATATGTGTGACCGTTGGGCCCATTAATTCAAGCAGTGTCTATACTTACTAAAAATGTTTACACAATAATATTGAGGATTTCGCGCAGAACACCAGATAAGCTTAATATGCGAATCGTTTAGAAGTTTCGGCAACACCAACAACTTTAACAACAACGACGATAAAATTGCTATTCACCCCACTCTCCCCCCCCTCCCAGTCCACAACAAACCTTCCAGCATTGGTGAGACTGGGCCCAGACTTGCACGGCAAATCCAGTGGAAACGTTGAGGGTCAGCCAGGCTTTGTCATGTTCCAGTTCGGGCCGGTCCTCTCTGTAACTCCGGATGTAGCCCCATCTGACCGTGTCGTTTGTTGTGGTTGTAGTAGTAAGGGAGGTTTCCTGAGCTTTCACGAGGGTACTAGCTGCCAGAAATAAGCTGCCTGGAAATGATTTTAAAAAAAAAACAACAACAAATCGACTTAAACGCAACTCTGTATGTAAAGCGATATTTAGATTAACATAACAAAAAGTCAGGGACTAAAACCGGGAGACAATATTGATTGATTGATTGATTGTTGCTTTAGGTCCAGCGGACTCCTCCGAGCTAAATCAGGACCGGGGGAGACAATAAACGTAAGAAACCGCGCAATGGTTGTAATGGAAGGCACCAGTTTAGTTCGCTTCATGCGTCAGAACTCTTGAGTCTCAAAATTCGGACCAGAACAGCAGTCAGACAGATAGATCAGCAGTCAGATCAGCAGATCAGACAAATAGATCAGCAGTCAGATAGATCAGCAGTTAGACAGAGAGATTAGCAGTCGACAGAGAGAGAAAGAGAAAGGGAGAGAGAGAGATGGAGAAGAGGGCGTGGGGGGAAGAGGAGGAAAAGGGATTTGCGCTTTAAATTGATCTGTCATTAGGAAAAAGGGATATATTATTATTATTATTATTATTATTATTATTATTATTATTATTATTATTATTATTATTATTATTATTATTATTATTATTATGAGAGAGAGAGAGGGAGGGAGAGAGAGAAAGAGAGAAGCAGTCAGAAAGAGAGAACAACAGTCAGAAAGAGAACAAACGTCAGACAGAGAGAACAGCTGTCAGAAAGCTAGAAGGCCTATTGCACATTCATCAGGCAATTTCCGTTTGTCGTTGTTGTTGTAAACACTGTACAACAGTGAAGACAAATATATGGTATGACTAACCGTAAAGATCTAACAGGATGTAACCTATAGTAGCTGTTCACTGGACGACAACACAACATTTCAAAAAAAGAAATCTCTCTGTCTCTGTCTCTGTCTCTCTCTGTCTCTCTCTGTCTCTCTCTCCTTCCCCCCCTCTCTCTCTCATAATAATAATAATAATAATAATAATAATAATAATAATAATAATAATAATAATAATAATAATAATAATAATAATAATAATAATAATAATAATAATATATCCATTTTTCCTAATGACAGATCAATTTAAAGCGCAAAATCCCTTTTCCTCCCCTATATATATATATATATATATATATATATATATATATATATATATATATATATATATATATATATATATATATATATATCGGTAATATATATAAAAGGTAATACTATTATACTTTCAAATAGTATAGTATATAATAACGTAGAAATCGGCTTACTACTGAATTCAAGGAAAACACCCGCCATTGCTTTGTATACAGATACCATTTCGTCATAGCTGAGTCAACGTGGAACCTTTGACCATGACGTGGTGGTAGTTGTGGTTGGGACAGAACTAACGGATGCAAGAAGGGGAGAGGACTTGGGGGAGGGGAATGGGGGGAGAGATAAAGACATGGGGTAGTGGAGGGGAGTGGGGAAGAAGAGAAGAAAGCTTAGAATTTTGAACCCTTGTTTGTCAGCATGCCAAGGCAGCCTGGGAGCGATTCCGCGAGAGATTGGCGGTCAAACTGTGCGACATTTTGTACCACTCGGCCACAGGTCACCTTGTTTGCCGCACGATCAAGGGATAAACGCCAGCAACTCCAAAACCGAAGGCACCGAGAATTGACAAACTTTACAACGAACGTAATAACCAACTGTCCGGCTGCTCCTTGGTCAGTGAACTAAAGCATTGAAAGAAATAAATTAAAAAAAAACACTGAAGGGACAAAAGAAACAAACGAACAAACAAAATGAACTTCATGTCTTTGTCTTTTTGTGTGTAAAGTAGGTTGGTTGATCTGCTGGCCAATGGGTGCAGGCAACTACAGTAGCTTCCCGCACCCACGGTGGAAAAACGATACATTGGGAAAGAAACTCCAATCGTGTCGGGCGATCTGTCTGTCTGTCTGTTTGTTTGTTTGTGTGTGCGTGCTTATTTAGGACCTGGGAGAGTCCCCAAAGAAAACGCACGTTTCCCTAAGCCTAGTTTTTCACACCGAAAGGAATGGCGCGTACGCCATCTATAAGATGTCGTTTGATGGCCAACAAATGGCATTTATATGCAATGATACCAATTCCACAGTTTCGAAATGGCACTTACACTATTTTGAAATGTCGAGATGTTTAGTTTGCTGCTTGAAAGGCCTCAATCCCAAGGCGTTGTTTACTTTTGGCCAAAACCAGTTTACCGTAAAATTAGGATTGTTATGACATGAAACAATGATAGAGTGCTCTTTCCTTGCTCAAACCAACCGCCAAAGTTTGATTTTTTTTCTATTTCTGTTCTGACAGGGAGTGATTTCCCCTGTTTTAACGGTACGCCAGTACCACAATCGTGTGACCTTGGACCCTATTAATGAGCCAACTAGCGGCTGTATGAATGCGTGTTTGGTGTCTGGGACAGGGTAGGCCTATTTTATCAACCTAAAACCAAAACCCTTATGAGGAAACTTTTTTATTTATTTTTAAACAGGTTCTGTCTCTTATCAGCTTTCGTAAATATTAGTTTTAGCTCAAGAATGTTGGATAGCCGTTGTAATTAAGCTAATAGGCACCCAACTTGCAGCGACGGAATTTATTCATTAAAAAACCCGCCAATACTTTGGAAATAGTTATTTTTTGTAGTTGTAAGCTTGTTTTCAGTGGGGTAACACTCACGGTGAATATTAAAAGGAGCTGTCGAGGGCGACCGGTCAAAGTGGGTCTCTTTTAGGCTTGTCGGGATCTGAGAACCTCGAACCAAAAAGGTTCGTGAACCTCTGAGAACCTCGAACCAAAAAGGTTCGTGAACCTCCACGAACCACAGGCGCTTGTATCAGGACACGCGAGCGCCTGTGCCTGGGACGCGTCTCCCTTGGGTTATCTACAAGCGCCTGTGCCACGAACCTTCCGATGAAGACACACTCCTAGCAGCAAAGTAAATATTATACAATCTATGTACAATTTATTAATGCATCTCTCCCCCCCACCCCCCTTCTCGCGCTCTCTCTCTCTCTCTCTCTCTCTCTCTCGTAAACTGCTAGCAAAATGCCCTAACAGAAAGCCTTAACCAAAATTAATCCACGATCAATCCTTGTACGACTAACAAGACCAGCTGTATTTAGCATTCTGTGTTGGGTCATGCAGTTTAACTTGGGGGGCCTCTGTTGCCATGTCCATGTTGACTGGATAAACATCATTCAAATATAGCAACGAGGGCATCCAAATGCAGGGAAGGGGGCAGGGAGAGAGAGAGAAAGAGGGTGCGGTAGAGAGAGGGTGAGGGAGAGAGAGGAGATGGAGAAAGTGATGGAGGCAGAGAGAGAGAGAGAGAGAGAGAGAGAGAGAGAGAGAGAGAGATCGATCAGCAAATACAATACAATACAATACAATATAACTTTATTGTCTGATGTTCATCACATACAGAAGTTTGTCTTTGGCTCGTCGTCCGCAAGAAGCATGCAATATATTCATTTTATATACAAAACCAGCAGAGACACATTCATTTCTAATGGCACAGCAGCAACCTTAAATTACAATCAAGTGCAGACATTCACAATCTAAACCCCACATCAATAATAACTAATAATTTTACATTCATACAGAGAAAGCACACACACCCACACACACACACTAATCTAATGACAGCACAAGTTGTTGTCTTAAACTATACATATCACGGCCCATACATGATTATAATGGCAGTGCTTAAAAGGTAGAGGCATTACTAGAACATTCTACATTCACCAATACATAGATGACAGTCAACAACCAATTACATAATGCAGTGCAGTAGCAACATTCTTAAAACACATTAGTAATAAAATACACAGCAAAGACACAACTGATCAGGTTGCCTATCTCAAATAGCGGTGGGGTGGACTGATACATCTGTAGATAATCTACTTCCCTTATTAACTGAATAGATTAAGGTTTTCCTCTTGCTCAGCTCACCTCTCTCTCTCTCTCTCTCTCTCTCTCTCTCTCTCTCTCTCTCTCTCTCTCTCTCTCTCTCTCTCTCTCTCTCTCTTTCTGTCTGTCTCTCTCAAGTCTTAATGAGCTACTTATCTAACAAACCACCTTTGTTGACTGTCGGGGAAAGTTAAGCTTTATCTAAATACTTTTCTTGGTACGTGAATATAGGTCATCCCAAACCTGCCCCGCTGTTATCTTTCTCAAGGATGTTCGCTTTTTTTGTGTTTTTAAAAGAAGGTCAGCCATTTTCCTGTTTTCTAGCTGTTTTTCGTAGTAGGCCTGTGCGAGTATGGAGGGAGGTGGAGGAGGTGGACACACTTGTGTATCCTAAGTTTATTTGCTTTTTCTCGAAGTTTCTTTTTTAGTTTCTTCGGTTCAGCCTTCCACCTCTTCCGGGCAGAGGATGTGGAGAGAGCTATGGGGCGCTCTGTGTTGGAACAGGACGACTACGAAAGTCTTCCGTCCTTCGGCTTAGCGTGGCATCTTTATGCAGGCCGGATACCCAGCGTTTACCTGACATCCACACGCCCAACTTGTCCACCAGCTAATCGAACAGGCTTTTAGGATTTATCACACAAACAACAAAAGGCTAATCCATTTTCCGATGTTACCGGTTCTAGTCAAAATAAAAATAAACAAATAAATAAAAATACACCGCCTCGGTTGTTGGAGAAACAATAAAACAACGGATGTCAACCAATCACCCATAGAAAACCGATAATGTAGCTGAAGACATCTGTTTAGCAGCACTTTTAAACGTGGTCCTTAATTAGGTCGGTAAAATTCAGCAAATAAAATATTTATTAGTCACTTAGATTCTATTATTATGCGCATACTCAGTCGCCGGCGGTATAAAAAAAATATTTTTTGGTCTCCAACTAGTTATCTCAGGATTGACATTCAATAAAGATAGATGGGAAGTGGCAATCCCTGGATTTCTGTAGACCATCAGTGCTTAGCCGATGGTAAAAGTTTAGAGGATGTTTGCGGAGTGAGCAGGCACTAAGCGGACTAAAGAGTAGGATTACAGACACTGTGCAATAGGGAGCGCCGATTGGCTAAATCTCTATACTCAAGACAAAGAACTAAGGCGAACGGTGCGTGGTGCTTTGGCCAAGTCTTCAATGGACGGGTTTAAAAGACACTGCAGAAAGAGCGGTACTCGCCAACAATCTCTGGGAGACAGTGTAGAGAGATTAAAAGCTGGAATTAAGAGGATTTGAAACGGACCGAGGGTAAAGTTGAGGTAAGGGGGAGAAGGAGAGAGGAGAGATCGTTTCGTTAGAACCGGAAGGTGTGAGCTTACAATGGATGGAGTGGGGCTAGGGGAGACGATCCCGTGGAACTGCGCCAGGTGTAGGAAACGAATGAGTGAATGTATGAACATCGAAGACTGACGTCTACACCCGATATGCATACGGCAGGCAGGGATAACCTTAGTAGAAAGAAGAAGTAGTAAGGGCCTATAAATCAACACTGAACCATCCGAGCAAAGATATTGCTAAGATGGGCGGTGGAAAATCTCCACTTTTATGTTGTCCAATACGGGTTGGGAACCTGGGTTATGGGTGAGTAGGAAACGTGGATTCTACAGCTAGACAAGGACAGAGAAGGTTCTACTACCTTCTGTACAAATGGAGTCGCATCCAGCTCATTTTACGGCCGCACTAGACGTGTACCAGACCGTACGAGGAGAGACGATGATCAATCTTTTCAATTTACGGCAACCATTTCACCACTGCCCGTATAAAATTGTTCTGTATTCACACACAGTCCGCCTCAATAGCGTTGAAGAGGCAAATCGCCCCCTCACCTTTCCCTCCCCATTTGGTCCCAGTGGAATGAAAATAAAAGATCTTCGCCCAAACGTAGGCACACTGCATGTACTTTGGCCCCTTAAAAATGAAAATCTTTCAGGGGTAGGAAACTCTGTAGATTAAACTATGTAAGAATATGCTATATCTTACCTTTTGCTATCTAACGAAAAGAAAAGAAGTGATCTGAGAGTTCAGAGTTATCGACTCTTATTAATTTATGTAATCACGTATATATTGTCGTCTATGGGTCGCAGCTCTAACAGCTTAAAAGTAACAACTAACTCAATTACATTGACCTTCACCAATAGACACGACATTGTAAGACTGTGTTATTCCCAACAACGACAATTTATGTCTGTAGATAAACACAAACACCTTAAGACCACCCGACTCTCACGACAATGCTAATATATGTGTCCTTAACAAGCCTTCATCTTAGCTGTTGCTACCCATTATTTATGTTTTACTACATACCATGCAACAGTCGCACCTTCTCACACATTCACAATTATTATTTTCAATTTTAGTTCAACTCTATTTCATAGTATAAGTGTTCGTCTTTTCACATAAAACTTTGATATTACACACTAAACAAACTTTCCACCTGTAGTACAAGTACTCTCACTACTACAGGTAAGAACAAGAGCCAGAACAAGAACCAACCTTTTCCTACAAGAACAAGAACAGTTCACTGGGCCCGGTGAGCCTCGTTCTTGTCAGTACAAGTGGAGGTGTAGGCATCTCGGCCTGTCATAACTTTCACGTCCAGCAGCTCGACATTTCAATGTGGTTTGACGTTTAAGGCCATCACTTTGAATACAGAGAATACACCACCCTGATCCCACATTCCTACACACACACACCCAACGCCCATCAACCTTTGCGCACTTTCAGCTTCAGTTAGTTTCAGCTTCGTTATAATTGCTCAAGACATTCATTGTAAGGAGTGAATAATGGAGTCTAATTCAAGACGCGCACTTTAAGCAAATTTGGGCATGGTAGTTACGCCTCAAACCATTGTGTCAATGTAATATAGGCTAGGCTTTAACTCTCCGCACAACACCGCCATGCACATAAGCCATGCACCGAGCCGGGGTTCGAACCTGCAACAAGCGCATAAATTGTGCCAAACCTCTCAGGCTACCTGATGACATAGTAACAACCTCGATTGTTCATTTGCAACTGTCAAACTCTAAACAGTAAATTCTGTGCTTATCTATATATACCAAGGCTTTACAGAGGGCAGATATTTATAAGCCCTTGCACATAGGGGAAGATGTATGTATCCGGATCACCCTATATCTGTCATTGTTAAGGAGCACCACACAGAAGGTTTTGTTTACTTCTGGCGAAAATGAGCTTAGCCTAAAATCGCCTGGTTATTATATATAAAACAATAATTACTTGGGCTTTCGTTGATCAAACCAAACGTTAGTTTGAATTTTCCATTTCTGTCCTGACAAGGAGTAATTTCCCCCGTTTTAACGGTACACCAAATACGCTTTACGATCTACTAGATTATTTTTTTTTAGAGCTAAATCTGTAACTATAGCGGACGCTATTAATAGGCACAGCCTATTACTGTTGCGAAAATCGAGAGAGTAAACAAACATTTTCCAATACTGCTGATTGTCTTTTTAAAAAAAAATTAAACGGGCCAACTTTCATACATTCAGCGTCACAGACTCTTTTCCAATTCATAGTGCTCTGGTGTTGCTCAACTGGAATAATTAAGATTAAGCCAAAACTACAACAACAACACAATCCAACTTTTTCACGAGTACGATTTTTATATGAATTAATACATTTGGTGTGCGCATGGGCAGTGTGGGTGTATGTGTGGGTGTGTGTTTGTGTGTATGTACGTGTGTGTGCTTGAGCGAGTGCTTTTATAGACCTAAGTGTTCGTGAGGAATCTCGGGCTTGATATTTCTACTCCTGTCGTGTTTCTTTCCATTATTTTACCTGTAAACTAAGTAGGCATGTATTAGGAGTTTAGCCTAGCCTGCTACATGTTTACAAAGCTACACACACGCACGAAAGGATAGGCCTACGTGTTTAGCTTGTATTTTGCGTCTTTCTTTAATATATAGCAAACACACCCACAGACCTCTTAACCTTTTGATAGATAAATTAATCTCTTGTGAGGACGAATTTACAATGTGACATTCAACTTTCTTTCTTTGTTTGTTTTCGCTAAATTAACGGTGATGGTTTTATGAGAAAACCCGTGACGAGAAGAAGAAGAAGAAGAAGAAGAAGGAGGAGGAATAGGAAGAGGAGAAGAAGATTTTGATGATGGTGATGAGGATGAGAACGACCACGATAATGATGATGTTGATGATGGTAATGTTGTTTTTGTTGTTGTTGTTGTTGTTGTTGTTGATGATGATGATGATGATGCTGATGATGATGATAATGCTGCTGCTGCTGATGATGATGCTGATGTTGATGATGATGACGACCACGGCGAAGGAGGAGGAGGGAAGAGGAGAAGAAGAAGAAGAAGAAGAAGAAGAAGAAGAAGAAGAAGAAGAAGAAGAAGAAAGCCGATGATATATAGAAAATAATAACAACAACAACAACAACAAAAACACCACAACTCAAAGATGTTATCGTAACGCCCGCACGCTTTACAAATATAAGTTAAAACATGATTAAGCATGTCTTAAAAGCTAATATCACAGTAAGATTGTTTTGTTATCTTGTAACAGTTACAACACCACACATCTATGGCTAAGTATTACAATACCATTGCTATTAGTAGACTAAATAACTAGTGGACTTCTTAACTAGTGAACGTCTTAACTATCAAAATGAAATCGTCTTACCTAAATGTAAAATTGCATCCATGGCTCTGCAGACGTAGCCAGTCAGTCCCTCTGCAAGAAATTTGTGGAAACAGCGTTTTGCTTATAACATCTAATACACGGGATCAGTGTAATCTTTCAAGAAACCGCACAACTAGTAAGAAGATGCGCTCAAACTGTGCGTATAAGTTTTTAAGATACTGAAGGAAAAAAAAAAAGAAAAGCAAACAGCAACACAAACGAGTGAAGCAGTCTTCGCCTCTGTTGGAAAACACTACTCGGCTCTTCTGCACAACAAAAGATAAGCCAGTTTGCGACAATATAACGCTGTGCAGCTACTGGGGAGACCCGTTTTCGGCAATGAGGGCGATTTCTCAAGCCTGGCCCATGTCTCGATGTCGTCTGCGAACTTTGCAAAGTGACAAGCTTTGCACACACCGAGTAAGATGGGATCATTACGAACATATCGCTGCGAAACTGAAGAAAACGAAAGCTGAGGAAAGAAAGTAAACACCTTCCTTCTTTTTTTTTCCTCGTCGATTTTTTGTTCTTTGGTAAAAAGTTCCGTAAACAAGTGCCATCTGTGCTTGTGACGAAATGTTGCGAGAAGGGGAGAAATGGGCAACAACTGGACAGCGCAGCAGACGACATCCCTTCTGTTCCAAAAGATGCGAAGATATGGTAGCCTATATTTAAAAAAAACCAAAACATTGTTTCCTTTTCTCCTTTCGCCTTTCCTTCTTATTTTTATCGGAACTGAAGTCGAACTGATCTTTACTTCTTCTTCTTCTTTCTTTCTTTCTTTCTTTCTTTCTTTTCTTTTTTTCGTTCTTTCTTGCTTTCTTTTTGTCTCTAATTTCCTCACCCTCTTCCCCTTTCTTTTTCGTACGTTAAAACAAATTGTTTTCATTCTTGCAAAACGTTTGTGCCTCATGACCCAGGCCGTCCTATGACATTGTAAGCAAAGTGGTGGATTATTCAGGAACACGCGATACATTCTTTCTTTGGAAGAATCGCTCTGTGAACTTTTACAAGCTGTGACACATTTCCCTTCTGTTTTGTCTCGTTTCCGTCTCCGTTCTCTCCCTTGCCTCATCTCCTGCCCCAATCTCCCGTTTACATAAATACACCTCTCTCTGTAATATTCGTATTCTCTCTCTCTCTCTCTCTCTCTCTCTCTCTCTCTCTCTCTCTCTCTCTCTCTCTCTCTCTCTCTCTCTCTCTCTCTCTCTCTCTCTCTCTCTCTCTCTGATTTCCAGTCTATTCTATCGATCAGTCAGTCTATTCTTTTGAATTCATTTGGAAAACAGGGTTTGTGTTGTCTGGAGAAAGTTCATTTCATAGCGCGCAGTTTCTTGGTGTTCTTGGTGTGGGGAAGGGGGGGAGGAGGGAAATGGGTCGGCGGTTCAGCGGAGAGAATGCAGTCGGAGTTTATTTTTTGCTGACTTTGGTATGGTCGGATGAGATTGCTGAAATCATTTTGCCGAAATTTGTGAGTGAGCAGGATCGGGGACAGGATTGTAGGTTTGGTGCACAGGCGCTTCTATCAGGACACGCGAGCGCCTATGCTTGTGACGCGTCTCCCCTTGGTTATCTATAATATAGCGCGTCTCCCTTTGGTTATCTATAATATAGATAACCAAAGGGAGACGCGTCACAAGCATAGGCGCTCGCGTGTCTTGATACAAGCGCCTGTGGTTTGGTGGCTGTGGAGTTGTGAGTCAGTGAGTGTGTGTGTGTGTGGGTGCGTGCGTGCGTGTGAGTGCGTGTGTGTGTTCATATGGAATAGCTTGTGTGTGTGTAAAATGTGTTTGTGTAAAATGTGTGTATGCGTGTGTTTGTGTGTATGTGTGTGTTTGTGTGTGTATGCGTGTGTTTGTGTGTATGGGTGTGTTTGTGTGTGTATGCGTGTGTTTGTGTGGATGGTGCAGGATGGGGATGTAGGGTGCTTGGGGAAATGGGATAGGTAGGTGAAGGGGGGCGAATGTGGACCCTGACCGGAAGAAGATGTCAGGGCAAACTGCATCACTATTACCTTGGTCCTCCACATCGTCATCATCATCATCATCATCATCATCATCATCATCATCATCATCATCAAGAAAGAAAATGGTGCTCGCGTCACATTGCCTAAATCATCAAATGGAGCAGGCGACAGGCACGCTCACTAATCGCCACCTACAAAGTGTAAATTGAGTGGCGAGGATCAACATGCAAAGATGGGGAAGTCCTCCTTAATAAGTCATCAAATCAAAACAGGGTGGTTGTTGCTGTTGGATCAAAGGTCAGTCATCGTATTAACTTGTAGCTGAACTCATAATAACAAAGAGAAAGAGAGAGAGAGAGAGAGAGAGAGAGAGAGAGAGAGAGATCCAGATTCAGAAGAAAATAAAAACAACCAGAAAAACCTTTAATAGTCTATTTCACAAGAGAATTTAGAGGAAAAGGGAGACAGAGACAGAGAGATACAGAGACAAAGATTGAAACAGGGACAAAAAGAACCAGGATTGTTAATATTGTTGATTTGAGACAGTTGCGTTGTGTATGCTCTGGACTGTTGTATTTGTATACCAATGTGTGAAATTTCTTTCCAATCAATTTTGAAATAAGATTCAACTCCCAAGTACCGAAAGAATTATAATAACTGTGAGTATAGCTTTTTTTCCCAGGGTAGGCAGAGAGAGAGAGAGAGAGAGAGAGAGAGAGAGAGAGAGAGTTGGAGGGGGGAAAGGAAGAGAGATAGATAGAGAGAACAATGATAATTTTTGACATCGTCTAGCACATGTAGCCTATATTTCACGCTTGAACAAATAACACCAATGGCTTTCACCGTTTTAACTCTTTTTGTTTTCTCTGTGGTTCTGTGCAAAGACTGTTCCTTTAACAGTCCCCACTTTGAAAGCTTTGTTTTCTTTGTGGTTCTGTGCAAGGACTGTTCCTTTAAAAGTCCCCACTTTGAAGGCTTTGTTTTCTTTGTGGTCCTGTGCAAGGACTGTTCCTTTCAAAATCCTCACTTCGAAGGCTTTGTTTTCTTTGTGGTCCTGTGCAAGGACTGTTCCTTTCAAAATCCTCACTTCGAAGGCTTTGTTTTCTTTGTGGTCCTGTGCAAGGACTGTTCCTTTAAAAGTCCTCACTTTGAAAGCTTTGTTTTCTTTGTGGTCCTGTGCAAGGACTGTTCCTTTCAAAATCCCCACTTCCGAGGCTTTGTTTTCTTTCGGCATAAAGGGGTTTACCCTAGCTTTGGCATTGTTTTTACATTAAACGAGGATAAAGTGGGTTTTCCTTGCCCAATCCAACCGCTGAAGTTTCAATTTTCAGTTTGGGTACTGATGAGGAGTTATCTACCCTGTTCTTAACGGTACAGCCCTGTGACCTTTGACCCTATTACTGAGTGATCTACGAGGCTTGAAGTGTAGGATAGGGTCTGTTTTATCAGCCTAAAACCAAAAACCTTACCAACAATTTTTTTTGGGCGGGTTCTATCTGTTGCCGGCTTTGGTAGCTGCTATTTTTAGCTCAGAATGTTGGCTGGTTACCCTACGGCCGTTGCTATTAACTACGGAATTGATTCATTTACAAAATAACTATGCTTACAAAAGTGTAATTTTTTTTTCATCGTAAGGCTTATCTTATATTGTTTTAAGTGGGGCAACAGCCACTGTGAATTTTAAGAGGGGGTCGTGGCCGTGGTCAAATTATACCCCTTTTAAAATAAACCTCAGTTCAAACGAATAGCAGCAATCCATCAGGATGGTCATTGAGTGCCAAAGTCAAAACATAATAAAAAATAGCAATTGACGAGACAGTAAAGTTTAGGTTGTACCTGTGTTCTTCCCTTTAGACACTGCCTAACGTTGGCATCCAAATGACGACATTTGAACGGGAGATAATTCTGTCATAGTCCCACCCCGTACCCTGATGTAACTGCGGGGTGTAAACAAGGGACATAATTGCTGCTACGGGAGTCAATCCTGTCGGTTGGATACTGAATGTAGCTAGTGGCAAAGTCGACCACTTGTTTTTTTGCATTGACGTGTTTTACTGCCGACCTTTGTTTTAAATCTATCTTGGGGGTCTTGTTTGTTTCTTTGTTTGTTGGAAGTCATCTTTGTTTTTTCTTTGCCGTCCTCTTTATTTTCTCTGTCTCCTCTGTCATTTTTCTATCACTTAAGTTCGTCAAATGCATAAGACGTGCTGCAGTGCAGTGGGGTGGTGTGAGGGGCGGGGCGGAAGTTGTATGTAAGGGGGTGGGGGGTGAGGAAGGAGGCAGTAGTGTAGTGCTTTGGAAACATGCGAGCAATGTTTCGTGTTAAGCAAACGTCGAGGAGGGTTAGTTCTTAGATGGGTGACCGTGCATGGAAGGCAACCATCAAATGATACACACACACACACACACACACACACACACACACACACACACACACACACACACACACACACACTCGCACACACACCCGCACACACACCCGCACACACACACTCGCACACACACACACACACGCACACACAAACACACACACGCACACACAAAAACGCACACACAAACACACAAAAAAAACAAAATTCAGGGAAAAAAGATAAGAAGATTGAAACAAGCGCACGACACACCCCAATCCATCCAGTTGTGAATGGGTGTGTGGATGTGTTTAGTGTAGTATTGCGAACATGAGAATAAATAGAGAGAATTGAATGACAGTTTTCCCCGTCTTCTCTATTTCTTTATATTCCATTCTCGTCTTCTTTACATTTAGAACCGGTGTGACATCGTCACAGTTCCTAGTATCTTAGCTGGGCTGGGAGCGACTGGGAGCATTCTGATTGGTCGACGCGTTACAAAATTCGACGCATGCGCACAGTGCTATCGTAGTCTTAGTAAGGATTAGGGTTAGGGTTAGAGTTAGGGGTTAGAATTAGGGTTACGACGCCTAAGAACATCGTGAGAAAGCCGGACCGACATGACCTGGCGCATGCGCAAAGGCGCCCGGATAAAGTAGGAAACCCGGAATGTGGACGATATGACACCGGCGAAAGCAAAGCAGCGAGAGAAAGAAGATAGGCACCGCCCTCATTAAGCTGGCCTAGAAAAAAGGGGAGTCCCAAAAGCTTCCCTCCCCAACGGCATTTAGCTTAGTGCAACTACTTAAAGTAGGTCTATTGTACAAATATACTATGCGGTTGAGAACAAATAAATACATTATTACAGAAATATAATAATGGTCACTGAAACCTAACGATAAACGCAACCTGACATGCCATAATTTAACTCGAAATAATTTTCTTCGTTTTCTTCTTTAATTTTTTAAAAAATGTTTATTTTGCATTAGATCTTTCTCTCTACCTGGTATACCAAGCATTATATTTTATTACTCTGCGATATTTGTGCTACCATCCCGTTACGTTTAGCAGATTTCCATACCATTTAGACTGATGACAAAATTGCTCCCTGCATATTTGTACTTTACAAAACTAAGCACTTTAGCATTGAGTTTAAAGTCTCGTATTTTATAATTGAACACTCTTTATTATCTGCCCTTTGTCGCCTCTCTTAAGAGTTCAACGTCGTTTTGATTGCACTGGTGGTAGAAAGTGTCCCAGATTGTGCGCACAATGATTGCGATACAGAATAATTCAGTATTGTCAATTTGTCGCTGACAGGTAAAACGGCTGACAGGCTTTGAAGGGGTAGGCTTGGGATAAAGTGGGAGAACAGAGAGAGAGAGAGAGAGAGAGAGAGAGAGAGAGAGAGAGAGAGAGAGAGAGAGAGAGAGAGAGAGCGAGAGAGGTGGTGGGGGTGGCGATGGGGTGTGAGGGTGTTTAGGGGTAGAGGGCGTCTGGATTTTGTTTTTAATTGACTAATCTAGTTCGTGTGTTTAGTTTGTGTTAATTTCATTGTACGACTGGAATAATTTAAAAAAAAATGGAGGGAGGGGGGGGGTTGGTGGGGAGAGGGAGGGGGAGAAGGAGGGAGGGAACTTACAATCTGGCCTTCTGTGACACGGTTGACTATGGAATAAATGATTTAATAATCAGTGACACAAATTAGTGCATCAATTTCGGGAGCGGAAATCCTTCCGCCGCTGGGAACCAAGGCGGAGTTGACAGGCCTACTTTCATTTTTAATGGCGGTCACCGAAGCTTCATTTTTGACGTGACAGCTAGTGCGTTGTGTCTGTTGAGTTCCTCACTGGGGAAAGACTGGGAACATTTCCCGCTGTAAAAGTATCCATGTGTAGTTTGCCATTGTCACCGTTCTGTGTGAATGCAACGCCAGTGGTTCCGTCACTATAGCTGAGGGACGAGAGAGAAAGGTGCTAATCTGACTTTAGCTATAGAAATCATAGTTCAGAGATCGTTAAGTTTTGTGTAAGGCTTTTTATGGATTGATTTCATCGTTCTCATGTAGCGCTTTTCCAGCTCAGGATCCGCTCAAGGCGTTTTCCGATAAGGATCTAACTCAAGCCGCCCGAGACGGCCAGACAACGGAGTACAATGTTGGGGCTACCGGCGATGGGCCATTATGGACCTAGTGCTTGGTGGGTGTTTTTGTTTACCTGGCATGAGCGACAGGACCTTTAAAGTCCGTGCCATTAAATACGAGCGTGAACATACTAGACCTTGGTTTATACTCTCACCCCCCCCCCCCCCAAACTCTCCACTGTCATCGTCCTTTTTGAATGTATGTGGTCTTCTCTGAGTTCTACATTCTTGTATGGAAGATCTGTGCGGTTGTTGAGCGGACTATACCGAGTATTAAAGACAGCTGAAGTGTACGCCAGAGTCAAAGTCCTAATAGATCTCTGAAAGTCTGGATGGGAGCAGAGGGCGCCCTTTAGCGCTAATCTGTTGAAAGAATCAAAGTGCGTTGCTACTGGCGCTGGGTGTTTAGCAGTCACAGGCAGTGGGAAAAGTGGTAGACATCTGGACCAAATCATTTCCTCTCTTCCGCTGTGCATTGCAGAGTATCGGGGAGCTCTCCAAGGTGGCGCCATAGTTGATGTCGACTTGTTCCAAGTCTCTCGAACAAAACTGGAATGTTGTTCATTGTCGGTGTTCTTATCTGCCGATTTTCCCACAGGGTATGAATGTGAAATTCCACTTCCAAAATTTGAGGATGGGCCATCTTATAGTTCTAAGTTAAGTGTCTCTGATTTTTCTCCCTCTCCCCCCCCCCTCTCTCTCTCTGGCTGTGACGTTGCAGGATCTTTCATCGGCAGCGCGATAGAAGGTAAAACGTTTGTTGGTCGCGGGTCGGTGAGCCGCGAGGCACATTCTGGCATCGGCTGCTGCAGATGAGATAGAGGTGGAAGGAAAGCAAACACAGCAGCAGCAGAGCCAGCGAGCGGCGATCTTGTGGTGCTGTGTGCTGCGTCGTGTTGGTGTTGTATTTTGTGTTGGGATGTGATGCGATGCGATGCACGTTTATAAACTCTGGTATTCACAACTTTGTAGACTACTGGCTGTCTTCCCTTATTGACTTGCCGAAGTAACCTCTGCCACAACGCTTTGTTGATGTGCTGCCTGCTGTAGCCTATCTTGTGGATTTCGCTACACGTTCTCCTGTGTACTTGATTGCCTACCGCTGTAGCTTTCATTGCAGTTTTGTGAACTCTCTTTGTAGTGGGATTGATTTCGTTTTCGGGTATTATAAAAAAAAATTTAAATAAAAAGATATATATATCTTTAAAATGTGAGCAGTTTGGAAGCTGACTTCATCTGTGTCGGTGGTGCCAACTTCGCAGTTACTGTAGTAATTTCACATTCTTGAGGTGATGCCGTCCAGCCGCGCGGACTAATGAGAGCGATGTCTCTTATCAAAGGAATCCGACTCTTGTGAGGGTGTAGGTTTTCACCTCTATTTACCACGAGCACAGCTGGCTGGGACTGCGGCACCTTCCTGTGGTAATTGAGCAGAGACTTTAGAGTGCGTACTACATTTCTGTGTCTCCGACCTTCTTGCTTGTGTGTATGTGTGTGTGTGTGTATGTGGCTAACTCATATTATTTCAACTTCTACGACTTCAGGAATCAGTCCCATCGTTCCAGAACTACTCGCACACACAGAGATGCAATACCTGGGATTCATTCTGTTTGCGGTTCGTACAATTGTGATTTTTTTCTTCTTCTCATAGTACGACTGTTACGTAGGTCTGCTGCTTTCGGTTTGTTTTTGGTAAAGTTATTATTAATAGTTTGTTTCAAAAAGTACAGTTTAGGATAATACTTTTTGAAGGCTCAGTCTCGGATTAATCAACTCCTCCTCCTCTTTCTTGTTCTTGTTTATCTTGTTGTCGTTGTTGTTGTTGTTGTTGTTTTGTTGTTGTTGTTGTTGTTGTTGTTTTTCTTCTTCTTCTTTACCAGTTGCAGTTTACCATTTGCAGTAAACTCTGATTTCGCGATTCGTTTCCTGGTGCCTGGCCTACATTAGCTGAAAATAGAACAATAATAACTGAACCGTATTTGCTGGAAAATTGCTGGGTTTGCTGGAAAATTGTTATGCTGAAAAGATCGTTATTTTGATGCCATCGTTGTAATATTTATATACGAATCACGATAACGATCTTTTCAGCATAACAATTTTCCAGCAAGTACGGTTCAGTTGTTATTATTTTTCTATTTTCAGCGAAAAAAATATATATATATATATGATTTGAAATGTAAAACGTCCTTCTAGCAAGCTTAGAAATGTGTGCTCTCAAGGTAACTTTCAACCCTACTAATTTAAACTATCATATTATTATAGACATTGCTCTCTTCTTCTTTTTTTTGCAGTAGTAAGCGGCCCAATTGTGAAGTTTGGCAGAAGTTGTGAATTAGTTGAGTGCAGTGTACTGAAATGTCAGACCTTAATAGCATGCAGTTAAAAATAAAAAAGCACATTAAAAAAAAACCACCCCTCCTCAAAAAAAAAAATCTCTGAGACACTGCGCCCATACTCTTTAGGATTAGAGTATAAACCGAGGTCTAGTCTGTGCACGCACGCATTACATCGCATGGACTTTAAAGATAGATGCTACCCCCAAACAATGTAAAAAAAAAATCACCCTCTCCCTCTTTCTGTGTACAGAAATATTTTTTTTAATTTAAAATGTTATATATTTAATTATTTTGCATGTTTGTGTATTTCATTTTATCTATGTCCATGTGCCCTTAATGGGTCTTTTTTGGAATAAATTTGCCTAGCTTTGCCTTGCCGTTTATAGTTTGATGTCAACTTTGACGAAATGCCTCATATACATAATCTCATTTAAATGAGCATACACACATGCTTCGTCGATGTCCTGGGTACAAAATCGGACGTAGCAACACAGCCTGGGTCGGCATAACGTGTCTCCACCGTGTCGAGTTAGCGGTCCAGAAAGTCCCAAACCATTGATCGATATTTCTGGAAGTGGGATTATTGGTAGTACGAAAGATGTTATTCACAGGATGGTTGAAAAGTAACTCTCTATTGAGAATGGTTTACAACTTTTGTCAGTAGTACTGCCTGTGCACGAAACAACAAGTACTGTGGGCCTTACAGCAGCTGTAGAATTTAACTGACCATTCATCTGACAATGATGAGACCAGCCCACTATGGCCCGTCGCCTGGCAGTTGGTCTTGTGTCTTCTTTGGTCCGATGTGACAAGATACGATATACACGATAACAAGATTCAAGATGATTTATTCCCCATTTTTACAAAAAGGAAATTAGCTTACTCTCTGATACAGTGTCAGGCGACAGGCCATGAAATCAGAGATCTATCGGCAATTAAATTCATCCACCCTAAGGAATTTTATTTTATACAAATGTAGTAATGCATTCTTTACAAAAGTATAAAGCTGTTTGTTCAATCCGGAGTTAACTTTGCCACCTTTCTGCATCTGGCCACTATGGTGGTATATATATATATATATATATATATATATATATATATATATATATATATATATATATATATATATATATATATATATATATATATATATATATATATATATATATATATATATATATATATATATATAAACTGTGTTATCATAGACCTATGCCAGTCAATTATAAACAATACTATTTATGCCCATCGGGTGGCTTGGAAGGTGCTATATAATGTAGCGTCTGAAGTACCCGTTGTACTATGTTTCCTTTATAAGATATTTCTGAATCATTGGCTAGCGAAAGACGTGGATGGTCGATACAGTTCTTGGCTTTGTATTGAGGACACTCAGCTGACTACAATCACTTGGCAATGGTGACGTGAAAGAAGCATTAAAAAAGAGAAAGCGTACTACTACTACTACTACTACTACTACTACTACTACTACTACTACTACTACTACTACTACTACTACTACTATTACTACTACTACTACTACTACTAATCACAAACTCAAAACGCGGCGATCTGAAGAGATCGCTATTATAGAGAAATCAGAAAAGAAGTCTATTTTTAGTTTTAAAATTTAGATTGACTTCAACCAATACCATTATTTATGAAACCAAAGTACCTGCAAAAAAACTGGTTACCTCGGTAACCTGAAGAGTCTCGTACTTAATTCACAAAAAATCGTCCTTTGTGGGGTTCGAACACTCGATCTTCTGCATAGGTAACAAGCGCACTTCCAACTAGGCAACCAGCTCCCTCAATCTCCCTTATTTGTAATACGTTGCATAGTATCCAGTTTTATTATTATTATTATTATTATTATTATTATTATTATTATTATTATTATTATTATTATTATTATTATTATTATTATTATTATTATTATTATTGTTATTATTATTATTATTATTATTATTATTATTATTAGTATTATTATTAATATATTATTATTATTTTATTTTTTTAATTATTTTTTTTTATTGATAAGTCTTTAAGTTGTACTCTTTGTACATCTGAAAGTTTTATTTGAAAATTGATTTGGGTGCCTTATCCCTCTCTTCCTTGCAATGGTTATCCCAGTCTGCCATATCGCCAATGGTGGGTGTAGGCGTTAAACTTCAATGTTTATTTTCAAATCTGATGAAAAATAAAAAGAAGACGTAGAACGAAAAGATGGAAGGATGATTGATGATGATGATGATGATGATGATGATGATGATGATGATGATGATGATGATGATGATGATGATGATGGACGAGTAATAATGATGAAGAGGGTGGTGGTGGTGATCATGATGACAACGGTGAACGTGCATCCAGAATATTGTATTGTGTTGTCTTGTATTCTATTGTATTGTATGGAATGGTATTGTATTGTATGGAATGGTATTGTATTGTATTGTATTGTATTGTATTGTATGGTACTGTGTTGTACACAGGTGACGGTGGTGTACGCCAGGCCTAGAGGCAGAGCTACGTGCTGGATATTCGCTGGCGACTCTTTCCTGGAATTCATTCCCAACAGCTTCAACATCTCACACGAGTAAGTATAGGTCTATAGCCTGTATAGCTGTTGATATTTCGCGAGAACAAAATATCCGTCTTCCATTGCATCTATCCTCGCCCATACCTTTCTATATCGTGACTCTACGTGATATATTTCCAGCAATTCCTTCAGTCATGCGAAGGGTGATTTGTTGGGAGGGAGACTTGAAGGTTAAAGGTCGTTTGGGTTGTTGGATGTTGCAGGGCTCACTTCCGGTTCCAGTTCAAGACGAACCAGGAGACGGGTATACTGATGTACGCTGAGGGCAACGACGACTTCGAGGCCGTGTTCTTGCTGGGTGGCAAGCTGGTTTACCTGTTGACCAACCCCTCCCCGTCAGGCGTGGAGGGAACGACCGGCGGTGTCTATGAGAGCAACGCCAAAGTCAACAACAACACCTGGCTACAGGTTGGTAAAAAGGCGTCAGCATTGTTGTTGTTGTTGTTGTTGTTGTTGTTGTTGTTGTTGTTGTTGTTGTTGTCGTCGTCGTCGGTGCCTACATGTTCATTGTAACCGTTTTCATTTTTAACCGCCTTCTTCCTTTCACCACCATCATTTTCATCGTCGTCCTCCTTCTCTTCATGATCATCATCGTCGAGTCATGGACGACGACGTTAGTTAAAAGGTTTTATTTCTTGTCTTCCATTGTTCAATTTTCTGTTGGTTTCCCTCAAAATTGCCATAGACTCATAGTAGCCGACGCAGTTGCCTTTGTGAACGTTGTTGGACGACGTCAAACACTGTAGCTTCCTAGCCTGCATGTGTCAACGTGAACGAACGAACGAACATTGAGGTTTAACGTCTACACACCCACCATTGGCGATATGGCAGACGGTATCAACGTGATGTTGTTGTTGTTGTTTGTAGATTATAGTCACACGACACTTTCGCATATAGGTGACTACTGGACCGATTTATACTGACAACAGCGGGCCAGTTGTTGGTAAAGGGGAAAATAATATGATCACACGTTGACCAATCCGGGATTCGAACCAGCGACCTTTCGGTTACTAGCAAGACGCTCTTACCAACTGAGCTACCCGGCCCCATATCAACGTGATGTTTGTTTGTAGATTATAGTCACACGACACTTTCGCATATAGGTGACTACTGTACCGATTTATACTGACACCAGCGGGCCAGTTGTTGGTAAAGGGGAAAATAATATGATCACACGTTGACCAATCCGGGATTCGAACCAGCGACCTTTCGGTTACTAGCAAGACGCTCTTACCAACTGAGCTACCCGGCCCCACACCGTCAACGTGACAATGAAATGCGCGCTTTTATAGCCTAAAACCTCGTGATGCATTATCAGTGGAACGAAAATCAAGGCCGGAATGTGCTTGGAACCAATGCATTATTATCAACAATACCGTCCCCTTCTTCCTCTCTCTCTCTCTCTCTCTCTCTCTCTCTCTCTCTCTCTCTCTCTCTCTCTCTCTCTCTGTTGCCCTTTATGAGAGAACTGCTGACCATGCTAAACATGGCTGTGTTGATGTTTTATTCATTGTGGGATGTGATAGATTATGCACCGACACTTACGTAAGTGGCTCACTCCGTAGCGTCAAGCAGTGCTGTATTGTGAGCTATTATGGACACAACTCTCTCTCTCTCTTTCTCTCTGTTGCCCTTTATGAGAGAACTGCTGACCCTGCTAAACATGGCTGTGTTGATGTCCTATTCATTGTGGGATGTGATAGATTATGCACCGACACTTACGTAAGTGGCTCACTCCGTAGCGTCAAGCAGTGCTGTATTGTGAACTATTATGGACACAAGGGCGCACAGGCTCAATGGGTAGGCGACTGCTTACTGCCCTGCTGAGCAAATAAACTCGGGTTTTATTATCATTCCTATAAAACGCTTTTCCAGCTCAAGAGCTGCTCAAGGCGCTGGTCGATAAAGGATCTAACTCAAGGCGCCCACTTGCCGCCATGGTCGCACAGTCCAACGCACAAAGAGCACAATCCTAGGGGACCGGGCTTGGGGGAGAAGGGAAAACTATACTGAAACAACCATCGGACTAATGATAGCAACAGTAATATAGCCAGTGCTCACAATTGTTTATGTATGGCCCCCGGCAGTAACACGAACTCCCGTTGGGGTGCCGGGGCTTTCTGTATAAATAGTATCCCCACTTTCTGGAAATTTAGTGCTTTAAATTCCCACTGTCGCTGTCATTCTCATTTGCTCTTTCTCATTCCTGATCTGTTCTATCAATCTGCTATACTATCGTCTTCTTCGCTAGACCAGTCACCAACCTTTTTTCTTGAAAACTCTTCCGG
>CM072511.1:160729313-161161813 GCA_036898135.1 Oncomelania hupensis
TATAGTATAGTATAGTATAGTAATTATACTATTAGCCTTGACGGGTTTGGGCCAAACCACGGAAGTACAATACTGGACCCGTAACTGCATTCCCGCTGTGAGCGATAATTATGCTTCTTCCCTTGTGCTTTGTAAATTCGCACCGAGCTAGTGTTGTCGCCTGCGCTCCTATTTTATGTATGGCCCCCAAGTAAAGTAGGTATAACATTGCAAGTCAAGACGGAGCTATGCCTGTCCACAAGGTAGCCTCGCCTCCTTGTGGCTTACCGGAAGAGCGAAGGCCAAAACTAGATGCAGAGTAGTTGGCGGGCGCAGTGGAATCAATGGTATAAGCAATGGCAAAACAGTTGAAGCATTGAGTGGTAAGCCACACCATTACTTGCAGTGGTTTGAAGATGGTTGACGGCCTGGCTTGCCGAAAATATAACATGACCCCGATGCACATGCACTCGCCCCTATTCCTTCGTATGAGAGTATAAACCGAGGTCTAGTCTGTGCACGCACCCATTCCAACGCACAAACTTTAAAGATCCTGATGCTGATGTGCTAGACGGATGAGAACTACTCCAGCTATATAAACACATCCATAAAGCAGTTTTCTCTGTTCTCTCCCATCCCTGGTTGCTCAGGATTGTGCGCAGTTGTCTGGGCGTTAGACGACGCGCCTGAGGTAGGAAGTGGGCGCCTCGAGAGGCTTGAGTTTGATCCTGTATCGGCCAGCGCCTTCTGCAGGTCTTGAGCTGGAAAAGCCGCGCTATATATGAACGATCAATAAATCAATCAACTATTCTGGGCCTCCAAACATTGAACTGACTCTCCATACCTTATTATTCCGTGACCGAATTAACGCACGCTATTCCGCACCAGGGAACCAATTACTTGCCTTCATTAGCATAAAAGAACGATAAACGAAGACGTCTGCACAATCTTCGGCACCACGAAGGCGGAAGTTAACGGAAATGTAGAAAATAAGACAAGGGTGAGAGGAATAGAAGGTAAAGAAAAAGAAGAAAGAAAGAGAAAGGGGAGGAGGAGAAGAAGAAGAAGAAGAAGAAGAAGAAGAAGAAGAAGAAGTTTTTGATCACCCACTAAAGGAGAAACATGGAAGATAATGGAAGAAGGAAAAAGAAAGTTTAAAGTTCATGTCAACAGGAAATAAGAGGAAGAACAAGAAAGCAAGGTTGTGGAGAATGAAGAGGAGAGGAGGAAGGGTGGAGGTGGGAAGGTGGTGAGAGAGAGAGAGTTAGAAGAATAATGGAAGGAGAGAGAGAGAGAGAGAGAGAGAGAGAGAGAGAGAGAGAGAGAGAGAGAGAGAGAGAGAGAGAGTGACAAACAACGCAGCTGGAGATCGATTATTGACAAGATGGGTGGGGGGAGGGGGGGAGATGGAAATGAAAAAAAAGTAAACAACACCAATAACACTCATTTAATAATCTCCATACACAAGGAGGAGATTGAATGGAGGACTGATGGACATAATAATTATTACAGTGATTGGAACAAGCTCGTCTTTGTCTGCATTTGCTTTCACTTTCTTTTCTACATCCGCTCTTCCCCACCCTACGCACACGTCTCACCCTCTTTTTCTCTCTCTGGTGGCCAGTCGTCCTCTCCACTGAACTAAATAACGTTCTAAATTTCTTTTAGATCAGTGGTCCTCTCCCATCTTTCACCCCTTCATTCATTCCGTAAAGCCAGCCTACAACCTAAAGCCGCCACTAGCAGAAGCCAACAGGAAGTCCGCAAATCAGCAGAATCGGCCCACATCTAACAGACCACACCATCTGAACACAAAGTCTAGGACTATTCACAACTTTCCGGCACCTCTCATAAAAACTCGTGGGTACCGCCATTATAAATTAAAACGAGGTTAAAATGAAACCAACTTCCGGTATGGCTTGTTTTGCTTTTATCAAAGCTTGATGCGTGACTTTTAAATATGGCAAATTGCCGAAAACGACGATTGTTAGAGCCAGAAAACGAGTGGGATAAGTATAAAAACGGTGGAGGAAGTACATGCTCAGTGAAAGGATGCAAAAAACAATCGTAGAGGCCTGTATTTGTGGCGACTTCGGAGGTGCGTCGATCATCGACAGAAAGTGAAACAGGACCTGAAGACTCTTGTAGTTTTCCATAGCTTCGCCGTCGCAACCTTCACAAAACACGAAGTAGTTGACTATGTTAGGCGAGCGTTGTGGCCAAGTGGGCTAAGGCGAGACTAACTTGCCTTGTCCACAAGCCAGAAACCAATGGCGCCTGACAGATGTGGGTTCGAGCCAGCATCTGGGCGTTATGTTTTTTCCGAATATTTTTCAAAAATTCACAAATAATGTTAGGTAGGTAGGGTTTAGGCGCGCCACTGGCGATAGAAAGGGATAATAAACTGCAGCCAAAAAAAATATATGTGAGGGTACGATACTGGTGGCCAGTGACACATTTTATTATTCTTGAATATTTGGAAATAACTCACTAAAACACGCGGAGAAAGAAACCGGAAGTATGTTTCATTGAGGGTATTCCCGTTGGTGCATAGGATAGCAGAAAAGTGTGAATACGTCCCTACCGCCGAGCGATTCATGGCCTGAGCCAACAAGAAATCGGGGATTCAACCTGGAACAAAACATCGCTTACTGAGTTAGGACACAGGTTGAACGTCTAAGGCAAGGGGCGATAGGCTACTTCGTGGTCTTGCCATAGGAATAAATACTGCTAATTACTGTCCATCGAGTGAATTAAAGAAAGCCAGTCGTGTTAGGCGCCTGTGGGCCTAGGTCGATGACCAGTAGTGCTGCACGGCTAGTTAGGTACAACAGACCTTTAGTGTTGTGTAGTGTCTGATGCCGTGTGGTCGGCTGACGAATCAGTCCCTTTCTGCTGAACAATTTTCAACTATCGATCGCAAATAAACCTACCATTTTGCCTGCTATGTCGCACGCAACGCAGAAAGGACAGGTCTACAGCATCACAGAAAGGACAAATCCTACCCACCCCATTACCCATCCTTAGCTCTCCCCTCCTCCCTTCCTCGTCTCTTATTCGTTAGCAAGTGTCTGATTTTATTTTATATGAAGCCGGATGTTTAGAATGAATGCGTGAGTACTGCGCTTTGAACTGATATTGTTCATTGGGAAAAAGCGCTATATAAACATCCTTAATTTTATTATTATTATTATTATTATTATTATTATTATTATTATTATTATTATTATTATTATTATTATTATTATTATTATTATCATCATCATCCTATCCTATCCTATCCCATAACTCGGAGGTAGTAGGGACACCACAGATGATCGTTTAACCAGCGTACTCCATCCTTCCCTGTCCTCAGCAACCCTGATTGTTTCGCTCAGTGTCAAACCAGTACCTTCTCGAATTTTGTCCTCCCACCTCTTTTTCGGTCTCCCTCTTCTTCTACCTCCTTGCACTGTGCCTTGCAGGATGGTCTTTGCAAGACCTGATGATCTGGTGACGTGGCCATACCATCGAAGTTTACGTTTTTTCACCACTATGAGCAGGTCATCGTGTTGTCCAATGGCTTGTGTGATGGTCTGTCGGACTTCGTCGTTGGTGATGTGTTGGGTATAGGAAATGCCCAGAAGTCTTCTGTAGCACCTCATCTCCATGCTTTGTATTCTTCGCTGGAGATCTGCTGTGAGGGTCCATGTTTCGCAAGCATATAGGAAGATGGAGATGACAAGGGAGCGCAGCAACCTTACCTTGGAATGTAGACTGATGGTCCTGTCTTTCCAAATTGGCTTCAACCTCGACAGGGCAGCAGTTGTTTGTGCTATCCTGGAGAGGACTTTCTGTCGGGACCCATTGTCTGATATTATGGCTCCTAAATATTTGAAGCTATGCACTGTGTTGAGGGATTGGCCTTGGACTTTGATGTCCGTGTTGATGCCGTTTGTGTTGTTGGTCATCATTTTGGTCTTCTCTGCACTTATTTCCATTCCATAGGCTCTGGAGGTGGTGTCAAGCCTCTGTTCCAGTTCTTGTTCCTCTCCAGCCAATCCATCAATGTCATCCGCAAAACGGAGGTTGGAGATTGCTCTTCCCCCTATGCTGACTGTGCCTTCGTGGTCTGCAAAGGCATCTGACATGATGCGCTCTAGGAAGATGTTGAAGAGTGTTGGAGAGAGGCATCCCTGACGCACACCGATTGTTGTTCTGAACCAGTTTCCGATGGCGCTATTGTGGAGGACTGCACTGGTAGCCTTGTCATACAGGCTTTTGATGACTTCAATAATTTTAGGGTTGATGTTGTACACTCTCACGGTTGCCCACAGAGCTGCATGCCAGACTCGGTCAAATGCCTTTTTGAAGTCTACGAACACATGATATAGATGTTGTTATTTATTTATTTATTTATTTATTATTATTATTATTATTATTATTATTATTATTATTATTATTATTATTATTATTATTATTATTATTATTATTATTATTATTATTATTAATATTAATTAATTAATTAATTAATTAATTAATTAATTAATTAATTTATTTATTTATTTATTACAGCATAAAATAACGTACAACCACATATTCCGTACAATTCCATACTTTTAGACTGCTGAAAGATTGTACACTGTATTCGGCGACAGGCCCAATTTTATCTGATAGCACCTTTTCGACGTTCCAAGAGATTGTTCTAGACTAAGAACGTGTGAAGGACGCGATGTCACATCGCTTTCCGCAATAATTATTATTAAAATGTCACTTCTTTATCTAGAGATGAACTTTGATTACACCTTTTCAGGCTACCTAGGCGACCAGCATTTGTAATCAACTGCTTCCTTAAGTACGCAAGACGTCATAATTATAAATGCCAAAAACACATTTGGATTTTCATGATACGCATAGGCCTGTAGAGTTAAGTAGCGCTTTCTGATTTGTATTTTTTGTCCTAACCGTATGTTTGTAACTATTTGTACATGTAAGCCTGTATATATATATTCTTGTGACCTAGGCCAACGACGTATCTTTGCGATTTCATTGCTCACTTCGCTATGCCTCTCCCTCTGCGCTCTCCCTTTGTGTGCTTATGTTCTTATTGTGCGTTGTGATGATGATGATGATTCCTACGACGACGATGTCGATGATGATGATGGTGATGACGACGACGACGATGATGATGACGACGACGATGATGATGATGATGATGATGATGATGATAACAGCGACGACAACGATGGCGATGTTGATGATTAGGGTGACATGCGGAGGAAATGAGTGGTACATAAAGTGGGCGTAATACACAAGAGTTAGGGGCTGGCAAATACGACGACGATGATGATGATGATGATGATGATGATGATGGAGATGATGATGATGATGATGATGAGGATGACAACGATGATGATGATAATAACGACGATGCTGTTGCTGCTGATGATGATGCTAACGATAATGATGATGATGATGATGATGATGATGATGATGATGATGATGATGATGATGATGATGATGTGGTCGTTGCTGTTGATTAGGTGGACGTGTGGAGGAACTGGGCGGTGCAGAAGGTAGGCACAGTGAATAGAGAACTACGGACAGGCCTGGTCATCAGCGTGGCAGGGACCAACAGAAGGGAGACCCACACTGACAGCCTCGACCATCGCGGCGTGTCCATCAAGGACGCGGTTTTCTTCGGCGGCATCTCACCGACCTCGGTAAGGCTGCATGGTGAAGCATACAGCTTGTCTGAGCCTGTTACATCCGTTCTCGCACAGGCTCGGCCACGTTGTACACATTCTTTGATGTATTGACTACTTCATTAGATTAATTGTATTGTTTAAGCTCTTAAATCTTTCTTGCCAGTATTAGTAGTAGGTCTTTTTAAAAAAAAAAGTTGTGTAGATGTTTAAAAATGTCGCCAAAATCTAATGAAAAGGTTTGACACAAATTTTATACTGTAATATATTTGTTTACATGTGATGCACTTTTATTTTAAATAATGATAGTTTTATAATGTGAAATGAAATGTGTGTGTAATGGCAGACGCGAGTGCATTAGATCTGAAGTGTGTTTTGGAAGACATTTTATACCGTATGTTTTCCAAGTCTGAATGTCTTTTATTTATTGGAGAAATGTTTAACGCCTGTCATCATTCCTTGTAAGAGGTCATAAAGATTGGTTTGAATTGAATGAAATGGAATTGAATTGAACTGTGAAAAACACCAACGCTGCGAAAGAATGAAGTCTGCGTTGACAATCAGTCAGTAACCGATGTATGGCTAAAATCGAATTTCTTTACTCACCGACCTGTACACATTCTGAAGTTAGTGTTTTTCTTTGTAACAGTCCTAACTGTCATTTTCTTACAGAAGCACGTGGGCGCCAGCACCAACCCACCTCCGAGGTTCAACGGGATCATCAAGGACATGTTTGAGGAGCGCAACGACTTGTTTTTCGATTCTTTCAACCAGAACTACAACGATCGCGTGCTGCAGTGCAACAGGAACGAAATGTAGTTACAACACAAATCAGCGAAAGCTATGTTGGTGGGGCCAGAAGGAAAGATTGTTTAAAAGGTCAAAATGACGTGTAGAAAAATCATTAACTGATAGGCGAATGCTTTAAATAATGATGTACATGTAAAAATTGAACATAGTGGTGGTTTTTTTTATAGTAATAACCAAATTATTGAATAGCCTTTAGTGAATTGTAAGATGTGATACATCAACTAACTGTAGTGAACTGTATCGTATCAATATAAATATCAGAACATTTCGTTGCTGTTGCCTTTTGAATTTCAAAACACGAATAATCTATGCCTTGAACTGACCTGTGCCTAGAATGGGTCACGGAGTATGTTATTGTTGGTCTGATCTTCAGTGTTAGTAATAAAAAAAATGATATAGTTATTATATATGATATAGTTATATACCACGTACCATGATAATGGACAGTGTTGCAGTTGATGAATTATTGACAGCACCGCTATCACTATAGTCTTTTCCATGGAAGGTTCGTGGAGGTTCTACAACTTTTTCTTCCAGGTTCTCACATCCCGAACCTAGGTTGCTGAATCTTTAGAACAAAAAAACAAAGGTTCAGGAACCTAGCTAGGTTCGAAAAAAAAGTTTTTTGAATCTCCACGAACCTTCTCATTAAGACAGGCTATTAAACACACCCTGTTACATTGTTTTAGATCTATGTAAAAAACAAACGTAAGGAAAACCTCTACTGGCTAGTTGTATACCTCAGCAAACGGTGCAAGATGTTTAACTTTATAAAAATTGCTGTTATCAAGACATTTTGAAGTAAGTTCTCGGCGCAGTTTTGTAATAGAGAAAGTGAAAATGTTTATTAAGCAGTCGAGTGCGGTCAGTATTATCGTCCCTCTTCCCCTCTTAGAACAAAAACTGTGAACCTGTAAATAATTTGTTACTTTACCAAAAATGGATTGCCTAAATTTGTTTTTAAATGAAAAGACGGACTTGTTTTCGTTGTAGTTTTTGTTTTCTTTATAAAGTACACTAGCTGCGTACTAGTAATGTCATTTTGTCTTTATCATTATTTTGTATTCCCAGACTGTGTGTACTTTTCTGTTTGCCAAGACAACGTAGCCCTGACGTTTCTTTTGTGTATCTTCTAGCGGTTTATCCGCGGTCACCGCCTCCCCCCGCTTCCCATCTTTCCCGCACATCTGCCCTGACTGACTATTGTAACCAGCTTCCTCTCTGTTGCGCACCTTCACGGAATATCCGTCCACACTATTGCAAACATGGTTGTCCTCATAGTAATGGAGGACAAAAGTCCACAAGTCAAGACGGCGGCGATAACAAATGTTTGCTTGTAAACAAAAGGTATTTATAAACGGATGAGAGAAAAGGCAATACTGTTGGTAAGGTCCTACAGACAAAGCCTAAGTGCTTGCCAAATTTGGCGACAATCGGAGCCAAACTGTGGATTTCAGTTGGGGACAGACAGACAGACACACACATACACGCACATTTATTTTGGATTATATATGATTCACAGGCGGCGGAAGCTGCTCAGGATTGGGGGGGCCACACACACATTATATTCACTGACATCAGGGCCAGACCTGGGAAAAGTCGAGTGTGGGGGTGGGGGTTACAGATTCAGCGAAGGCGCGAAGCGCCGAGCCTTCTAGGGGGGTCCGGGGGCATGCTCCCCCGGAATTTTTTTTTTTTCAATGATGCAAAATGGTGCAGTCTGGTGCAATCTGAACCTTGAAAAAGCCATCTGTGATGGTCTGGGACTTTGAGCTTTTTGAACAATTGAACTGAAAAACTCTGGGGTACAGAAATTATCCTCTGCCCCTCCCTTAAAAACACACACACACACACACACACACACACACACACACACACACACACACACACACATTTATTTATCAGCAGAGATGTTTTGTATGCTATTATTATTCACTACTTTTTGTTGATCGTTAACGGTATAAAGCTTTACCTTGTAGTTTATGAACATCACCGCCCTGCTTTAACTTAATTCAGTCTTGCTGCACTAGGTTCCTCGGCATTAGTACCATTTGTGAATTGTATCTTCTGGCAAAACAGTTCACTGCCTCTTTGAAGTCAATATCAACATCCCTGTGCACTTTCAGTAAAACAAGTTCATTTAGTCTCTGTTGCCCCATTGTAGAGCGCAGGTAGTTTTTCAGGTTGCGCAACTGACTGTTTGAACGCTCACACTCGGCAGTAGTAACAGGTAGGGTGCAAAGGTTCTAAAGCACGATGAACAGGTTGGGATAAAAAATCCCTGTCACAATGTTTCAGTGCTTCTGATGCCGTGGATGGGATGATAGCTGTCGCATTCTCAGCAGCACTTCGCCATTTGCAAACCCACCGTTCGTATTCTGCATCAAGGGTAGCGTTGTCTGGTAGGTCAGACTCCCACAGCATTGCCAGCATCACCCCTTCTGGAACCTGCATGAAACCATCCTGGTTGTCTATTAAAGTGCTTGGCACCAGACATAGACCATCAACTGTTAGACCAGCATTTTTAAACCTCGAGTCCAATTCGGTTGACAGGTGTTCCAAGAAAGGAATGGCAATGCTAATCTTGAAATATTCTTCTGGAGTGGCCGCAGGTTGGTTGTCACGGAGAGTCTGTCGGGATGCTTGACGAGGAACAATAACACCAGTTGTCAAAGCATTTGCCATTTTGCTGACTTCTTCACTTGTAGTCGAGAAAATTGCTGATATTGAAAACGGTAGGCTGTAAAAACTGACAGCAAATTAAAGTTTTCAAAACGCGACTTTGACGTGCACGATGTCGAAAACTGTCGGTCACTTTGATCTACGCTAAGGCTAACGATTATGACGCGTCGACAGGAAATGATGACGAAGGGACGAACTTCTCTCACTGATCAGAGGGTGATGACGATGATTATGATGATAAACACTTGTATTGCTTGATTCCATTTGAAGAAAAAAAAATCCTTTGATGCCCTGGCCAAAAAAAAAAAAAAAAAAAAAACACTACTCATTATTGGAGGGGGCAATATATAAGGCTGCCCCCTCCAACATTTTTCTAGGGGGGGGCATGGCCCCCCTGCCCCCCCTGCTTCCGCCGCCTGTGTCAGATTCTTTTGTATCTCTCTGTTTCGTTTTTTGTATTTGTTGAATTGCAATATTCAGACTTCAATAATCAGATTAGTTTACATTTACAGACGTTTTGCTGATGTTTGTGTTTGTCTAAATTTGTCCTAATTCTGGTCAGGCTGTGCCTTACCTTGGCCAATTTTACTCTAAGGGGCCTTACTATCGTTTCTGACACCATGGTAATGTACCCAGGACTGAAAAAGAAACCCGCAGACACTGTCACGCCGCGGTGCATGATATGAGCATAAAATGCATAATATATTATTTTCATTCGGTAATTTCATGAAATTGAATGTGTTTATTTCACGTGTTTCCGAAGGCAGCTTGGTCTGTTGGAAAATATGACAGGATAGTTGCGTTTCTTTTTCACTCTTGTATACAAAC
The DNA here is from genome assembly GCA_036898135.1 of Oncomelania hupensis. Lineage (NCBI taxonomy): Eukaryota > Metazoa > Mollusca > Gastropoda > Littorinimorpha > Pomatiopsidae > Oncomelania > Oncomelania hupensis. The sequence continues at coordinate 160,739,297 of CM072511.1, forward strand.
TATTTTATTTCTAGCCATTTTGAAATAGCAATCATTTCTTAGCAGATCGAGTTTTGGTGGTTTTTTTCCTCCCATCTTTCCATTAATGAAACATTCATATTTTTGTACATAGCTGGAAATATTAGTAATATGTAAATATATAAAGCATGCTACTAGACAAAACTTTGAATAAACTTAGTCATTACTTAACGAGTGCAATTTGATGACAAGCCTGTCTGTGTAATCTTGTACTTTTGACAACGATGAATATACTTGTTTAAATAAATTATATATGTTTGTGTGTACAGAGATAGAATAATACTTTCTGTAAATCTGTCTCTCATTCTTGTTTAATTTCTTTCTTTATAAACAACAAAACAAAAACAAGCAGGAGGAAAGGCTGATGAAAGTATAGAAAGAGAAAAAAAGTAGTAGTAGATAGTAGTGGATGCAGCACCAGTAGAGGTAAAGTTGAGCAGTCCGCTGGACCCCATACACAATGACTAAGTAAAGTGGAAAGTCAGTACATTCGTTTATTAATACAGCATAGAAAAAAGAAGAAGACAGTTTTCATTTAATAAAGTTTATTATGACTGAGTTTATACATGATGAAAGTAAAAGCGTACATAATTACTGTGCTAAATGCTAAACAATTACAAATGTGTTAATTTTGGCAGCAAAAGAAACGTCTCTGTCAAAGACGAAAAACTCGCAGTGGGAAAAGCTATATACACAAATGAACTATTTCAAACGAAGAGAGAAAATAATGTTGTCACATCCACTGCCTTAACAGCGGTAGGTGCTCACCACACGAGACACAACCACCCCAAATATCTCACACATAAAACACCAGATGGAACAATTACAACAATTTTATTCACACAAACTACTCTATACATTTATATAACTCATCAAACCACCCAATACCCACTATCACACTTAACTATAATTACAAACTAAACTAGTAAACAAACAATAAGAAGAAATGAAATGATGAGTTTCTTTAAAGTCTTTCTTGCTACAGCCTATACAAGATCACAAGTGGCTGTAGAATAATAGTAAATTATTTAACTAATTTGCACAAAGTATTAATTATACACAAAGGCTTAATAATATTTTTAAACAGTAATAACAATATTTCTCAGTGGCTACAAACTATACAGGATACTTGACTTTAGAAAATGCCACTCCAAGTAAGTAGATATATTTTTGGGGGGAAAGATAATAAAGCTGTCTTATTTTATCTTATCCATCTCAACATGTGACTATATACAATCGGTAACTGACATTCTTTAAAGTTAATTTTTTAAGCAATTTTATGAAGGAATAATAAACAACTTTTTCTTTACGGACTTTCTAAGTTAGTGTCTCTGTGGATGGCAGTCAGCGACCAACGTGCTTCCCTCAGATGCTCAGGTCAGTTAAGACGCCATGTTGTAAACGAGTATCCCAGTCCCCTATACGCTATGTGTCTGGGGACGTTAATCTACCAACGTAACGTAACGAGTATCCCGGTGGTTCCGGTCAGGCCCAGCCACGTCACACTCCAGAGTGGAGTTGCCATGCGCCACTACCAATACAACCACGTCAAACTCCAGAGTGGAGATGCCACTACCAATACAGCTACTGGTACTTTCCTCGGACACGACGACATTAAACAAACAAAGACGACACAGCTCCGAATGGTCACAGATGTGCATGCAGCTCTCTTCCCTTCTCGCAGGACATCAGCCCCAGCACGACTGGCAGCTGCCTCGCAGGGTGGTCACAGCAGGACTACACACTGCTTGAGAACTTTTACCAAACATCTCAATCTCATTTCACCTCATCTTATTAAAGAAATGTAAAAACAAATTGCTAGGTATACTGTTGCCAAAATATAATGTTTAATATTTATTACATAGACCTAAAAAAACAAAAACACTCCCAAAGTCGAAATGCATATCTGGGTCAGGGAGGTAATCACTAAAACATTGCAAACAAACAAACAAAAAAAGTGAGCAAATGGAAAATGCAACCCGAAAAGTGTAAATGTTAAACGATTAAAAGATCAAGAATACAAATTTAAAAAGAAATATACAAACTTCGGCATTTGAATCAAACAAGGGAATTAAAAATGATTTAGAAGTAGTGAATCAATATCACCATTACACAGTGTACTTTACCTATATATCTATATCTATATCTATATATAGATATATATATATATGTATTGGTACACATTCGTGAAAGTTGGATTTTGAGTACATCTTTGAGACGTGGAGAAGAAAACATTTTCTGGAGCTTGAGGAGGCACTTGAGGGAAAACCTTATTATCACAGGTTTGGAGAACAGAGTTATGACAAATGTGGAGAAAAACATCCCAATAAATTCATTAAAAACAGACAATCTCATGCATTCAGCAGGAATATTTTCCATATCATCGTTGAGAACTTTGACCAAGCATGTCAATCTCATCTCATCTTATTAAATAAAACAAAAACAAATGTAAAAAGAAATTGCTAGGTATACTATTGCCAAAATATAATGTTTAATATTTATTACATAGACCTGAAAAAACACTCCCAAAGGCGAAATGCATAATATCTGGGCCATTAGAGAAATCACTAAAATATTGCAAAAAAACCCAACCAAACAAACTAAAAAATAAAAAAAATGCAACCCGACAAATTTAAATGTTAGTTAAACGATTAAAATATCAAGAATACAAATTTAAAAAGAAATATACAAACATCGGCATTTGAATCAAACAAAGGAACTACAAATGATTTAGAAGTAGTGAATTAATATCACCATTACAAAGTGTATTTTACCAAAGTCAAACATTATATATATCACTACAATTTGGCACACATTCGTGGAAGTTTGGATTTTGAGTACATCTATGAGATATGGAGAAGAAGACAGAGTTTTTGGAGCTTGCGGAGGCTCTTAAGAGGGGAATGGGTTGAGAGGACAAGGGAGAGAGTAGTAGGGGGTTGGGGATGGTGTCGAGAGCATATCAGGGTTAAAGATAAATGAATATATGTAAAGTCAATTTAAATTATGGAACAAGCCTGGCACTCAATAATAAATTTAATGAAAATACTGGATTAAAAACACATGCAAGACCGTATTTTATTATATCTATATATTTATATATATAAACAGGATACAGTCTATATGTCAATTTCAGTTTATGTGTAAGAAAATGCAAAAACCGTAATACAAAAAATCAGAACATTAGCCTCTACGTCATTTACCGTTTACACAAAACGTCTAAAAACAATGCATACACAATTTCTTCTTGTTAAGGAAGAAAAAAATTACCGAAAATTCCATCTTAAATATAAGCAAGACAAAATCATGAACCTCCTGCTTCAAAAGTGCTCATAACAAAATTCTGTAAAAGATATACGACTAAAATATATTAAGATATATATGTATTAGTAACAATGTATCACATTATGAAATCTATCCAAACAAAAGTTAACACAAGAAAAAAATAACAAAGATGAAATTTCGCCAAGAAATACTGTTAAACTGAATTCTGCTGACCTTATGCTCCCTAAGAAAACGAATAATTGCATCATTAAAAAATCCATAAGTATTAACATTGCAACGTGTAATTTGACAATTAAAATACACCCTTTGTCGCTTGGAAGCAAAAGGTGTGAGGACCTAAGCCAATCTTCTTCCACATAAAATAATAATTACCACATCAATAGACAACCAACTGCAAAGAAAAAAAAATCTGAACTATATATGTTTAAATGTTCAGACCGAAGCATGCATCAGGTAGGAATTCAAAGGATTTGGACAGTGCGATTTACCTTAAACTGAAGTTGCTATTGACTCACAATCAATATAAATGGCATAATTCTGAAATGTTAAAACATTTCGCAAGTAGTAAATTGTAACTTACTGTACTGATATGAGCGTATAAAACATGGAAACTTCGTACTGGTACTGATGGGGCAAACAACGACAACAAACAACTTTTCACATAGCTATAGTGAAAATGTTACATTAATATCGTCTAATACATCTAATACAGTTACTGCAAACAATATAATATTACGATTACTTTCAGTCATAAACTCGTTACTGTTTATCAAAGCACTCCAAAAATAAGCGCTTTCCTATAGTGCTCTTTGACCTCTGTACGTATCCTATCCTATCCTATCCCGTAACTCGAAGGTCGCTGGGGCACCACAGATGATCGTTTAACCAGCGTACTCCATCTTTCCCTGTCCTCAGCAAACCTCATGGATTCGCTCAGTGTCAAGCCAGTCCATTCTCGAATGTTGTTCTACCACTTCTTTTTCTGTCTCCTTCTTCTTCTGCCTCCTTGCACCATGCCTTGTAGGATGGTCCTTGCAGGGCCTGATGCTCTGCTGACATGGCCTTATCATCGGAGTTTCCGTTTCTTCACCACGTACAGTGAGCATGTCATCGTGTTGTTCAATGGCGTGTGTAATGGTCTGTCGGACTTCGTCGTTGGTGATGTGCTGGGTATATATAGGAAAAGCCCAGAAGTTTTCTGTAGTACCTCATCTCAATGCTTTGTATTCTTCGTTGTAGATCTGCTGTGATGGTCCATCTTTCGCAAGCGTATAGGAAGATGGAGATGACAAGGGAGCGCAGCAGCCTTACCTTTCTGTACATATTATCACTTCAATCATCAGCTGTCTACTGTACTCAAATAAGCGTCTTGTTACATGTTTCATGCTGTCGTCTCTGATTTGGAACACTTTTAACCAGTCAACTTGTTTCTCAACCAAGAACAATTCCTTATTTCGAACTTGCTTCCCAGCTGTCATTGAGAGTCGTGTCTTTCGTATCATACTCCAGGCTATCATCAACTGCCAGCAGATCCAGAAACGTAGAAGGAACAGTTTCATCGGCATTTAATTCTGTAGACTGTGATACGCTTTCTGGCTCTTGATTTTTGACTGCCGTTTCATCGCTGCTGTTGCCTGATTCTAGTTGGAATATTTTCGCTTGTAGTTGACTCTTGTTGATTTTCAGCTTGAAGGTTTCCATCTGCCACTAGTTCTTCAACATTCATAAGGAGATGCCTCTCCCTTCCCAGTTTGAAGATTTCGATAGAAACCGATTCTTTTTTGTTCAGCCTCAATGTTTTCCTCGGCTACTGAATCTGGATTTTCTTGAACGACTTCGGCAACAACTGGTACTTCTTGTGTTTCTGCAAGTTGGTCTACATCAGTGTTTTTCTGTTGATCATCAGCCAGGGTTTCTCCAGAAGGGGCCTTTGAACCAGCTGTTGACTCTTGTTTTACATTGTGAATGCCTTCACCAGCTGTTGATCCTTCTTTGCCAGCCTGTTGACTCCTTTTTCTCAGGCTGGAGGATTTCTTCTGCTGTGGACGCTTGCTGCTCAGAGAGATGTGTTTCGTCATCAGCAAATGATTTTTCTGTATTCTCTGGCAGACCGTCACCAACAACCGAGTGTTCTGTTTCAGCTTCTTTCCAGTCTTGTGTGGCAGAACTGGCATCTTCTGTTGCTTTAATTTCAGCTTTCTCATCCTCCTCAGCCTGAACATGAATGTAATTTGAGGACTCTGATACTTCAGCAAAAGCTGGGTTTCAACGGCAGGGATACTTTCGGTTGGTTCGACGTCAACAGGTTGAGGTTGAGGACGAGTTTCGCCAATCATGGAGCGTCTTTATGAGACGCCTCAGCAGGCGTGCCATCGGTAACAGCCAAAGTTGCCTCGTCATCAACCTCTTCCTTCGTTTCCCTGTGCGTGGTGTCATAAGTGCTGTGAAATTCACCTCCTCCAGGCACACTGTCCAGTCGTCCACCAATCCGCCAATCACCTCGCCAGGCTGAAACGTTTGCTTGCCATCTGATGCAACCTCTGCAGTATCAGCAGTGCCAGCTACTTGCATGTTGGTGGGTTCACCTACTGCCTCACAATGAAGAGCTTTATCACCAGCAGATACTGCTTTTTCCTTGTTCGTCTGACTGCTGACAGACGCTGCTCTCCCTTTCTGACTGCTGACAGACGCTGCTCTCCCTTTCTGACTGCTGACAGACGCTGCTCTCCCTTTCTGACTGCTGACAGACGCTGCTCTCCCTTTCTGACTGCTTACAGACCCTATTCCCTCTTTCTGACTGCTTACAGATGGTGGTATCTCTTTCTGACTGCTTACAGATGGTGGTCATGCTATCAGATCTCTTTCTGACTGCTTACAGATGGTTGTCTTTCTACCTCTTCCTGACTGCTTACAGGTGGTGGTCTTTGTACCTCTTCCTTACTGCTTACGGATGGTGTTCTATCTTTCTGACTGCTTACAGATGGTGGTCGTTCTACTTCTTTCTTGCTGCTCAGAGACAAATGTCGTTATACCTTTTTGTGACTGTTTAAAGATGCTGTCATTTCTTTTGAATGGTGTTTTTTTTTTCTGACCTGCACATCCACAGTGCCCAGCTCTCTCGCTCTTTCTCGCAAGACATGACAACAATCTTTAAACACTATCTCCGCTCGGTGGTTTTCTTGGTGGTCAAGGCCGTATTGGGGCGCTCCCGATCATCATGTACACTTCCTGCCCATTTCCTCTTCTTTTTCACCTGCTATGCCCACCACCCTCTCCTTGCCCGCATGCTCAGACCAGGATCCGCGGTAAAAGTTGGAACTGGCCACGCTGATTCTGGTGTAGTAGTTGTGGACAGAGGAATCGCCTACTTGGGAGCGTGGAGTGAAGGAGCAACCGCTGCTGGAGTCTTCGGATTGGAGCGAGTCAAAGGATTGACCTGGATAGTCTTCACTGATCCACGTGCCGGTCCCTACCTGCTGCATGCGTCTGGCTTCCTTTTCCCCCTTCCTGTCACTGGAACAACGAATAGGAAACGGAACTGAAAGAACGATAGACACGCTGAAAACGTCAACAACACATACAAGGACCACTAACAAATTGGTCTGGGGTAGGGTAAGGGACACACTAAGGACATGCCAAATAACGATAGACATAGGCAAACAATTAAGCAGTCTCTGACTCTAGTATGAAGGGTTTATTTGAATGATCTATCAACCACTAGCTGTCATTCTTGGCTGTTTTGTGTGTGTGTGTGAGTGAGTGTGTGTGTGTGTGTGTGTTCGGTGTGTTTGGGAGAGGAGGTAGGAAGGGGTGGGTGGGTGTGGAGCATTCTGATTTTCTTAGCATGCCTCAAACACGCTATACTCCTGAAGAGTATTTTGTGTCAGCATTATGAAGAAAGTTTTTAATCCTCATCCTCATCATTATGACCAACATCATCATCATCACCTGGGCTCCCCATTACGCCGAGATTGAGCCTTATACCCTCAAATTAATGCATTAGAATCACCGATCAGGAGTGAGAAGTACGTCTTAAATGTTACAATTGGTGCGAAAACACGCCTGAAAACTCTATCTAGTCTACGTCGTGAGAAGAACCGCAAGGCGATGTTATGTGAGGCAAAAAGTTTTTTTTTTCCCCCTCCCAGAGAGGGTCCGACAAACAGCTGTTTCTTATAAGAGTGTTTACTGTTTCGGGAAGAATGATATCTAAAATTAGCACGGCCAAGCGACTGACAAGTTAACTCGATGTTCATTGGTTTACCTTCTGCGCTAAAAACCAATCACAAAGCTCCTAATTTCGCGCTATGCTTATAAAGTGACGTTATAGTTTTAATGTGACGTAATTTCTTGACGCATTGTACACAGTGGTTATAGTGGACATACGGCCAACCACAGGCGCTTGTATCTGGACACGCGAGCGCCTATGACGCGTCTCCCTTTGGTAACTATAAACATTATAGTTACCAAAGGGAGACGCGTCATAGGCGCTCGCGTGTCCAGATACAAGCGCCTGTGCGGCCAACGTACATTCGCTTACTCCGCAACCAAGCAGTGGAATTCCCTTTCCTCCCATATCCGCAACATACAATCAACACAAGCATTCAAAGAGGCCCTCAAAACCCACCTCTTCAAGCTGCATTATTCATATAATTAAATCATGAAACAAGGCTCATAGCCCAGGGGGCATTTTAGCCAAAAAAGGGGAAAAGGGGGGATGGGGAATTACATTAAAAAACAATGAACGGCACAAAAAAAGCTGCTCCATAGGCATCACAAGATAAACCTCTGAAATTTCAAACATCCGTGTAAAGTTGTATGTTGAGTCAACATGGAAAGAAAAATGTACAGCATTGCATGGTTCACAAAATACGACAAAAGGGAATGCACAATATATAAATAGTGACATAACTCAAACTGCAATAAAGCGGCTTAAATTTAGCAACCTACTCTTTGATTATATTCGTCCAAACAAGGAAATAGAAGTTTGACATAAAATTAAAAGAGAACTGTTGGTCACTACTGGAAAAGTGAAAAAATAATCCCTATAAAACGGCTCAAATCAGACAATCTGCGTTTAGATTTAGAGTTCAATAACTGATTTAACTTATAGGCATTCGGGTGATTCCTGAAGTATTGAGGTATTAAAGAAAGTCTGTTAATAACCAACACAGAATTTGTACATCTAAACAGATAATGAAATTCATCACCTAGTTCATCCAGATCACACAGAGTACACATTCTATCTTCTCTCTGAATATTCAAATATCTAAGTGATTGAATTGGCAGTTTGTGACAGCTGAGCCTAAATTTCAATAAGTTTCTTCTCGATAGAGGTGACAAGGAAACTAAATAATCTTCAAAACAGAACGTACTCTTAAAAATTCTATACGTAATACAAGCATTATGAGCGAATACATCCTGATGCCAGGTTTGCAAGAACTGGTCTCTCAAGCGTTGTTTGACCATGGTCTTAAAACAATTCAAAGAGTATTTACAGCCGTTTAACCAAATGAAAGAAAGACCAAGATCATTTAGCAGAGAGCGAACAGTACATAGCCAGGATAGTTTATACTCAGAATTAAAAAATAAATAAGAGCATAGTCGAAACATAAGTACTGACATTCTAACAGAATCATTGCAACAATCAATACAAAGTTTATACCAAAAACAGAGTAGCCTGCATTTAGCATCTAAGGAAACAGGAAAACAGCCAACTTCACCTAAAACCATACAGGTCGGCGTACTAGTTTTAACATTAAGAATCAATTTCAAAAATTTTAGTTGTAATCGATCACATATTATCATTTTTTCATGGGCCCATACCTCGCAGTTATACAATAAAATCGGTTTTACACATTTATCAAAAAGATCTAACTGAATATCAAGGGGCAAATCCAGTTTTCTACATTTTTTTAAAAGCGCAAACATAGCACGTTCAGCTGATACACTCATGGATCTGATATTTTTTTGAAATTTGTTATTATATTGAAAAAGGGTACCCAGATATTTATATTCCCAAACAATTTCAAGAATTACATTTTTAAACTTAAAAACAGGCAACTTTCTAACTTTACCGCGGGAAAAAATCATCACTTTCGTTTTTGCAATATTTAAACACAATCCAAATTTTGTACAGTATAGATCTAAAATATCTAAGGCCTTCTGCATGTCTTCAGCAGACTCTGATAAAATGACAGTATCATCAGCATAGAGTAACAAAAACAAATGAAAATACTGTTCAACATCAGAAAAGCCGAGGCCATTCGCCAAATTCTGTGGCAATGATAACCCGTCGATATGTTCTGCAAAGAAAGACCTTAAATCATTCAAAAACAAAGAAAATAATACAGGTGACAGATTTTCTCCTGACTGATTTGTATCCCGCTGCCATTCTCTCCTCTTTTGTCTCTGTCTGATCCGTAAGTGTATACACGGCTGTAAATATTAATACTGATTTTCTTCCTCGGTCTAACCGGGCATATAAATAGCTGTGAATAGGTTTTTGCTATTGTATTTCTGTCTTTTTTGCCATTTGTGTACATAGTTGTAAATAGTTTGTACCTAAATTTACTGTTCCGTCAGTTGGTGTATCGTAGCAAAAGCGATGTTTGATCGAGTGCATGTATTTATATGTAATGACTAATGACTATGTAAAGCGTGGTGAGTCTGGTCATAGGCTGGAGTACCCGCTACATAAAAATCCGTTATTATTATTATTATTACTTCTCTTGTCTCACTATGAAACCATCAATCATGCCGTTTGTCCATCGGTGTTTCCCCCCCCCCCCCCCCCCCATTCATTAAAATGATTAACAAGGAGTGAAACAAAAAAATCCTTAAAATTTTAAAATGGAAGGGAGTCAATTCTTCTTCTTCTTCTTTCGTTGGGGGCTGCCAACCTCAACTTATTTAAAGTCCGTTATGATGGAGTGCATGCGACACAGACTAGACCTCGGTTTATACTCTCATCCGAAGGAGTAGGAAACCGGAGTAAAATGTCTTTCCCAGGGACACAACACAATGGCCCGGACAGGGCTCGAACCCGGGACAATTCCTTAGATTTATTGCAAATGGGAGCCCTGATCTTTATCATCATCATCATCATCATCATCATCATCATCATCATCATCATCATCATCATCATCATCATCATCATCATTAAAAGGAAAGAAAAGCAAAACGCAAAATGCTGATTACAAATCTGAATAAATGTCTAGGGAATTCTAACAATGAGTTCCTGGGGAAAAGAGTCACTATGCCACTTTGTGAGTTGCAACAATTTCTGTTTAGAAATGTCTGCTGTTGTTGTTGCTCTACTTACCATAGCAGCTAGTCTCAATGTTGCAACGTCAGATATCAACAAAGCATAACGTTTTATATATACGAAGAGATGATGAGTAAGTACTCGTGCCTTTGTTTTAAGAATTATAGTTTGTAAATTTATTCATAGTGCACTTTGTCAAGAGCTCTCTCTCTCTCTCTCTCTCTCTCTCTCTCTCTCTCTCTCTCTCTCTCTCTCTCTCTCTCTCTCACGTAAAGCGAGAAGCGGTAAGTCTACCCAGGCGATGTACTGCTGCAGATACAGTTTAATTATGACGTCTTTAGTCAAACAACAAAGCAATGTTCATAGTAAACAGTCTAACAATAAATAACTCATAACTACAAACAAGCGAATAGTTCTGTAGAATTGTGTCACACGCTTTAACAGCAAAATATATAATACCATCAGACACCAACGCCCAAAACCTATTAAAAGAGAAGCTTCCCAGCAAGCTTATTAATGCATCCGAAAACGAAACATAATAATAAGAAAAAGAAGAATACAAATTCAGTGATTCAGGCAATTCTGATTATCAAAAACAAAGTGTAGCGTTTACATGTCATTCAAATTAGCAAGGAAAAGCGAGAAAAAAAAAATGAACAAAACGTATCAGTATGAAAAGAAAATATGGGAAAATCTTCATTAAGAATGAGATAATTATGTATCCTCACCCCCACCCCACCCCAACATAAAAATAAAAAACCCAACTGTATCAATAATAACTTCCTAGAAAGTGTGCTGAACAGAGTGATAAGGGTAAAAAAAAAAAAAACAGGAACAAACATACACAATAATTATATTATATAGAGAAGGTTACAAAAAGAGGGGAAGGACATTCTCTACTGGTAACAGAACGAAACAAGCATTTCTCCAGTGCAGCACAGAAGACAGCCTAATATGAAAAAGAGTCAAGGGGGATAATCGTGAGGGAAACCAAAGAACGTACAGCTTCATACGTTCTTTGGGGAAACTAAGGAACAAACGAAGCTCATAAGAACCAACCATACATTACAATGGAAGGATAAGCAATGCAAATGAAAATAAATAGTAAACAGTCATCGTGAAAAGGCAGTCAAAACGGAAAAGCCAATAAAAGGAAATAGTTTACGAATGAAAGCAAAACCTCAAGAGATATAATACAAAAGAAAAGATGCAGGCATGGGCATATCAAGTATATGAACAGAAATGAAAATTAATTGAAGCTGTAAACAGGAAAAATAAAATATAGCAAGTTCCATTGTGCATAAATCTCTCTTACCATCCTGTCACTGCTGCTTCTGAAAATGTCAGCAAGTCTTTTGATGTCAGTAACATTATCTCCCTCTTGTCCTCCCTCCTTTCCCTCCCCCTCTCTCTTTCTCTCATGCAATACTGTTCATGCAACACCATGTTTTTATGTGGGAAAACATTGTATTAAAACTTCAAAGAATAGTATCATGCAATGGTTTGTATTCTTTCATGTGAAACTAATTCACATCTCTAGCACACAACAAATTCAAAACATGCAGTGTGGTGAGTTTAGTTGTTTCCCCTTCTTCTGCATAGAAACAGTAACTCACCCAGCTTCCATCTCAAGCATTTTGATTTTTTTTTATTCTTCTAAACTCAATGCAGTTATTGTTGCCATTATTGACAATAAAATTGTTAAGTACCGTACCAAATGTCTCTTTGGAGATTGATGTGCTAATTTGCAACGGCATACAACCTCCATTTCTTAGATTATGTTTGCAAAACTGTATGCTGTGCACAAGTAATTTATGTATTGAGACATCTCTAAAGTTTGTGTGCGCGCGCGCACACACACACACACACACACACACAAACATACATCTCTCTCTCTCTCTCTCTCTCTCTCTCTCTCTCTCTCTCTCTCTCTCTCTCTTGATACTGGTTTTGATTATGGATTCAGTGGTTGACAACAGTTTTAAGGAGTTATGGTAATTAAGTTAGGTTTGAAAATGTTGGTTTTATTATTATTATGATTAGAATAGTTGGTCTTTGTTTGCTTAAAGCCCCATCCCCTCATTTTCCGAAGATGGAGTTCCCCCTCTTTCCATCTGTGTTTTTGTCTCTTTCTTTCTTTCTCTTTTTCTTTCTTTTCCTTTTTATCCACACGTGTGTGTGGTTGTGAGTGCGGGGTTTATAATAGCATTGTTCATGTTCATGTGTTATATAAGTGTGTTTAAAAAAAATTATAGTCATGAATTGCTATGTTATTAGGAAAACGCTTTGTACATTTATCACACTGACATTGGAAGGCCCTAAAGGTTATTAAAAACCCAAAATTTGGCAAATCAAATTGAGTGGATAACATTTTGTCGTTTCAAAGTGTTTTATGTTATATATTATATAGATATTATTTAGCAGTAAAACTATTTAATCTTGTTAATAACTGTTGTTGCGAGCATGCATTTAAAATTTTTTAAAAAAAATAATAATAAAGACATTGTACAATATAAAATCAATGAAAAAAAAAAGTTTCAAGATAAACATAACAGTGTAAAAAGGTTTGTAATTCAACAGAAGCAAGTGTTTTCATAACTAAACTTGTCTCGGAGTTTACAATTGTTTTATCACCAGGCTGAGGCCATGTGATGAGAGAGAAATACGAATATGAATAGAATATAAAATGAGTACAATAGAAATTGGGAAATCACTGGGAAAGCATAAATTAGAAAAAACTAACTCTCTCACTTCAAAAATTTGCGAGAACTGCAAATAAGCTACAAAATAATTAAAGGGAGAAAACTACGTTCTGACATCTCAATAAACCTGTTAGCGGTGTTGCCTTTTTCGATGCATTGGAGAAATGACTTTCATATATGCACCGCTTATGTGATATTTGGGATTCGCTGACTGCCACAATGACGATCACATATACTTCATGTATGGTGGGTATTTAAGATGTTAATGAACAAACGTAACAAACCCACCAACCGCACCCCCATTCCTAGCCATATTTTTTTCACATTAACTTATATTCCCATGCACTTGTTTTTGTCTTTTCTTTTTCTTTTCTCTTTCTTCTTCTTATCATAATAATCACAACAACAATAATAATAATAATAATAATAATAATAATAATAATAATAATAATTATTATTATTATTATTACTTTATTATTACTACTTTTTAAAAATTCCTTTCTCGATAGAAATTTTAACACAAGCACCCAAAATACACTCTGCACATTGCTTCTATGCTGCACACAATCCTAACTCACATATGCCTTCTCAAACAGCCAGAATCCAAAATTTAAAAACTCATCTGACACATGGTCAGTGTTGTGGGATCAGGACTTTAGAATGTTTTATTGTTGTCCTCCTATTATCCTGCAAAAGTGGGGCAAAGAAACAACAACCTATACTTACGTTCTAGACAATGACCTCTCAGGTGATGGCGATCCTGACTTGCTGCCTCCTTCACCCTACACCAAGGTGGAATCAAACGCAAATATATATATATATATATATATATATATATATATATATATATATATATATATATATATATATATATATATATATAAACGATAAATAAAGTACAGCGTTTTGTTACGCACTCGATCATTGAAAGTAGCACTGTTTAGAAGGGGATGTCGCAGGGTTCAATACAATACAATACAATCTTTATTGTTCAACTGTATAATCCTGAAGGATGGACAACATTTCTCTGTCATGGACTCAGCATAAAACAGTAATAAATAACTTAATTAAACTTTCAAACTGAGTATGAAATGAAATCAAGTTTGTTACCTTCGAACTGGTAGGGAATAAATTAAAAATGAATGTGTTAAAAAAAAGTTGATGTTATGAATAATAACCTGATGTACCTGAGTCACTTTGTCGAATGGCGGTTATAATTTATAGTCATACAGACAACAAATAAAAGACCGGTTTTCTCTATAAGGACCTTGAGCTTGGTCTCAGGGTCAAGCATTACGCCACAGCACAAGTGCTGTAGATGTTGGACACAGTCAGTTTCAGGTTACCTAAGTAATTGCTAGCAATTAGCTGTTGCTGGTGGGGCATTATTGATTAGAAACAATGAAGAAGAAATTGTGAATAAACATTATTGTTAGAGCGTCTCTACACTTGATTCACTGCATAAAGATGAACCTCGCATATTATGAGTTTACTTTATTTATCTCGACTGCATGTGTGTAAACACAATACATTCACAATAGATCATTCAGTTTTATTTAAACTCTCTCTCTCTGCGATCCTGGAGAGGACTTCTTGTTGAGACGCGTTGTCTGATACAATGGCTCTTAAATATTTGAAGCTATACACTGTTGAGGGTTTGGCCTTGGACTTTGATGTCCGTGTGGATGCCATCAGTGTTGTTGGTCCTCTCTGCACTCACTTCCACAAGGGAGGTAACTAATTGAAAAAGATCTACTGAAGAAGAACAGTCATACACACCTTGTTTGAGGTATGCAGTCTCTGTAGTCGTTTTGAGTATTCTCGTTTTCCAGTTTGAAGGCCTGCACACATGAAAGCATGGAGATACTTTCTTCTTATTATGACTGTGTGCAATGACAAGAGTGGGTTTGGTTTATATATAATACGTTCCAAACTATATAGTAACGAGAAACAATACAACTTAATTGTCCGATAAACCCCAGAAATTTGCCTTTGGTACATGTCCATGCATGCAACAACATAAATGAGGACAAAAAAAAATAATAAAAAGTCAGATCTGCTTACATGCAACCATCGTCATACACACATACAATATATAGTTCTATGCGCAAACATCAAGTATACAATAAAACTTAAAATACCATTTGTAACACACAAACTACTCTCAAGCATTGCCATGCGCGCCATCTCACACAGTCAAGGCGGTAGCCCTTCTCTCTCCATCCCAGCACACAGCAACCAGTCACACCAACAGGGCAACACACAACACATCCACATAAATGAGCAAATCAGCCAAAAGAATGGTAGTGTAGAGGCAAACAAGACACAAGGATACAATGCACATTGTTTAGCTAAGCTCTCTTTCAGGTGTACACAATTATACAACAGAGTATACAGAACAATGCTTCCCAACAGAATTCCAAAAAAGAAAAATATGATATTGTATTTAAAAAAGAGGCAAGAATGAGAAGAAGAAGGACAAACAACACATCCAAACAAATGTGCAAATCAGCCAAAAGAATGGTAGTGTAATAAAATAATAATAATAATTAACATTTATATAGCGCCCTTTCTAATGAAAGCTCAGAGCGCTTTACATTCACATAAGACACTTCTTCTAAGAACTAAAATGATTAAACAATAACAATATAAAAACATGGTAAACAAAACATAATGTAATTACATAATATAAACACACACGCACACACACACCCACACACACATACACACACACATGCACACCCACACACACACACACACATGCCAAGTTCAACACGAATTTAAATTGTGATGTCAGCAAAGGAACGTTTGAACAGATGGGTCTTGAGGCCAGAACGAAAGGCAGCAGATGTTTGGGAAGAATGGAGAGACATGCATGTAAGGGAGTTCCAGACGGTGGGAGCAGAAATTGAAAATGAGCGTTTGCCAAAGGACTTGTTCACTCGTGGAATGGAGAGATTTTGGGCAGAAGAGGATCGAAGGGTTCTAGAGGGTATGTAGGGGTTAACCATGGTTTTGAGATAAGAAGGGCCAGATGAAGAGA
The DNA here is from genome assembly GCA_036898135.1 of Oncomelania hupensis. Taxonomy (NCBI): domain Eukaryota; kingdom Metazoa; phylum Mollusca; class Gastropoda; order Littorinimorpha; family Pomatiopsidae; genus Oncomelania; species Oncomelania hupensis. The sequence goes on from CM072511.1 coordinate 160,755,612, forward strand.
GAGCATTGAAGCAGAGGCAAGCAATTTTGTACTCAATTCTTTGTTCAATGGGAAGCCAGTGTAGGGATTTAAGATGAGGAGTTATATGGGCAGATTTTGGAATGCGAAGAATGAGACGGGTGGCATTATTTTGAATCTTTTGAAGTCTTTGCAATAGATAGTCCGGGCAACCACAGAAGAGAGTTAAATAGTAAAGCTGTGAGAGAATGAAAGCTGAGACAAGAGTTTGAGTGGCTTTGGCAGACAGAAAGTGGCGGATGCTGTTGATTCGACGGAGTTCAAAATTTAGGTTTCGGATTAGAGTTTGAATGTGAGCTTGCATAGTCAGGTGAGAGTCCAAAATCACACCCAAGTTTTTGACAGAATCTGAAAACTGGACAACAGAGTTACCAACAACAAAGGAAGATGGAAGCTGAGATGTTATGCAAGGAGATGAAATAATTATGGCTTCTGTCTTTTCGTCATTAAGTTTCAATTTGTTGAACGTCATCCAAGACTTGACATCACAGATGCACTCTTGCATTGAATTTATTGTAATGCCAAGATCTTGTGGGTCACAAGGTTTATGAAGTTGTGTATCGTCCGCAAAGGAATGATGATTGACAGAGTGAGAATCGATGATGTCAGAAAGAGGGGATGTGTTCAGAACAAAGAGGACAGGACCCAAAACCGATCCTTGCGGCACGCCACAGAGGATCGGAGCAGAATCAGAGCGGTCATTGTCAACGTAAACAGAGATGTAGAGGCAAACAAAACACAAGTATACAATGCACATTGTCCAGCTAAGCTCTCTTTCAGGTGTACACATGCAATTATATAACAGAGCACAGAACAATATGCTTCCCAACAGAATTCCAAGAAAGAAAAAAAAAGATATTTAGAAAAGAGGCAAGAAGGAGAAGAAGAAGAAGAAGAAGAAGAAGAAGAAGAAGAAGAAGAAGAAGAAGAAGAAGAAGAAGAAGAAGAAGGAGGAGGAGGAGGATGAGGAGGAGGAAAAGATTAAGAAAAGAATAAGAGGAAGAAAGAAGAAAAAGGACGCCAAAGAAGAGGACGTCGAAGAAGTAGAAGAAGCAGAAGAAGAAGAAGAAGAAGAAGAAGAGGAACAGAAGAAGAAGAAGAAGAAGAAGAAGAAGAAGAAGAAGAAGAAGAAGAAGAAGAAGAAGAAGAAGAAGAAGAACAACAACAACAACAACAACATCAACAACAACAGGAAGAGAAAGAAGAAGAAGAAGAACAACAACAACAGGAAGAGGAAGAAGAGGAAGAAGAAGAAGAAGAAGAAGAAGAAGAAGAAGAACAACAACAACAACAACAACAACAACAACAACCATAAACAGCATTGGGTAATACCAGTATAAGCTGTACCCTACATCAGTAATCAATGAGTATGCACTAGTCAAAAGAAAAAAACAAACAAACGTGGAAGTAGAGGTGGGTGGTAGGTAAACCACATGAATAAGTTGCATTGTACGATAAGCTTCAGGTGCCTGAGCATAATCATTAATAGCCCGGAAAATGCGGCACAGTGTATTTTTTCGACGGTAAAACTGTGACGGTAGTTTACTTAGTGCAGAAAATTTCAAGCTATTAACACTACAAAAATGTAGTTATAACCTTCATTATCAGAAAAAGAGGACAACTTTGCCAGCACCTTCTTTCATGTAGAAGTCTACATAATTTTTGGAGTGCAGCACAGACCCAACATGGTGTGAATAATTCTGTACACGCCCATTCTCCGTGATGGGGGGAATGTCCAGGCTGTGTGGTCGGTACCTGTGAATCACCTGTAGCTTATCCAGTGGCTGCTCACTCTATCAAACAATCAATACATTAGTCAATCAACCAGTAGTTCAAAACATTGCTCAAATATAAATAAAAAGATCATGATATGCTAATGTATGTATGTGTGTGTATATTAACCACATATATTTTTTATGAATGTATACATTGCATGTAACAAATAAATTATACATAATAATTGTAACAGCGAGAAACAAGAGTGATATAACTTATGATGATGATGGTGATGGTGATGATGGTGATGGTGATGGTGATGATGAAGATGATGAATATGATGATAATGATAATGATGATGATGATGATGATGATGATGATGATGATGATGGTGATGATGATGATGGTGATGATGATGATGGTGATGACGATGATACAGATTGATGTTCTCTACTGTACAAAAATAATTCAGACAACTGCAATTGAAACTGTAATAATCAGTGAATAGGAACAGCTTATCCCGAGATTAAGTAAAACTAATTTATCATCCATAGCGATTAGGGTTCACATTTGATATCAGATGGAATAACATTATTTAATTTAGCAACAACAACAACAACAATAAAATTTTAATAATATTCACTCAAACTGACTCACAAAGATTTTGGTGGCATTTTCAGCAAGTCTTTCAGCTTCTCTGTTTGTGACAACTCTCCGAGAGTTTTGGATAACTGTTGGCTGGATTCTGGTCCCACCCCTGCAAGGAACAAAAAAACATTTCAAAAAAATTCTCAGGCTAATTGTACATCATTTTCTGTATGGTCCAAAATATGTTATGCTTACGTTGACATTAATTTTGCTAAGCCCTTTGTTGCAAGTGAAGTTTAAAATAAATCTACTACCTTTACATAAAGACACTACTCTAGTACTGCAATGATACCTAAACTAGAAGAGCAAAACCCATATGACTCACAGGATCCTTATGGAAATCGCAATATTTAACATGAAAATGAGTGCCCAGAAAAAAAACCAAAATAAAATGGTGGCATTAAAGTGCAAAGCAATACCCACTTTGATGTTTCTATGATCTTGACCTTGACATGACCTTGACCTCTGGCTCCCAAAACACTCATGTGCTATCAAATAAAATACAGCAGCAAAAGTTGTAAAATGGCAAAAACAAAATGGTGACGTTGTGATAACCCTGACCTTCAGTGACCTTGACCTTGGGATAACCTTGACCCTCACATGACCTCTTAAGCATTTTTGATCAAATAACCCAATATAGTTGCATACTATGTGTTAATTAAACAGCCATTCCACTGTACGATGAACTATTTTCAAAATGTTTTTGCAATTCCTAAAATGACCTTGACTTTAAGATCAACACAACAACGGAATAAATATGTAAGATCAATCTATCATCTCTAAATATAACAAGTTTGGACTTTATATTTCTCATAGTTTAGGGTCAAGGTATCTTCAAAGTATTTATACTAACCAACTTTGGACAACCCCAGTGGTCTTAACCTTGGAGGTAGTTGACCAAATTTGTACAGTATGTGTGTCTCATTGATATGTATCATGCATCAAAGAAGGTTCAATATAAATAACCTAGAAAAGAAATCGAAATTTTGTGAATAATTTTAATTTTTTTTAATAACACTTGATGACTCTGTGACCTTAACCTTGAAATGGAGTCGTTCATTCACTGATCACTTATGAAGTTTAATGGGTGTACACCATCTTACCAAGTTTGCTTGTGATAGTTGAAATAGGTTTTAAGTACGTAGCCACTTTAATGTTTTACACAAACAGACAGTGGACGGCCGACAGACAGATGGACTTTTTTTTTTCGATGTCATTTTTGGCTTATTTAGGACTCATCTTGCACGGATTTTCAAAAATCTCGATTTAAAATTTTTATCTTTTTTTTCTTTTTTGGGGTGGGTGGGTGGGGGGAGGAGAGGGAGGAGAGGGGAGATGCGGGAGGGGGAGGAAGAAGGAAGGGAGAAGGAGAGAGGGTGAGTACATAGACTCACATTGCTATGCATGTGAGTCAACAATGTTGGGGATATTTCCTCCACCCACCTCCTAACTCACCATCCCCATTCCTTGCCAGTCTACGATATATATCTACAACATATAGCCCAAGTAAACCAATTCAATCCATTTCAATCAATATAGATTATATTTGTTCACAGATTAAGTAATTTTATACAAAATCAAAAGTCCTGGGACTGAAGGAAGGACCCAAATACATTTGATTTGTGTACTGCATCATCATGTCATGTACATACACACACACATACTTGTTTTCACAGTGTTATTATGACTTTCCTGAAACACCACATACATTGTGCTGACAATGGGTCATATTATGCCCCCCTTTTAAAGTACTTTTAAGTGTTCTAACACTAACCCTAACCCTAGCCCTAACTCTTACCATAACACAGCCCTAACCCTGATGGATCATTGGTTTGACGTCAAAACAAGTAGGTCTGTCAAAACAAGTTATGTAGATGTTCACTGGTTTGTCCAAATAACACGGTGTAAACAAGTAGACACACACACACCCACACACATACTCACACTGACATGCTTATAATGATAACAATTACCTAAAAAGCAACAACTTACTTTTCAGACATTTGTAACTTAGCAGACTTTCTACTGCTTTTCTTGTAGGTAGCAACACTTCTCTGCTCATTGTCAGAGGTAGCAACACTTCTCTGCTCATTGTCAGAGGTAGCAACACTTCTCTGCTCATTGTCAGAGGTAGCAACACTTCTCTGCTCATTGTCAGAGGTAGCAACACTTCTCTGCTCATTGTCAGAGTCCACGGTCCTGTATTTTTCTTCCTTTTTGCCTTTTCTGGACCCTGCCTTCTCTCTCTTCTTCTCTTTGGACCGATCCCTCGGAGTGCGAGAGTCCAGCTCGGTGGTATACAAGACTCGATACATCAAATCTAGTGTTTGCTGCAAAATGTACAGTCCACTTTTTAAACTCAAAACTCTGAAAATGTTATTCCGTTTTCCGTTTTCATAATATTTATTCACAACAAAATCTTTTTGAAATAACATACTCATTATTCAAGGTGTTGGGACATGCAAAATCAATAAAGTACAAAGGTTTGGTCGGTACAGGGCTCAGCCAACTCTCTGAACAAAAGAGCAAGTGTTTACTTACCAAAAAAAGAAAGAAAGAAAATGGAAGAACTGAAGAATGCTTACCATTTTATTGGTTGTCTTATAATGGCCCTGAGTATCAAATTCATTTTCTCGTCTCTCTACATTGAGGTAGAGCTCCCTGTTGAAATAAACATGTATTACTGTACACACAGTTAATGAATATAACATAATCACTGCTTACTTCATGTATTAGTTGACATTTCTTGCATAACGCGACAATACAAAATGTATTATTATCAAAATGTTCTGATCGAGCTACTCAGATGACATTCTTAAAGCAGCAGAAACCCAGATCAAAGCATAATGTTTTTGTTGCAATTTACCCCTCAGTGAAACAGAACAATGATCAAAAATAAAAGAAAAACTGCTTCCAATGAAGCCAAATAAACCTTGCTATGCTTGTAACAGACAAATGCCAACGATTACTCAGTGAAGCAGAAAATAACTTGCACAAAAACTGCGCAAACACAGAATTAAACCTATAGTAATAACAAGCTAGCCATACATGTTAACGATTGCATTATTTCTAGGTGATTTATCCTGGCCAGGGATTAAGGCTTGATATTGATAATTTGAAGTGCGGTCAGGGTGGGAAAAGCTCAAGAATAAATTATATGCTGTGCATGTAATTCAAACTTACATTTAGGTACAGATTCAAATGCAAAAATGCAATATGCACTATGGAAAGTTTACAAAGTTAACTAATGTGTTCATACTACAATTTTCATTAAAACTTTCAACTGAATGGCTGAATAACACTTGGCGGTGACGAAGCTGATGTATTTCTGTATCCCAACTAAGTCACGCAAGTGGTCCTCGAAATTAAAGTTACTTACAACTTCTTGGCAATAAGCTTGGACACATCCTTGGTATCCCTCGGTGAAAATGTCATGGTTGCCGAAGATTTTGTTTCAATCCCAGTCACGGTGAACGGAAATTTGCGTCTTTTGTAGCATTCATTTCTTATAAACAATTCGACTCAAATCCAAGGCAGCCATTTTGACGCGCTAAATTGTTTGCTGCGGCGCTACCGGTTACTAACGTGCTCGAAGAAAAAGGAAAGTCAATGTATTATAATATTTCATACAGAATTATATAGTAAACGTTCTTTCATCATGAATAATATCGCTTAATATTTTCAGGCAATGTTTATCTGACATTCATTTAATTATGATCCAATGAATATAATCCCATAAATAATTAGAAAATTTAAATGTTGACGAAACTCCCGACATGCATTGCGAAGCGGTTATTTCAAGATGGCGTGTTGGTATTGAAAAATGAAATAATTTGTTCCTATACCTGCATTATAGCACAGGCACACAGTGTTCACGGTGACAGTTTTCTTACGATCCTGATCAAAGTTGATTAGAGGTGAAGGTATATGCATTTTTATTTTGAATCTCACAACGTATCCGTATTAACAATTTGAGTTTGTAGACAGCTGACAAGTTGATTACTTACTCAACCCCAGAGCCAGGAGATGCTTTCAAAATCGTTAATTGATTTTAATCGTCAACCAGACCAGAGGAGGAGGAGGAGAGCATCAGAATGTGACAGCTAGTTGCTGGGTCTAGGACTAAACCACTGTTTTCTTTAATATATAATCACATATTGTAGTTTTGTACAGACTTCAAATTTAATGAATTAAGGCCGTGGCTGCTCGTACGGGACCGTACGACAAGAAAACATTCTATTCGTACGGCACCCTATGAAACGCCCTTGCTTATAAGTTATGGGAACCCCCTCTATAATTCCATGTAATTCAATCACTTGTAGACGGACCGCTAGCCCTAACCCTAACCCGTTTCGAGCGGTATATGAGTCATTCTTTGCTAATCGTAAACAAAATGGGCCTTTTATTAGGTAGCGGCAGTGAATTTTTTTTTGTCAGAATTTAAGTTATATGTTGGAATTTCCATAAAGAACTTTATAAATGATGAAAAATAAAAAAAAAAGTAAGTGAATATCTCTTTTCTTTTAAAAGTTATGAGTATTTAAAGATTACACTAGTTGCGCACACGTAAAAACGCTTAAAAAAAGCCAAGTTCAGAGAGCAAAAAGGAACATGAAGAATAGAGAGACACATCTTATTTTATAATATTTCATTTATTACAACCAGCTGATTGTAATTAATAGGCAACCAAAGCACAAAAACATATCATGTCGTGGCATAAAGAGGAACAAAATACAAAAAATCACTCCAGCTATTTGTTGCAATTTGAACGAGAGGCCAACTTTGGCCCATTGCAACACAAACAGATTTCATGAATGACTATACATACTAGGCTAGTTGAAAGGTATTGAACAATGCAATAATGGAAAAAAAAATTCTCTGCAGTAAATACTTGAAATTCCTCATAGGATGGGCCCAAACTTGGCAAAATGTTCAAAATCTCCATTCCGGAGGGCCGTGAACGCCAGAAAACGTAAAAAAAATTGTAACTTCTTCATTTCTTGACCGATTGTGATGAAATTTGGAGGAAAGCTGTGAAATATCAACATCTTTCATAAGAAACCATCTGAAGTCATGAACATGTTCCAGAATACAACAAATGTGATTTTGGGTGTTAAAAACATAACAAAATTTGACGATGCACAACATTATAACAATTTAAATCTCTGTTACTTCTTGCTTTCTTCACAGAGTTTGCTTACATTTGGAAGAACACTTCCACATGTGAATGTGTTTCATATAAAAACACCATTAGGCATTAGTATGTTTTAGATATATGTTTAATTAACTGGTTAAATAATTGATTAAAAAAAAAATGTTGAATGAAGAAATCCTCAGCATCATTCCACGTCTTGTTATGAGGTGGGCAGGAATGCTCCAGCTTTAAAACATGCATTTGGAGCATGTTTTTTTTGGTGAGTTCAACACCAATCACTTTCTTTCTGGCTCTTGGGCCGAGGACAGCAAAAGATCCTCTGAGCACTGCATAAGCATCATCATCTGCAACCAAAAAACAGTAGTATACTATTATAATATTTGGCACTATTATTTTCAGCTGGTATGTTGAAAGAAAGATGCAACAAAACTAAGTGACTGCCCTGGCAATGTCAAAATGTTATTGTAAAAGAATAACACAAATAAAAGAAATAATAATTAATATAAGACAAACACTCCAGCATTTTTTTTGGGTTGGATGGTGGCGATTGAGTATGTGCATTAATAATTAATAAAGTAGCATTTCAAATAAAAAGTTTCTAAAATTAAAACTGGCAAATTGTCCAAGTACCAAGCTGCCCTAACCTTGTCAGCTGATAATAGCCAGTGACTGTACAAGTATATATTTCTTTATAATACTATTGTTAGGCTAATTCATTTTTTTTAAAATAGGCCTACTATTTTACTTAGACACTAGACAGCATTCTCATTGTTGGTCTCCAACAAATCTGTGCTAGTCCCAAACTGCCGCTGTGAAATTGCTTGCTTACACTAGGAAAAAAAGCTTAAACGATAATTTATTATCTTTTTCACATTTATTTATTTTATGTATTGCGTTGTTTTTTATTTACGAGTTTCCGAGGAATCATAACAGATCACGATTTGGAAGTTTGCGAGAGTTACCTTTCCTTTGTTAAACTCGACTGGAACAAGCGATTTATTTTGAGCTAATCCATTAAAACTAAAGTATAAATCTTGCTAAAAAAAATTTTTTAAGGCAGATTGGTATCTATTTCTGTTAATCATGTACAAGTATGTCACAACTGAGCAGCTTTATAAGCGTATTTGTATCGACAACTCGACATGCAATGAGCTCTGCCACTGTCTGCAGTTTGATGATCGGCCTATTTGTATCTAGTCACTTTCAGCTCAATTGTCTCAAATTTACTTAAAATATGTAGACAAATCGTGAATCGCATGGTAAAATAAACACTTGCAAACAAAAATCACAGTTGATTAAGAATAAAACTTACCGAAATATGGCCGAAATTATGTCAAATCGTCGAGCGACGGATACCGTGCCGTAGCCATGTAGGCCTAAGCCATGTGACATGAACCAATCGGGTGTCGTTTTAAAAGTGAAACTGTATAAGCCCCGTATGTTTGTATGACGTCATTCATATTTCATTTGAAAGGGAATTGAACGAGGTTTCCAATGATATAACGGCAGATTTTTTTTTTTAACAAGTTCGAAGCAAAAAATCATGTCAAAGTAGAAAAATCGACTTTGTACCCATTATTTTCAGTCATATTATAAAAAAGCAAACACCATTAGAAAGCTTGTTCTCTCAGCTTTGCAATGGTGCTATTTTTAGCTTTCCTGCCTGCCTGGGGAAAAATCGTCAAGGGATTTCCCGAAGATGTCAAAAAATGGCGCACACCTTTGCGCTTAGGCGGCTGCATAGCAATCACGATTTCTTGCATTTTCGATCATCGGATTTCAGCATTCATACTCAAATTACTTACAAACAACAAACATCAATGTTTAAATCAATCTTTATTTGTTATTTTGATATAAATTTAAAGTCTGTAGGCGCATGCATCAGTGAGTTATGACAAGTTGAAGAAGGTAGGGGTAAGCAGTTTTTTAGGCTGATTGGTCAAAATAGTGCCTGCCTGCCGCTACCTACTTTTATACCCAAAAATAAAACTTGCTAATAGAATCAATCAACCAGTGCCATTTTGTAGGGAAATCTTTCAATTATCTGAATATGTAAACACTATAACAGCAGCTATACCACCTTTGACAAAAAATTGATTCTTGTTAGGGGTCACCACGCCGGTTACTTGCATGATGTGACACTAAAACATTAAATGTACCACTTGAAATTACTTTATTTGACAAATATCTTTTTATATGATAGGAGTACTCCTTATTCTTTCAATCTGAATTATTTTTTTAATTAATGAGGGAAACTAGCAAGGAGTGTGACGCAAGGAATTGTGTGACACCATATGCAAGTAACCAAGCCACTTATTTTTTTCTACCATAGACTGAATTTCTATGTTGTCAAAATCATACTCTAGTCACATTTTTTCAACATCCAGACACACACAATAACTCAATCAAAACCTAATTAAACTTATTCTTTGATGACAAGAGAAGAAGAAAATGAAAATTGTAACTTGCATGATGCGCGACACCATCGCATGTTAAGTAGTAAAAAAGACTGCAAGATAAATGCAATAAACGAAAAGCAAATAAAAACAGAATAATTTGGTTGTTCTTTATTTAAAATAACTGCTCTTTACCTTTGAAACTTTTAATTTAACCTACGAAACAAATACAATACGTAAGGAAACAACACATTTTCTACCAGAACAAAGCTGATCACTGTATTTATCGGTTTCTTGCATCATACATGACACTATCTTCAGGCAATCGGAGTGCAGTCACTGTTAAACTGATTAACATTCTTAAAATACTGTTGCTCGATAGTAACCGAGTCTTTTGTTGAATAAAATAAAGCATTAGAAACACTTTTAAACTTAACGATCGACGCTAAAAAACGTAGTGCAAACGAAACAACACTTGATTTGCGTGTACCAAGCCAAACAAATTGCGCGGTTTCTTGCGCATTTCTCTTTCGTTCCGTGTGACACGTCATAGAATTTGATGTAGAAATGAACATCACATGATTATTTTCCATAAAACGTCATTTAGTTGTTTGTAGAGTTTGGAAATGCAGCTTACCAGGCCATTTACACTCCGCGAAGTAGAAGCTTAAAAAAAAAACAACTTTAAAAACAAACTTTGGTTACTTGCATGACGAATGTAACACCATAATTTAAAAAAATTACTACAAATCTCCTGACATGTCTTCTGTGTTATTTTTCATACCAATGTGCGTGTTTTTCGCTTGTTTGTTTAATTCCTATTAGATTTTGATAATTCAATTCTTGTGCCGTCTGCTTGACCTTGCTTTGAGATTCTGATTTTTGTGAAGTCATGAGTACGCAAGTAACCCTCTTTTTTAAACCCCAAATTTACGGCTAAAATCAAGCAAATTTAAGCAACTGCCTGTGCTGCTACTTTCTTCAAACCATGGACAATCACATTTCATTAATCAGTTAGATATAGTAATCTTTACCGTTTTTTTATGGGGAGTTTAAAACACAAGGGGTGTGAAGGGCTCTTGTCAGACGCCATTTTTAGCCAAAAAAATTGCATTTAAATCAATATTTACCATACTAATAATTAACTATCTGCCATGGTGCCGTTTTTCCAGTTGCATTTACCTTATTAGAGCACAAATTTAATTTAATTTTGTTTCAAAACTAGCTTACATTTTTTTTATGGGCCTTGAACAAAATGTACCCCAACATTTACGACTAGCAAAGAATGACTCATATGTGTAGCACTGCCTTACCCTACCCGTCGAGGCACTGCCTTACCCTACCCGTCGTTCCCACTCCCAGATCCTTTTTTGGGAGCCGCCTTGGATCCGAGAACCGAGCCGGGTTCCTGGATCCAAAGGCCGGGTCCTCAGATAACCGTAGGGAAAACTGTTAACCGGTTATATGTAGGAACATTTTATAAGCCTATATATATTCCTCAAACTCTTTAACTTTTGCTAAAAATTCATCATAGCTACAGAAAGTTTCGCCGCGCTGAAAGCGCAGCGTGCTGTTGGCAGCCATTTTGACTTTTCTCACCAAGGCCCGTAACCGAGATTTCCCAAGTACCGCAACCGAACCGAGATTTCCCGTACGAATAGAAAATTTTCTTATCGTACGGTCCCGTACGAGCAGCCACTTCGATGAATTAATTCATAATTGATAGGTCTATACAAATAATACATTTAATAGTGATTTACTCTTACATACTTGAAACTACTAACATAGCATAGGTCATAGCAGTTCGGCATGCAGGCTAAAAAGCCTTTGGCCCTCTCAGACATGAGATTCTTCCGACTTTTGGCGGAAATCCGATTTTTCAGAGGTCGCCAGGGTCATTTTTAAGATCGATCCAAATCCGGTGAGAAAATTTGGGGGGGGGGGGGGGGCCCCCCAGGTAAGAGTTAAAAGATTTAGGGCTGACATCGCTGAGTCTCAAACTCAAAGGAAGACAAAACCATTAACACAAGCGGGCATTCACTCCACTGAATCACGGCGTCAACGATGACAAAACTGCATGAAAGTGATTACTGAGACGGGCATAGTTTTAGTTTGAATGTAACCCGGGAAAGAGAAAACTTTTGTGAGGCCCTATAAGGGTCGATTGAGAAAGATGCTTCAAAGCTTCAAACGATGATTATAATTGTATCCCTTACAGTGCCTCACTAATATGGAAAATTCCACTGTTTGTCGCGTCGAAGATTGCCGATAGTTTCCGAGACTCGTCGATCGACGCCATTTTGATCAGTGGCAAAGCACATGTCAAAATGATCAGAAAGTTGAAAAAAGAAGAATTTGCCCTTGCGGTGGAGATTGATAAAGGACTGAAAAACAAGTGGAGTCCTTTGTGGCTTGAGGCTACGGTTAAAACAACGTTGGTGCTGCCTAAGGGGAAAAAGGAAGTGGAGTTGCTAGTTGGCGAGCATTGTCAGCAACATCTTAACGTTGTCGCCGCAAGAGGAACAAGAGTGCTCCAATGCTGATGAGGTAGAAGATAAAAAGATGAAGAAGAAGGACCTCTACAACCAACAAGTTGATCTGTTCTGTTCATCACACACTCTGCCACCCGGGAAAATAAAAGACAAACCTGTTGAAGTGGACCAGTGGTGGGCTGCAGTCAACGAAGCAAAAAAGTACCAGCTCCTGTATGACATGGCATCTGCAATGTTGACATGTTTCCATGGCCCTAAAGTGGAGTCTTCTTTCAACCTTTTCAACCTGATGGGGGACATAATGGATAAGAAGTCATCAAGGCTTAATGTTGACAGATTAGCCTCCATACAAACTGTAAAATATGCCATCACAGCCACCAAAAAGTCAGCTGTCCAGTCTTTCTCCCGGGCTAGTAAGTTGCACACACCTGTCAACACCAACTTGTGCAGGCTGCTTAGAGGATCACATGCCAAACATATGCAGCAGCAGCAGAAGCAGCAGGAAGAAAAAGAGGCCAAGCGAGTGGTACTTTCCAAAAAGAAGAAAGACATCATCAGTAAACAAAAAGCGAAACAAAAGCAGGCAGAAGCAGAAAAGTTAGCCCGTCAGGCCCACAGACGACTAATGAATGAGCGGTTAATGGAACTGGCCATAAAGAGGAAAGCTGATAAGCAAGAAGGGAAAGCCAGCTCCAAAAGACTAAGACTCTCATAAATTATCCCCATATCCGTGGAATGTGGGTGGGTTTTAACAACAGTCAACTGATAAAAGGTAAACAAAAATGTCCCCTTTAGTTTCTATGTCAAAAGCTCAATAGAAGTTGTGTTTTAAGCCAACTATGATCGACACATAATTGAAAAACCTTCAGCTCGAGGGGGCTTCGACCCCTCACCCCCACCAAGGGCGTTGCCCCTGGACCCCACATGGGGGCCTACGGCGGCCCCCAGACCCCTGCCAACATTTCAGATTTTTTCAACTTTTCGGAATCTCATGTCAGCTCATGATAAATCTTGATGAGGGTCCCAAGACCCAAACCCCTGGCCTCAGTGCCTACCAATTTAGAATTTTTTAGACTCCAAATTGGTTGAGTAGATGTATAGTACTACTAGTAGAGGGCTGATATTTTTTTGCCTTTCTTGTCAATGTATCCACAATCAGTGAATCACTCCAAGATCCCTCTCGGCACCAGTCGTCTCAATCTTACACCTTTCTTTACCATCATTCATAAAATGCTTATGCTGGGGATTATTTTTGCCCAGATGCAACACCTTATTATATTTTTGACTGTTAAGTTTAAGTAGCCATGTTTCCGTCCATTCAACCAACTTGTCAATGCATTCTCTCCTTAGACTCCTCACTTTCATCAACTTCATATGCCTTTGTGTCATCAGCAAATATCTTTATGTCACACTCTTATCTTCTGTGGCATGTCATTTAATGATTTATAAAATATATATATTATTATTATAAATAATTAATGTCAGCCCCAACATGCTCCCCTGAGGGACACCACGTGTAACACTTATTTTGTCAGAACTGTTACCGTTAACAGTCATGTACTGGGTCCTGTCAGTCAGGAAACTCCTTATCCATGCAAGTGGGCTGCCACTTATGCCACAACCTTTTAGTTTCGGTAAAAGTCTGAGATGTGCGTCGACTGGATGGCCTTTATCCAAGGGGGACATCCGATCATCACTCACATCCATTTATTTATTGTCACCAACAACTGAATGACACATGACCTACTCCTGGAAAAGCCAAACTGGTCATCATGTAGAAGGCCATTCTCGACGAAGTGAGAGCACAGTGCTTCTCTAACAAATTATACCTTACACACAACCGAGGTGAGGCTAACAGGGTGATAATTACCTGGAGAACTTTTGTCACCTTTCTTTTGGTTTAACCTCTGCCTCTTTCCACTCATCAGGTATCATGCCATCCCTCATTGTTCTATCAAAAAGTATTAGTAACTTGAGAGGCAAAGCCAAAGCCCATTAATTCACTAATTCTTTCAGCACCCGAGGATTATTTTCATCTGGTCCCGGTGACTTGCTAATTTTCAACTGCAACAGGGCCTTACTCATCTGCTCTTCACTAACATTGGCATCCAGTTTTAGATTCATATCACAGTCAAAGTTTGGCACATTTTCTTCGTCTTCCAGTGTAAATACACTAGCAAAAATCTCATATAGGGTCTCGGCTTTCTCAAGGTCTGTCTTCATGAGTGTGCCGTCGCACTTTAATAGATTAGAGACAGTATCTCTAGGCTTGGTTTTGTCCGAAACATATTGATAAAAACATTTTGGATTGTTTTTAGCTTCTTTTGCCAGATACATTTCTTTTGCCATCACCAACTTACGAGACAACCATTTTACCTGGTTACGAGACTTTTGCATTTTGTAAGCATCATAATTAGCTTTAGTTGGGTATTTCTTATACATCTTAAATGCTTGTCTTTTTTGTCTGATCTTGTCACATAATCATGATAATGCATGTCTGGTGGAATATTCGTCTTTTTTGCCCCCTCTATTATGTAGAACCTTCTCACAGGTTTCCCTTATCAAGACTTGATATGAGGGCCAAAGACTGTATATAATATGTGTCACGACTCGTGTGCATGGACTTCCTATCCTATCCTATCCCATAACTTGGAGGTCGTAGGGGCACCACAGATGATCGTTTAACCAGCATACTCCATCTTTCCCTGTCCTCAGCAACCCTGATTATTTCACTCAGTGTCAAACCAGTCCATTCTCGAATGTTGTCCTCCCACCTCTTTTTCGGTCTCCCTCTTCTACCTCCTTGCACTGTGCCTTGCAGGATGGTCTTTGCAAGACCTGATGATCTGGTGACGTGGTTATACCATCGGAGTTTCCGTTTTTTCACCACTGTGAGCAGGTCATCGTGTTGTCCAATGGCTTACAAAAGTGTGATGGTCTGTCGGACTTCGTAGTTGGTGATGTGCTGGGTATAGGAGATGCCCAGAAGTCTTCTGTAGCACCTCATCTCTGTGCTTTGTGTTCTTCGTTGGAGATCTGCTGTGAGGGTCCATGTTTCGCAAGCATATATAGGAAGATGGAGATGACAAGGGAGCGCAGCAGTCTTACTTTGGAATGTAGACTGATGGTCCCGTCTTTCCAAATTGGCTTCAACCTCGCCAGGACAATACAATACAAGATTATTGCTTTAGATTCGCCAGGACAGTAGTTGTTTGTGCGATCCTGGAGAGGACTTCCTGTCGGGACCCATTGTCTGATACAATGGCTCCTAAATGTTTGAAGCTATGCACAGTGTTGTGGGATTGGACTTTGAATGATGTCCGTGTTGATGCCATTGGTGTTGCGGGTCATCATTTTGGTCTTCTCTGCGCTTATTTCCATTCCATAGGCTCTGGAGGTGGTGTCAAACCTCTGTACCAGCTGTTCAAGTTCTTGTTCCTCTCCAGCCAAAAACTGAGGTTGGAGATTGCCCTTCGACTGTGCCTTCGTGGTCTGCAAGGTCATCTACAAAGGCACAATCAGCATAGGGGGAAGGGCAATGGACTTCATTGACGATTAACCCTTACTCGGCCTGAAGTTAAGGGACGATCCAGAAGAACTATCGCCTGTATGATGTAACAGCTCTTTTTATACCTGTGCCAGAAATGGGCCGATCCGTTGGTCCCTAATGAGAATTCTCAGATTTGCTCTCAGCAAACAAAACCAGTTTGTTAGAAGCTTTGTAATTTATTTGTATAGATTATGGACTAACTAGTAAAGTTCTTCCTGTCTAGCAAATGGTGTTTATCAGCAATTTTTTTGACGTGTTCTGATCTCCCTCTATTCCCAAAGTTGCACATAGTCATTATTGGCTCCTGTGGCTGATTTATCGAACAATATCAAAATGAGAATCCAAAGTAAGATCCAGATCCATAGTGGTTTATTTCAAGTTGAAAAATGCATGACCAGCAATCAGGGCTCGAAATTAGCGGGGGCCCGGGGCCAAAAACCCGCAAAGTTGATTTCGGGCTCGGAAAGTTTAAAAACGAAAGGCCCGCTTGGCCCGCAAAATAATTAGTCTGCTACAGCTAGCTCTACTCGGCAGTTTCGTATTTGGGTCAAGGGAAGCAACCCACACCATGGCCCTAAATTTGAACAGAAAAAAAAAAACAGAGAAAAGAAGCGAAAATTTTGCAAAGTATAATATACACTTCAATATCTTTTTAATATAATAAACAAAACGCTATGGCACAACATAAGCGCAAAATGTCCATCTTTGCAAGTACAAAAGTATGGCTATATATCGTCGCCATAGAGTTGCTAAAACAATCGGCGATGGCGTATTTTCCAATTTTGGGGAAGCGAAAGACGCCAGAAGAAAACGTCGACGAAAGGAAAGAACAAGAAAAAGAGAGAAAAAAGAAGTATGAAGAGGAAAAAAGATCAAGGACCTACAATGAAGGGTGGAAAAAAAGATTTCCATGGCATGGCCTTGAAGTGAACGAGGAAGAGTACTGTTAAGTTTAGTTCCCTTTCATGGTTTTGTTTTGAACTTTTGTGCATTGAGGTCAGATTTTTTGTTAGGTTACACATATTAAAAATTTAATGATGTGTATTGTGCAATACTCAGTCACAAAACTGAAAGGTATTATACAAGAGACTCACTTGATTTTTTTCTATTTTGTTTAATGGCCATTTCAGGCTCACTAGTCACTGGAATAATTATGTGTCACTGACTGTGTGTGTGTGTTTTTTTCCCCCTTTTTTTGTTGGTAATGTTTTAAAGTGAAACAAAAGGCAAATAAAAATGACATCACTCAGCAAAATTGGAAATTCAATTGGTTTTATTTTAGATTATCAGACAAATTGTACTTTCTACTTATTATATTGTCAATAATTCTTTTGTTTTTTTGTTAGCATTATTTTTCAAGTTGGGCCCCAAAAGTTGCTTGTGGGCCCTCAAATTTTTCAATCAAGGTGCCCGGTGGCCCCCAAAGAAAAAGGTTAATTTCTAGCCCTGAGCAATTGTTCACCCTAGCAATTAATTCTGATCTGCTGTATTGCTTTGTGTGTGAATATTATGAATGTGAATGTTTTTCGACTTGGCTTTGGAAAGCAGTAATAACTAATACTAATAGTCTCAGTGATATATTGATAATGATGGTTGTTATGACTTATGAGCCATACTCAGGGCTGAGCTTTAACGTTCGCCAACTCGCCAATGGCCCCTAAAAATAGTGTGTGGCGAGCTCGATTTGGGGTACCATTCGCCCGGCTGGCGACTTAAAAATACCGCCAGTGGTAGAGATTCTGTACCTGTACACGGACTTTTGACTTGCAATGTAAAACAAAACACGCGCCAACCGCTTCTGCAGTCAGCACCGGAGACCCGTTCCGATGCATGCTAGGAAGTTAGGTAATGCTAGCAAAGCGAGGGATTTGCAAAGTAAAAATAGCCTTTTCTCGCGAGACTTTCTTCTTTCCCTCGCCGCGAAACGCTACTGCCCTGCGAGATCCTAGCCTTCTGGCTTCCTTGCGGGTATCGGAACGAGTCTCTGACTTCCTTGATGAGTCACGCGAGACTTGCCATACTTTCGATATTCCCCATTCTCAGTCTTTTGTCAATCTCGAACGATGTGGCGCTTTTTAAGCGGTGTCTCGGAGCCTCCAGCAAAAAAAAAAAAAAAGTCAGAAGAAGAAAAAAAACAGCTGAAGAAGGCACACCCAAGCTCCTTCAAGTTTGGGAACATTGAGGAGGAGGATGTCGATGATGAATAAATTATACAGTGCTTGTTTTAAAAAATGAAAGTGTTGTTGAAATTTATCTTGTTTATTAGCTGCAATAGTTATACAGTTTTAAAAAAATGACCGTTCTTTCAATCAAGGGGTCTGGCAACCTGAGAAATATTTTGGCAACTTCAACTTCCCAGGTTAGGAGCCCGGCTGGCTCCTTAGCCTGGCTTGCTAAATCTCAGCCCTGATACTTTTTATTCGTTCTGAGTGCATTATGAGTAAAAAGACACTAACAACTCTGTTTAATAATAATATTTTGACAAAATACATAGTATTTTATACTAACACACTTTGAACATTCACTCTGTGTTAGCATAGATCTACTTTCATAAAACAGAGATGAGAATCTTCCACCTTTTAGCGGAAATCCGCTCTTTCTGAAGGTCCCAGGGTCATTTTTGAGATCGGTTTAAATCCGGTGAGAAAATTTTAGTGTTTATGACTAGTAGGTCGAGATGTTGATTTTCGAATTATGTTCATTGGTAAAGCCTTGTCGTGTCATTGGTATTTAAACATTTCTTGTCTGCAGTCAAAAGGAATGTTTGATTAATATAAGGCTTAACTGATGTTTGAAATAAATTCATTATGTGTTGAACTGTGAAGAGCTAACAACAGCATTTTAGTACTACCCCATAAAATAAGGCTCATAATGCATAGATTTTAACCATCTTTTCACAAATTTTCCGCAGGTACGCGCACTCGTGGCTTTGCCACTCGACAGACTTTGGAAATTTTCCTCCTTTTTGTCATTTTAGGATTCTCATCTCTGATAATTAATATACTTTCCAGTATCTGTGAAAGGTTCCGGGGTGCCAAAACCGAAAAGAAAAATATAGGCCGGCTACTTTCTTATAGTTATGTTATGGACCAGTAACTTAAAAATGGTGTATCATATTATTATTAGGCTAGTACTTTGCAAAATGATATAATCGCCAAATGGTTAAAGAAAGAATACTTGGACTTGCTTGGACAATGACATTTACTGCAACTACTTCACTACTGTGATTGCTGGATCTATAAAATTTGATTTAAAATTTAAATAAAAATAATGTATTGTATGTAATTTTATATATATTATATATGTATGCATTGATTTTTCAGGCAACATGGAGTCGGATACAACAGCAAAAGGAAAACGTAAAAAGCTGAAACGAATTGTTCAAAAAAAGAAGAAAACTGCTGTGAATTTGAACACATCGGCCAGCGTTGCTTATTACAAAAAAGTAAAAGCTGCCCTGAACGCAAGCTGTAAGTTATACCATGATTCTTTAAGTTCTAGTGTGGAAATGTGTATGTGCTTAAGAAATTTTAATTCATTCATGCACTATAGCAGATCCATTAGTTACCCAATGTTTTATAAAATTTTATTGTATTGTATTTGTATTGTAAGTTGCAATGTATTATAACATAAACTAAACCCGCAGTTCTTATTGGAGTTCTTTTGACAAAATAGCTGCTCTGTTTATGGGTAGCGAGCAGGAATTCAAGACCTGACAGATAAACTCGTTGACTCAATGACTGCGAGTGCCTATTAGTTTTATTCTTCTTATTATTATTATGATGATTATTATAACATTTATGCGCCTTATCCAGTGTTTCCCAAAACGCACATGTGTGCGTCAGAGACGCACAAAAACTGAAAAAGGACGCATGAAAAAAAAAGGTGCGTCACAAGGGACGCAACGTTTTTTTTTTTTACTGCCGTTATGTATCCCGGCACCTCTGAGTCACTGAGCTATCGTGCGCCCGAGCCGAGTAAGAGCGGTGATCTCCCCTACCCACTGACCGCGCTGACACGCATGCGCAGCCTTTTTGTTTGCTTCCGAAAAGCTGAAACATGTCGCTCGACACATTGCTACGGAAAACGATAACCCGCAGAAATGCAGAAGACGATGCAATCGTTAAATGTTGAATCATCATTTTCAGTTCTCCCTAGACTTGGCAATGATGATCTTGTCTGTAATACGCAGTTGAACAGATTTTTTTTTCTTTTTTTTTTTTCTTCTGGTCATCGACTTAGTCACCTCTAACACTAACTGTTTTTACAGAGACATAGGGCTCTATGCACAAAAGCGTGGCGGTCACGTGCTGAGGGAATAACACAGCGTGATCGAGTTTGAAAATGGTGAAGTACTGTGCTGCGTTTGGATGCTCTAACTCCGACGTAAACCTTTTTGCAAAGAAAAGAACATTTCCTTTCATCGATTTCCACTAAAAGATGAAATATTGATGAACTCTAAACTGAATGTCAGTGACAAATCGCTCTTTAAAAAAAAGCCTGTCCCCTGATAATAATTTGTCTGTAATCATTATTGCAAATCAAAACATCACAATATCCCAAAATATTGGTAAATTTAAAATTTTTAAGCAGCATTTGAGCGAGCTAAAAGAAGCCATGACCGCTTTGCTATTCCCGCGAAACGTGACCATGCCGCCGACTTGTGCATAGAGCCCATTTGTCAGTACATGCAGATTGATGTGTGTAAATTGTCGTATGACTAATTCATGTTTGTTCTATGGTCATTTTATGTGATTTTAAGGTTCCTCTAGTCAATGATGGATTCCTTTGTAACATTTATCAGAACAGTATTCCTTTTGTTGTGTTGCTTGTTTTATGGCTATTCATAATTTTCAATAAAGTTGCATTGGAATCTAAGCTTTGTTTGACTTTGAGGCGTATTTGTGTGTCCGTGATGGACTCTCTGAAAAAAAAGCTGTGGGAAACACTGTTATCTAGGCACTCTAGGCGCTTACGTGATCATCCTGTATCTGCCAACACCTTGACTAGCTCTTGAACTGAAAGGAACTATACATAAACGCTTAATTATATAGTTTGAGGTGGATTTCATACTACAGTATACATTAAAGGATCAGCCAGTAAGTGACACAAAGGCTGAAAGTTCAGTGTGTACAGTAGAAATTCAATGCATCATGGCAGGGTTAGCACGTCCGTTGTCATTATGACACCCTTGTCTGGTTTCTGTGCATCACATACGCACGTCTGTGCATAATCAATATGATTTATATTTCAGTTATGAGTTAGTTTTGTTTAGCTTCATTGGTAGCGCTATATTACTTTGTTTGCTTTTGTTATTCAGTTTATTCATTGTCTTTTAGAAAAGTTTTTTTTCCTTCATTTAAGGGTTGGCTGGAATTAAAGTATGCTCATTACATTTTCTACTCTCGCTCGCTGCATATATTGGGTTAGCACCCGTAACCTAATCTTTTAGATTTCCTTTTGAATTCATTTGTTGTGAATGATATAATAATTTGTATCCCCCTAATTGTGTGATAGTATCATAGTATGCCTCACGTTTATGTTGCATGTGCAGTGAACACTTCGCGGGCCAGCCAGACACTAAAGGCCAACAATCGGGCGCTTGCCCAGTCACTGCAGCATGTCAAGCAGGAGCTGCGCTTTGCCCTCAACGAGAACGCTCACTTGCTGGCAGAAAACCAGGACTTGCTCATGAAGTTACGACTGCCTCAGTCGGGTATCCATCAGGAGGATGTGCTCAATGAGGTGGTTTTCTAAATTAGTTGATGATGGGGGAGATAGAGGGTAAAAGGTATTATAATAGTAATGGAGAGGATGGGGATGGTTATGATGACATTGGTGATGGATAATTGTGCATCAGATAGCATGGATGTGATTCTTTCAGCTTAAACCGAAATTCCAGATTTAATTTTCTTTTTGCTTTTTGACTAGCAGGCATAGCAATGTGAGTCTGTGTATTCAACCCCCATCCCCACCATCCATCCTCTCACCCCACCATTCCCCCCAAGAAAAAAAAATTGAAATACAGATTTTTGCAAGTCTGTGTGAGATGAGTCCCAAATAGTCCTATCCTGTCATATCTTGTGCTGTGACTCGAAGGTTGTTGGGGCACCACAGATGATAGTTTAACTCTTAGCGTCCTATAAGGTTTTCTGTACATTTGCGCCTATATCCTGTAAGGATTTCAAGTTTATTGCAATAAATTGGGTTATGAATTTGAAAAAATTGCAAAAAATTTATTTATTGTCACATTAACTTCATATTTTAGGATATGTTTACAAAATGGTTATTCTATGTACCCAAAGAACCATTTTGACTTTAGTACTATTTTTACCTGTTGGAATCTCGTAATTAATTCATAATTACAGGTATTTTACGGACTATGTTAATAAAACAACAACACGACAGTGTGGATTGCATGTGAATGTGTGCACAGACAGTCAACACAGACAAGAAAACTCAATCTGGTTGTCTACACCAAGTCCTTGGTGCTCTTTCAGCAATAAGCTCATCAATAAGGTTACAAAACTCACTATTACTGTCGGAGCTATCCCCTGCCATCATGGCCGAAAATTTCCCAAACTCAAACCTCAAACAAAATCGTTAAAAAAGTTCACAAAACCACGTCAAACTTGCGAAAACGATAGCGGAAAACACACGAAAACCTTTCCGGAAGTTGACTAAACCTTCTCTCACGCACAGGAGAGTTCCTATTTCCTGTGATTTACTGACTAAAAGGTGCACTAACGAGGCGCGGTTTACCGCGCTTCAGGATTATGGGCGAGGCACGCATTACCGCGCTATAGGACGCTAAGAGTTAACCAGCATACTCCGTCTGTCTCTGTCCTCAGCAACCCTCATGGCTTTGCTCCGTGTCAAGCCAGTCCTTTGTCGAGTGTTTTCCTCCCACTTCTTTTTCTGTCTCCCTCTTCTTCTGCATCCTTGCACCATGCCTTGCAGGATGGTCTTTGCAAGGCCTGATGCTCTGTTGACGTGAGCATACCATTAGAATTTCAGTTTCTTCGTGAGCATGATGGGGATGATGATGTGATCTTGTAAGGCGCCAGAAAATCCATGTACGTAGTGTTCATGCTCAATGCGCACTAAGACCCTGAGACAGTGATTCAGCCATATTGAAACAGATAAGTTTTTAGTCCTTTCCTGAAGCTTGGCAGGGATGGAGCTTGCTTCAAGCTCAGGGAAAGGGAGTTCCACAGAGTGGTTGCAGCATTTTTGAAGGAGCGCATTCCAAGTCTTTTTGGTTGTGTTGTCATGTCATCAATGGCTTGTGTGATGGTCTGTCGAACTTCGTCGTTGGTAATGGTTAGGCCAGAAAGAGAGCTTTTTTAAAAGTCAGCAACGAAAAGTGGTCTTGTCTAACTACATCTCCAAAAGGGTCAGGGTCAGCAAGATGCACTTTGTGCAAAATCGACCTCACCGTTGCCCATGGCGATTGCAACGACAAAATCACATGAAAAGTTTGAAGAAGCTTCTAAAGGCCGTATGTCCATCAAAAAGCTTTTCCAGGTGCAGACGAAAACCACTGGTGCCAAATACATGCATACATTGTCATCTGAAGTATGTGTAATGCTGCTTATAAATGTGATAAAAAGTTTAATTGCCCTTCTCTACAAAATGTCCACCTGAACTGAGATCTCTTTACTTGTCCTTTCATATTATTATACTTTGTAATATTATTCGCTTTGTAAACATGCATTTATATATGTATTTTAGAATACTTTGTGTGTACACACATTGTCAATATTAATGTGTTACCAAAAGGCAAAAAAAAATCCTACGCAAAAATCTGGTCAAAGCTTCCAAAATCTGGTTTTGAGATGCCTGGAATACAGTCAACACGTTTTCCAGGTAGGCATATCTGCACTGTGTTGAGGGATTGGCCTTAGACTGTGGTGTCCGTGTTGATGCCATTGGTGTTGTTGGTCATCATTTTGGTCTTCTCTGCACTTATTTTCATTCAAAATAGTGTGTCTTGCCTAGGCCCTGAGCATGTGGTCATTGAAACTATAGTAACGTGTGGTTCCTCCGTCCTGGTGACTTCTGTGTAGAAGACTTTCGCCCAGTGATGCCGTGCTGACATCACTCCTGTAAGTCACCTCTTACGACATGTCGGGAAACATTGGGTCTGTTCTATTCAGTGCTCGAACCCACTGGACACAGTCTAAAAATGATATTTTTAAAAAACCATGTCGGTCTATCTTCCTGTTCACTGTTCGCCGGCTGTGCAAAAACTTTAAAGTGGCTAAGTACTCGGAGCATATTTCAACTATCACAACCAAACTTGGTAAGATGGTGTATACCCATAAGACCTCATAATTGATCAATGAATGAATGACTTCACTTCAAGGCCAAGGTCACAGGGTCATCAAACGTTAGTAAAAAAAATGACAATTTAAAAAAAAAAAAAATTTCACTTCTTTTTTTTATTGTTATCAATTTTGAACGTAGCATTTTTTACTATGTCTATTGTCCATCTCGAACTACAGGCTCAGATTTCTTAATTTCATAAGGCAGGCATACTATGCTTTGTTATTAATGGTATCTTTATACTATGATGCAGAAGAAGCTAAGAAGACTTCTAACCTCTTTGAGTACGCTGACATCATTAATCGTCATAGTTCAGTCACCTGAGCTAGCAAGACTTACTAGGAAAGCAAGCTGTTTTTGAAAGCTATTTAGGATCACACTATTTGGGTTCACACTATTTTACGTGAATATTGATGTTATGAGATGCCTGTGGAATATTTTTCTGTTAGTTGTTTAATTTTGAGAGGAAAAGTACTTAGAGCTATGAAGAATGTGCTTGCTTGATTTGTTTACCTCTTGTAGGAAGTTCTTTAATGTCAAAGCTTTTTTGTTCACGTCATGTTTTGCTTAGGATTCTGAAAAATTTTATGTATTGAGTTAGCCACGATGTGTTCATTTGTCCATTCACATGATCTGGTTGTACAAGAATAGTAGAAATTGCGTCAGCATCAGTCAGGATAATTTTCGTCGTATTGGCAACTACCTTTTCGGACTTACAATGATTTGATAAAAAATAGGATATTGTTCACTAAATCTAAATGTATGTATAATGTGAAATATGTGTAATATAACATAGGAGTTTTGACCCTGAGACCAATTTTGCTCTGAGCCGCATTTAATAAGCATGAGGTGGACAACGATGGGACCAGTTCTGAAAAATCCTAGCGCGAGCCCTGCATGATTTATTACGCTCCTTTGAATGATAGTTTGCTTTCAGAACATGTGTAACTTCATGCAAATTAACCCAGGAGTGATACTGTGTTCAGAAACTGCATAAACTGAAGGCGGTGTTCAGCAACATGAGTCATCACCTGCTGGAACTGGGCACCTACGTCAGCGAAGGAGTGGACCTGTGCGTTACACCCAGATCCTCGTGTTGCTCACGTCCACACTCTATGGAGGAGTTCAAGAGCGCAGAGGGCTACACTGCCAGTGCTGATGAAGTCTCATCACCCAGCAGGCCATTGTCTCTGTAAGTTTAGTTTTGTTTTTTATTTTCTGTCTGGAATGGCTGGACCAATACTGATGATAAGATAAGATACTTTATTTAATCAATTTTATATAGCGCTTTTCCAGCTAAAGAGCTGCTCAAGGCACTGGTCGATACAGGATTTATTTCAAGCCACCTGAGGCGCCCACCTGCAATCTTTGGGCACATTGGTTGACACCCAGTCGAGTGAGCACAAACCTGGGGAATAGGGAGAAGGGACCTAGTGTGTGCTGGGAATATTTGTGTTGCCGGCACTCATCCGTGTAGGACATGAGTGTCAGGATATTTAAAGTCCATGCGATGGAATGCATGAGAGCACAGACTAGACCTCAGTTTGTACTTTTGTACTCTCATTTGAAGGAGTAATGAGGTATGGAATAAAGACTGGATAAGACTGCACTCATATACAGTGGAATCTCCGGTATACGAACGTCCAAAATCTGAGAAAAAACGGTCTTATAATAGAGGTGGTCTTATACCGGAAACAACGGGGAGGGGTATGTAGTCATAATTTTCACACTCACCAGCATGTATTCTCTGACAAAGGAATCTGTAAAACATGTTTCATTTTTAGCTTTGTCTTTTATTGACAACTTCAAAAATAGAAAACAGTCGAACCACTGCCAGACCAAGTCTGTCAGTGCAGAAGCTCTCAGTTTCGATGTTTCCCTTTTCGCCACTTTCTCCACTCTCCCATCGTAGTTTCACAGATTCCTTATCCTTTATGATGAGCTGAATTTGGGTCTTCCCAACGTCTAAACTTCTTGCAATAGACAAACAACTCTCCCCATTTTCACTTCTTTCAATCACTTTCATTCTCTCTGCCAAACTCAAAACGTTCCTCTTGCGCGACGCCATTTTGACAAGCCAGTGTAGGCGAGTAATGTCCCTTATTTGCGAACCGGAAATAGCAGACAACAGCAGGCGTACACTAACATGAGAGAAAAAACGAAAGGTACAGACAACAAATTAACTGATGTCTCTTTTAAATTGCCCTAGACGGTCGTATAAAGGGCTTAAGAAACGGTCGCTGGTCGCATAAACGAGGTTGTCGCATACCAGAGGTCATTTATTATTGGAAGTGAATCCGTCAGAAGTTTTCAGGTCACATAACGGAGGGAGTCGTATACCAGAGAGACGGATACCGGAGGTTCCACTGTACTAATAAAGGTACTAATGCTCCACGTTTGGATGAGAGATAAGTTCGACCAGCAGGTAAGTCTACCATTTGAGAGACTAATTTTTTATGTTGCCCATTCAGTGTGTCATGTTTCAGGGAGGCCATCGCCAACATGGCAATGTCCAGCGTGGGAACAGAGCTGTGTCCACAGCCCAATATGGGACTGGACACTCAAGCTAGAGGCAAGGCAGCACTGGACATGTCGGTCATCATGGAACAGTCCATGATGGATGTTGACGATGATATAGTTGCTGCCAATGTCCGTATGGACCCAGGTAACAGTGTTTACTGTAAAATACTATCATACATAATGATGATGATGATGATATAATATTATATTACTAGCCTCCCTTATAGCATGATCATATAACATATAACATAGTTTGCTCAAATGTTCTAAAGGGATCATGAGATTTCATAGTTTTCACAAAAAGGCACATATTTCGTACTTTGTTTTGTAGTGTGTTTTTTTCTTTTCTTGTGGTAATGTAATATAATTTGGTTGAACAAGTTTACCTCAATAGAAGACTGTGAGTCGAGCTATACAAGTTCTTGTGTCTGCAGTGGGAGATCTAAGTCAGAGCAGCCCTCAACAGTCACACAACCCTCAACAATTTTGTCATCAATTGTAGAAAGGGGTTAACTTAGAGCCTTTTGTTTCAATGTCAAGGCAATAAAGAGTTTTGTTTGTGCGTTAAGCTGATGTGTGTGTGATGTGTTGCAGTGCTGGAGGAGCCATACAACAGCAGCAAGCATGCAGTCAAGAAGCTGCCAGTCTTCACCAACCTTCCACAGCGGGTGGCCGTGCGCAACTTGGCAAAAAAGAAAAGTTCATCCTCATCTTCTGATGATGGGGAAAATTTGTCACAGGACGTGTCTGTTTGCACAGGGTCTGGTGCAAAGAAACCCGAGGCTGATAATGAAGAGAAAAATAGTTCAGCAATACCGTCTGGTCACCCCAGCCGCAGAGAAACATTCATCGTGGGTACGAGACTGGGAGAACCCTCGTCGCTGTCTTCTGGCAGCGAGGAAGACGTCAGCAGGATCTCCATGCCGGACTTGGTGGCTAGCTCCCCCATGGTATATGACAGTCCACCGGAAGGAGTGTTTGATGATGCTAAATTAAAATATAAAGATTCACCAACTTCGGCTCTGGTGCAGAAAGATTCTCCAGCT
This sequence comes from Oncomelania hupensis, assembly GCA_036898135.1. Lineage (NCBI taxonomy): Eukaryota > Metazoa > Mollusca > Gastropoda > Littorinimorpha > Pomatiopsidae > Oncomelania > Oncomelania hupensis. Next base: position 160,783,481 of record CM072511.1, read on the forward strand.
GAAAGTATTGAATGTGCTCCCAGCAAAGACAGCAAATCCAAGGCTGATACTATTGAACCAAAATCCAAAGGTGAAGACTGCAAGTCAAGGGAGAATGAAGTGCCTGTCAGCGACACAGCAGTCAAGCCTAAAACCAAGGACAAGAATGCAAAGCAGAGGGAAGAAGCCAAAAGCAGAAAGGCCCCTGTATCGGCAGCCAGAAAGGAAAAGAGGAAATCTGCTGGCAAGAAGGCTGACCCTATATTGGCCAAAAGTAAAACCACAGTCACTGGCCCTTCAGCCCAGAAAGAAGCAGAATTTTTTATTTCCAACCCATGTGCTCTCAACCTGGTTCACAAGCGTGTGACTGGCTCTTCAGAAGGTTGTTTAGCTTCATCAGTAACAACAGCAGAAGTTGACAAGCCAAAGACCACGCCTTCAGTGGAGGCATTTATAGCAGAGATCAGGGAGTCCAACAGAATAAGCAGCAACATGGCTTCATTCATCCTGTCGGAAGATGCCAGGAGTGTCCAACAGAGCAGAAAGTCAGGGGAAAAACTAGCAGTTGCCCCACAGTCAACCACTTCAGCAGAAGCTAAAGCTATTGAGGACCATACCATATTATTCTTGGACACAGACATGGAATTCACTTCCGTCCTCCTTGACCCTATCATAGTGGCAGAGTCAGTGGAACAGGCTATCAAGTCACAGGAACCTGTCAGCATCACTAGGGCCTCAGCCAGAAGCAAAGGCAAAACAAACAAGGAGAATGCAGAACCAGCCAGCAAGTGTGTTCACAGCAAGCCTTCAACTCAAGTCAGTGCAGAAACTGCTGATGACAAGAACAAGGAGGGCGATGCGGTGACTGGGGAGGAGAAAAAGCTGGCTGTAGCCTTGCGCGTCAACAAGCCAGGTCAGATGGTGTTTGCAGCTGCCAGGAAAGAGGACGATGGCTCACGAAAGGCCATCCCTGCCAAAATGCAGACCAAGGCACGTTCCAAATCTAAGAAGCAGATGGAAGAGATGATGAAGAACCTACCCCAGAAAGAGGCTGAAGACATTTTTGATTTTCATGACAAGACCCCCAGCCACGCCACCACTGAGAGCAAGACCCAAAATGCTGCCTCTGTGTTTGATTTGTCGTTGAACGACACTCAGCCTGGCCCAGCCACAAGCCTGGCCCAACTCAAACAGAGGCTGAACGTGGTGAAAGACATGAGTAAACACACTTACCCCAGTCTTCTTGGCGATGCCCCAGTGTACATGATGCCTCTGAAAGACGACACCTCAGACCAGCCCTCGCCTCCAACTCGGGCACGGTCCAGGGGAAGGAGTTCCTCTAAGGGGCGCCAGAGCAGAAGCAAGAGCAAATGTCGAGAGGATGACAAGGAAGCTGCGTGTGACGATGCCCAGCAGCCTGTGGATCGATCCCGAAGTCGCAAGACGCCAGAGGCTAGAGATGAGTCTGAGAACAAGGAGGAAAACCAAGGCAGCCCTGAAGTGATGCGACGTAGTGCCAGAAGTAAGAGCACTGGCCGCAAGGTGTACAAGGAAATCCTCGATGACTCTGTGGAAGATTCTGGAGTTGGGGAGAAATCAATCAGGGGTAGGAGGAGTAGAAGCAGGGCTAAGCAAAGAGGCGACGAGGACGAAGAGTACGTACCGGCCCAAGAAAGAGGGAGAAGCAGGAAGAGGAAAGCATTGGACAAAGAGAGCAAAGCGGAAGAAAATGATAAACCAGCATCCCGCACGGGCAAAAGTCGCAGCAGACGAAGACTGGCCGAAGAGGAGCCGAATCAGAAGGACAGCGGGAACAGTCAAGACGCTGTTGAAAGCACAAATCAACGGGACACAAAAGACGGCTCAACAGATAAAACTGCGTCAGACAGATCTCCTGCAGGTGCGGCTGCATGCAAGGAAGAAGCAGTGCTGTCAGAGTCGGACACCAACATGGCCAACCCCATGAGGTTGGTGACCGACAGAAGACACCGCAGCCGAAGCCGAAAGCTCTTCAGTGAGTCAGAGAGTGACCCCTTTGACCTGGACAGTAGCAAGCATGTGTTGAACACTGTCCCAGTGACAGTCAGTGTGGAGGACATTGCTCCCACTAAAAAAAAAGCGAGAGCACGCACCAGAAGTAGGGGCCACGTGCTACATAGTACTGAAGATGAGGGTAAAGTAGGTCAAACGCCGTTAGACCTTGACACTCGGCCAAAAACTTCTTCGCCTGATAAGCGAAAGTTGCAGACTACTTTAGAAGGTCCTACGACAGAACGAGAGTGCAGTCCAACGAAGCGCTCACGCAAAGACTTTGAAGCAAAAAGCAGGCGAGGGTCTGAAGAAAGACTTTCTGGTGGTGGTGGTGGTGCTAGAGCAGGCATTGTTTCTGATAGTCAGATGAGTGAAGGGGTCAGTTCTCCAGGACAGAGACAGAAGAGGAAGTCCGGCTTGCCTATGCCTGTAGGAGCAGGGAGTGAGGAAGGGGAGAAGGCTTTCCACAGCCCAAGCCCCTCTCATCCCAAAGCCAGAAGCAACAAGAAACTCAGCAAGCTACCAGAACCCAAGTCGGCAGAAAAGGTGAGACTGGTTGTTCCTGTAAGAATTCTTAACCTGTGTTCATTGATATATTATAATGACATCAGGGTCGTTCCAGTTGTTCATTTGAAGCTTTCTTTCATATTAACTTAGGTTAGTTAATCTGTATGTTTGAAGTATTTGGTTAATTAACCCTTTCACTGACAGGGACAGAGTTACAACTATTTGCTAGGCAAATCTGGCTCACCATTTATTTATTTGTAGTACAAATGAGAGAGAGTGAGAAAGAGAGAGGCTGGCAATCATATTTGTTATAAATTGGATGTATGGATGCAAGTTGGTGCGTTCCTTTCATTTATGTCCCTGTTTAATTCATAGATTAGTTTTGAAGGTGGGAGCGGGGTAAAGGGGGGAGGGGAGAACTGCCACCGGCGATGAAAAGGGTTATCATACCAGACTTGCCTACCGTATGTTCTTTCACCGTATTCGTACAGAATTTAGCCTTGGAGTACGGTTGTCTGGTCAGCTTGCTAAAAATACGGTCAAGGAATTTTGTAATTAAAAAAAAAATTCAATTTTAAAAGACGTGCAATGTAGTTACTTTCCTTACTGAGGTGGCGCATGCGCATATATCGTAAGTTTGCCGCACTTGTGTTCAGGTTTCCTCCATTGTGCTCAGTGCCATGTACTATTGCCAAAAATGAGTCGAAGCTGTGTTGCGGGCCGTTCTCTCAATCCGAATAAAGATAAACCAAAAGTTAAACAGCAGACAAAAAAAAAAAAAGCCTTTTTGAAAGTCTACAATGAGAAATGAACTTGTCTAAATACTTCTCCGAAAAAGCCAAAGTTTGCAAGATCGACTTCACTGTTGCACATGGCGGTCACAACAACTGTGAAAGCGTGAATCATAAAAATTACTTGAAAAGTTTGACAAAGCTGCTAAAGGCATCAAAAACCTTTTCCAGTTGCAGATGAAAACCATCAAAAGCCTTTTCCAGGTGCAGACGAAAACCATCAAAAACATTTTCCAGTTGCAGACGAAAACCATCAAAAACATTTTCCAGTTGCAGACGAAAACCATCAAAAACCTTTTCCAGGTGCAGACGAAAACCACTGGTGCCGAATACATACATGGCTCTGTCTACAAAGTTGGTTCACTTTTTGTGACATGGGTGCCCAAAAATAAAAGTTGTCAAATACATACATTTTGTGGTTTATTTGAAAGATATGTATGTGTGTGATCATGCCATGCAGGTTAGAAGATAAGTTTTGACCTTATATGCATGTAGTCAGACCTTTAGTGTACACACTCAACGAAATGTCCAATGTAACACGGAAAACAAATAGTACTTAAAAACCAACAATATATATATATAAAGTTGGCAAAGAATCTTTATTTATAAAGAGATTTGCTATCAAATAGATATAAGATTAAAAAGAAATGTTTACATTAGTAAAGAAGTTTATCTATTGATACATTATCAAGTCAATCAATTTTCGACAAATTTTAATCGTTAAAAGTTCTTTTATACTTAAAATGAAACAACCTGAAACAGCTACTGCACATACAAATTGTGTATAATATTATAACATAATCACAAAATAAAAGTGACATCTTACAGGTCTCTATTAAAAAAAATCTGGTTCTTATTAAAAAAAATAATGTCCAATGTAACACGGAAACCAAATTAAGTTTGACGATAAATTATATTCGGCTAAATAATATTTATCAAACTTAGCGTATCCAAATCAAGTCAAATAATAAATTTAAATAAGTTTACTTGTCACTGCTGTTTCAAAGAGCATTTTTATTTATTCATTAACAAATTTTGAACGGATCTCATCATCCATCGTAACAAGAACGACAAAAAAATAATGGTTTCTTGGCTTCTAATTACGTTGGACTAGCCGGAGATCTATTTTCATTAAAATAGGCACCACAGTCGAATTAAACTTATCCTAACAACTAAATAAACATAAAATATTATATAAACATGAAGAATCTTACCGTAAAGAGTCAATTTTCTTGGTGACACTGCATGCGTTTTCCAACGTAACATAACAGCCAATGTTCTGAGGTTTCCAGTGGTGTGTTTTATTTTTACTGACGGTTTAACTGTACCGAGAAAAATATATCACAGTTAATCTTTAATGATGATGACAAGGTACGCCATTGGCATATTTTGTCACAATATTGTATGATGACTTATCTTGTCATAAGCCGTTCAGAGGTTAATCTCAATGTATTTTTTAAATATTAAGATAGTTAGGTACATTGAAATCAAAGTGGATAGAATTTCCTAAAATGATGTTTATTCTAAAGCAAATATCCTGAGAATATATAAAATAAAATTAAAGGTATTTCACACCGTGCTATTTTTCAAGTTAGAGCATAATTTCTGAATTGAAGAGTGGCAAACTTGAGAGAAAAGTAGTATAATAGTAGGTACTCCAAGCCCTTCATTGGCTCTTGTCCGGTCGGCAGTTTTGACTCAGTTTTCACTTCACTTTCAACACTTATTATTAATGTAAAACTGCATCAAAACGAACAGTGGCTGTATTCAAATAAAAATTGAAAGCTTTATCTTTACATCTGTGTTGTTTTTAATGCATGTTTATGCGAAAGATTCCGAGAAAACAGCTTTTGAATACGCCCCTATCCGAGCGCTGAATGGCGGTGCGGAAAAGGTTGTCAGCGTCGTTTGCTGAGAGGGGCTCGTTTCAAAGTCTAAGCGCTTTGCGATACTTCATTGGATGGCCTAAAAATAAGAACCAATGAGAAGTTCGGATACTTAGCTTCATTTACATATAGGTATTGTGGGGCTCTCGTGTGTAAAAGTTTTGTTACGAGCCGAACAAAGTGGATAAAGCGGTTTTGATGTAAGTTTGATTTTAACTAGAAGTTTAAAACTTAGCAAGAAATAAAGAGCAGACTTTCCTTTATAAAACTAGGGTATTTATTAATTTGTGCATTACTGTATCGCGGAGCGCTTTGCCGTAGAAAAGTGTACCCAAACGGTGTTCGGGTTTTTTTCCGGCCAAGGCCGACTCGTAGGCCTATTCTGCGACACGAGTGCTGAGCGTAGTAGCACACCAGTAGGCCTATACTTTGCCGGCACGCACTGCGAATTTGATGATTTCCCAACTTTGAAGCACCAAAACGGCTGAACATTACATGGGATAGGCCTGAAGAAAATTGGGCTTGGAGTATAACATATGAAGGGGTTACCTGTCAAAAATCAGCTTTCTGGTATCAATATTGGCTTCACTTTGAGACTCCAAAGTTGTCAATTTCTTCAATTCCAAAACGTTGCCAAAAAAACACCAACATTCGGCATTTTCAAACATTAATAACTTTTTACCTATTTGTCCTATGGGGGAAAAAAATATACCACTGTGTTCAGAATGAAAAGCTCTTTAAATCTATGTCAGTTTTGTGATGAGGAAATCATTTTTTTTAAATGGCTTTTGACTACCTAATAATAGTAAAGGCAGATGGAAAGAAAAATGAAGATTTAAGCATGCCAACCACCAGTAAGGTAGAAGAATGCTTTGTAAGTAAATTTAGAACATTTTTGTGTTTGAAAAATTAAATGTTAATGAGACAGTAACACTTTTTTAATACTAAAAAAAATTAGCAAATTTGACTCTCATCTGAGACTAAAATTACAATAAATCATGAAATAGTAGATAGAATTCCCTGAAATCATTATCATATTGTTATTCACGCAAAAAAAATAAACATAGGTCACCTAGCTAAATTTTGATCTATTGAGGTTACACTTGCCGACTTGGTATACCCCTTAGTCCAAACTAGCAGTTTTTGGCCAACACCACAGTTTACATAAAAAGGTAATCAAAATGTGTTGAAACTTTGCAGACATTATCTGCATTATTATCACTCCCTTTTTAAAGGTTTGAGTGTGTTACACTCGATCGATGTTGGTGTTTTTCTTTATCAGTATTTGATTCAGCCCCGATGCTGAAGTCCTGATAAGGTGTAACTCTGATTCGTTTATCCACGCAGCCTGCTCACTCATCAAGTCTGGAGTCGACGTCTGAAGTTTTCCACTTTTATTCAGCACACATCAACAACTGCATACAATCGCTTTTCCACTCTCAACTTTTTACTTTCCAACTCACTATCAACAATCTCTCTTCACAACACAGTGTGTCCATTATATATTTTTTCTCTCAACTCGAGATGACCTCAGGACGTTCTAGAAATGACGCATTACAACCAATCAGAATTAAAGATCGTCATCACTGTCTTACGTCATACATCTCTATACACCTTCCCGGAACGTTCTCAAACTTCTACAAGTTTCTATCGACAGTAAACACGCAGAGCTAGAGAATTCTCCAATAATATCGACTAACGAAAATTATCAACGTTATACAAAGCTTCTTCTAACAACAATGCAAACTCAAATCAAAGGTAAATACACTCTATTGTTGCATGCTTTGCCAAATAAAACGAACAGATCTATCGCGCGCGCTTCACACATAATATCGTGCACATTTCACACGCACCAGCAATGCAGTGTTAAAATCAAGGTTGGATATCTGCGGTATTTTTTGTCCGATGGACTTGCAGAGGAGGCAGCAGAGAAGATGTCTCTTTTGCTGGAGTCAAATGCACTTAGAAAAAGAGCCAAAGAACTTCAAGGCACAGAATCTTGAAAAAATTATTATAGAGAAAGAAGCAAAGTGAAAAGTCAGTGCCTGTTGACTGAGTGAATGAATCATTTATGACAGCCTATGCAAAGATGTGCATCATTAAGATTCTTTGTTTTAAATTATTACTTTAGTCATAACTATACTAGTCATAAACCACATGTATAAAATAAAAAAAATTTCTTTTGATTGAAGAATGTTTTTGTCCCCAAAATGTCATAATTAAACACTTTCTCTGTTTGTTCACTGCAGATAACAAAAGCAAAAAAAAAAAAAAAAAAGAAGCCAAAACAGCATGATTTATAACATGAGAACAAGTAATTAATACATTAGATGGATAATAAGTCACGGTATAACTAAAAACAAGCCCGCGAATGGGTTCTTGAATTTTGAATTTATGGGTCTTGAAAAGTTCTTGAATTTTTCCTTATTGTTCTGTACGAACCCTGCATGATGAACACTGGAATATAACATTTTGATGAATGCGTAAAATAATGCGGGAATTGACATACCCAACCCCCTTAACTTAGGTTAGGTTAGTTAATCTTTATGAAGTGATGATTGATTACTTGCAGCTTCCATGTTACTTACTGAAATCTCTTTTTGTCTTTTCCATACTACCGTTACCTAGGACTGATATGGTGTTTCCTACGTAATGTGTTTAGTTATTCAAAATCTTCAAAATGACTTTAGGTTTTGATACATAATTAATTGTTTTTTCTTCTTATGTTCAGTATCAACAACAGTTTGAAGAGGTGAAGAAAAAACTGGAAAAGCTGGTGTCTGCTTCAACATCTACACCCCCGCCTCAACCGACCAAAAAATCTCGACCTCTGGTCTTGCCATCTTCCCAGTCGACGTCAAAATCAGCTACCAAGTCGAGCAAAAAAACCTCTAAACCTTCTGAAGGCGGTATTCCAAGAGGCACCAAGTCCCTAGGAGTGCCTGATAATAATAATAGATCTCAAACCGACAGTCCCAGTTCAGGCAGGAGTCCTGTACACAAAGTCTCCGGCTCTTCAGCTGTTTCTCCCCAACTGTTGTCTTCATCGCGACTGCCCACGGCTTCCTCACGGCCTGCTTCTGGTGGCTTTGAAGATAGGTGAGATACTGGAGTATTATGTGTGCTAAACAAACATCTTATTCCACCAGTAGGAGTTGTAGTTTAGCTGTGCTGTCTTTTGTGGTTTTTTTGTTTGTATTACTGATTTGCTTTGTTTTGTCTCACAGTCAGGCGGATGGAAGGCGAGCACGGCGAGGGGCATCCTCAGTCTGCTACAAGGAACCTTCTCTCAATGTGTACGTTTTCTAGTTTTTAATCCTTTACTGTTTGACATGGATGGCGCAGTAGTGTAAGGGTTTGGGCACACGCTAGCAATGTTTCATGTTACGCAATGTCGGGCCGGGATAGTACTTGGATGTGGGAACCATGCTTGGAAGGCAACCACCAAAGGACACAAACAGATTGGAACAGTGCATGACACATCCCAAACCACCCAGCTGTGAATGGGTACTTGGATGTGTTTAGAACCGGGTAAGGTGGTGCTGAGAGAGAGTGTTTGAGAGAAGCAGTTTCAAAGCGTATACAGGTTCAGTTTCGCAGTGTGTGTACCTTGTCAAAAGTGGACATTTTGGGGAATGCCCTGTACTGAATGTATTCCAACAGCCTTGACCATTTTACTCATTACTTGAGAAACCTTTTTGACTGGCAGGCATAGCAGTGTGAGTCTATGTATTCACCTTTGCCCCCTTCCCTCCCCCATTCATCTGTCTGTCCACCATTTGGACATGTAAAGCTTGCAAGTAGAGTACTATTTTAGAACCTGTTTTAACTATCACATCCCAACTTGGTAAGATGGGAAACAGGCAGTTTGTGTACAACACAAGGGATAAAGGTGGCTGGAGTGTAATTTCGTCGGTGTCCATTCAAAACCTCGTAACTCCGAAAAAGTAGTTTTTGCAATCTTTTCATGGTTATGTCCCTTGAATTTTTGCGCTTTTTTTATCACAAGCTCGGAATTCATAGCTCAGTTAGAAAGCATCAGTAATACAAAATATCAAAACCTCGTATGTCCCAACAGGTCAAACGATTTGTATCGAAATCTCGTATCTCACTTACGAGGTTTTTATCATTTGGAATAAATTTCTAAAACCTTGTAACTCAACTTACGAGGTTTTATTCAAATAAATGACGCGCTAAGAAGTTGAGTTGACGTCACTTACGCGGTTTTTGTTATTGTCATCGTGGAAATGTCAGCTGCTTCTGGTCAGTTTTTCTACATTTTGGTGAGCACTGATGATACATGTTGTCATTTTATTCAATCATGATTTCTTCTAGATTGATATCGTCCAGAATCTTCTCCATATTACTCTTCAGGAATAAACGAACAGGCACGTTATATCACACTCTGTGACTAAATCTGACACTGAATGAGTGCAGTCAAAGGCATACTGTGGCATAATTCAAAATAATTTACAAAACACAGAATGATATTGTGTGTTTTTAGTTTAATGCCCGTCACCCCTGCCAGGGTATGGGCCGCCAACAACAGCTCTCCAGAGTCCTCTGTCCTATGCCATTCTTTCTAACTGACTCCAGGTGTAGCCCATCTTGGTGGTGTCGGCCTCGAGGTCGCGTCGCCAGGTGTTCCTTGGACGTCCTCTCTTTTGCTTTCCCTGGGGATTCCACTTCAGCGCTTGCCGGGTGACGTTCGTCACTGGTTTGCGTAGGGTATGCCTTATCCAGCCCCATCTCCTTTTCCTGATTTCATCTTCAGCAGGGAGTTGGCGGGTCCTTTCCAAAGGTTGGCGTTGCTGATGGTGTCGGGCCAGCGGATCTGGGGAATCCTTCTGAGGCAACTGTTGATGAAGGACTGGACCTTTTTTTATGGTGGTCTTGGTTGTCCTCCATGTCTCTGCTCCATACAGTAAGACTGACTTCACATTGGAATTGAATACCCGTATCTTGGTGGCCAAAGACAGCTCTCTGAAGGTCCAGATGTTCTTGAGCTGAATGAAGACAGCTCTTGCTTTGCCGATCAAAGCCTTCCGCATCTGTGCCGCCCTGCTGATCAATGATGCTACTCAGGTAGGTGAAGGACTGCACTTCTTCCAAGGGACTTCCATTCACGATGACTGGTTCGGTACTGATGGAGTTGATCTTCAGGATCTTGCTCTTGTCCTTGTGGATGTTGAGGCCGACCTCCGACGATGTGGCCGCCACTGCATTTGTCTTCTCTAGCATCTGCTGTTGGCTATGGGAAAGAAGAGCAAGGTCGTCAGCGAAGTCCAGGTCCTCGAGCTGGTTCCACGGTCCGTTGGATTCCGTTCCTACTTTTTCTGGTGGACATCTTCATAGCCCAATCTGTGGCGATGAGGAAGAGGAAAGGTGACAACAAGCACCCTTGTCAGACTCCAGTTTTCACCTGGAAGTTGCCTGTGAGCTGTCCGCCATGGATAACTCTGCAGGACATGCCGTCATAGGAGTTCCTGATCAGATTGATCATCTTGGTCGGGATGCTGTAGTGTCGAAGGAGCTTCCAGAGGGTATCTCGATCCACGCTGTCAATCGCCTTCTCATAATCGACGAAGTTGATACACAATGGCGAGTTCCATTCCAGGGACTGCTCCACGATAATACGCGGAGCGTTGCTATCTGGTCCGTGCAGGATCTATTCTGTCGGAAGCCTGCCTGCTCGTCTCGTAACTGTGGGTCGACAGTATCCTTCATCCTTTCCAAAAGGACCGGTTGAAGACCTTCCCAAGCACAGATAGAAGTGTGATGCCCCTGTCCCTGTAGTTGTTACAGTTGCTGAGGTCACCTTTATTGGGAAGCTTGATCAGGTAACCTTCCTTCCAGTCTGCCGGAACATCTTCTTCCTCCCAGATCCTCTCAAAGAGCGGGTACAGCATCTCCACTGATGCTTCCAAGTCCGCTTTTAGAGCCTCTGCTGGGATGTCGTCTGATCCAGCGGCCTTTCCGTTCTTCATCAGGGTGATGGCCTTCTTGATCTCTTCCATGGTCGGTTTCTCACAGTTGATTGGAAGATCCACATTGGCTGGTTCAATGACTGGGGAATTCGTTGGTGCTGGTCTATTCAGAAGTTCATCAAAGTGTTCAGCCCATCTGTTCAACTGCTGGTCTATACTGTTTATGGTGTTTCCCTGCTTGTCCATAACAGGTCTTTCTGGTTTGCTGAACTTTCCGGAGAGTGGCTTAGTGGTGTCGTACAACTGTTTCATATTGCCGCTGTACGCTGCCTGTTCCGCTTCAGCCGCCAGTCCATCCACGTAGGCCTTCTTATCTTTTTTGATGTTTCTTTTCACTTCTCTTAGGGCTCCTGTGTAGTCTTCTTGGGCCTTGGCCTTAGCTGCTCTGGTTCTGCTGTTGTTGACTGTTGCCTTCCTCTTCTTTCTTTCTTCTATCTTGACCAAGGTCTCTGCTGTGATCCACTCTTTCTGTTGATGTTTCTTTGGCCCCACAACTTCTTGGCATGACGATCTTAGTGTCTCTTTCACTTTCTGCCACCTGTTGAGTACACTGTCTTCTTCTTCTTCAAATAATTCCTGAAGCACTTCGAACCTGTTCTTAAGCGCCAGACTAAACTGTTCTTTTGTCTTTGGGTCTTTCAGAAGGCTGATGTTGTACTTCATTCTTCTGCCTGAGGAATGTCCTCTTCAACTTCAGCTTCAGTTTCGCCACCACCAAGTGATAGCCGGACGCCACGTCTGCTCCTCTACTCACTCTAACGTCTTGCAGGGATCTTCGGAATTTCTTGCTAATGCAGATGTGGTCGATCTGGTTCTCTGTCGCATTGTCTGGAGATACCCATGTACTCTTGTGGATCCGCTTGTGAGGAAAGATGCTGCCTCCGATGACTAGGTTGTTGAGTGCACACAGATCCGCAAATCTCTCTCCATTCTCATTCATTACTCCTAAGGCGTGGGTGCCCATAACTGGTTCGTATCCGGTGTTGTCAGACCCAATCTTGGCATTGACATCTCCCATGAGGATGGTGATGTCCTTGTCTGGGTAGGTCTCAAGGATCTTCTGTAGTCTGCTGTAGAAATGGTCTTTAACATCCTCTTCCCTGTCGTTCGGTGGAGCATAGCACTGGACAAGGTTCATCTTGATCTTCCTCATCTTGGTACGGAAGGATGCTGTGATGATCCTGGGGCCATGGACCTCCCATTCTATAAGTGCCCTCTGTGCCTGATTGGACAACATAAAGCCTACTCCCTGCGTGTGGGGTGCATCGTTTTCTTCGTGCCCGGAGTACAGCAATAGTTCTCCTGTCATCAGTCGCCTTTGTCCAGCTTGGGTCCATCGTGTCTCGCTGATGCCTAACACGGTCAGGTCATTATTCATCATCTCAGCTGCTACCTGTGCCGTCTTTCCTGATTCGTACATGGTCCGAACATTCCATGTGCCGATGGTGGTTCATTTAGGCTTATGTTATGGTAATAAATGTTCATTTAGATTTATGGTAGTAAACGTTCATTTATTTTGGTAATAAAAGTCCATTTAAACTGATACGGTAATAACAGTTAATTAAGACTATTACGTTAATAAAAGTTAATTTAGACTATTATGTTATGGTAATAAAAGTTCATTTAGACTGTTATGTTATGGTAATGAAAACTTCACATAAGTGTCATGTGTTACTTAGCTTACATCTTATAATTCATTTCACAGGAAATTTCCGAGAAAGGACTTCGTGCTACTTTAAGTACAGGGCTTGTACTGGTCAGAAGGACATTATTATGTCAGTGATGAATGCAACAATGCGTTCATTGATTGCTGGGTGTTACAGTGTTAATCTATCAATGGCCTATTAGCCTATTTCAATTTTGTAAAGACAAGCGTTGTGTCTGCATTATTGAATTAAACAACATTGACAATGTTTTCAACTGCATTTTTCGGTCTTTTATTTTGTATTAATGTTTCCTTTGTTGTTTGCTATTGTGACTAATCCTTATAACTTGCAACTTCAAGCTCCAGCAAAACAGTCAAAACCTCGTAATTTGCAACTTCCAGCTCATACAAAATAGTAAAAACCTCGTATGTGAACATTTTTGTCTATTACTCAAACAAGCATGCGCTCTAAATCTTGCCACTATTACTGCCAAATTTCCTGTTCAATACTGAATGCAAATTATACTAAAACCATTTGTTTTGGCGACACCTGATTTTTTAAAACAGTTTTTTTCATTTTTCTCAAAACTGCATTTTGGGACATACGAGGTTTTGAATGGACACCGACGATTTGTGTATTGATAGCATGTAGGATAACAGTTTTAGTAGTTGCTGTCCTCTGTGGAATGAGGGAATGATAGGAAAGATCTCTGCTGACAAGGGTTTGCCTTTGTGGATTTGTTCCATAGATACAGATGGCCATTTGGCTGTGTTCATGGTCCTATCCTATCCTGTCCCATAAACCGAAGGTCGTAGGGGCACCACAGATGATCGCTTACCCAGCATACTCCATCTTTCTCTGTCCTCAGCAGCCCTCATGGCTTTGCTCAGTGTCAAACCAGTCCATTCTCGAATGTTGTCCTCCCACCTCTTTTTCGGTCTCCCCCTTCTTCTACCTCCTTGCACTGTGCCTTGCAGAATGGTCTTTGCAAGGCCTGATGATCTGGTGACGTGGCCATACCATCGGAGTTTCCGTTTCTTCACCACTGTGAGCAGGTCATCGTGTTGTCCAATGGCTTGTGTGATGGTCTGTCGGACTTCAACGTTGGTGATGTGTTGGGTATAGGAAATGCACAGAAGTCTTCTGTAGCACCTCATCTCCATGCTTTGTATTCTTCTTTGGAGATCTGCTGTGAGGGTCCATGCTTCGCAAGCATATAGGAAGATGGAGATGACCAGAGAGCGCAGCAGTCTTACTTTGGAATGTAGACTGATGGTTCTGTCTTTCCAAATGGGCTTCAACCTTGTCAGGGCAGCAGTTGTTTGTGCGATCCTGGAGAGGACTTCCTGTCGAGACCCATTGTCTGACACAATGGCTCCTAAATATTTGAAGCTGTGCACTGTGTTGAGGGATTGGCCTTGTACTTTGATGTCCGTGTTGATGCCATTGGTAAGATGGTGTATATCCACGAGACCTCATAAATGATCAGTGAGTGAATGTCTTCACTTCAAGGTCCAGGTCACAGGGTCAACAAATGATAGTCAAAAAGTGTCAAGGTCATTTTAGGAATTGCAAAGCATTAAAAGAATAGGTAATCGTACAGTGGAATAGCTCTATTTAACCCATATTATGCAATAACATTGCAGCAGTTTTTTTGGCATAATACAACTTTTGCTGTACTTTATTTGATATTACGTGAGTGTATTTGATGTCTTAGGTCAAGGTCAAGAGTAATAGAAATATCAAAGCCAGTATTACTTTGCATTTTAATGCCACATTTTTTTAAAATTTTATTTCTGAGCAGTCATTTTCATGTTAAACATTGCAAGTTTCATAAGGATCATGTGAGTCATATGGGCTTTGCCCTTCTAGTGTTTGGGATGCTAAGATAATTATTTGTCAGCTTGTAAGCTTCTACAGATGCTGAGTAGCGTTCTTTGTGGCTTTTTCTTTGCAGTAAACTGCGACGTGGAGATCCAAACACCACTGTCCTGCACAGAGACGAGGCTTTGCCCATCCACAAGTCGCCCAAAGGACCTAGAAAAAGTGAGCTTTCCTCTTCCAAACCTTTAGCTTGGCACTGATATACTTTTCCTTTTTTAAACTGGAGCAAGAAATCCCACGTTCACACAACAATCACCCCTGTCCACCCCTATATGAATGGGTGATAACTGGCTCTCTTGAGAATCAGGGAAAAAAAACAGCAATGGAGGGAAGGTGGGCACTGCCTTCACACTTCTGACCCACAGAAAAAAAGACCTTAACCTTCGTGATACGCTTGAGAGCTTTAGCTTCTTATTTAAATTCTTTTTTTAACTGGCTTCATTAACAAATGTGAGTCTACAGCCCTAAAAATGAAAAAAAGGTCCCACTAGCCTTTGGCTAGTAACTTAAAAATTTTACTAGCCAAACTAAAAATTTTACTAGCCAATCTAAAAAAAAGTTCATTTTAGCGCACTCGCATTTGGCGACTAAAAGTTTTTATTTAGTCGCCAATTTTTTTTTTTCACTAGCCATGGCGACTAAATTAGTTGCCATTTTCAGGCCTGGTCTATGTACTCACCAAACACACACAAAATCCAGACTTTAATTTGTCAATCTGTGCGAGATGAGTCCTAAATAGTCAAGAATTGACATTGCAAAAATTTAGTCCGTCCGTCTAGTTATCGTCCGCCATCTGCAAAGCTTGCACATAAATCAATATCTCTGAACCTATAGGAATTATCATAACCAAAATTGATAAGATGGTGTATACCCATTAGACCTCATAAATGATCAGTGAATGAATTACTTCA
Source organism: Oncomelania hupensis (assembly GCA_036898135.1). Classification (NCBI taxonomy): domain Eukaryota; kingdom Metazoa; phylum Mollusca; class Gastropoda; order Littorinimorpha; family Pomatiopsidae; genus Oncomelania; species Oncomelania hupensis. The sequence goes on from CM072511.1 coordinate 160,799,103, forward strand.
CTTCAAGGTCAAGGTCACAGGCTCCAGAAATATTATTTTTAAAGAAAGACAATTTTTCACAACATTTAACTTTTTTCTAGGTTATTAATATTGAAATTATGATTCTTTAATGCATGATATATATCAATGAGACACATACTATATAAATTTGGTCAACCTCACTCCAAGGTGCCAAAGAAATTCCAGGTGGCGTCTTTGAATTACTATTATAACGAAAATGGGTATTTTAGAAGTGAAGTGCTTGTATGAGTGAATCTGAGTGTTCTCCCGTCTCACAACTTCTCTAGATCGTAACAATAAACTATGTTGTCACACCCTCTATTAAACCATAAACATAAATCAATATGATAGCACAAAAATATAGAATCAACAAGAATCAAAAGGAATTAATACAATTGCTTTTATTCACGTAATTTCCCAGAATAAATCTGTTGAAAGGAAAAATATATACATGACTCACAAATACACAACTCCCAGTCACCATCGCTAGAGAGAGAGAAATGAAAGTTATATATACAGAGCTGCCAAGTGCTACGCTTTGGGCGTAGTTTGCAACGCTAGAGTTGACTTGGCTACGCTGTTACGCCCGGTCTCGATTTGCTACGCCCGGTCAAATTTTGTCTAGCATACCACTTTTTGACAAGAAAGTGGCTGTGTAAAACTCGCGCAGCAACAGCAAGTCGCCGTGTGACCGTTTTGTATCTGCCGCACGCACGCACACTGCGTCTGTGTTAGCCAATCGGAAAGCGCAGTACAAAATTACCGGAAACGCTTAACCGCCATCTTAGTTCTTCATGGTTTTAGACCGTGTCAGAGTGTGCAGATTTTTACCATTTTCATTTCAACATGTTGAAGCGACCTGCTGGAGCGAGTACAACGAATGAACCGCCCAAGTCCAAAATGCGTCATGCTTGTCAGAAATACCGAACGAAATACAGTGAAACACATCCGTGCATCACTTCTTCAAAAGTCAGTGCCCAGCATGTGTTTTGTAGCATTTGCTACATAAACATTAAAATAAGCCATGGTGGAATGCATGCTGTAGAAAAGCACGTCACATCCAAAACACACGAAGACAAGGCAAAAATAAATAAGCGGATGACCTTGTTCAGGGTTAACATTTTGTTGAAATGCTACTCCCAAACGCCATTTTGCTACTCCCAAGTTGCCTTTTTGTTACTCCCGACCAACAATAGCAGTTGGCAGCTCTGTATATAGTCACACTGTAGTTGTGTTCGATTCTCTAGTCTCTTCTCTGCCTACGTCATATTCTTTCTCTGCTCCTCAATCTCCTCAATCTCACTCTCCTTCTGAACCTCACTTCTCTCCTCTTCTTTCTTCTCCTTGTCCACCTCGCAGTGCCGTAGCTAGGGATTTGGGGGCCCGGGGGGGCTTGGCCTCTTTGGGGGCCCCTGCATTTTGACATGAGTGTGATGATATTCTGGGGAAGATACGTTTATCTTACTAGGGGGTAAGACTTATTGATAGATGGGCGAGGTGCTACCACTATCGATCGTTCTTTTACCAGAATTCCGAAAGTTGTGTGAGAGACAGATCACGGCACTTTGGTCACATAAAATTTATATTTGTTCTCGGGAATTTTAATATCATTTGGCTCAACTTGAGAACCGCTAATTACTAATCAAAAGACTAGATTATTATGTCTCGAGAGAAGAAAACTAATAGCTACACAACAATACAAATAGAATGACACCAGTCGTATGTATGTAATTTCACTTTTTATATATTCAACACAAACTTTGACATTTCTGCATTAACCGGTAAATTAACAATTAATATAGTTCGAAGTGCTGGGAGAGTTCTTTAGCAGGGTTTATTCATCCTGTGCTAACTGTGGTTATGATTTTCACTGTTCGTAGTTTTCTAAATGTTCGAGTGGTTTTCTAGTTTCTCGAGGGTAGGACTCAGTTCATTTGCGGGTGACTTATCTACTCTGGTGGTGAGTCGGGTCGCCCTTGTAGCTGTGGGGTTCGGACGTGGCCAGGTAGACTCTTGATTGTTCTCCTTTGGTGCCACGGGAGCGACGGTCAGGCGTTCGTCTCCACAAACCTTAATGATCCCAGGACCGACCTGTAAAAGTCGGAGCTCTGGCTACAGTATTCTCGTTAGCTATAAGTGTACGGTCTCCTCTGCAAAGTGTCTATAGCATCAGACACCTGCAGGGTTCCCATATGCACAATTCGATTCGAATCTTAAGGCTAAGATACATCAAACCACATGCATACTGTCTCAGAAACAATAATCTGTTTCTGTAACTATATATATCAAGAACATATTATCAATACCCCGGACCCCCCTAGATGGCTCGGCGCTTCGCGCCTTCGCTGAATCTGTAACCCCCCCCCTTCCTCCCTCCGCTCTTATACAAATTTTCCTCTTTTTTTTAAAGTCAGGTGTTTGGACCCTTGAAAGTTGAACTTTTTTAAGCTCCACATCTTGGGCTGTATTTCTGTTGCCATTACCTACCTTTGCGCGCCTGTGTGTGTGATATCTCGATTACGAGACATATTCTTTGTATATTATCTTGACAATAAATTATGTGACTTGACTTGAGGTCACTGGAGCTGTCCAAAGACGGTTTGTATATGTACTTTAAAGTGACATTGACCCTAAACTATGAAAGATATAAAGTCCAAAGGTTGTGTTTAGAGATGATTGATTGTTCTTTCATACATGTTTCAATTGGCATTGGCCAAAGTCATTTTAGGCCTTGCAAAAACATACAAAAAATAGGTCATCGTACAGTGAAATGGCTGTTTACTTAACCCATGGTATGCAATAACTTTGGATCATTTGATCAGACATGCATGAGAGGTCATGTGAAGGTCAAGGTCATCCGAAGGTCAAGATCACTGAAGGTCATGGTAATCCCAAAGTCACTGTTTCTTTGGGCTAGTACAACCAGGCATGCTACTTTCCCGGGAATTCCGGGAGATCGATTTTTGGGCCCTGGTGGCTTTCCGGATGATTGAAAAATTTCCGGGAGTATTAAAAAAAAATCTGTGTCGAAAAGAAAGAATTACAAGCGTTCTTATCACGGTAGGCCAGGCGATATCAGCGGGATTCGTCTGCTAGACCGCCATGACAGTCAATTTTAACGATCATATCAAAGCGGCGTTGTGATTGGCTAGCTAACTTTATATCACCAATCAGATTGCTTCTCTCTTACGTGATTTGCTCTGTGTTTTAGCGTAGGCGGCCAGTTGTTTCCGTTTGATTTTTGACCGTCTTCACCACGTTTTGTGCACGATTCTGGTTTTTTTAAAGTTTCATAATGTATGGAAGCGTTTTTGTAATGATAAATACTACTAATAGTAGCATAGCATCAAAATGTTTCGAACTGAAATTGTGATAAGAAACACGGTAGGAGACTGGGACAAAGGTCTCAAAAACTAAACAAAATGACGGACTACAATAAAATAATGTTAACAGACATGTAGGCCTACCAGTGTCATTTCTTGTATATAGTTTAAACTAAATTGGGTTGGTTTTTATCATCTTTGTTGATTGATTTTTCGTCTCTCAAAATGTGCTCGGAATGCGAACTTGTTTTTTCCAACCTAGTTCCAGTCACTTTCCCGAAAAAGGCAATTACCGAAGTCGAACGAAGCTCTCCGAGTCGAGCGAAGCTATCCGATGCTTTACGAACGAATGCTGGCAGGACTACGTGAAACCACAGGCTTGGAAGTCTCGTCTTTCGTAGGCCTCAATTACATACAATACTACGTACGTATTTTGGAGTTTACAAAGACAAAAGAAAATACTTCAGAGCCTGTGGTGAAACATCCGTGCATAAAAATAGCCGCTGCTAGATCTAATTCTATTTCCATCTGCACAGCTTCAAGCTCAAGTCGAAATTTGCATTTTGAAGCAGCTAGTATTATTATTATTTTTTTTTGATGAATAATATACTGACACAATTAGTAATAAGGAGTAAAAGTAATACATAACACATAAAGCACACATACAACGATTTCACATCTATATCAACAATAAAACCATGACAAAACTTCAAAGCGCTATGCATACGTTGATGTCCCTTCAGCACAACAAGGCAAAGCAAGTTTATAATGGTCTCAAAAAACAGTGATATTTTTATTGCAAGCACTAAAGCAATTATTTATTTAACTAATATTATTCTTTTTAACTGATACAGTAAATTTGTTATATGTATTTCAATTATATGTATTGTAATGAGAAACACATATTAAAAAAATGTTGCGTGGCGGGCGAAAATTTCTATAAATCATCTGAAAACTTTGTTAAATCTATAAGAAAAAATAACCAGTAACACCATCTGAATATTTCGGGTTACACCCAACTTCAGCAAAAACAAACAAAACGTCACTGACCATATTTACACCATTGAGCACGCACAGCAGCACACTATTCTTTTATTTTTTTTTTAAGTAGGAATAATAATAATAATAATAATAATAATAATAATAATAATAATAATAATAATAATAATAACAACACACAAACAAAACAAATAAATAAATTAAAGATTTAACTAAATAACTATACTACTACTACTACTACTATTACTACTACTACTACTACTACTACTACTACTACTACTACTACTACTACTACTACTACTACTACTACTTGGGAAGTTGTGGTCTCGATTTTGTGGTCCTGATTCGGCTCTTTGCAGTCCGCTGGACTCTGTAAGCAATGAATAACTAATAAGCTTCTAATTTAACTCTGATCTCGAGTTGTCTTGATTTTGTGGTTCTGATTCGACTCTTTGCAGTCCGCTGGACCCTGTAAGCAATGAATAACTAACTATTAATTTAACTCTGATCTCGAGTTATAAAAAAAAAATTCGCTTAGCCTACTTGTCCTTCTCCGGAAATTTCAAGATTCGAATATTATAAAGTATAGGCCTAAATATTATCAATTAGAATAGATATAGTTTATACATTTATTTACGTATAAAACAAACAGTACAGGTCTAATAATTATATTCAGCTAGTGAGCTTCTTCGCTGGGCGGAGACTGACTTATAATATAATAATGTAGATTAAGCCTATGTATACTGTATAACAGTGTCTACTTGGTTCTAGGCAGGAAATGGGCAATGCTATTATTAGCCTTTACTGCTGAGAACTAACAAAATGCAAATCAAGGAACGCAACTATTAAATATGGTCGATAATAATTATGCTCATATTATGCTCATATTAACAAAGTATGCCGTTGCGAAATGCTAAATCTGTGTAAATCGAACAGAATTAGAAGCAACAGCGAACATTTTTAATGTCAGCTAGCCGTAGTCATGCAAGCGTCATTTCGTAACACATCGGAGAGCTTCGTTCGACTTCGGTGATTGCCTTTTTGGGAGAATGACTGGAACTAGGTTGGAAAAAACAAGTTTGCGCTCGGAATGTGCCAGATTGCACAGATTTTAACCTTTTTTTAAAAACTTTTTCCGGGGGAGCATGCCCCGGACTCCCCTAGAGGGCTCGCCTGCTTTTCAGGCTCGCTCTCGGGGCTCTGCTAATCCTTGCAAAATGTTCCGGGAAAACTAAATTTTCAGAGTAGCATGCCTGACAACTTTTGCTGTAGTTTATTTGATATTACATGAGTGTATTTGGAGCCAAATGTCAAGCCATTTCAAGGTCAAGAGCATACAAAAGAGCAAAGTCAGCATTTCTTTGCATTTTAATGCCATGTTTCATGTTGTTTTATCGGGGCACTCATTTTAATGTGAAATATTGCGAGTTCCATTGGAGCATGTGAGTCATATGGGCTTTGCCGTTCTAGTTTAAACTATAAATTGGTATTTCGTAAAAAATATAGTTTATCATCAGAAAAGCTGTTTCCCATGCTTCTCTTAATTTTTCGTGTTGCGAAAATGAAAATGTTACGATGATGAAAACCAACTGAATGTCTTTAGCTACTGGCAACTGTTGACAGATGGCAAGTCGGGCAGGCTGGAGCGCTCTGTGCTGCATGATCTCACCAACTGGTCCATTGCTGAAGTCCCTGCAGAATGACCAGCCTGCACTGGAAGTTATGCTCCACCGTTCCTTCATAGTGTCTGTCAACACCACCGTGAGCCCACAGAGCTTACCAAAGTACTGTTTGCCTGTATTTAGATGAGAAACGGTCTTCAGCTCTCCAGAACCAACATGGATCCACCATCGGTCTACATCTTAATAATGGCTGGGGACAAATTTTGAGTTTCATCAACATTCTCATCATCATCATCATTGTCATCATCATCATCATTACCAACACAGAAATGGATCCAATATGCATTTGACTGTATTTGAGCTGCACCCAAACTTGTAAATTTGCCATGCCAAATCATTGTCAATGCAGAAGCTAGACATTACAGGAGTCACTTTATTTATGGCATTGCAAATTTACCAATACTTCTTGAAGTATTATTGATGGAAACTTGTTGTGATTACTTTTGCTGTGTGTGTGGAACTGGAAGGCAATGTTCAGAGTGTTGGCTGCACAACCTCAAAGCATGGCTGTAGATTTGTAAATGTGAGCGACACATGTCCATGTCATACTTTACTTTTAGTATTGTGTATAATGCAGTGAATGTCTACAGGTGGACTCCGTACATATTGTGCTCTTTGTCAACTCGTTTTTGTGTTCCTAATAAGACAAGTGACCTTGGATTCACAATATTTTATTTGGTTTCAATGTTCAAGGACAATCATTGTGTCTTCTCTCTATCTCTTGACCAATTTTTAACTCACATGCATGGCAATGTGAGTCTCTGTACTCGCACATCCCACAAAAATGTCTGATGTTTGAAAATGTGTGCGAGATGAAACCTAAATAATCCAAAAATGGTATTTTAAACAAAGTCAGTCCATTCGTCTGTCTGTCCGCCGTCTGTCTACGTAAATATTTTAAAGTGGCTAAGGACTCAGAGCCTATTTCAACTATTACAACCAAACTTGGTAAGATGGTGTATACTCTTGAGACCTAGAAAAATTGGAAAAACTCGGCAAGCGCTAAGGAAAATACTGATACTTGTTTCACGGTCCGGAAAAAATAAAAACAACATTGGGAAATAAAATCGAACTCATTGGCCTGTGGTAATGCACCGCGTGACGTTTTTCCGAAGATAACCGAACTCGGTTTAATGCCGCAATGCGCAGTCGCAGAAGAGACATGTGGCATCGAAGTTTCCGGTAGAGGCACCGAAGTTTGCCGAGACAGTTTTTGCGCAGTCGCAGTGACGATCGGTGCTCGTGAGACAGAATTCAAAACATGGCGTCCAAACGAATGGCTAAGCAAAGTGATTGTGAATCTGAATCTTCAAAGAAATCGCACAAGGGGCAGACATATATTGCCTCATATTCGGAATCGCGGCAGCACTGACTCAAAGGTACGATTTATGCCAACCAGTTTAGCATCTCCGCCGGTGGTATGAACGACATCAAGCGGCACGTAGAAGCACAGGCTCTGAAGTCTTTTCTTTCGTCGTGGGTCTCCTATTTACGTACTTAGCATAATTGAGGCCTACAAAAGACGAGACTTCCCAGCCTGTGTTTGAAGGCCCACAGCATATCAAGAATTACGAGGCTTTGAAGAAGAAAAAGAAGATTGTGGCAGCAAATCAATCTATGATTCTCCGCATAATAACAAAAAGGAAGAGTGCAAAAACAATATTATAGGTAGTAAAAGTAAATACGGAAATCGTAATAGTAATACTGAAATTTCAAAAAGCTAATACAGAAACTTCAAATTGAGGGTAGGCATGCCTGCTAGAGGATGATCAGGGAGTGAATTACTTATCTTCAAGGTCAAGGTTACACACCAGCTCAATTCTTATGTGAGCAGCACTTTTCAGTGCCTCCGCGTTTCGCATGTTGCAGGCTATTTATAGCTTGCCTGCACCCCACCTTCCCGTGAAAGGAAGCATTGGCAAAGCTATTTATAGCTAGCTCGGCTGACCTAACCTCAAAATCTGAAAAGCTTTGTTTGAGCCGCTGTGGTTATCAAATGTGAGTTTTTAAAAATGACCATTTATCACAAAATTTCTTAATTTTTTTTAAATAGGTTATTAACATTGAACTTATAATTTTCTGGTGCTTGATAGATAACAGTGAGACACACATCCTCTGCACATTTGGTTAACCTCACTCGAAGGTCAAGGTCACTGGAGCTGTCCAAAGTTGGTTTGTATAAGTATTTTAAAGTGACCTTGACCCTAAACTTTGAGAAATTTTAAGTCCAAACTTTTATTTAGAGATGATAGATTGCTCTCTCATATGTGTTCCATTTTTGCGTTGATCTTGAAGGTCAAGGTCATTTTAGGCCTTGGAAGAACATGAAAAAATAGGTAATCGTTTAGTGAAATGGCTGTTTATTTAATCGGTAGTATGCAACAACATAGGGTTATTTGATCAGATATGCATGAGAGTTCACATGAGAAGAGGGAGACCGAAAAAGGTGGGAGGACAATATTCGAGAATGGACTGGTTTGACACTGAGCGAAGCCATCAGGGCTGCTGAGGACAGAGAAAGATGGAGTATGCTGGTTAAACGATCATCTGTGGTGCCCCTACGACCTCCGGGTTACGGGACAGGATAGGATAGGAATCACATGAGAGTCAATGTTATCCCAATGTCACTGAAGGTCAAGGTCACCTAGGTTTTGGGGGGGCTTAACTCTTTCCCTGCCAATTGACGATATATCGTCGATCTGAGCCGCCATGTTTGTGCCAATCGACGATATATCGTCGATTTTAGTATTCCGTTTCGTTCCGTTTTTTTGCGCAGTCCAATCCAAGTTTTATTTGAACCTAAGAGAGATAACTCTTTATACTTTCGTTCTCGATCGATACGCGCGTGATTTCTTCAAATTGATTCGTGTTTTTTGTGCATTTTACTAAGCATTGTGATGGGCACAATCGACAGTGTGTCAAACTGCTAATAATCAATATAATTTCAAACTGTAAAGTGTATTTTGATCCTAAATAAATTTTCTTTCTGGTGTGTGAAGCTGATTCAGTGATTGGAATTATTCCTCCAGATTTTTTTTATCACTCTGGTATGTAGAAATTGTTTTATTTTATTTTATCATTTCAAAAAGATGAACATGCTTTCAAAACACATATTTCAATAACATTATCAAATTAACATTTTTGTGTTTTTTTTTCTTATTCTTCACCCTTTTACCTTTAATTTGATATGAAATATGTCTATTTAACAACTATTATTGAAAGAACAGTAGCTTAAATGCCTAAGGTACTGAACTTTCTTTCCGGTGCCAGAGAAATGTCTGACACAAACGTGGAAACATGCCTGGCAGGGAAAGAGTTAAAACAACTTTTGCTTTACTTTATTTCATAGTACATGAGTGTATTTGGAGCCGAAAGTCAGTGTCATCTCAAGGTCAGAGCATAGCATAGAAAGATCAAAGTCGTTATTACTTTGCATTTTAATGCCCCCTTTTCATTTTATTTTTTCTGGGCACTTCATGTTACATATTGCGAGTTCCATTAGGGAGCATGTGAGTTATATGGGCTTTGCCCTTCTAGTATTTGTTCGGTTAATGTATTTTTCTGTAATTATTGCAGTTGAAAATGCTGTAGGGATTTGAGTCGAGGCGTTGTGCAATTCAGGGATATAATGAAGAGCGACCGCTGGCGAGAATAAAGGAGGGAGACAAATATACTATAGGGTGTGATTGTCTCGCCTATGAAACGGGGTTCCGGAGTAAAAGTAATAACATCTTTGGAAGCCTCCTGGGTGTAAGGTAAAAATAGGAAAAATCTATCTGAGTAAAAGTAATAACATCTTTGGAAGCCTCCTGGGTGTAAGGTAAAAATAGGAAAGATCTATCTCCTCTTCTCTGCTGTCAATGGTTTATAATTATCCAATTGTGTCATAGATACAGATGGCCATTTCGCTGTATTTTCAGCTCGTCAGTTCACCAGCTGGGCTTGTTGAAAATCAGTCTTTTGGATTTCTAGTAACGTACAAAGAGGATTGAGTGAAGTCTGGAGCTAAAGCATCTTCATGCGAAACAAATAACTACAAATTCGTTGGCAAGCAACAGAAATGGAAATGAACCTATGTTTTGGAAAGAGAAAATATATTTCCAACTTTTTGTAAGTAATCCAGACAGCAACCCTAGGTTTTTAAAGAAGTTTTGGCCATGAATTCTCTTTAAAAAGGTTAGGTTCCTTACCATGTCTGTGGCCTGCCAGCCAATTTGTGGATATTTGTTTCGCATGAATATTCTTTACCTCTGGACTTAACTCAAGCTTATTCCTATACTACTGGAAATCAATAACTACATTTTCAGCAAGCCCAGCTGATACACTGACGAGCTGAGAACACAGCAAAATGGCCACCTGTATCTATGCTTAGTTAGTTAGTTATTCAAGTTAGTTATTCATTGCTCACAGGATCCAGCGGACTGCAAAGAGTCAAATCAGGACCACAAAATCAAGACCACAACTTGGCTGAAAGAGGACTCACCCCTGATCCGCATAAAAGATCTGCTGAAACAGCTCCAGCGGCAACGCTGAAGGCACTCCACCAGCCAGTCACTTTACAATAAAGGCATCCCACTGAGGCTATACTCTAAATTTATCGAACCCCTGTTTAAAAAAACAAAATAAAATACAAACATTATTATGAAATATCAAAATAGAATACAAACATAAAATATAAACAAAACACATATAAAATGCCTACATTGCTAAATAATAAAACATAGGAAGCCCTAGTGACCATTTGGCACAAAGCGTTGAATACTCCCAAGCTGATCCAACAGACCTCGCACACAAATGAGAAGTTTTGTCTCTAAAGAGTTTTCAAGAAAAAAGGTAGGTGACTGGTCTAGCGAAGAAGATAGCATAGTAGATTGACAGAACACTATGAATGATAAAGAACAAATGAGAAAGACTGCGACAGTGGGAATTTAAAGCACTAAAATTCCAGAAAATGGGGATACTATTTGTTTGTGGAATTGTATCTATAGTATAGGGGTGTCGGATAGCGCAGTAATTGGAGCACTCGCTACTGTGTGGCAAATTAAGCACCTTCCAGTGCGGTTAGCACTTGGATGGGTGACCGCAAAACGTGAAGTGGCGAACAACAATGCCCCCAGTTGACTCAACTGTGACTTGAGTACCTACCCTCTTAAGGGTGGGGAAGGTAAAGCAGCGAGGGAGAGAGATGGGCATCACCCTCATTACGCTGGCCCAAGATAAGTGTGATCTCCAACATCATGCTCCCCTATGGCCACAAGGCTATGGGACCACCTTTACCTTTTTATCTTTTACCACAAACATAAACCTTTGGCAGCAGAGAACGGGAGATAGATCTGTCCTATTTTTAGTTTAAACCCAGAAGGATAACGTCCAATAAGGATTAGGAACAAGAATGTTATCATTTAACTCAGCACTCCCTTTCATAGACGAGGCAATCACAACCTAAATAATACAACAATTCATTCTTTTATGTACTTTCTGTTTTGGTCTGTTGTATACTGAGGACTCAGTCATTAATTCTCTTATTATTTTCTGTTCTGTTCTTGTCTTTATTTACGCTTCTTTGAAAACAAAGTGTAGACAAGAAATAAGCTCAAAAGATAAAATAAATAAATGTAGTGGTGTTGGTGTTTTGGAGAGAAGATGATGAAGTGGTGGAGGCTAGGGTGATCGTGATGAAGAATTCTCTCTCTCTCTCTCTCTCTCTCTCTCTCTCTCTCTCTCTCTCTCTCTCTCTCTCTCTCTCTCTCCCTCTCTCTCTCTCTCTCTCTCTCTCTCTCTCTCTCTCTCTCCCTCCCCAACGCCAGTTCGTTGGTGACTGTTGAAAGTTTTATTCTCGAAGTGCATCGTACTAAGAGACCGCAACAGGCAATGCTGGAGTCGAACAACCCTTATCTGCTGCGTTGTGCCCTCTGCTCCGTTGTGCTGTGTTGTGCCTCTTGCTCTCCGAGTGTGTGTCCCTAAATATGTTGTTGTTTGTAGATTATAGTCACACGACACTTTCGCATATAGGTGACTACTGGACCGATTTATACTGACACCAGCGGGCCAGTTGTTGGTAAAGGGGAAAATAATATGATGTATAATATGATGTCCCGAAATATGTTTGTTGTTTGTATGTAGATTATAGTCACACGACACTTTCGCATATAGGTGACTACTGGACCGATTTATACTGACACCAGCGGGCCAGTTGTTGGTAAAGGGGAAAATAATATGATCACACGTTGACCAATCCGGGATTCGAACCAGCGACCTTTCGGTTACTAGCAAGACGCTCTTACCAACTGAGCTACCCGGCCCCTACCCCGAAATATCTTCTTCTTCGGATAAATTAATGTCCCCGGACACATGAGCATATAGGGGACGTCCCCGAAATATTTTACGGTGCGTGCTTTTATGGGGGACCGCGGACCGTACTGAACCCGATGTTTAACGCGTGCTGTGCGTCACAAAATGTTCGCCTCTCTCGGTAATTTGTTTTAGTTGTTAATCTTTATTTTACATATAAGGCTTGAAACGCCAACGAACACTATACAAATTATATATGGGCGGAAACGCGGAAATACGACCTTTCTACTGATATAAGAATCTCAGACCTAGGCTATCTGCTACGAAATAAAACTAATACGCAATTTAAGAGGGAGTTGGCTGCTGATCTTAAGAATGTCACGACTCTAAACTCGTACTAATTCTTTAATTTCATACAATTGTAAATAATAATAATAATGACAAAGAAATAACAATTTTAACGTCTCCCCTTTCCAACGATATATAATATAACATGGTTACTATTTTGAGTTCCGACTATGACGGACTAAATTAGCAAACACCTAACACAACAACAATATTTACATTTAGCCTCTTCTTACAACTTTTCCTCTGTTTCTCTTCCGATGTATGTCCCTATATTATATATTTAAGTATATACTATTAGAGAATGAACTATTTAAAGGCATCGGATAATATCACACTTACGGTGTTACAGTGGAAAATCTTTGCCATCGCCATCATCGACAATTATGTTCTTATCATGCGTTAATCTACACGGCAAGAAGAGCGTTACGACCGGCCAAGCTCGGTTCAGCGGTTGCTTAGCATACAACAGCGCGGTGTCTTTATCACCGTGATATGCATCGCGCCATTCTAAACATCGCGCTCTAATTCAAAATTGCTACATAAATCACACATAAAGTTTATATATATTCTAATAGAGAATTTAATGCTGCGTCTAACGATTATAGGCTTTAAGGGATCTGAAAAGTATATATCAAGTTATTGCATAGGCCTACAGCTAGTTTAAACATAACAGAGAACAGAGTAAGACCTAAGTATCGCAAGGTCAGAAATTCCTTGTAGCCCAGCCCGGCTACATAAATAAATATAAAAGACAATATTTATTTCAAAGAAAGGATGCAAGCCACGGTATGTAGTTTTGCAATATTATTCTCGCGTAAAAAGAGGGACTACATGTTATAGGGACTGCAAACTCTGAAAGGACTTTAGATTTCGTCCGATAAAAAATATATGATCGTTTAACCAGCATACTGTCTTGTCTTGTCTTGCCGTGTACGCCCACAATCAATCGTGTTGATCATTATGGCACTTGAGAGGAAGGTTTTGAATGTCCCCCAGATACGCTCCCTGGTACGCTTCCCTCCCAAATGCCCAGCCATGGGTGGATCATGAGCTAACTGTAAGATTCCCCCTCTCAACTGTTTCGGGACTACCAGTTGCGTCACCTGGCTACCTCTCTTGGTATGCACCCGATACAACCCCCCTTCTTGCTACGGAACTCTGCCGACGCCCTACCTGACGCTATAGCCCCACCACTCTGTTCCAACGTTCTCGAAGGTGGAGTGACTTTCGATAGCGGGGAGAAGAGTCCTGTTTCTTTGTTTGGGGGTGAGTGCGCGATGGCTGCAGCAGTACAGACCCGGGCGCAAGAGAAGGCAGAGAAGAAGAGGGAAGTACCGTTAGCGGTGGTCGAACCATCCCAAGTAGCTATTAGCACACCCGAGCTTATTGCTATGCAGGAGACCGACGAGACGCTCGCGAAGGCGAGAACGTTGGCACAGAGTGGTGGGGCTATAGCGTCAGGTAGGGCGTCGGCAGAGTTCCGTAGGAAGAAGGGGGTGTTGTATCGGGTGCATACCAAGAGAGGTAGCCAGGTGACGCAACTGGTAGTCCCGAAACAGTTGAGAGGGGGAATCTTACAGTTAGCTCATGATCCACCCATGGCTGGGCATTTGGGAGGGAAGCGTACCAGGGAGCGTATCTGGGGGACATTCTACTGGCCGGGGATGAGTGCTGAGGTACGGAGGTACTGCGCAAGTTGTCCTGAATGTCCGAAAGTAGTACCGAGGGGAAGAGTGAGAAAGGTGCCACAACAGCAACTTCCACTGGTGGACGAGCCATTCCAACGAGTGGCCATAGACATTGTGGGACCCATTAGACCGAAGTCAGATCTACTGTATGAAATGGAGAGTATAATAAAAGTGCTGTATGAAATGGTGAGTATAAAATAAGTCTGCTGTATGGTATGGTGAGTATAATATAAGTCTACTGTATGAAATGGAGAGTATAATAAAAGTGTGCTGTATGAAACGGAGAGTATAATATAAGTCTGCTGTATGAAATGGTGAGTATAATAAAAGTGTTCTGTATGAAATGGTGAGTATAATATAAGTCTACTGTATGAAATGGAGAGTATAATATAAGTCTACTGTATGAAATGGAGAGTATAATATAAGTCTACTGTATGAAATGGAGAGTATAATAAAAGTGTTCTGTATGAAATGGTGAGTATAAGTCTACTGTATGAAATGGAGAGTATAATAAAAGTGTGCTGTATGAAATGGTGAGTATAAAAATAAGTCTGCTGTATAAAATAGTGAGTATAATATAAGTCTACTGTATGAAATGGAGAGTACAATATAAGTCTGCTGTATGAAATGGTGAGTATAATAAAAGTGTGCTGTATGAAATGGTGAGTATAACATAAGTCTACAGTATGAAATGGAGAGTATAATAAAAGTGTGCTGTATGAAATGGTGAGTATAAAAATAAGTCTGCTGTATGAAATGGTGAGTATAATATAAGTCTACTGTATGAAATGGAGAGTATAATAAAAGTGTGATGCATGAAACGGTGAGTATAACATAAGTCTACTGTATGAAATGGAGAGTATAATATAAATCGGCTGTATGAAATGGTGAGTATAATATAAGTCTACTGTATGCAATGGAGAGTATAATAAAAGTGTGCTGTATGAAATGGTAATTATAATATAAGCCTACTGTATGAAATGGAGAGTATAATACAAGTCTGCTGTATGCAATGGTGACTATAATATAAGCCTGCTTGTCAGCGTGCCACACAGCAGGCGGCAGGGATAGCTCGATCAGTGGTCAGAGCGCACGACTTGTGTGAGTGCGTCTTGGGCGACGTGGGTTCGAATCCTGGCTTCAGCAAACTATTTTGTGATTGCTGGATATTACGGGCCAGCGCCTTGAGAAGCTCTGCAGTTGCAAGAATTTTAGAATATAATTATACAGCTAGGCCTATATTGTGCAGACAGTAGGCCTATGGAGTTATGTTGCTTTCATAATTTACGAGCGTGAGGACTGCAAACTTTGCGAAATGCAACTTAGTTTACCACATGAGGAACAAAAGTATCGAGCATGCAATGTAATAACCTTGTTCGTTTCTTACCTGATCTGGAGTGTAGAGGGATGGGAAAGACGATATGGCCCGATTCAGTGATTGATTGTTTATCGACTGATTGATTTAATGATTAATTGATATTTTTAATTACCATATTATATTACCTTCATGTTTTTATTTAACTGTCGGCGGTGAGTGTTCGTGATGTGTGTGTAGGTGTGTGTGTGTGTGTGTGTGTGTGTTGTGTGTTTGGTTTATGCTTGTATGGTAGGACATGTGCTTATAAGATCGTGTGACAATGTTATGATACTTTGTTTCACATTTAACTGTTTTTAAACCTTTTTACAAAAAAATGAGCTGCTTCTAAATCTTGTATTTGCCTTATGTGGATAAATAAAGTTGTATTGAATTGAATTGAAAGGATCGGGATTTCTTGCATTCGGTTGGTCAAATACGAAGTGCTTGATACACAAAAACTTTGGATTCTTTGGTGTTAATTTAGCCGTTTGAGGAGTAAAAAACCGTTACATCCGCAGGCATGTACTAATCTTTCAAACTCTGTTCTTTTCTTTTAGGAGTCAGGAAATCGGGAAAATACTACATCTTTCATGTAATCTTTGAATGAATAGCGTTCATCGCTATTGCAAGTACCATAGCGATGACGCAAAGGATTGTGGGAATGAATCTATGTTTAACATGGGGCTTGACCTTGGCCCGCGGCCTGTAGCTCTAAACGCTACGCTATTCACAACTTTCCGGCACCTCTCATTAAAACTCGTGGGTATCGCCATTATAAATCAAAATGAGGTTAGAATGAAACCAAGTTCCGGTCTGGCTTGTTTTGCTTTTCTCAACGCTTGATGCGTGACTTTTAAATATGGCAAATTGCCGAAAACGACGATTGTTAGAGCCAGAAAATTTATGCACAAACATGAATGGCTTTCACTTGAAATGAAAAAGACATAGACAATTTAAAAAAAAATGGAAAAAAAATTAAAAAAAAAATTAAATCAGTCTCAAAAACGATATTTTTTGTTTTTGTTTTGTTTTGCAATCCAAGAAAACCCATGGCATGACACCATGGGACAAAGATCTCTAAATGTTTCATCATGTTCTGCCATAATTTTTTCATGCATTGGAGAAAGAACCACGCTTTCTCATGTGATTCGACATAGCGAGCGTTGTGGCCAAGTGGGCTAAGGCGGGACTAACTTGCCTTGTCCACAAGCCAGAAACCAATGGTGCCTGACAGGTGTGGGTTCGAGCCAGCACCTGGGCGTTATGTTTCTCCGAATATTATTTACTTTCGACTCGGGCAACGTCTCGGGGGTTTTCTCCAGGTACTTCGGTTTGTTCCCTCAGCAACAATTTTTAAAAGAATCACAAATAATGTTAGGTAGGAAGGGTTTGGGCGCGCCACTGGCTGCGACTACGCCTTCCCCGGCCGGGGGAGGCGGCCCAGAGTTTCCCGATAAAAAGGGATAATAAACTGCAGCCCAAAATAAAAAATAAAAAAAAATTCTTGAATATTTAGAAATAACTCACTCAAAACACTCGGATAAACAATACGCGGAGAAAGAAACCGGAAGTATGTTTCACGGTAACGGAAAGAGTTACCCCTCTTACATGAGGGGATTCCTTGGTGCATAGGATAGCAGAAAAGTGTGAATTGCTCGTAAGGTTTTTCGTTTTAGGTTAATAAAATAGACCGTACCCAACCCCCGACACCAAATACGCAATTTTTCAAGCCGCGTGGTTTACTCAGAAATAGGGTCAAAGTTCACACGGCTATAGTATCGGTGTACCGTTAAAACAGGGGAAATCACTGCCAGTCAGAACCGACGTTTAAAATTCCAACTTTAGCGGTTGGTTTGAGCAAGGAAAGTCCACTGTTTCAGCAAGGAAAGTCCACTGTGTTAGTGTTTCAGCAAGGAAAGTCCACTGTGTTAGTGTTTAAGCAAGGAAAGTCCACTGTTATTGTTTGAGCAAGGAAAGTCCACTGTGTTATTGTTTGAGCAAGGAAGTCCACTGTATTATTGTTTGAGCAAGGAAAGTCCACTGTTATTGTTTGAGCAAGGAAAGTCAACTGTGTTAGTGTTTCAGCAAAGAAAGTCCACTGTGTTAGCGTTTAAGTAAGGAAAGTCCACTGTGTTATTGTTTGAACAAGGAAAGTCCACTGTGTTATTGTTTAAGTAAGGAAAGTCCACTGTGTTATTGTTTGAGCAAGGAAAGTCCACTGTGTTATTGTTTGAGCAAGGAAAGTCCACTGTGTTATTGTTTGAGCAAGGAAAGTCCACTGTGTTATTGTTTCAGCAAGGAAAGTCCACTGTGTTATTGTTTCAACAAGGAAAGTCCACTGAGTTATTGTTTAAGGTAAGAACGATGCAAATTTGAGGGTAAACCCGTGCCTTTCACAGGAGATTTTGAAAGTTGGGGTTACCTACAGACGGGAAAAAAATCCATTGGTCTGTTGATCAATGCAGCGGGACTGTCCGGAGCTAATTACGCTATTGGACCACAAGCGCATTCACCAAGAAGAATGGACCCTCTTTCACGGAAAGAATTAGTGGGTCCTCGATAGCAGAGGGGTAGCTATAGGAGTATCGGGGATCCGTTACTTTTACCCGAAGCTCCAATTTTTCTTGGTTAATGCGCCTGTGATTGGGTTACGATCTGCGATTGGACTGCGATCGACGACGTCGTAGTGCTCTTGCGCTGTAAAATGGAAAAGGACAAATTCTTAACTTAAACGTTTGATATTTGGTGTGTGAAGGTTGTTCTGAAGTGTGTAGTTTTTGTGGTTAACAGAAGTCTGCAGCCTCAGAAGTTTTATTGTCTACAGAGTGGGAGAGACGAGAGCGGAAGGAGTCAGATTCAAATAGGGCTGAGGGCGCACTATTTTACAGGTATGCAAATTTATTAATATTTGAATTCTTTTCTTTGCCTGTCCCCCTTTTTGACACTGACCATTTTCGAGATCTTTTGAATAGACAACATTCTACCTAATTTCGGTTGTGATAGGTGAAATAGTTTCCCATAAATTAAGACACTTTCAAGTTTTGCACAGACGAAGAAACCAACGGACGAACAGACGGACGGACATATTAAAAAAAAAGTAAAATCATTTTTGGACTATTTAAGATTCATTTCACACAGATTTGCACAAATTTGGTTGTGTTTTTTTTCCCAGAACATAGACTCCCGTTGCTCGCATGCGAGTTTCAAATGGACTGAATATTTAATAGCGCTAAAAAGATAATTTTGAATATAATTTTCCAGCCTCGAACGATCTGCAATACAATGATACCATGTTTAGCTGTGTTGCCTACACAAGGTTCGAATCCCGTGGTGGGCGAATAAAAAGTTGCCATTTTACACTGTCCATTGTAGCAATAGTACTATGATTGCTCTGGTGGTTCAGGATTGATTAAGGTCCCTATCCCTGGTTTTCTGGGATGGGTATCCCTGTCTGCCATATCGCCAATGGTGGGTGTAGATGTTAAACCTCGAAGTTCATTTCAACAAGAGCCATCGTCGATTTTCGCAGGTAGATGTCAATAACGTTGCCTGTGAGAAACTTGTCATTGAAGCTGATTTTGCGTGTCTTTGGACGTTTCATCAGGTTCCTATGGCAACGTTCATCACACACACTCAAAAACAACACCGCTGTCAGCAATGTCTCACCCCCTAAACCCCTCGAATTTGGAATACTTTATTGGACGATTTGTTAAAGTATTAGTTGACATGCTAAACAGGACAACGTAAAGGGTTACGGCAAATTGCCAGTCGATTGGTAGTATAACGACGGGTCTACCGCTTCCTATTATTGTAACAAAAATAGACAACAAAAACTATGTCGTTCCAGTAGTTTTAAACAGCGGTAACCTAGGTTGCGGTAGTTGTATTCGATTTCACGTCACTCAATTATGCCATAAGCCTAGTGAAGAACAATACGAATGGTAGAACTGTAACAATACTAAGTTGGCAAGCCCCAGAACGGTGTCCCCGGTAATGGTACTTCTGGGTGCTGGTCGAAGTTTTCAAGGTGCAACGCAATTCTTCAAAATTTTCATACAACAAGAAGAGATAGCCATTGGTATCTAAGTAATAGCACACCTCACGAGTGCCACTGGTCTCGAGGCATTTCTCGTAGCCGACGAAGAACCTGCAGAAGGAGTATTTAACATACTCGGTGATCTTTTCACTTGGCTTTAGGCCGAATGATTGATGTACTTTGTCCCAGTGCATATACTCCATGCAGTCGGAGACTTTCGTCTCGAGTTCAGTCCTTTCATCCGATGCGTCCCGCAACATCGGCAAAGCGACGAACTCCAGCCAGTTCAAATGAACTTGCACATATTCTGCCACAAAATAGCTTCCGATCACTCCACACGTCTTCGCTGCCAAGAACATCTTTGAGACACCGAACAGTTTGAACGCACTGTCGCCTGTACCATTGAGCGTGCAGACCACTGGACCTCCCGAGTCCCCGAGGCAGACGGATTTACCATCGGACAACACTTTGTAGCACATTTTCTGAAACAAAATATGCCTTAGGCTCTTAAGTGCAGTAGCTTCATCAATCTTTTGGGTTTCCGGTATATTCTTGTAAGTCTCTTCGAGGATTTGGGCAAGATTTTCTGGGGATACACATTCTTCAGGGCTATAGAACTGCAACTGGCTCAAGCGGTACAAAATGCCTGCATCATAGGCAGAACTTGTTTGGCCAAAGCCAGGTACGTCACACGTTCCCATTATGTCACTAGGTGACGCAAGGCACACGGGGTGGACGAATTTGTTGAATGTGATGGGTGGGTTGACGCGAATGACAGCTAGGTCGTAAAAGTCTATGCTATGGTTATATGCAGCTTCAGCATGACGAAGTTGGTATTCTGGTTGAGCTTTCCTATTAGCGTAATCAACTAATCCAACGTGTACTTCCATTCTGGCTCCTGAGTTGAAGAACACAACATCCGTAGTGGCAAACTCCTCGTCGGAACTACTCGGTATGCAGTGAGCTGCTGTTAAGACATGGCGATTGTCCAGGATGCTGCCCGTACACATTTTCGTCCCATATACAATCAGTACGGCATAGGGGTACCACCCCAACTCAACTTTCTCGCCGTTTATTATAAAGCTTCTGTTTTCCGTCATTGCAGACCTCGCTTTGCTACCGAGCGACCAGTTGCAGGAAGCGAAATAGCTCGTGCTTGACCATCTGTCTATAGTTTCAGATGGATCCACATCATTAAAATCTGGGTACATGCAAGTATTCTCTGGCTCGCTTGTTGCGGCCATAATTCCCACGGTGGCCAAAACAACAACAACAAGAATCCGACAGCTACATTCTGTGTAAGGCGAACTATGATTACGCGGCAACGGACCGCGATCTTGTGTTGAGCGATGTTGAAGGCGAGACCTCTGTGACGGGTCCTTGGAAACAAAGGAAACCGATACAGCAGCCTCTGAACTGTTGAACGACATTATCGTTTTGTAATGTACACAGTTGAATATGCCACACGTTTGGGCTATAAGTTACTCCACTGTAGTCGGAGGCGTTTCTTGAATGTTTTCTGCTGCTGGAAAATCCGCTTCCGAGACCGATATTCTTGTCAACGGTGTTTTGGCACGCAAGGTTTGGCACGCAATGGCGGTTAGCCATGTGCTTCGCACGCATGAAATTAGCTCTATGTATTTCCCATTCGATAGCCTATTACTACTTTCTTTCTGGATCTACCCCGTGGAGTCTTTCAATGCTTACCAATTGAATTGACTTGTACCTCAAGGTCAACCAGCAAAAGTGTTGACGCAAATAGGCTAATAGTGCGGTTTGTTCTGTTCTGAAAACTTCTCCCGTAAGGAAATTGTGTCGAAGTTGTTTTTTTTGGTGGAAGTCGTTCAGTAAAGGTCATAATTATGTTTAGAAAATATTATGTTAACAGTTTTCTAAATTTTGACCTCTGCGTCATATTGATATTAATATTTTTGGTAAATTCTCATCTATTTCAAAATGTACTTGATGGACTTTAGCCAGTATCGGTATTTAAGTATAGCCAATTAGCTTTCCAAAGTCAAAGGTCACTGAGGACGATAGTAATTTTTTTTGTAGATGTTTGTTAAGAAACCCAGGAAATCCAAACAGAAACAAACGGTATGGGGACCAGCAATAAAGCTAGTTAAAGAATGTAAAAATATGATTTGCTCAGACTTAGATATTTTAGACTACTTTCCTAACGTGGACTTAGAATACGTTGAGACATAACTCAGGATGTAAAAATGTATAATGGCATTGATGATCTAAATTTAGAATTACATTTTTAGCAGCACCGTTTTGTGACAGAATCCGGAACTCTGAGGGGAAATCTTTGAACGGCATTTATTTATTTATTTATTTTTGATAGTCCCTTTTTATCGGGAAATTCCGGGCCGCCTTCCCTGGAGAAGGCTTGTGGCGCGCCCAAACCCAACTTAACTAATATTAGTTGTGTTTTAAAAAAATAAATTTGCTGGGGAAGCAAACAGGAGTACCTGGAGAAAACCCCCGAGAAGTTGTCCGAATCCAAAGTAAATAATATTCGGAGAAACATAATGCCAAAAGGCGGGATCGATCCCACACCTGTCAGGCGCCATTGGTTTCCAGCCCGTGGACAAGGCAAGTTAATCCCGCCTTAAACCACGCGGCTACAACGCAATATTAGGCTACCATGCAGAAGTTTTTTTTTTAATTTTAAGTTTTTATTTTATTTTATTTATTTAACAGAGTTGCTGCGTTTTGGAAAGATTTTCCAGTTTCATTTTTAAAAAAAAAGAAAAGAACATAACATACATTTTTTTTAAAGACAGTTGGAGAAATTACCAAAATTTAAAGGGATTTCTATAGCTATGATGAATTATTTGTAGCAAAATTTGCATCCATAACATACCAATATTGTAATTAAACTGGTCAAAGAAAGGACATTCATAGAGGCTTCACAGCCTTTTTGTCCTCACACTAGTAGCGTATTCAATAGCGATGGATATAGAAGCATGTAGTGCATGAAGCACGTGCAGAAAAGAAACTATGACATGAATTGACCTGGTAACCCTGAATTGATGTTTTCCTTTTCATAGGCTGAAAATGATGTTTGGATAAAGGACAACGTGGTTTCTACGATTTTGCACTTTGTACATAATTAGTTTGTTCAATCATTTATATTTGTATACCCTGCTTTAGGGCCAGTTGTCTATAAGCAATAAACCAATCCTAAACTGAAATCTGTCCTCACACTACTACTACTACTACTACTACTACTACTACTACTACTACTACTACTACTACTACTACTACTACTACTACTATTACTACTACTACTATTAATTTTATTTCTATTATTACTACTACTATTACTACTATTACTTTTAAATCCAAAATATATGCATTTTTGAATAAAGGTATTCTTACTGAAAATTTAGCACAATTTTGTTTTCAAAGGTATACAGTCAAGGTAACGAAATATTTCAAGAGAGCTTTTTTAGGGTATTTCTCATCAAAACGCATACATTTTGATAGATAGCAACGACTGTTTTTATTCCATAAGTGTTTAGCAATGTGCAGTTTATACTGATTATCATAATTCATTTATAGGCAAAAGCTAAAGGCCATATTTACAAAGCCAATTTACTTGAAAATGTAGGGTTTCAAATAATCTGACCTTTGACCTCTATGTTATCCTGCCATCTATTTTCTGCTTATATTTCTACTTATTTTCACTTTCACAGTAATAACAACACTTTAGCGTACAGTTGATTTTGTTGGTTCAGTTCATTCAATGAACGACACAGTTTTTGAGGTCCTCTGATTTTTGGTGAATGAACTTAAAAAGAAAAATCCGAAGTAGCGTTCCGACCAACTGCACATCAGTGCTTTTGGGTCAGTTGAAAATTTTAAAAAATCAGTAAAATGGCAGTGTATTTAATATGCTGCTACTGACCTTGAGTTTTATTTACACGGAAACTGACAGTCTCAAAATGCAATTGAACATCACTTGTATTAATATTAAAAAAAGAAGTAATTCTATTAACTCTTTTGGATATCCTGAAGAGTCAAATTTTCAATAACTGACATTTAACACGTAACCTTGACCTTTGACAAGATCACTTGCTGTGCTTTATTTTACTTCCATGGACTAATCATACAATATCCATAAATAGTTCGAATGCTTATTTAAAATCTTTCCAGAGGTAATTCATCACATACAATAAACATAACTTGTGATAACTGTGACCTTGACCTTTGGCCGACAGAATAATCATGAAACTGAGCAAACATTGGGCATCTGTAGTAACTTATGGGATAATATTTGTGTATATCAATAATACTTTATGCGTTTTGATGAATTATACTCTCAAAAGATCAGGTTGAAATATTTATTGATCTTGATATTTGACCTTTGGCACAAAGTACGCTGGAAACGTTTCAATAAGTTCATTGGTTGGACAACTTGAACCCCAGTCTTTTCAAATACTGTGATTCCATCTTCCTATACGCTTGCAAAACATGGACCCTCATAGCAGACTTACAACGAAGAATACAAAGCATGGAGATAATGTACTACAGAAGACTTCTGGGCATTTCCTTTATCCAGCACATCAGCAACGACGAAGTCCGACAGACCATTACCCAAGCCATTAGACAACACGATGGTGAAGAAACGTAAACGATGGTATGATCACGTCACCAGAGCAGCAGGCCTTGCAAAGACCATCCAGCAAGGAACGGTTCAAGAAGAGGAAGACAGAAAAAGAAGTGGGAGGACAACATTAGAGAATGGAATGGATTGACACTGAGCGAAGAGGGTAGCTTAGGGCAGAGAAAGATGGAGTATGCTGGTTAAACGATCATCTGTAATGCCCCAACGACCTTCGAGCTATAGGATAGGATAGAATAGAATATGATGATTCCATTAAATCCAATGGGGGAGGAGGGGGTAATCAGCTTCGGCCTACGAAAGTACATAGACAACCCGACTATAACGAAGCCACGTATGCGCATTACGTCAAATGCACTGTTACGTCATTTCAAAATAGCATTTGCTCAAAGTCCAAGGCCAATCCATCAACACGGTGGAGCAATATCACACAATGGGTCCCGACAGGAAGACCTCTCAAGGATAACACAGTTGAAGCCCATTTGAAAAGACAGGATCATCAGTCTACATTCGCGCTCCCTTGTCATCTCCATCTTCCTATAGGCTATACTCTGGCAAAACATGGATCCTAACAGCAGATCTAGATCATCTACAACGAAGTATACAAAGCACGGAAATGAAGTGCTACAGAATACATTTCCTATACCCAGCACATCACCAACGAAGACGTCCGACAGACCATCACACAAGCCATTTTATGACGGCCTACTAGCGCCAAAACCTGATAATTACAAATAGCATGAGATAATTGTAAATATCATGAGATCATTACAAATATCAAGAGATAGTTACAATTATGAAGGGATAATTACAATTATCATTGAAAAATTATTAGTATCATCCACGTGATCATGTTTAATTTTCAGTTTGGGCTTTCGCAATCAGCCAAAATCACAAATTTTAACTATCACATCTATCTATCACATCTATCTATCAACTATGAACTATCTGGCATGCAGCTCTTTGGGCAACCATGAGAGTGTACAACATCAGCCCTAAAATTTAGTGAAGTCATCAAAAGCCTGTATGACAAGGCCACTAGTGCAGTCCTCCACAACAGCGCCATCGGGAACTGGTTTAGAACAACAATCGGTGTGCGTCAGGGATGCTTACTCTCTCCAACACTCTTCAACATCTTCCTAGAGCGCATCATGTCAGATGCCCTTGCAGACCACGAAGGCACAGTCACCATAGGGGGAAGAGCAATCTCCAACCTTCGTTTTGCAGATGACATTGATGGGTTGGCTGGAGAGGAACAAGAACTTGAACAGCTGATACAGAGGCTTGACACCACCTCCAGAGCTTATGGAATGGAAATAAGTGCAGAGAAGACCAAAATGATGACCATCCACACCAATGACATCAACACGGACATCAAAGTCAAAGGCCAGTCCCTCAACACAGTGCATATCTTCAAATATTTAGGAGCCATTGTATCAGACAATGGGTCCCGACAGGAACTCCTCTCCAGGATCGCACAAGCAACTGCTGCCCTGGCGAGGTTGAAGCCCATTTGGAAAGATAGGACCATTAGTCTACATTCCAAGGTAAGGCTGCTGCGCTCCCTTGTCATCTCCATCTGCCTATATGCTTGCGAAACATGGACCCTCACAGCAGATCTCCAACGAAGAATACAAAGCATGGAGATGAGGTGCTACAGAAGACTTCTGGGCATTTCCTTTACCCAGCACATCACCAACGACGAAGTCCGACAGACCATCACACAAGCCATTGGACAACACTATGACCTGCTCACAGTGGGGAAAAAACTGAAACTCCGATGGCATGGCCACGTCACCAGATCATCAGGTCTTGCAAAGACCATCCTGCAAGGCACAGTGCAAGTAGGTAGAAGAAGAGGGAGACCGAAAAAGAGGTGGGAGGACAACATTCGAGAATGGACTGGTTTGACACTGAGCGAAACAATCAGGGTTACCGAGGACAGGGAAAGATGGAGTACGCTGGTTAAACGGGCATCTGTGGTGCCCCTACGACCTCCGAGTTATGGGATAGGATAGGATAGGATAGGATAATAAAAAATTACAATTTTCACTTCATACATAAAATTTTTAGGCGATCATGCTTAATTCTGACTATGGCGGCCTACTAGCGCCAAAACGGGCATTTACAATTATCAATGATAATAGTAAATGCACGTTTTGGAGCTAGTAAGCCGCCTTAGTCAGAAGTGACCGGCTGGTGGAGTGCCTTCAGTGTTACCACTAGGGTTGTTTCGGCAGATCTTTGATGCTGATCAGGGTGAGTCTTCTTTCAGCGAATTTGTGGTCTTGATTTTGTGGTCCTGATTTGGTTCTTTGCAGTCCGCTGGATCTTGTAAGTAATGAATAACTAACTTCAACATCGTCCTAGAGCGCATCATGTCAAATGCCTTTGCATATCACAGTCTGCATAGGGGGTAGAGCGATCTCCAACCTCCGTTTTGCAGAAGATCATTGATGGATTGGCTGGAGACGAACAAGAACTTGAACATCTGTTACAGAGGCTTGCCATCCCCTCCAGAGCCTATGGAATGGAAATAAGTGCAGAG
Source organism: Oncomelania hupensis (assembly GCA_036898135.1). Classification (NCBI taxonomy): domain Eukaryota; kingdom Metazoa; phylum Mollusca; class Gastropoda; order Littorinimorpha; family Pomatiopsidae; genus Oncomelania; species Oncomelania hupensis. The sequence continues at coordinate 160,826,008 of CM072511.1, forward strand.
AAGACCATTATGACAACCTACTAGCGCCAAAACCAAATAATTACAAATATCATGTGATAATTACAAATATCAACGACATAGTTACAATTAACACGTACAAATTGTAATTATCAAGTGAAAATTAACATTTTTGGTGTTTTGCCCATTTCCAGACAGATTGCTAGAGCCAAAACTAAAACTTAAATATGATCACGCGATGATACTTGTTAATTTTTCAATGATAATTGTAATTGTCTTATGATATATGTTATTTTCCTATAATATTTGTCATTATCTCATAATATTTGTAATTATCAGGTTTTGGCGCTAGGAAGGCATGGCAAATACTGATAATTATTAATTAACACTGTGGATTACCGTTATCTCTGTAAATTACACAGAACACGTGTTAATTTCAATTATCTCGTGATAATAGTAACTCGCGGTTTTGGCTGTTGTAGGCCGTCATACCATTGGACAACACGATGACATGCTCACAGTGGTAAAGGAAACTCCGATGGTATGGCACGTCACGAGAGCATCAAGGCCTTGCAGAGATCATCAAGCAAAGCAAGGTGCAAGGAGGCAGAAGAAGAGGGAGACAGAAAAAGAGGTGGGAGGATAATATTCGAGAATGGACTGGCTTGACACTGAGAAGCTATGAGGGTTGCTGAGGACAGAGAAATATGGTGTACGCTGGTTAAACGATCATGTGTGAGGCCCCACCGACTTTCGAGTTAGGGGTAGAATAGAATAGAATAGAATAGAATAGCACTTGCTCACGCATAAACGATCTGACTTGTGAAACATTTAAATGGGTACGAAATTAGATGGTCGACGCCGTGGAAGAACGCTAAAGTGAAATAAAAAGTTCATGTATATGGGGGTATAGGTGCAATCTCAACGTAGCGGAAAGGGAGGCGACTGGTTGAGGCTTGGGAGAGAAATTGTCTACCTTGATTTTCTTGGTTAGACTAGCCTTGGGTGGCTCCTGCTTTGCAGAATCCTTTGGGTATGCCATTGTGTTACGCAGGACAAGGCGACACGACATTTGTTCTCCCCAGCTGACCATTCGCCTGCTACTTTTGGTGGCGAGTCGGTAGGCATTTTATGCAGGTCTGTAATGTTTATTTGAGCTCCTCGCAAGCATAAGTGCAGAGAATAATTATGTTGGGAGCCTGTACTTTCACAATTATTTCCACAGTTATTCTACACCATTGTTTACATTCACCCACGTGCTAACGCCAACGCTGCTGCTCAGCTGATCGCTGATGTGACCCATAAACTGGACTCTATTTCTCCTGATTCTCCAAAGTTTATTCTTGGTGACTTGAACCACTGTCAATTGAATAGGACCCTGAAAAACTATGTACAGTATGTGACTTGTGCTACAACACAGAAGAACACTATGATCGACTTGTGCTATGGGACTGTGCCTGGTGCATATAAATCTAAGCCTATGCCCTCATTCTGCATTAGAAAGGCTTAAGCTAGCGATACACGGTAAGACTAGATCTTATGATACCCGCGTATGCCGCTGCAGGTCTGATGTCTTTGCTGATACACGGTATGTATGAGTCGTAAGCCTGTCGGTAAATGCCAAGGTCGCTGGTGTAGTCTACGGCTAACTAGATCTAAATAGTTGCAAAAGCAATTGTTGTTAGCGCGTGATAAATTGATGACGCTTGTTTTTCAAAACGTCATTACATTTTTTTTTTTAAAGTAATATTAATATGCATTGCACAAATATATTATTCTTTATTTTCATATCGTTCATTGACATGAGTCACACGACAACAAAAATCACACAGTCGGCTTTACGATCCAGCAAAATATTGCAGGCTTCATGAAACCGCGCCTGTATTGATGAAAGTGCGCGGTTTCTGGTCCCTTGTTCTTTGTAGACCTGCAATGATGTGTCCCATAAGCAGCTATGTTCATGGTACAACTCATTCAAAATTCCTGTTTGGTGCTTCGACAGGTCTGCCATTTTTCAGTTTGTAGGTCGCGGTTTTTCAGTGACCTTCACCTCGAAGTTCAATCAAATAGCTGTTTTGATTGGCTGTCTGACCTCCACTGTCGTATCGCGCCGTGAAAAAATAGAACATGCTCTATCGATAAGACTTAACGACAATTCCTACCGATCCGGGAATTTCCGTAGTCAAATGCGGGTATCATAAGATCTAGTCTTACCGTGTATCGCCGCCTTAAGAGAGTATATAAAGATAAAATAGAAGCTAAGTATAGTGGAGGTGACCTTCGGGCTGCCTGGCAAGGGATTAAGACTATGTCGTCTGTCAATCAGAAGGTGGACTCTTTTAGAAAAAGTACTGTCAAACTTGAGGGCGTGAGGGACATGGATGTACCTAATGTTTTAAATGCTTTTTATAATCGTTTTGAGAGGCTTGATTTTTCTGCTGATGTTTCGGATTTTAGACACTCACTTGTCCTAGACCCAATGCATGATATTGAGATTTCTCAGGAGTGTGTTACTAGACTGTTTAAGTCTATAAATGTTAGTAAAGCTCCTGGCCCTGATGGAATTTGTGGTAAAACACTGCGTTATTGTGCTGATCAACTTGGAGGCGTCTTTCAGCCCCTTTTCCAGCAGTCTGTAAATTCTGGTCAGATTCCTAATATTTGGAAAATTTCTAATGTCGTGCCTCTACCCAAGAAACCCAACCCCAAACAACCCAATGATTTTAGGCCTGTCGCTCTCACATCTCTTGTTGTGAAAACCTTGGAAAAAATCATTAAAACCCTCATTCTTACTGTGACTGGTGCCGCTCTTGATCCCCTTCAGTTTGCATATAGGGCTGGGAGGGGGGTGGAGGATGCCAAGTTGTTTATCTTGAACACTCTGTATACCCATTTGGAGAAGCCTCAGGCGCATGCCAGACTGCTTTTTGCAGATTTCTCCTCTGCGTTTAACACTATGCAGCCTCATATTCTGGTTGATAAACTTGTTTCTGATTTTAAACTCAGTCATCAACTTGTACTTTGGACTTTAAATTTTTTGATTAATAGACAACAGAGAGTCTGTGTCAATGGTTCTTTGTCAGATATTTTGGTTACTTCCACAGGTTCTCCACAGGGTTGTGTTCTGTCGCCATTATTTTTTTATAATGTATACTGACAGCTGTAGAAGCACTGCTGAAAATAGTTTTCTGATAAAATTTTCTGATGACTCAGCTTTGTTGTCTTTATTTCAAGGACCAGGAGGAGATCATGATTTTGCCCTCACGAACTTCGTGGATTGGTGCGATGATAATTTTTTGGATATGAATGTTACTAAAACGAAAGAGATGATTTTTGACTTTAGGAGAGTCAAAGAGGTGGTCCAGCCAAGTGTTATTCATAATGAAGATGTTGAGATTGTTGACACATATAAGTATTTGGGCACAGTTTTTGACAGCAAGCTTAAATGGGATGTGAACACACAGTGCATTGTCAAACGGGGCCAACAGCGATTGTACCTTCTCCGGAAACTGAAGTCTTTCTCTGTGGATTCTAAGATTCTCAGCTTGTTTTATCAATCTTTCATTGAGAGCTTGCTGACTTTTTCGTTTGTTTGTTGGTTCCACAGCCTGACTGTGAGGGATAGGAATAGCTTGTCCAGCATTGTCAATGTCTGTTCAAAGATCATCGGTGTCAGGCAGAGAGACCTGGGTTCTTTCTGCGATCGGCAAATCATTAAGAAGGCGAACGGAATTATTTGTAGACCAGAGCATGTTCTGGCGGGCAAATTCTCAGTGCTACCATCCGGGCGCCGTTTTGCCTTACCGGCCTGTAAGGGTAATCGCCGCTCCCACAGTTTTATTCCTTGCGCAATTCGACTGCTAAATTTGATGCGATCATCTCCGCTTTAACATTTTCCCCACCGCCCTAATGCAAATTTATTTATTTATTTATTTATTCATTTATTAAAAAAATAAATGCTCGACGATGGCCCGATTCAGGGATTGATTGTTTGACCGATTGATTTGATGATTCATTGATAATATTCTTACCTTATTTTCTTACCTTCATGTTTTTATTTGATTTAACTGTCGGCTGTGAGTGTTCATGATGTGCGTGGTGTGTGTGTGTTTGCGTGTGTGTTTGGTTTATGTTTGTATGGTAGGACATGTGCTTATGAAATCGTGTGATAAACCTTTAAATTTCACAGTTTTTAAAACTTTTTTATGTATTTATTTATTTTAATAATATTAGCTGCTTCTAAATCTTGTAATTGCCCTATGTGGATAAATAAAGTTGTATTGAATTGAACTGAATTGAATTGAATTGTACTATAAAGGATGTGACGTACCGGCGCGAGACACGATTATATTTAGTTTTGGATGACGTCAACCGAAGTTTTTTGCATCACACGTACACAATGACGTGGTTCCTGCGGTATTTAAAACATTCTTTGGACAGAATAAAATATTGCCAAACAGTAATCTTAATCGTTTCACGGAGTTGAATGTTAGTATATATATAATATTTACAAACAACTTAACAGATTAAGAGAGTTCAATTTCCATGACAGCTTATCAACTTCCTGGATATTGTTTAGCAACGAGAACTGTTAGCTCGGGACTAGACAACAGAACTTTGCCAAAGAAGGATGAAGCTGAAGATCTGGAGTTTGGAAACCTCCTTAGTTCCTCTTTCACGCCTTTTAACAATAACTTTACAGTTAGCGAAGTAACTAGTCGACCATTCAACGCAGGGTTGAAACTGCAGGATTTGAAGAGGTTCGAACTGGTAAGAATTTTAATTCTGCGCGTCCGCGGAGGAGAATGTATTTGTGTCAGGACGACCGCCATTCATTGTTGTTGATGCACATTTGTATTCGTTCGATTGAGTGTTTGCGCGATCATTTTTTTGATTAAATAATGGGGTAATATTATTTGTCAATGATCGAAGTTATGTTTTTTTTTAAAATAAATCTTGTAAATGAAATGAGTATCATCGACTTGGAGAAATGAATTGCAACATTGGTTACCATGTCAACTATTTAACGGTTTTGGTAAGACGGTTTTCTAGCAAGTCGATACTCATTCTCAGACCTCTGTAAGCTGATGATTAACGAAGTTAGGTACTTCGCTATGTTGCAGGGTCGGACTTCTTCCTTTGTTCTCATTCTACCTGTGGTTACCTATTTTGCCGAGTTTCACCGTATTGTTTCGTTGCGGAAGATCCGGCGACTATCGTTCATCGTCGTATCCACCCGAGTGATCGGTATCATCATGACATTACACGAAAGATGAAGGGACTTTGAAAGAACTTCGCGAATGCTTATAAGACTCTTCGTATCATCTACATCCTCGATCGTCATTACGTCAATGTTAATCAAGCTGAGTCCATATTTATTTTATGTGTTGGCTAAGTTAGAAAGCCATCTTACTATCATCCATTCATTAAAAATAAGTTAATGTGAAGTAAAGTTGTGTTTTAGTTTGTAAAAGAGAGATGAGGAAGTGTTTGATGTGTAAAGTTTAATGTTCAACATCATTTCAGACAAATGACAACACACGCACATAACTGAAAACTTAAACCTTGCCCACTATCTTATCTCAAATTCGTAACTAGGTCGGTGGCAGCGACTTTGCAGTAGAGTGCGTGGCACTAGTAGCCGGCAACCCGGTACTCCCAACCACGCTTCACCGCCTTGCAGGGCAAATATTTTTATGTCCCTCTTTTGAGGGATAAAATGAAAATAACAGCTCGGGTGGAGCAATGTTCTCAAGGTCGTGGCCGAGAGACGGGAGTCAACTACTCCGCTCGGCTACATAACGATGATGCACGATAACGACGACACAAGATTCTAAAAGCAATCGATCCACTGCCGTGAAGAGTTCTTGTCGAAGCTCCACCCCTTTCACCCTGTTTGAAAGGTTTTCAATCACCGATCGGTGACAACCACCATAACACTGCTACTACTATTACTACATGCTCCCCCCTCCCCCACTCAATCACCAATCAGGCTGAAAAGGCGGCGATCTGTACCACCTTACACACTCACATGTTTTACCCACTCTCTCTCTCTAACACACACACACACACACACACACACACACACACACACACACACACACACACACATACACACACACACACACACACACAACAAACACACCTGTGGTGTAAAGGCAAGGAGATCGCTTTTAGAATACGGAAGGAAAATCGAACTTCTATTCCAATCATCATTAGGGCCATAAACCAACCCATTAAAGGATTAGATTTCCACTATTCAACCAAATTATCGGCGTTTTTTTGTTTTGAGCTATTCAACCAAATCATCGGTGTTCGTTAGATCTATTTCATCAATTCAACATTCCTAGTCGTCAAATTTAATCCGTCCTTACAACCACATCTTCATTCTTTATATTCAATCAGTCCAAATCATGGAGGTGCTCTCTTTTAAATGATTATTTTTGTCTCCATCTTCATAGCTCTGTCTATGTATAATTGGAAACCATCGATGCTTACAGATGCTTAAAGAACATCAATGCGCTATGAATGGTTATCCTGTGACTCAATTCATTAGCATAAGTATGTTCGAAAAGCCCTTTATTTAAAGAAGCTTGGTTAGCAAAACTCTTCTCAAATTGTTTTATCACACTTTCTACTCAAAAACAGTATAGCATAACCCTAAATATCGAGAAATCGCATCTTCCCCATTTGTCCAAAAATGGGTTAGACAAGTGTGTATGTTATACGTACATTTGTAGTAAGCTGTGCTACGAACAAAATCAAGTTTGCAGGGCAGATTTCCCGCCAATCCTGTACGTAATTCATAAATCTACTTTAAAAAAAAAAAATCAAATACAGCATTAGATTTTTAAATATCATCTCCATCTTCCTATATCCTTGCAAAACATGGACCCTCACAGTAGATCTATAAAGAATAATACAAAGCATGGAGACGAAGTCCGACAGACCATCACACAAGCCATTGGACAACACGATGACCTGCTCACAGTAGTGAAAATACGGAAACTCCGATGGTATGGCCACGTCAGGTCTTGCAAAGACCATCTTGCAAGGCACAGCGCAAGGAGGTAGAAGAAGAGGGAGACCGAAAAAGAGGTGGGAGAACAACATTCGAGAATGGACTGGTTTGACACTGAGCGAAACAATCAGGGTTGCTGAGGACAGGGACAGATGGAGTACGCTGTTTAAACGATCATCTGTGGTGCCCCTACGACCTCCGAGTTACGGGATAGAATAGGATAGGATAGAATGAATATGTGCGTATGTGCATGAGTATGTTCGGATGTGTGGGTAGGCGATAAAAGAAGAAGAAGAAGAGAGAGAAAGACTCAGACTCAGTCATTTTATTCACAAGGATACAGATTTTAGGCGGGAACCTAATCTTAAATCGTTCCAGAGAGAGAGAGAGAGAGAGAGAGAGAGAGAGAGAGATCCTATCCTGTCCCGTAACCCGGAGGTCGTAGGGGCACCACAGATGATCGTTTAACCAGCATACTCCATCTTTCTCTGTCCTCAGCAGCCCTGATGGCTTCGCTCAGTGTCAAACCAGTCCATTCTTGAATGTTGTCCTCCCACCTCTTTTTCGGTCTCCCTCTTCTTCTACCTCCTTGCACTGTGCCTTGCAGAATAGTCTTTGCAAGGCCTGATGATCTGGTGACGTGGCCATACCATCGGAGTTTACGTTTCTTCATCACCGTGAGCAGGTCATCGTGTTGTCCAATGGCTTGTGTGATGGTCTGTCGGACTTCGTCGTTGGTGATGTGTTGGGTATAGGAAATGCCCAGAAGTCTTCTGTAGCACCTCATCTCCAGGCTTTGTATTCTTCGTTGGAAATCTGCTGTGAGGGTCCATGCTTCGCAAGCATATAGGAAGATGGAGATGACAAGGGAGCGCAGCAGTCTTACTTTGGAATGTAGACTGATGGTCCTGTCTTTCCAAATGGGCTTCAACCTTGTCAGGGCAGCAGTTGTTTGTGCGATCCTGGAGAGGACTTTCTGTCGGGACCCATTGTCTGATACAATGGCTCCTAAATTTTGAAACTATGCACTGTGTTGAGGGATTGGCCTTGGACTTTGATGTCCGTGTTGATGCCATTGGTGTTGTTGGTCATCATTTTGGTCTTCTCTGCACTTATTTCCATTCCATAAGCTCTGGAGGTGGTGTCAAGCCTCTGTACCAGCTGTTCAAGTTCTTGTTCCTCTCCAGCCAACCCATCAATGTCATCCGCAAAACGGATGTCACGTCACCCGAAAGGGTTCCGTGATCAGTCAGCTCAAACAGAGATCAAACTCAAACAAAAGAACTAAGACAAATGCCAGATAAACAGTCACACTCTTTTGTTCAACAACAACAACAACACACACAGGATAATGGGAGATCTAAACCACCCTCAACCCCTATACGGACCCTCAACCCAACAATTATTGAACAATTACCTCCCTGGTCTAATCTGAAACCCCTAGAAACGGTACATGAATGCCCACACAACAATATGTAACAATAGCAATAAGCAATGATAAGCTAATAACACTGCAATTAAATACGACCACAAGCTGAGGAGTTAAGCCAGCAAAACTTGGATAAACGAAAATATTACATTAACTGGCCTTGTTAATCAACGTTCACTGTTTGTAGCTTTCTTGTCTTTTAGCTAATCTCAAAAACAACCGTAGCTGTCAACACACAGATAATTAAAGTATCTTGCGCTGAACACAGAAGTTGAAATATGTTTTATGTGAGTGAAATGCAAGTGTGTGTATGTGTGGGTGTGTGTGTGTGTGTGTGGGTGTGTGTGTGTGTGTGTGTGGGCATGTAGAAACGACGTTACAGTGACACACACATGAAACTCCACATGGTTTCTTTTGACTTTTTTGGAGGGCCGCACTATTTTGATGTCAAAATAATGTTCCGGTAGAGTTACAGCTGTTTAAGGGTTAGGGTTAGGAATAGCTTCAAAAAATTAAAAATGTCAAAATAATGTCAAAAAATGGAAAGTGTGTCAAAATAATGTCGCTTTTTTCACAACAGTCATCGAACGTCGTTTCTACAAAAATGTGTGTGTGTGTGTGTGTGTGTGTGTGTGTGTGTGTGGGTGGGTGTGTGTGTGTGTGGGTGTGTATGTGGGTGTGGGTAGAGTAGGATTGGAGAGTTCCGGGTTTGGTGACGGGGTGGGAGAAGGGAAAGGTGGGGAGTAGACTAAGGTTGATGTATGTATGAACTTTTTTTGATGTTAGGGTTTGCTGTATTGCAGTTTAAAGGTTAATAATTTTTTATTTAACTGCTCATTTGTGTTGGAGTTTGTGTGTGTGATCGGCTGTTTGGGAGAATCACGACCATTCCGAACTCTCACGTATCTCGTCTTACTTTTTGAGTGCATGTGTGCTTGGATGTGAGACACGATCACGTGACACCACTTTACAATAAAGGCATCCCATGCAAGAGACTGTGGGGTTTTACCGTAATTTATCGAACCCCAATTTACAAAAACAAAAAATAATATAATCTGCGCGAAATGGATCCTATATAGTCCAAAATGATTCAGTAACAACATTTTTCAGAATATTATGGTAACAATTAGAAAGCCTTTTTTGCTTGCTATCTTCTTTCTAAATAACATCATTTCATTGTTGGACTTTTATCGCTATTATTTCGTATTTGTTCCGTCGTATCTCCGGAACGCACAGTGACTCAGACAAGATACATTCGCATCTTTGGTGTTCAGTATTTAAAGTTTTAGAATATGGATGCATAATTGTCAGTTAACGTTTTATTTCAAAATGCTGTGGTTTCGCCCCATGCAGAGTGCAAGTAATGGCAGAACAATATGTTTGAACATCAACAAGCACTCCACAGAACTGTTCGATGGAATCATGATCGCCGTCTTCTATGACATGCCGCGGAGAAGTGAATCATGGTTTACACGTGAAAATGAAGACATATTGGGAGTTATGGATTGTACACTACCTGAATCTAGTACGAGGTTGCTGTTCTCGCCCAACAATCACATGTATCTTCTCATGCCTGTGAAAACTGACGTCTTCATATCCTTCAACACTTCCCAACAGGTGATAGCGCACACGTTCCCGCTCGTGATGCTGTGGCCCACACACGGTCATGTGACCTCACCTTATCTGAATTTAATCAATTTTTCGGGCTTTCTCCATCTCAAACGCACTCTATTCGTTCCCAATTGTTACGATGCTGTTATGGTCAGCTTTGAGTTGCTTACCTTTGTTCCTGAATGGTATCCGATATGGTGTAAAGCGTCAACACCATATAATGATACAATCAGATACATAGGCTTATCTTACGTCTCGAGGAATGGTACAAAAACACAGATACGGCTTTGCATGCCCCAGCAATGGTCACCAGAAGTGCTTCCTACTGACAGTCTCTCCATTACCTCCCAATATCTTCAGCACATTTCCTTGTCTACAATGGAATTTAAAATGCACTTCTCATTCCACAAAATACCTGCACTACCCGTGAAAAATAACGGTCTGTTCAACTGCCGGGTGGATTTCTACTCGACCTTCAGTCAACATCTAGACTGCAATAACCGGGTGGAGTGTGAGGACGGCAGTGACGAGACAGGGCGGTGTCCGTTCAGCAGTGACGTCTGTCAGGGCAAATTGGCCTCGGGGTCCAAGTGTTTTTTCGCCGTTTTCACTCACGAAGCAGACGACCGCCACACAGACGACGAGGAGCAGAGCCATGCTGACACTGACACGCTATCTCGCCAGTGTCAGAGAGAAGGCGGGACTCTGGCTGTTATTCAGACCAAGGCGGAGCTGAATGACGTGTACAGATTGATGGATTTTCACTATCATTGCCAATATTACCGCACGGGACTAGTTTACAGAGGCATTGCCATGTCCACCATGTATAGGCAGATGTGGACCGGGGTAGACAAGTCCATTGTATACACAGTATTTCTTTTTCAAAAACAAAAAAACCTCACCATTTGAAGCATATCAGGCAGTTGAAATGGAGACAACTTATATGACGATGATGCCCTCACGTTTGGTTAATCTTGCTATGATGTTGCAGTATTTGACATCTAAGAAACTTGTGTGTGGTGCTGTATGTCAAAGCATTCCTTTTGCAGTAAAGAGAAGTATTTCTCTAAACAATCCATTAAGACCTAACCTTGCAGCTCATACTGTTGTTGCAGTCTCCACTTCATCTCAGAGAACTCTTGCATTGACTGTGTGTCCAAAAGGACACCTAACGCATGTGTTTTTTATATGCAACACAAACAATGTCTGTGGCGGGACACAGTCTGTAGACAAGTGTTTTTTCCCAACGTCCGTGGCTGAATCACTGAAGTCCAACGGCAGTGTTGATGGTGTTTCTCCAACAGATCAGAGCCATTACAGCACTGGGATGTCACCAGCTGTCCATGGCTGGCGGGAAGCAGCGCGTGGTAACTTGTTTGTGTATATGTTTTTATGTGACGACGGTAATGGGACAACCCACTACATTAACGTGTGTGACCACAGACAGGATTGTGGAGACAAGTCTGATGAATCCTTCTGCAGCTATGCCCCTTGTCAGCAGTTCACCTGCAGCAACAGCCAGTGCATCCCTTTCTTTGTCGTCTGTGACAGAAAATCTGACTGCCTCCAGGACGACTCGGATGAAGTCTTGTGTGGCTGGAGTTTTGTCCAGTATTTTCCAGTCAGGTAATTCATCCTTGCTCGTTGTACAGATTGCTTCGCATCTTGCCTTTCGTATGCAAACACCCATGGTTACACAAGGGCTAACACAACTGGAAGCTGTGGGTTTGTTCGATATGCAAGCCTACTAATGATGTAGATTGAAATACAAAACTAAACCCCTGACCGAACGTTTGTTCTGAGAACCCCAATCACGATTGTCATACGTAATCCCCCTTCCTCCTTCCCTTTTCTCTCTCACTCTCTCTCTCTGTCACTCTCTCTCTCACTCTCTCTCTCAGGCTTACACGGTTGCTTTAGTGCTCATTCTTCCTTGTCAGTTAAAATTGTTGCTCTCTCTCCAGTCAGGACATTGAGGTGCCTGACCCGTCAATCATCGACTACGACGGCAAAGGCTATTTCACTCACATCGCTGTCAACGCCAGTGACCCCTGTCCTCTCACTCACTACCGCTGTGACACACCGCCGCACCACTGCCTGCCGGTCTACACACGCTGTAACGGCTTCTACGACTGTGCAGGTCGTGAGGACGAGAACCACTGTGATGACCCAGAGTGTCCCGGCTACTACAGCTGCCGCGCGTCTTCACTCTGTCTCCATCCATATCACCTGTGTGATGGCTGGACGCAATGTCCTCAAGGTGACGACGAGCTGCTGTGTGAAGAGAATCTTTGTCCCGCTGGCTGCCTGTGTCAGGGCCTGGCTTTTGTGTGTGGTAATCCCTTTGACGTCCAACACTTCCCTCTCAAGTACCTGGACGGTTCTGGCTCTCATTTGACGCCCGCTGACCTCAGTTTCAATGTCGAGCTGGTGTACCTGATTCTGAGGGACTGTGACCTGCAGTCTGTCTCGGCAGTGACACTTCCTCATCTCAGACATTTAGATCTCAGCCACAACCAACTGCACAACGTCACCATGAACGTGTTTCTGTCGCTGAAAAACTTACGGTCAGTTTCACTGGCCCACAACCCCTTACACGCCCTGTACAGCCAACAGTCGACGCAGAAACAGACCACACTGAGATATATCGACCTATCATTCACTAAGTTATGGTCCTTCAATACCGAACCATTGTCATACTTCCTGTCACTGCAACGCCTGAATCTGTCACATTCAGGAGTGGACATGATCCCAATTGGCGGCTTCCAGCACCTTCCATCACTAACTGACTTGGACCTTGCCGGCTGCCCGGTGGAAATCGTCCCTCCAGACGTGTTTCAGGGATTGTCTAAGCTGCAGTATGTCAGAGCAGACACTTTCAAGCTTTGCTGTCCCAGTATTCTTCCTGCAAATTTCGACATTAATTTCTGTTGGGCTCCTCAAGATGAAATCTCGTCCTGCAAGGACCTGGTGCCCACGGAAACCTACAGGGTCTTGTTGTGGCTCATGAGCATTTTGTCTGTCTTCGGTAATGGCTTCTGTCTCGTCTTCAGACTGCTCGTTCGACGGAAGAGCATCAAAAGCTCTTTCAACCAGTTTGTCAGCAGTTTGTCTGTGGCTGACTTTATCATGGGGGTGTATCTAGCCATGATCGGCATCGCTGACCTTTGGTACCGCGGGCTCTACCTGCATTATGAAACTACATGGACTCACAGTGAGGCTTGTCTAGCGGCTGGCTTCCTCTCCCTGCTGTCCAACCAAGTGTCGACTTTCACCGTCGACTTGATAACGTTGGACCGTTTCATCGTCATTCGTTTTCCTTTCAGCAAAGTGCGCTTCAACAGAAGGTCTGTGGCTGTCGCTGTGGTGTCATCGTGGATTACCGGCTTCGTCCTGGCCGCCATTCCGTTATTTCCTGTGACCTCACATTGGCAGTTCTATAGCCAGACAGGCATCTGCATCCCGCTACCAATCACGCGTTCTAAATTTGCGGGCAGGAGTTACTCCTTCGGCGTCGTGGTAGTCACCAACTTCGTCCTGTTCTTGTTGATCAGTGGCGGTCAGGCAGCCATTTATAGATCCGTGAAACAAACCGCCATAGACTGGGACTCTACCTCGGAGTCCAGTGGTAACGACACGGCCTCAAAGTTAAAAATGAAGAAGGATGCGACTGTCGCTAGTCGTCTAATCACTGTCGTTGTGACGGACTTCTTGTGCTGGTTTCCCATGGGCCTTTGCGGAATTTTGTCGTCTGCCGACATCCCTATCCCTGGCGAAGTCATCGTGGCAGCGGCCATCTTGATTCTGCCGTTAAATTCCGCCCTCAACCCGTTCCTCTACACGCTCAACCTCGCCATGGAAATACGACGCCGCGCGGCTCAAGACAGGCTGCGGGAAACGCTGCTAAGAACATTACATTCACAGTTAGCGGTGAGAACAGACTGCAGATAAGTAGCGATGGAAAACTTATAGCTAAGAACATTACATTCACAGTTAGCAGTGAGAACAGACTGTAGATAGGCTAAGTAGCGATGGAAAACGTATAGCTAAGAACATTACATTCACAGTTAGCAGTGAAAACAGACTGTAGATAAGAAGCAATGGAAAAGGTATAGCTAAGAACATTACATTCACACTTAGCGGTGAGAACAGACTGCAGATAAGAAGCGATGGAAAACGTATAGCTAAGAACATTACATTCACAGTTAGCGGTGAGAACAAACTGCAGATAAGAAGCGATGGAAAATGTATAGCTAAGAACATTACATTCACAATTAGCGGTGATAACAGACTGCAGATAAGAAGCGATGGAAAATGTATAGCTGGGAATGGGACACGCAGACGAAATGCAATAAAGATCAACAGCAGAATTTCCAAGATCAACAAGCGAAGTGACCATGGTAGAGTGTCAACGGATATTGCCAGGAAAATGGAGCTGTGGTTGTGAATATTTGATCAGTAAGAGAATGTCCACCTGAGCATCCTTACATTTTTTTCACCAAAAACTGTTGTGATCTTTTAGAAAGAACCTTCACACAATTTTGCACAAACGCAAAACATTAGAGATCTCCTAGAAAGAACCCTCACACATGTAGCCGTGCTGCCTACAAGAATTTCTAACCATACGATATGTAGGCCTTACCATGTCTCTGTTATGTTTAAACTGGCTGTGTGCAATAACTTGATATACTTTTAAGATCCCTTAAAGCACATAACCATTGGACGTAGCATTAATTTCTCTATTTGATTATATAAACTTTATTTTTGATTTATGTAGCAGTTTTGAAGGAGAGCGCGATGTTTAGAATAGCGCGATGCATATCACGTTGATAAAGACACCGCGCTGTTATAGGCTAAGCCTCAACGGATACTGACCGGGTCGCAACGCCTTTTCCCGCCTTTAACACATGATAAGAATATATTAAGTGAATGATGCTATAGCAAAGATTCTCCACTGTAACACCTTAATTGTGATATTTTCCGATGCCTTAGTTCAGTCTCTAACAGTAGATACTTAAATTAAATATTAGTTTTATAAGGACATACATATCGGAATAGAAACAGAGAAAACGTTGTAAGAAAGGTCTACATGTAATTGTTGTTGATGTGTTAGGTGATTTCTAATTTAGTCCGTCATAGTCGGAACCCATAATAGTAACCCTGCCATATTGTATATCATTGGAAAGAGGAGACGTTGTTCTTTGTCATTATTATTATTATTATTATTATTATTATTATTATTATTATTATTATTATTATTATTATTATTATTATTATTATTATTAATTATATTAAATTAAAGAGTTATTCTGAGTTTAGAGTCATGACACCCTTAAGAGCAGCAGCCAACTCCCTCTTAAATTGCATTTTTTTCCCCCGTAGCAGGTAGGTCTGATATTATTATACCAGTATACAGGTCGTATTTCCGCGTTTACGCCGATATATAATTTGAATATTATTCGTTAGCCTTTCAAGCATTATACGCGAAATAAAGATTAGCTACAAACACAAATTAGCCAGCGAGGCAAAGATTTTGTAGCGCTCGCGGCACGCGTAAGCATCGGTTTCAGTACGGCCTGCGGTCCCAAATAAAAACTAGACCGTGCAAAAGTCTCCTCTCTGAAAATCCTTAACGGGAAGAGAGGGGACTATAAACTAATTTTTAAAAAAAAATTGTTTCAGGGTGGTGGGGCCGGGTAGCTCAGTTGGTAAGAGCGTCTTGCTAGTAACCGAAAGGTCGCTGGTTCGAATCCCGGATTGGTCAACGTGTGATCATATTATTTTCCCATTTACCAACAACTGGCCCGCTGGGGTCAGTATAAATCGGTCCAGTAGTCACCTATATGCGAAAGTGTGGTGTGACTATAATCTACAAACAACAACATGTTTCAGGGCAGAACATACAGCACAGAAGAGCACACGTTGTTGTCTCCACGAGCACTGCCTTTGCCCTCTATGATGTACTATAATTATGTACTTCGAATAAAACTTTCAACGGTCATCAACGGACTTGCGTTCGGGAGAGAGCGAATGTGTGCATGAGAATCTCACCCCACTTAATAATAATAATAATAATGAATGGTACTTATATCGCGCAAATCTCACATTGTGACTCATTGCGCACCCACTCGCATTCATCCATTGTACATCCTGTCAATACAACACATATGGCATAATATTACAATAAAATAAAAACAACAATAATTATTATTATTTGAATGCAAACTTGAATAGATACGTTTTCAGTTGCGATTTGAATGTCGCCAAGTCAGGTACGCCTCTCATGTTTGCCGGCAGCGAATTCCAGAGAGTAGGCGCAGCAAAAGAAAATGCACGTTCTCCGAAAGTTTTCATATTTTGGCGTGGCGCTGTCAAAAGACTTTCAGACGAAGAACGTAGTGCCCGAGTTGGTTTATAGGCTACAAGTGCATTGGCTAGGTAGGATGGTAGTGTGCCTTCAAAGAACCGAAAAGCCAAAACGCAGACCTTGAATTGAATGCGAAACTTCACCGGCAGCCAGTGAAGCTTGCATAGTAAGGGAGTGGTGTGATCCCTTTTCTTCCGTTTCAAAATAAGACGCGCTGCGTTGTTTTGTACGCGTTGAAGGCGATTTATTTGTTCAGTTGGAAGACCAACCAGAACAGAATTGCAGAAATCAAGCCGTGATGTCACAAAAGCATTGACAAGAGCTGCACACGCTGACGCTTCCAGCACTTCACTTCGTCTTTTTCTCCAAACACCACCAACACCACTACAGGAAATTTTTGGCGCTGCGAGCAGGATCCTGAAAGATGACAAATTCAAGGAAGATCAAGAAGGCAAAACAGCTGAGAACCAGAGCAGTGGAAAGCGAGAACGAAGAGACTGCCCCCATCCAGGAAGAAGGGACCCACAGAAGCAACACAACAACTCATCGCCCATCGAGCAACGAGGGGACACCAGAGGCGGCGCAAGCTGACAACATGCATTCCACCCACGCACCCTCTTCAACGGCCATGCAAAAGCTGTGGATGATGCCATCCCCAAACTCCCAACCTTCACGGGGGATGGCGATGACGTCGAAGATTTCACGCAGGAGGCGCAACGAATCCTGGGCCACTATCAGCTGGATGGTGGTACGGCTATGGAGTGGTTGCTACAATCACTCCGCGGCTGTGCCCGACAGGAGATCATTCAGCTGGCAGACATTAAATCGGCAGAGGAGGTCCAGGGTGTCCTGGAGGAGACTTTTGCCGACCAGAGAGGAGTCACCAGCCTTCTCAGTAGATTTCACAGCCGGCAGCAGAGAGCAGGAGAGACTTCTACTGTACGACCACCAACTTCCACAGCTGGCCCAGCGGTCCATCGCAAGGAAGGATGGCAGCATCCCTGACGAAATGCTGCGTGATAAATTCGTTGAGGGGCTCCAATCACAAGCCCTTCGACGGGAGCTTCGCCGCATCATTAGGGGAGAGGAAGGCTCCTACCTGAGGGCCATAGCGAAAGCCCAGCGATGGCTGAAGGAGGACTGTGACGGTGACAGCGTGGCCACCCAACAACAGACAGCAACGCCGGTGTCCGACCACCAAGGAATGGCGGCTCTGCAGAGTCAAATAGCGGAGCTGGAGAAGCAGCTGCAGCAGCTAAAGCAACGTCCACAGTCGGCTCCCCAACGTAACACTAGAACCGCCATCTGCTGGTTTTGTGGTCGAAGGGGCCACCTCCAGAGGAACTGTCCTCAAAGACAACCCCACGTCCAACCACCACGAGGACAAGAATCACCACGAGGGCAGCAGGGAAACTGCTAACCCCGTTGTCGAAAACCGCACGCATCAATGGCCGAGCTGTGCAAGCTCTCCTCGACACGGGCAGCGAGGTAACGACTGTGACGCAGACCTGGGTCACCGAGAATCTTGGTGACGTTTCTCATCAGTCATCCCACCTCAAGCTGCGGGCAGTAAACGTCGCAGAGGTACCCTATTCCGTTATCCTGGTCGCCGATCTGCAGTTGGACTGGATCACGTTTTCTGGTGTTCCCATCCTGGTCGTCAGGGAGCCCACGGAACCGGTCATGAGGGAACGCAAGAAGCGCCTGCCCCTGTTGGTCGGAATGAACGTCCTGGGAGAGTGGATGACGGCCAGACCGCGTACCGACCAGCTTACCTCAAGGTCTGTTTGCGTCCATCCAAGAAGTGCGACATGACAACACCTTGGTCCAAGGCATCGCCAAGACAGCTACACAGACAGTGGTTCCACCCTTCGCCAGTGAAAAAAGTGTTAAAAATACAAATTCGCATTTATTCCGGAAAACATAAAATTATTAATCAAGAAAACAAAAGAATAAACACAATAAAACCACACCATAAAATGAATTAAAACAACCAAATCTAACACATATAAAGGCAAATTAAAAAATCACTCTCTCACCTTTGTGGTTCCTCTAATTTAACACATACACATATAATAATACACACACGTAATAAAACACACATGTGTCCCCCCTTTTGTCCCTGATAGTCTGTTATACAATGCAATGTATAACCAAATCACACCATATGCACTGTCACTGATTATAAAAGTCTTGTTGCACAGTCCTTTCTTGTATTTCCGTAATTCAAAACGTTTTTACCACAGTTTATTTATGCACAGTTTATAAAGAAGAAATTTGTTTAGAGTCACAGGATATTGAAATCCGCACTGTTTCTAATGTTGATAAGAAGACTAATCATAAATAAACTGTTCTTTCTAAAAGTAAATTAAATTCATGGCTTCTTCTAAACTTGAATACACATACTCGCAATCATCCTGCTATTTTTTCTTACTCTCCTTTTTCTCTTAATATAATAATAATAATAATAATAATAATAATAATAATAATAATAATAATAATAATAATAATAATAATAATAATATTTTTTCTCTTCTCTCTAGCTCTCCCTTCTCTTTCTTCCGCTTTTTCAGCCTCGGTGACCCTTTCTCTCGTTATGAGATGGCCCCCGATGCCTTCTCTCAGCCAGAACACTCTGTCGGTGACACAACGGTACACCTATCAACGGACCCAAACAGCGACACAAGACTGCAGCTGCCTAGCCGGTTCGTTGCCTTCAGCGTTGGCTAGAAGTCTATCCTGCAAAAACATAATAATAATGGCTACTTTTCTAGCATAACTTTTATATATTTATTTTCCATTAAGAATAATTTGTCTGCTCTCCTGAAGAAAAATGTACATGGCTTTCATATTTACATTTTTTTTTCTATTTTACAACACTCATACAAATATACAAAATGCAACAATCATAAAATTTTAACAATATTTAACATACATTTGGTTCTTTTACATCGTTTTGTACATTTACCTCCCACCTCTCTGTCTCTCTCTTCAGTCTTGCTGGCTACAACATCATTTACAAAAATTATGCATTTAACAGAAAAATAATTCCCAGATACAATATTAATAACAAGTAACATATTTTAATAAAAGTTTAAAAACATACAATTTACGTTTTACATTCTCTTACATACGTTATTTTCTCTACATCCCCTCCCTAAATAATTTTTCTCCCCATTCTCTTTGACGATCGTTTAGGGACAAGAATACAGCGGCCTTACCGACTTGTGATAAGAGATGTCTCTCTCGAAACACAACATAGGCAAGTACGATGACCTCCTACATACAAGTGAGAGCATAACCCAGCTTCCCCAAACCTGCAAGCCTCCCGTGAAGTCCCCCTTCGACAACATACGGTCCAACAGCTTAATGTTTCCCGATCTGGCTTCCTCCCGTCACCTCTCAACAATCCATTCGCCCCCAGGTCTTGAGCAAAGATGCATATCCCAGCCGAATCCTAGACTATATTTTTCCCAGCCTGAGCTCCTGATTGGTTCACTATGCTGGTAAACAAGCCTTCACTGTGGGCGCACGTGCCCTTCATTATTCAATTTCTTCGCTCTAATGCCCTGACGAGTGACCTGTCTGTCCCGTGGCTGAAAAACAAGGTGCCCAAGACCCCCCGCCCACAGTTTTGCCATGACAAACCTTCCCCCACAGGTAAAAATTACCACCTATGAATATCATGCAAAACTGGGTTCTCTTGCTCTCTATGGGTTTCTGCTAAGAAAGTCGGCATCAACATTCAACTTCCCTGGAATGGCTTCTACTCTGAAATTGTACGGTTGTAACTGAATAGACCATCTCAACAACCTAGGCTTTGTTTGTTTCACTCTGCTCAAGTGTTGCAATGGTTGATGATCACACTGCACTGTGAATGTTCGACTCATCACGTACTGTCCGTATTTCTGCACCGCCCAAACTGTGACGTAACACTCTTTCTCTATGGTAGAATAGTTGCGTTCGGCAGAAATCAGTTTCTTGCTTGCATAGCTGATAGGTTGCAAACCAAAACCTTGATCTTGAAGTAAAACTGCTCCTAGCCCTGTGTCTGACGCATCTGTCCCTATTACGAAAGAAATGTTCATGTCTGGCAATACAGAAATTGGTTGAGACGATAGACGTTCTTTGAGTGCTACAAATGCTGTTTCACAGTCTTGCGTCCACTTGAGTTCTATTGAACTGCCCCCTTTAGTTAAATCTGTCAGTGGCAATGCGACCTTAGCAAAGTGCGGTATGAACCGTCGATAATACCTTACCATTCCTAAAAATGACCTCACTTGCTTTTTCGTTTGTGGCCTCGCGATTGCCTTGATCTTTGTGACCTTGTCTTGCACCACCGTAATCTGTCCGTTACCGATGATGTGACCCAAATGCTCCAGTTGTTGGTGGCCTCATAAACATTTGGATGGCCTTGCTGACAGGCACATCGGAGTTTCCGTTTTCTTCACCAATGTGAGCATGGCATCATGTTGTCCAATGGCTTGTGTAATGGTCTGAAGGAATTCGCCGTTGGTGATGTGATGGCTGTGGGAAATGCCTACTAGTCTTCTGTAGCACCTCATCTCCATGCTTTGCATTCTTCGTTGTAGGTCGGCTGCGAGTGTCCTTGTTTTGCAATCGTATAGGAAGATGGAGATGACTGTCATAAACTTCTTTGTTCGTGTTATAAAATAATTAGCTTTATTCGCAGTAGATTCCTACAAACTTGACATAAGTTTGTAAACAGTTCTTATTGTTCAAATGTCACGTATACACGCATTCATCAAAAGGCATTTCTTATAAATAGATTAGATTAGATAATTGTTGCTTTAGGTCCAGCGGACTCTTCCGAGCCAAATCAGGACCGGACAACCCCCAATCCGCATAAAAGATCTGCTGAAACAACCCTAGTCGTAAAACGGAATGCCCTCCACCAGCCAGTCACTTTACAATAAAGACATCCCACGCAGGGGACGGCTGAGGCTTTACCCCAACTTATCGAACCTCCGTTTACAAAAACAAAATCGAATACAAACATCATTATAAATTATCAACAAAACACATACATATAAAATGCCTACATTGCTAAATAATAATAACATTATAGGAAGCCCTAGTGACCACCTGGCAGAAAGCGTCCAATATTCCCAAGCTGATCCAACAGACCTCATACACAAACAAGGAGTCTTGTCCCGGAAGAGTTTTCAAGATAAAAGGTAGGAGACTGGTCTAGCGAAGAAGACGATAGTATAGCAGATTGATAGAAAAGAGCAGGAATGAGAAAGAGCAAATGAGAAAGACAGCAACAGTGGGAATTTAAAGCACTGAATTTCCAGAAAGTGGGGATACTATTTATACTGAAACCCCCGGCACCCCAACGGGGGTAGGCATTTCTTATACAATTACACAAGTTGAGACAGAGAGATAAACTTGAAACACTGAAGACGTAAAGTACACACCAATGGGAACAAAATACGTTTTGCTAAGTATATGGTTCTCTTCTTTCTCACTGAAAGTAGTAGAATAATAATTAAAACGGAATTAAGAAAACCTATATTCAAGAAAACTATAAGTCCTAGAGTAATAAAATAAAAATAGCTGAACTATAATATAATCATATTTTCTCTGAAGCAATCCCGTTTCTGGTCTGACAGAAAATTACATGGATGAAGTTATAAAAATATTTTATGCATTTACAAAATTAGTTTCAATGTTTCCAACAAGTAAATAATAAAATATAAATATTCAAATTACCGTGTCTGTGATGAACAGAATTCAGAAATCACCACAGTGAAAAACAGAAGTAGCCGATTTTTGGTAGTGATAGCTCATGGTAGTCATCGTCATTGTGAATTAAACGGTCAACATCACATATGCAGGCCATTTTGAAAACTAAGAATATTAGCTGTTGACTATTAATCAGTTGGAAAATAACGACCATTTTTTTTGGCAGGTGGTCACCCGCCTCCTTGAGTCCACCCCTAACCTAAAGCATGCCGGCAAACTAATTGTGCATACAGTGACATAGAACGGGAAGAAACGGGAAGAAATCAGGCGTCCATACATAAAAAACGCAGTCAAGGCTTAGGGATTGCCTCCCTCTCTCTCTGGCTCTCTGTCACTATCTCAACCTCTCTTTAAACAGATACAAATAAATTGTGTCTGTAATATTAGATAGGTTCCATGGTACACAACATAAATAAATAAATAAATAAATAAATAAATAAATAATGCTGGAAATAACAACTAGTTGACCTAGCTCATTGCTGTGCAGACTCTAATTGTATTTCGTCCCGAAAAGATACAGATCCCAGCTGTATATTTGTCAAATGAAGACAAATTTAAAGTGGGGATATTTCTTTTCTCTTTACGAGCGCGTTTCCTACGCACCAAAGCGTAATTCAATTTTGTGATATATTTTCGCTCACGCGCTTTTCAAACAGCGCAAGTGTAATTCTTTATAAAAGGAAAATTGATATTTCCATGTGGGTTTATGCGTATGTGATAGTGTATGTGTTTACTTATACTGTGTGTGTGTATGTGTGTGTACGTGTGTTTGGGAGAAAGTGTGTGTATTGTTACGCGTGCGTGTATGTGTGTATGTGTGTGTGCACGTGTATGTATGTTTGAGAGAAATCGTGTATGTATATTTATGTGTGTATGTACGTGTATATGTGCATCAGTGTGTGAGAGAGTGTATGTGTATATTTATAATGTGTGTTTTATAGGTGTGTGTGAATGAATATAAGTATATCGAGGGTGCGTGCGCGTGTATTCTATTCATTTAATCTGTTTTCTGTCCGGTCGTATGCGCGCACATTGAAATTAAAAGATGGACCCCCTACCTGCCTTCTGCAGTACCGTCATTATCTGCGAGTTACTTACAACAAAGGTTGCTGTGTTGATTGCTTGGTATAATTATGGGTGCGGTTGAGACGTTCTGTTCATGCATTCCATCATTACATTGTCTTATGGTTCGTCTTTCTTTTCACAGCCACTGATCAATGGTAGCATTGCGGTGACAGCATCATGATATGTCTGCCTTTTGTCTTACAGTTCACTTGCTTAAATGGCCACGGAATCAGTTATGTTATTCTCACTATTAGGTGACTTTAAAAATGGCGTGGTTGCCACATCAAAATGATGATTTAATGGACCATCTTTGCACAAACCGACATCACGATTCTTTTCGTGTCGCTGTGTATTATGTGTGTGTATGCAGCGTGTATGTAACTTGCTCGTCAAAACGGCGTGCTGTTACGTGTGTGCCAATCAAACACCTTTATTCCTATTTAGTCTAACACTAACACAGATTTATAAAATTTAACTAAAGTTTTTTTTTTTTAAATTTCAAATCAACAACAAGAAAATTAGGCAACAGACATAATAATCAGAAAATGAATTTTCCTAAATGATGGTTGAATAGCAATATTAAATGAACTCATACATAACTCACCAAAGAGACAAAAAACCAAATGTTGTCTACGTGCACTTGCAAAGGTGGCTTTAAACATAGTTTAACACAAGCTTTGGCACAGAAATACTACACTCGGTGCTAAAACAATAATGCACCGCCAACGGTAACTCGAATACACAATAAAATTCTATATCGATTGACCAAGTTTACAAAAAGCACAAGCTGAAAAAAGGTAAAAATAAATAAATAAATAGAATATTCCTCGCCGAAGAATCAACAGATGTACCCGCCGCCGAGGAACAACAGGGAAACTCCAACCCAAAGAGAAATAAGAAAGTAAACAGGCTCATTGTGTCACAAGACAAAAACGGATCTAAACATCTTAATGGTTATCTAACAATAAAATCTTCACCTTACTAAATATATCAACATTAACGTTATAATCCAAACAAAACTTTATGCACTGCAAACTCTTTACACATACGGCCATTCATTCATTACCGCTGTGTCGTTTGCTTCAATGTGACGACAGAAAACGTTGCATATATTTCATAAAATAATACCTTCGCCATTGACTGTAAGCCGTCCATGTCCTAGACAATAAGAATCGATGATTTCTCCTAACTACCGAACAGAAATTAATGTTGTTTCTTTAATTTAACATCTTTTTCACCTAAGTGATTTTAGACTTGATGGGGGCAGAGGAAAATATTAAGCAAATAAGGAAAGGTAATAATGAAGGGATAAAAGAATTAAACGAAATAAACAAAACTGAACAATTAAACAATCAAAATTGTGAAATAATAATACAAATGGCGTCCAATTTAACTACAAAACAATCCTAGTAAAATAATCTTAATTATATCTCATATTTAGTTATTCATAGGTTCCAGAGGACTGCAAAGAGCCGAATCAAGGCCATTTTATCTCATGTATATAATATGCAATGTTCTGAATGTATACATATATAATATTCAATGTTCTGAATGTATCCTTCACAGAAAAAATCCTCTAGATCTATTAATAATCTGTGCTGACTGTTTTAAAAAAAAATCCAACAGGGCTGTATATTAATGATCTTGCAATTGCTATCCAATAATTAATATTTTTAGTTTTTCACCACTGTGAGCAGGTCATCGTGTTGTCTAATGGCTTGTGTAATGGTCTGTCGGACTTCGTCGTTGGTGAAGATGTGCTGGGTATAGGAAACTTCAAAGGCTCAGAAGTCTTCTGTAGCACTCATCTTCACTGCATTGTGCTCTTCATTGTAGATCTGCTGTGAGGGGCCAGGTTTCGCAAGCGTATAGGAAGATAGAGATGGCCACGTCACCAGATCATCCTGCAAAGCACAGTGCAAGGAGGTAGAAGAAGAGAAAGACCGAAAAAGAGGTTGGAGGACAACATTCGAGAAGGGACTGGTTTGACACTGAGCGAAACCATCAGGGTTGCTGAGGACAAGGAAAGATGGAATACGCTAATTAAACGATCATCTGTGGTGCCCCTACGACCTCCGAGTTACGGGATAGAATAGGAGGATAGGGTTAACCGATAATCTGTGGTGCCCCTACGACCTCCGAGTTACGGGATAGGATAGGATCTATCCCGTAACTCGGAGGTCGTAGGGGCACCACAGATGATCGTTTAACCCTATCCTATCACGTAACTCGGAGGTCGTAGGGGCACCACAGATGATCGTTTAACCAGCGTACTCCATCTTTCACTGTCCTCAGTAACCCTGATTGTTTCGCTCAGTGTCAAACAAGTCCATTCTTGAATGTTGTCCTCCCACCTCTTGTTCGGTCTATCTCTTCTTCTACCTTCTTTTACAAAAACAAAATAGAATACAAACATCATCATAAAATATCAACAAAACACATACATATAAAATGCCTACATTGCCAAAAAATAACATCATAGGAAGTCCCAGTGACCATTTGGCAGAAAGCGTTCAATATTCCCAAGCTGATCCAACAAACCTCACACACAAATGAGGTGTTTTGTCCCGCAAGGGTTTTCAAGAAAACAGGTAGGTCTAGCGAAGAAGAAGATTGTATAGTAGATGGATAGAACAGAACAAAGGAGAAAGACAGCGACAGTGGGAATTTAAAGCTCTAAATTTCCAGAAAGTGGGGATGCTATTTATACTTAACTCTTTCCCTGCCAGGCATGTTTCCACGTTTGTGCCAGACATTTCTCTGGCACCGGAAAGAAAGTTCAGTACCTTAGGCATTTAAGCTACTGTTCTTTCAATAATAGTTGTCAAATAGACATATTTCATATCAAATTAAAGGTAAAAGAGTGAAGAATAAGAAAACAAACCACAAAAATGTTAATTTGATTATGTTATTGAAATATGTGTTTTGAAAGCATGTTGATCTTTTTGAAATGATAAAATAAAATAAAAATATTTCTACATACCACAGTGATAAAACAAATCTGGAGGAATAATTCCAATCACTGAATCAGCTTCACACACCATACCAGAAAGAAAATTTATTTAGGATCAAAATACACTTTACAGTTTGAAATTATATTGATTATTAGCACAGAGTTTGACACACTGTCGATTGTGCCCATCACTATGCTTAGTAAAATGCACAATAAACACTCTAAAAACGAATCAATTTGAAGAAAAAACGCGCCTGTCGATCGCGAACGAAAGTAGAAAGAGTTATCTCTCTTTGGTTAAAATAAAACTTGGATTGGACTGCGCAAAAAACCGGAACGAAACGGAATACTGCAATCGACGATATATCGTCGATTGGCACAAACATGGCGGCTCAGATCGACGATATATCGTCGATTGGCAGGGAAAGAGTTAAACCCCCGGCACCCCCACGGAGAGCGGGGGAAGTGGAGGGGTGGGGGGGTGGGGGGCAGCCAAGGACTCTGGTCGTTTTAAGATATGACCACGCTTTCTGATAGTTAGTATGATCAACAAAAACCGAAAGATTTCCCCTTTTGTCGTGGAAAAGTGGTTTGAGGGAGTGTCCAGGCAGATCAGAGACATTAAATGACTGCGAGATGGAAGTTTCCTAGTGGACTGTTGTCCCACGGAAAGGATTTAACCCTGATGGCACACGCCCAATGGGCCAACAGCAGCCCGCAAGAGGCTGAAGAGTCGGCCTAAAAGCGGCCAATAGTAGGCATGCCGACTGCACCCCGCGGTATGAGGGCGAAACCGCTGTTGGCACCAGAGCGGCTGTCAGGAGGCGCGACAGTGGTCCGATGGGCGGCATTTAGTCGGCCTGACCAGGGTTTATGATGCTGAGCCGCACATTTGCCAGTGATCCGCCTAAATGCCTCTTGACCACTGCCTGGCTGCCTCTTGACCACCACCTGGCTGCCTCTTGACCACTGCCTGGCTGCCTCTTGACCACCACCTGGCTGCCTCTTGACCACCACCTGGCTGCCTCTTGACCACTGCCTGGCTGCCTCTTGACCACCACCTGGATGCCTCTTGACCACCACCTGGATGCCTCTTGACCACCGCCTGGCTGCCTCTTGACCACTGCCTGGCTGCCTCTTGACCACCACCTGGCTGCCTCTTGACCACCACCTGGCTGCCTCTTGACCACTGCCTGGCTGCCTCTTGACCACCACCTGGCTGCCTCTTGACCACTGCCTGGCTGCCTCTTGACCACCACCTGGATGCCTCTTGACCACCACCTGGATGCATCTTGACCACCACCTGGATGCCTCTTGACCACTGCCTGGCTGCCTCT
Organism: Oncomelania hupensis; assembly: GCA_036898135.1. Taxonomy (NCBI): domain Eukaryota; kingdom Metazoa; phylum Mollusca; class Gastropoda; order Littorinimorpha; family Pomatiopsidae; genus Oncomelania; species Oncomelania hupensis. The sequence continues at coordinate 160,853,518 of CM072511.1, forward strand.
TGACCACCACCTGGATGCATCTTGACCACTGCCTGGCTGCCTCTTGACCACCACCTGGCTGCCTCTTGACCACTGCCTGGCTGCCTCTTGACCACCACCTGGCTGCCTCTTGACCACTGCCTGGCTGCCTCTTGACCACCACCTGGCTGCCTCTTGACCACCCTTGGATATTCTCTTCCACATAATGCCATTACCCATATTAAATACGTTATAATGAATAATGTGGGTGGTAGCATTTAGTGGAAGAGGGCATCCTCCAAAGAGCGTTACAAGTTCTATTAATAACATTCTATCTATCTATCTATCTATCTATCTATCTATCTATCTATCTATCTATCTATCTATCTATCTATCTATCTATCTATCTATCTATCTATCTATCTATCTATCTATCTATCTATCTATCTATCTATCTATCTATCTATCTATCTATCTATCTATCTATCTATCTATCTATCTATCTATCTATCTATCTATCTATCTATCTATCTATCTATCTATCTATCTATCTATCTATCTATCTATCTATCTATCTATCTATCTATCTATCTATCTATCTATCTATCTATCTATCTATCTATCTATCTATCTATCTATCTATCTATCTATCTATCTATCTATCTATCTATCTATCTATCTATCTATCTATCTATCTATCTATCTATCTATATGCTTTCATTTGGGTTCTTTGTCAAAGCTTTGGTTAGAAACTGTGGAAGTCTGTTATTTGTGTTATAACGATTAAATGGCATCGTTTCCATTTGTGTAAAAACTGAGAAAGTCTGTGATTCTCCATTATAACGGTTGGTGATAGGCTTTCAGGTTTTCCAATGTTTACCAATAATTTTTTCGCCGTTGAAATATTTATGTGTATCAATTTTCAGCTCAATCGGTTAAAAACTGTGAAAGTCCGTTTAATATCTGTGATAACGATGGACTGATAATTAGTTAGTTATTTATTGCTTATAGGGTCCAGCGGACTGCAAAGAGCCGAATCAGGACCACGAAATCAAGACCACAACTTCGCTGAAAGAGGACTGTCGCGAGAGGACTAGTTTTACCCTGCCTATTTACTATTTAGCCTTGTTTAGTCATTGTAACATTAGAAAGTTAGTGTATTACACAGCAGACAATTACAGTATACGGAGGTACACACACCGCGAGCTTGATGCAGACAGTGTAGTGACGTCAGCACTGTGTGCGTGATTCGGAAAGGTCGTAACCAATGAGACTCAGGCAGAGCGGTTAGAGCCGGTTCTGACTGGGTCAAAACCTAGCCTAGCTTAAGTCAGTGCTATGAAAGACACCGAAGTCTACACAGCTAGACCGGAGCAGAGAAATATCTTCACTCATAGACCAGGAAACAGGACTTGAGAATCTTAGAATTCTATCAAGTAGCCACGAGCCTGACTTTGTCAAACAGGTAAATGAACATACTTCTGTTTCATCGTGATATATTTATATTATTGTTGAAATTATGTTTGTAGAATTTGCCATGCATAGATGTGAATTGTTAATCCGAATTTGCCTTACCACGTGGAAAAGCCGAACACGTGTTAAGCACGACCGTCCGACGCCATCTTGAATTATGTACGGAACCACTGTTGTTGAACCTATATGTATGTTTGCAGACCAGTGGCTGTACCAGTGAATGTTTATATTATTATTAATTCTGTATGTGTGTAGTTAGCCACGATTTATATTTATGTATGTATAGGAACTTAGAGTTGAGATTCCAGTGGACCACGGACGTAGCAGAATGTTCGTCGCTTATGTATAGAGATGTGGAGCTATCACTGAGGGCTATTTTGGCTTTCAGTGAGACGCTCTGCACAAACCTATTATTCAAGGTTGTGCAGAATTTCGTCTCTTATATTACAGATAAGCAGGCGAGCTAAAACGTGCACCCAACTCCACAGGAAAACCAAGTTGGCTGTTTAGCCTCTACAGCACAAGCCTGAGAGAGTAACCCTGGAAAACACCCTGCAAGACCACACAGTGTGGCAAGGGACCAAACTACACGCCGACACAGCGTGTACCAGAAGCTACCTCAACGAAGGACTTCAAACCCACTACTTGACAGTTAAGTGACACAGAAGAAGTGCACCCAAACTGCTAGCAAAAGGACCACAGCAGTCCACTCTTCAGAATCTATAGTAAAACGGACCACAGTAGTCCAATCTTCATGAAATCTAGTAGCCAGTGCCCGATGAAGACATAACAGCTGCCTAGACTATCAGCGATCGAACCATTTGCCTTGATACAGAACTTTTTAAGGTAGATTAGTACCTCGAAGATTTTGTATAGAGTAGAAGAAATAAATGTGTGATTTTAACTGTTATCAAGTGGCTGGACTACATATGATTCATAGCCGTGTGAAAGCTAGTGTGACAGTGTTCTTTTACCATTTTTCTATCTATCTCTGTACCCCACCCTTAACACAGACCGAGCTAAACAAATAAATTTATTAAAGTAATTCACAGGGTGACTAACTAGCAGTTCCCATCGAATAAAGCGTGAGGGTTACAGCATTCCATTCTGCAGAGACCAGTAACCACTAAACCCCACGTGACAAGGACTCACCCCCGATCCGCATAAAAGATCTGCCGAAACAATCCTAGTGGTAACACTGAAGGCAACTCCACCAGCCGGTCACTTTACAATAAAGAAATCCAACGCAGAAGATGCTGAGGCTATACTCTAAATTAAGCTTTCGTCCAAAAAATGCTGACTTATACACGCTTCTGTTTTCTAGTGTAAAAGCTTGTGTGTGTGTGTGTGTGTATGGGTGTGTGTGTGTGTGTGCGCGCGCGCGTGTGTGTGTGTATGTATGGATGTATGTGTGTGCTTTAATTTGGAATGAGATACCCTATGAAGTGGTAAATATGGATCACAAAGGATTACATTACATTACATTATTATTGCTTTAGGTCCAGCGGACTCTTCCGAGTGGGGCCGGGTAGCTCAGTTGGTAAGAGCGTCTTGCTAGTAACCGAAAGGTCGCTGGTTCGAATCCCGGATTGGTCAACGTGTGATCATATTATTTTCCCCTTTACCAACAACTGGCCCGCTGGTGTCAGTATAAATCGGTCCAGTAGTCACCTATATGCGAAAGTGTCGTGTGACTATAATCTACAAACAACAACAACAACAACAACAACGGACTCTTCCGAGCCAAATCAGGACCGGACAACCCCCGATCCGCATAAAAGATCTGCTGAAACAACCCTAGTGGTAAAACCGAAAGCTCTCCACCAGCCAGTCACTTTACAATAAAGACATTCCACGCAGGGGACGGCTGAGGCTTCACCCCAACTTATCGAACCCCCGTTTACAAAAACAAAATAGAATACAAACATCATTATAAATTATCAACAAAACACATACATATAAAATGCCTACATTGCTAAATAATAACATCATAGGAAGCCCTAGTGGCCACCTGGCAGAAAGCGTCCAATATTCCCAAGCTGATCCAACAGACCTCATACACAAACAAGGGGAGTCTTGTCCCGGAAGAGTTTTCAAGATAAAAGGTAGGAGACTGGTCTAGCGAAGAAGACGATAGTATAGCAGATTGATAGAACACAGCAGGAATGAGAAAGAGCAAATGAGAAAGAGCAAATGAGAAAGACAGCGACAGTGGGAATTTAAAGCACTAAATTTCCAGAAAGTGGGGATACTATTTATACTGAAACCCCCGGCACCCCAACGGGGGTATCACAGCGGATAGAATCACCAATGATGGTAAGGACACTATCGAATACAAGAACGTTTACGATGACGAAGACGATGACAACCAAAGCAGGGGAATAAGAGAAGAGAGGGGTAGAGGCGGTGACGTCAACAATGACGACCACACTAACACTAATGTCCAAGACAAAGAAAGAAGAGGAGAGAAGGAAATACAGGTAGGCGGTCCCGATATCGATGACTACATCGTTGATGGCCAATTGCTGCTTCTTGATGACGACTGCATTCAACAATCCACCATAAAAGGATTGATCAGCTTCAATGTGAGCAGCCATGGCGTAATCAGCGGCACCAGCACAGGCACAGACTGGCAAAACTGCAGTTTTGTTCTGCATTCACCGCGTGATACGGTTATGTTGTGGACGATGCGATGCATTTGCGTTCATGAACGTCACGTAAGAAAAATTGATGTACACTGTAATAGATGTCCATTACAAATAGAGACGTGTCAATACATTATTATAGGATCTTGTTGACGATGATGATAAGATGTTATTGACTTGTAAAGCGCCAAAATTACATACCAGAAGAACATCCTCAATACGCACAAATATTGTCATAGCCATCAAAACAGAGGGAGAGAGGGAGAGAAAGGGAAGCTACTAAAATGGGCTGAAGCTTCACAAAGAGGAGCTCGACTTCAGAGTTACCGGAAGGAAAATGTCAGAAGGTCGGTGCTGCGTTATTGAAGGAGCGATGCCCTAATGTATTGTATCCCTGTTGCCTGTGGTTCATCGTCCTGATGTACGGTTGCGAGAGCAGGATCTGGACGGCAGCCTAGAACAGGACTCTGATAAAACAATGTGTAATTTTGATTTAGTTTAAACGTCACCCTATAGTGCCCAACCTTTGTTTAGGATTATGACAGAGCCACTGTAGTGTGTATAGTGCCCAGCCTTTATTAAGGATCATGACAGAGCCACTGTAGTGTGTATAGTGCCCAACCTTTATTAAGGATTATGACAGAGCCACTGTAGTGTGTATAGTGCCCAACCTTTATTAAGGATCATGACAGAGCCACTTTAGTGTGTATAGTGCCCAACCTTTATTAAGGTTTATGACAGAGCCACTGTAGTGTGTATAGTGCCCAAACTTTATTAAGGATTATGACAGAGCCACTGCAGCGTGTATAGTGCCAAACCTTTATTAAGGATTATGTCAGAGCCACTGTAGTGTGTTTAGGAACGTTTAGAAAATATGTCATATGATCTGGATTGAACGCGCACAAAGGTTATAATGATAACAAGTTGGTGATTGGTTCCAAAGCAAACCTCGGGGTATGCGTGCTTACAAAGCCAAAATGGCCAAATAGCCCGAGCGTCTAACAGTAAAAAAGGACAAAGTAAGGGGAAAAAAGCAACAGTAGGTTTCTTTATCGCAAAAGGTAGTAAAATATGTGCACTTTAAGAAACCGCAGAGGTTACCTTTCCTGGACCCTGGAACAAGTTAATATTAGTGAAATGACGTCATCGCAACACCTTGCAAATGCAAAAATTTGCAAATCATAAGCAAACACCATCATGTAGCCCCTCATTCAAACGGTCTTGTCAAGCAGCGTTCAAAAACAATGATAGAAATGTCCGCCGGCGGATATAAAGTCGTATATATTGCTAGAAATGTTTTAATGCAACTCACGCATAGACAGTGCATTCGCACAAACAGTGAGCAACAGCAACTTGCACACACAGACACAGGCACTTACTACAGTTCCCCACGCCACTAAAAACTTGCCGGATCCTCTTGAAACATCTCCGCTGGTGGGGCGTTGCTGCAGGCAAGGCCCTTGCAGTCCGCACAGGCCAGAGTGCACTCAAGTCCAAGAGTTCGACACGTGCAACGGCTTCCCTTGCCACAGTCAGTTTTGCATTTGCACCTGATGCCCTTCATGAGTAGGGAAGGAGCCGGTCCCAGATCTGTGGTTTTTGGCTCCAAGCGTTGGGCTGAACGCTGCCATCCCCACTCCTCTGGCTGAAGGTCGCAGCCGAAGTCCAGCCAGCGCTAGAACAATATCAGAAATATTTCATTACAAATTTTTAAAAAGTCAGTGATCTTCCTAAATGATAGCTTGAACATGAGCAGTCTAATATGAAAACAAAATTTACTGTTCTTCAACTGTTAACGATTTGAAAACAAATATTTCCAGACTAGACCATGTATTGATTTCATGCAGATTGCAAAACTTAGAAAATAATCTAATCAATGAAATAGTTTGGGATTAATTAAAGATATATGGTGTGGGAATAAGGAAGGTACGACTACACTCAACCGATTCAGAAAGGCACACCACACGTTACAGCTGAAAACAGAGAAATACCCGAAATGAGATGCCACTATGATACACATAATAAAGAGGCACACCTGAACTTGCAAATAAACTCGCAGACTGTGATACTTGGCTGCCCCTGAGCTTGGCGGCAAAGACTGGACAGCAACGGCAGTCATCGACGAGGCCACTTTCTCACTGAAGCGTTTGTACCGAAGGAAATCTAGGGTATCTTTGTCCTGTCCATTGTACAAACAAACTATAGCCTTTTCGCCGGCGGCGATGATGGCTTCTTGGGTTTGTCCTGCAGTAGAGAATGTTTCAGCCGCACATTCCAACGTTGTTGATGTTACGACCTTTTTCAGAGGGACGCCTTTACCAATCCCAAAGAGGCGAGAAGTCGTGTCACAGCCGTTCACAGCGTGCAAAAACGGCAGTTGGCGGCAGCGTGTATCCCCAATACGTTCTTTTAAGTACAGGATATTCTGTTCTGGGTGCTTTTTCCCTTTGATATCAGATCGCAAGAGAATTGGCTTGCAATCCGTCTTTGCATGCACAAGAAGGAGGACGAACAGGTCTGTATCTTCTCCCAACACGATAGTGGTATGTGAAGAAGAATACTTGACTGAAGCGTCAACAATGAGTGTGTCTGCGTCCTCTGATGCGTGTAGCACACTGACGTTTCTTGCCTCCAAAAGTTCACCTAGAAAAGTTATGAAGCATTGTTTGTTTCTATTGTTGGCAAGGAACTGTTCTTTCCTTGAAGTGAACAGCATGTTAGGTGCAAAGTTTATCGATGGGCCAACAATACCATTAGAACGCCGAGCATGAGCCGCATCTTTAGTTGACGGTCCACTGTCATAGCCATCAAAGATAACTACAACCTCGTGAGCGTTGCTGTATTTTCTGGTTATGTATTCCACGTAGGTCGCGGCAATGCTGGCAAATGGGTCTCCTTTTTTCCATGGAATTTTGTGGAGAAGAGATCCACCGTCGATGACGTACACAGGAGAATCACTGATGTCCACAGAAGGCTGACTGCCTTGTCGTGTGGCTTCTGATACTAACGCATCAACGAGTTGTGATTTGGCAGCTTCTCGCATTAAACCACATGCATCAAACAGTGCCGCTGGAGGGCAGCTGAGATCGTACGTGAAGAATCCTGGCAAGTCCAGAGCTGACTGCGCTTGGGCAGCAGCCACTAGACGCTGAAACAACATCTGTGGATCAACTTGGGGGCCAGTCACCTTAGCGGAAGGTTTGGTACTCATTGTCACAACTTGATCTTTTTTCTTGAAAGAAATGTCCTGGACTTTTGTATTTTTAATCTTCTCCAAAATCGCTTCTCCCACCTCTTTTGCCTTGTCAGCATTCACATGCTTGTCCGCTGTGGCACCGGTGCTTATGTTTCTTAGAGATTCATCACAGGAGAATGGGTTTCTTGGAATCAGGAAGCTCAGGAGTGATTGCATGTCCTTGTCATCTCGCTTCTGTCGCGGTTCAGTGTTTTCAATATGCTGGTCACTCGTTGTGTAGTTACTGCTTGTCACTGTCTGCATCGCCTCATTGACGTCAGCGCATGCTGGCATTGACAGCAACCACTGTGTGCGCTGGCTTTCGCCCATGCCTCTCCCACGTGTCAGCCCTCCTGCTGTTTTCAGGCTCCGCATAAGCACTTGCTCTATCACCAAATCCTGAGAGAGGCCTGCCCAATAACGATCGCTTATACGAAGAACATGGAAGCCCTTTTGAAAGGCTTGAAACACGTCCGGCTTATGATGGCCAAGGGACTGCATCTGCTGCAGGTAGATGTGAATAGACTTTGCATACAAATTATGCCCCGCAGCTGCCATGTATGGCAGCATTTCTTTCATTGCCTGTAAATGCAGAGCCCAGTCACCTGTTCTTTCTGCTTTGATAAATGTCTTAAGGATTTCGACAGTATTCATGTACTGCAGCCACAAACAGGACGTCCGACTTTTTGTAGCGAGTTGGTTTTTCAGTTCACAGAGTTTGTTGTCGATGATGTCAAGTTCTTTGTTACTAGCGACCTCCGCTGGTGAAATGGCCTTCTCTAGAAGACTATCAAATAGCTTCACACAACATGACACAACTTTTACAATATCTTCACCTGTGTTCACATGAAATTGATCTGAAATCTGTTCATTTACCTCTGCTCTTTGTGTGCCTTGACCTGTCCCATTGACCTGACCACGTTCACCTGTAACCAAGTCTGACATGCATTCACTTATCTCTTTGTCTTGTTTGCTCCAATCTGTGTCCATGTCAGGTGCATGTTCACTTGTCCATGCATCTGATGCGAGTGCGAGTTGATTTGTGTCCAGCTGTGACGTGCGTTCACTTGTGTGCTCTTCTGTAGTTTGTTCGCTTGTCTCTGGTGAACCATGTATGCTGGCACCTTCATGGTGTGTCTTGCTTGCATTTTGTTCAACATGAGAGACATCTGGGAGGTTTAAGCCAAGAGCGGATGACGACAATAGTGCGTTCAAGACAGCATCAACAAGAATATTGACACGAACTGCTCTTTTGACGCTCTTCCCAGACAGTACTTGCAGGGCAGTGTTTGGTGTCACCACAACTTCCATGAGCTGTTGCAATCCAGATCCAGACATTAAATGCCCGATCGATCCCAGAAAACTCATCTGGGTATGAAATCCTCCCAAGCACAACACCATTGATCGAAGAGGGCTCTCATCTGGCTCACTGTCGATTATGGTTTGAGCTTTCCACCACAGGGGCTGATCGAAAGTTATCACCGGAGTGACCTTGTATCGACGCGCCATGTCACATACAAAATGCAGAGTTGAGTAGATGCAGCTCAAGTTGGAGGGGTCAAGGTCGATCATAGGCAGAAACGTTACCTCGGTCCGACCTGGGTAGTCCCCGGTAGATACTGCCTGCATAAACCCAGACCATCCTGGTCGAGGGGAGCGAAGGGGCCATGAGATTTTCCACAGAAGGTCCAGTTTTCTGGTTGGGTCGTCAACTTTGAAGTCTTGCAGCTCTTGATATTTGAGTGACAAGTCAATGGAAGATGTGTTGTAGAAGCGCTGAGGAATCTCTCCAACGAGGCGCATGACATTTTTTGCGGTCATGTTGGTGTCGCGGAGTATTTTGCGAGTCTCTTTTTTTCCAGGAGTAGCTGTTCCAATAATGCCCATCCCGTGGAATGTTCCGGCTCCATCAATGGTTCTGACGTTGTGGTCGACGTTGTCAGCAACAAAGGTTACATGGCTCTCAGGGGTCACTCCTGAAAGGTCAGTGCCTTGGGTAGCAGCAGCGCACTGTTCAAACAGCTTTACTTCTGCATATGTGGAACAGAAGGCCATCTGGTTTAGATGCTCCACGAGATACCGGGATCCATACAAGTGATGTAGCTCCACTGCAAGACCAATCTGAAGAGGGGGCAGCAAGGACTTGGGTCTAACAACTGACATAATTGCCTGTCCAATTGACGCCGTGGCAAGACTCGCATCCTTCCTGTTGTGGAACAATGTCTCCAAAAACAAAAGAAGCGCAGGTGTGAGGTAATTAAGGTTGTTTCCTAAGTCACTGATATCATCTTTAGATGTGTACTCCTCCTTTGTTGACTTCATTTCCTTGATGTCCGAAAGCACCAGTCTAGCTGCTGTTTCTACAATTCTCAGTTTTTCTTTCTTTTGGTCATTTTCTCTTGTACTTTTAGCAAATTGATCCAAAATTTTCTCAACCTTTTCTCTGTATGTAACAGTGTTGACTTTCGCGCGAAGAGATGTAATTATAATATCATCCCCTAAAGTTTCTGTCAGTTTTTCTCTCAAATGCCTTTCTGTGTATGGGTCATCACAATACTGTCCCATCAGCTCACACAGTTGTTTCATTGTTACTTGCTCCTCGTCATTTTCTTTTACGTATGCAATCACCTTTTCAAATGCAGCAGTTTTTGAACTTTCAGTTGGACGTCCAAGCTTTGATTCTTCTCTAAACCCCTGACTGTATGCCCGGGGAATACCGTTTCCAGTCTTAAAGTTAACGTTGCACTGTTGGTGGTACACTGCGTCAGCTGCATGCAAGTCATTTATAAACTCTATTCTACCTTGCACTTCATGGGACCAATCGTCATTTCTTTGTAAACAGGCTGTTTCTAGTGCACTCTGGAAAGCAAACGACCTCACAGGAAAAACCGTTTTCTTACCATAGCTTTTTTCCTCTGCACGCCTGTCTTTTTCTACACTTGTGCCGCAGAGGATGCAATTATTTCGGTAATCAAACTTTATTTTAGTAGATCTACGTCCTAGTGCAGAATTTTGCTGAGAATTTGCCTCTTTGTCACGAGCAATATATTTTGAATTCAGGTGGTCTGATCGACATTTCTTATGAAGAACTTGGCCAATGTAGAATTGAGCGCTGCTAATACCCCTCTCTCGACTAGCTCTCTGTAAGCCTGCTAGACCTCTTTTACTTGTCACAGTTGTGCACTGTCGACCATTACTAAGTGGATCATTGCACAAAATGCAGAGGTCACTCTTGTCCGGCTGCGTTTCAACTGAAAAAAACAACCTTGCTATCAGCAGATAACTAACTTTTGCCTTTTAATTTTACAAAATAGATATAGATAGATAGATAGATACATAGATAGATAGATACATACATACATACATACACGCATACATGCATGCATACATACATACATACATACATACATACATACATACATACATACATACATGCATTCATGCATACGTTACAGATATCAGATAGCAGATAACAGATTTTTTTGCCAAAAAAATTAAGTAACAAATTAATAAGCAACTCAATAAACGATTAATGGGGTGGGGCTGGATAGATAGATGTATAGGTAGATAGATACTTACATAAATACATACAGCATTGACTCTAAAAACTAACTGGACTGAATGGAACGGGTGCTTGAGTACTAAAGCACACCGCCATACCTCCACCCCTGAATCCGATCCTACAAATCTATCAACACAAAGCCTGAAAGGTATGCATACACTCTAGAAAATGCTTTTTTTGTCTTTCATACTCTGTTTTCTTTTTAACTACATGCATGTATTAAAAGGAGTAAACAGTAGCTAAATGTTGTAATCCCAATATTTGTCTTTCTTTCTTACATGTATGTATTAAGCATGAGCCTCCAAGTTTGTACAAAATAATGTCAAAATAATCATGATCACGTTACCGTCCTACATGATTTTAGCCCACAGCGGCACACTCATGCTACAGTGGGTTTTTTTATGAAGGCCTACATCACAATGACAGAATTTGAAAAATTAAAACCAGATGTACACAAGAAAAAAAAGAGAGAAAACAATCCAACAGGTTATAAAATTCAGTGTGTTTACGTTTCGACAATTTATGCTGCTTGCATCCTTCTTCAATAAAGATAGTAAACATGCTGCACATCATTGCTCTAGTTTTACGCATTTGTGTGGCTATTCGGGGCGTAATTATGATTGTCAGACATCTGTACACCCCTTCAAAGTAATGCAACAGTTCAAAAAATTATCAATCAATCTAAATTTATAACAAAATAATGCATTTCTTACCTGGAATCGCTTCGCAGCTGGGCGCAGCCATATTTGAAATTTGCGTCAAACAAACTTTTAGATCACTCCGCGGAGACGTCACACACCAAAAAAAGGGTAAATGCGCGAAACGAAAATGTGCAGACGGTTTCTCTAAATGCACTTATTATTCCAGGGTCGACCGGTGGTAACCTCATCGGATTTTAAAAATACATACATTTTTGCACATAAAGTAGTTGAGAAACAAACTGTTGCTTTTTTCCCGCTTCGAAAAAGTTGCACGCTCGGACTAAAAAGAAGTTTCCCCTTTGTGTTGTAAGTGTATTAGGACTAATATTAATATTGATACATGGGCAATAAAATGGAATTTACATTTGTTTTCTTGTTTTTTTTTTTTTAAAACTTATTATTTATTCTTACAATTATGTGAGCTCCGCTCTCGTTTGCTCTTGTTTATCATCCTGATAAATATTCTAGGAATAACTTCATATTGTCATAATAGAAAAATGTACTAGGAAGTAGCTTTATTTTATTTATCATGAATACATTTGTCATCTTCCTATATGCTTGCGAAACATGGACCATCACAGCAGATCTCCAACGAAGAATACAACGCATGAAGATGAGGTGCTACAGAACAATTCTGGGCTTTTCCTATATCCAGCACATCACCAACGACGAAGTCCGAGAGACCATCACACAAGCCATTGGACAACACGATGATCTGCTCACAGTGGTAAAAAAACGGAAACTCCGATGGTATGGCAACGTCACCAGATCATCAGATCTTGCAAAGACCATTCTGCAAGGCACAGTGCAAGGAGGTAGAAGAAGAGGGAGACCGAAAAAGAGGTGGCAGGACAACATTCGAGAATTAACTGATTTGACACTGAGCGAAACAATCAGGGTTGCTGAGAACAGGGAAAGATGGAGTACACTGGTTAAACGATCATCTATGGTGCCCCTAAGACCTTCGAGTTACGGGATAGGATAGGATAGGAATACATTTCAAACCTCATGCAGAACTGTCACATTGTACAAGACATGAGGCAGTGTAAATAAAAACTTTTTTTTTTTTTTTACAAAACAACATGCCAAAATACTACAATAAACAAGCAAAAAACCACAAATTTCAAAGTACAACAATTTACAAGTCAGAGCAAAATAACACCTATTGAAGTTGTTCGTGTTTTGTTTTTTTCTATGGAGACATGCATTCACTTGAGAGACAGAGAGAGAGAAGAGAGAGAGAAAGAGAGAGAGAGATTAAACATTTAATAACATATCAGTCATCCATATACAGCGCATGTAGAATGTGTATTGTGTTTTACGATATAATCTAGTGCGTGTAAGAAAAGTCACAGTAAGTCTATACAGAAAATGAGCAATGGAACTTGTCACAGACCGCCAGTCACAGTAAGTCTATACAGAAAATGAGCAATGGAACTTGTCACAGACTGCCAGTCACAGTAAGTCTATACAGAAAATGAGCAATGGAACTTGTCACAGACTGCCAGTCACAGTAAGTCTATACAGAAAATGAGCAATGGAACTTGTCACAGACTGCCAGTCACAGTAAGTCTATACAGAAAATGAGCAATGGAACTTGTCACAGACTGCCAGTCACAGTAAGTCTATACAGAAAATGAGCAATGGAACTTGTCACAGACTGCCAGTCACAGTAAGTCTATAGAGAAAATGAGCAATGGAACTTGTCACAGACTGCCTTGGGCAGGTGTGCTAAATTTAGTATAAATTAATAAGATTCCTGAGTACAGGCAGTCTAAGCAATAGAAATATTAACCATCACAACACACATAATAACTTGACACCAGTCAGTCACTGAGGGAATCAAAACTACACTTTTATTCCAATTATTCAAAATACCCAGAGTTTTGAAAATGAAGCATCTCAAACAATTACGAGGAATTCACATTATGATTTTTAACCCTTCACGTAGAAATTTTATAAAATAATTATTAAAGAAATTAACTTCTTTTATTCACCACCTAAAATACAAATTCTTTTCGAAATAACCCAGGCAAACAATATACGGCATTCAATTCATTCATACTGTACTACCCTACACTAACGAACTACTACATACTCCAGTTTACGTCACACAAAAAAATCGTTTTGATTGGCTATCCAATCACTACATGCTTAGCACATGCAACATGACTTCTCTACGATCATAACAACTTACCCACGGCTTCATGACAGAACGTAACACCATGCACATAAAATTAATGGTACTCACCACTACTTGTTTAGCCTAGGCAGATAATTTTTGCTACGCGAGACAGCACAAACAAACGAGGTACGAAAATAAATTTATAACCTCATCCCAAACCATCACAAGTTACAACAGAAAATGCTTCTTTTAAAAAAAATACAAAACAGCATCCCAAAATACTGCAATTCACAATGAAAAAACACAAAATGACAAAACATCGCATAGATCGCGAAGTATATATGTAAGGAAAAGCCGGGTAATATTACATGGAGTGTATTAGGAAACGAGGCCTTCGTTTCATATTACCCGACTTTCACTTACAATAATTTACAAGACAGATTAACAATTAGCGCTATCTCTTTTCTTTTATTCCCCAGGCTGTAAATTTTCGAAACCTATTTCATGTATCACAACCGAACTTGGTAGAATGGGTTATACCTACCCATGAAACCTCGAAAGTTATCAGTGAATGACTGATTTCACCTCAAAGTCGCAGGATCAGCCAAAAGATGACAAGTTTTCGAAACATTTAACTTTTTCCTAAGTTATTAATATTGAACTTAGAATTCTCTAATGCATGATAAATATCAATGAGCATAAGACACACATACTACGCAAATTTGGTCAACTTCACACCAAGGTCAAGGTCAATGGAGCTGTCCAAAGTCGATTCGTATACACTTTGAAGTGACCTTGACACTAAGCTATACGCATTACAGATATAAAGTCCAAACTTGTTGTATACAGTGATAATAGATACACATTACATATTATGTGTTCTGTTTTTGTTTTGAACTTGAAGGTCTAAGTCATTTTAGGGTTAAAAAAAAACATTTTAAGAAATTCGCAAGCATACAGTAGAATGTCCCTATATTTGACCCATAGTATACAACAACATGGGGTTATTTGAGCATCAGAGGTCACATGAAGATCAGTGTCATCCAACGGTCAAGGTGACTGAAGGTGAAGGTCTCTGTTTTTTGGCATAACACGGCTTTTGCTATAGTTTACGTGATCGTACATGAGTGTATTTGGAGCCGGAAGTCAAGTTCATCTCAAGATTAGAGCATCTAAAGCTCAAAGTCGGTATCGCTTGGATTATTCTTTTTCTGGGCGCTCATTCCATAAAGTGCCTGTGAGTCATATCGGCTTTTCAAGGCGGCGTGGTTTATTGTTGTTGTTGTTGTTGTTTTTTTTTTTTTTTTTTTTTTTTTTTTAACCAAAAGAACTCCTGGGTAAATTGTTTTTATTTTGTTAAACTGTCCCTTTTAGGGTGGACCCCTGAGTCTGTAAAAGTGCCCAGTGATGTTTTGTTTAGCCTAGATTCTATACCCTTTTTTTTTTCCTAAATTCCTACCTATCGGATTGATGCTTTTCCTCCTGATAAAAGTAAATATGAGAATATAATAAAGAAAGTAGAGATAAATAAATGGAACACGGTCATGCCCTGCCAAAAAGGGCTTACAATACGATGTGATAAGCTCTTTCTGTCACCATACATGCCTCAGTGCAAGGACCCGCACGCTCTGCTGCTGACCGAGGACAACAACGTGTCTATAACTCTTGACCAGCGAGATTGTAGCCAAGAAATCCAAAACATCACTTTCAAAATCGAGTTCAAGATCATTCCACAAAGCGAGAGTGGTCATCTACCGATGCGCTTCACGTCTCCAAAGACAGGTTTTATGACGTCATTAGGCTTTCAGCGTGGCCTATCAAACCCAGATCGTGTCACCTGCTGGGGGCAGATCGTGGTGCCGCTAGGCCACGGCCTGATGGTCAGCTTTGCCAAGATCAACCTGCCGTCTGCACCGATGACCTGCCTTGAGATCTTCCTCCTTGACCTGCGTGGTGACGTCAGGCGCGTGCTGGAAGAGTGCCGCGGCCTTACTATCATTCCTGCTGACGTTTATCCATCTGCGCAATTGGCAACTGTCAGGATGAGGAAATTTGGGAATTACCTTGCGACAGGTTTCAAGCTGTTGTTTTCTTTTCACCAGCTGGGTCGCCTTCCTGAGAAGTTGCCGTCAGGCTTGTTCAACTGTTCCAGGGACGAATACCCCCGTTTTCGTCAACACCTGCGCTGCAACTTGGACCGGGAATGTGAAGAGGGACAGGACGAGACGGGAGACTGTCCGTACAGCAGCCACAAATGCCGCGGCCAGCTGGCGTCAGGCAACAAGTGTTTCTTTCTGGTCGGCACAGACAGATTGCGCCCAGAAACATCACGTTCTTACTTTCCGAATATCCTCTCCTTGATTAACCCTGATTTTATCTACAGCCAGTACACACGAGTGAGCTGGAACACTGCAGCCAGGGAGTGTGAACAAAATAACGGGCGCCTCGCTGCTTTCACTGAACAGCAATTCCAGGATGTGCTCAAGCTCGGGACGTACAGCAAAGTGTTCTTGACACCCTTCCACATTGGTTTCAAGTTTAATTGGAAATATGACCTATTTATGTACAAGAACGTTCTGAAATCGTCTGACGGAACGCTGTTGTATTTTATGCGACAGCTAAAAAATATCAAACGTCCCATCTTCAGACATGACGCGACATTAGGCACACTATTCTACCCAAGGATTCCAATGGGAGGGCTGGAGCTCTGTGCTGTGGGGCTTGTTAATCCTCGTAGTCAGGAACTCACTGTAGAATTGGCAAATTGCATCGACGAGCGATCGGCATCACTGGGACTGTGTGAACGGACGGTTTCGGTAAACGACTCGTTTCTAAATTCTCCAGACACTCAAACAGCGCATCAGTCGACATTAATGAAGCTACACGCTGCATCCTTCCATGGGCTGATTAGTAACACGACCACCGTGGACAATCTGTGTAACAACCGTTCTTACTACTCTCTAGTGGTATGCCCATGTGGTCATGTGACCCACAGCTTCCTGTCATGTGACCTACACAGCTACTGCGGAGAAGAGCGCTATGTGGACGAATGTCCCGTTCTTTCTCCTGCACACTGTCAGTCTCGTTTGCGTCAGTGGTCCGCACAGTACCAAAAGTACACCGCGACTACACGCCACCGTGAGCAGACCAACACATCCAGCGACCAGTCTCTCTCTACACTTTACTGCACTGATTACGTAGATGACGTCAGAGATCATGAGACTCCCGCTTCTGTCATCATGTTTGTGTGCTCCAACCAGGCCACCGTTCACTATAGCCTGGTGTGTGACTTTCGGTCTGACTGCCTGGACGACTCTGACGAGACGTTTTGCATACATCCGAATTGTAAAGGCTTCACCTGCAGGGACCGCCAGTGTGTGTTTGAAAGTCATCGCTGCGACCGCACGTCTCACTGTCTGGACGACTCTGACGAGTACCACTGCTACTTCAATACAAGTAATTGGGATAATATATTTTACGAGCAAAAACCACCTGGACTGATAGACTTGGATGGCACGGGAGGTTTTGTGTCATCTGACTGGAGCCAAAACCAACCCTGCCCTGTCACCCATTACCGATGTGCCAGCCCCCCTCGTTACTGTCTGCCGGTCTACACACGCTGTAACGGCTATTACGACTGTCATGGGCGGGAAGATGAGCGTGATTGTGACGTTGTGCGTTGCCCCGGCCTTTACCGCTGTCGAGGGTCACGGGTGTGTGTGCACGTGCAGCACGTGTGTGACGGCTGGCCTCAGTGTCCGCAGCATGACGATGAGTGGCGATGTCAGGCCACATCATGTCCCAAGTCCTGTCTGTGTCAAGGTCTGGCGTTTGTTTGTCACGGCCCCTTCCCGCTTTCAGACCACCCTGACCTCCGATACCTGACCATGAATTCCACGGCAGTGACATTATCCAGCTTCAGCCTCAACGTGTACTTGATCTTCCTCAGCCTTGTTCGTTGTCAGATCTCCAGTCTGTCTCTTGGCATAAGGCTGCCAAACGTGAGGATGCTCGATTTAAGCCACAACAACATAACAACATTGAGCACCACAGTGTTTAAAGAACTGCCCAACATCAAAGTGCTCAGACTTGCACACAACCCAGTTCTAGACTTGATAGGTGGACAACACCATACAACATTAAGTACTGTGTTAGTGGCGGATTTTTCCAATACTTTGATAGAGACGTTTTCCACTCAGGCTTTGTCGTTTTATTCTCAGATGAAGCGGCTCAATTTGTCTCACTCCAGAGTCCACACCATAGGTGATGCTGGCTTTCAGTTTAGTCCTGCGTTAGAAGTGCTTGACATGCGTGGATGCCCGCTGAAACATTTTCGCCTAGACCTGTTTCGAGGTCTGCACAGTCTCAGCGTTGTGTATTCGCCCAATTTCAGACTGTGCTGTGATGGTATTCTTCCGGACCAGAAAATAAAACCCATCTGCTTAGCACCTGTTGATCACCTGTCTAGCTGTGAGAACTTGCTCGCTTCACGCTCGTACCAAGTGGCGCTGTTTGTCATCAGCATTATGGCAACGGCCGGCAGCACTATGTGTCTCATCTCTCGCTGTACCCGACACCAGGAGTCGGTTCTCAGCGGCTGTGAACTGTGGGTGTCCAACATCAACGTGGCCAGTCTGCTGATGGGACTGTACGCAGGCATCATCGCCGTGGCGGACGAGCTTTATCGAGGTCGCTACGTTCTCCGTGAAAACAACTGGACAGAGAGTGTGACGTGTCAGACGGCTTGCTTCCTCCATATTCTCTCCCACCAAGTGTCTGTTCTGACCATGCTGGTTATTTCACTGGACAGACTGGCTGTTCTGTATTTCCCTTACAGCAGACTTCGTCTCAACGCTGTGTCAGCAATGTTAGTGTGCTTTGCCACGTGGTGTGTGGGCGTCGTGGTCGCTGTCATGCAGTCAGTGTCAGCCTGGCCGTTCCACAAACAGTCAGCCCTCTGTGTCCCCTTGCCGGACCAAAATGGCCGTTTCGTCGGAGATCATTTTCACTTTGGGGTAGTCATACTGCAGACCGTGACTGTTAGTTCGCTCATCGCCGTTTGCGAAGCTTCTATTTTCATAGGGCTTAAACAACGACTACATGGTTGTTTGTTAACAACGAGCAAGTGCGTCCTTTTTGCAGAGAGGATCTACCCCGTTGTCCTGGGCAACGCTGTGTGTTGGTTTTCTGTCAGTGTGTACGGGCTGGTTACAAAGCTGGGCTATACGTCAGCTGAATCCCAACTGAACGTCATGCTGGCAGTGCTGCTGTTCCCTTTCCCTGCCGCCTTCAGCCCAGTGGCATTGATCTATAGGCAAATGCAAGAGGACAAACGTAGAGACAGTGAGATCAAGCTGCTGAACAGTTTACGATTGAGAGCCCTTCACCAACACAAGTGATCTATAGGCAAATGCAAGAGGACAAACGCAGAGACAGTGAGATCAAGCTGCTGAACAGTTTACGATTGAGAGCCCTTCACCAACACAAGTGATCTATAGGCAAATGCAAGAGGACAAACGCAGAGACAGTGAGATGAAGCTGCTGAACAGTTTACGATTGAGAGCCCTTCACCAACACAAGTGACACTATATTTCTGACATCCCAGATTATGTTTATTTTTAGCTACCTTTGATGAGATAATTTCTTCTTGACTCAGCTGAGTTTTTTGTTAGGACACAACAATCCAGTTCCGATAGATGTAGATTCGCCCCGTCAGGAATATCGTAATTGGATTGAGACTTATTAGGTCACGGAGGGGTTTCTCTACGTATTCCGGTTTTTTCTATCCCTTAATAATAGCACTAGATGCAGTCAATCTAAATTCTAAACCTATTAGCGTAGCACAACATAGTTCAAGCACGGTTTCTGTAGTGACAGACATAATTAGATTTATTAAAGAGGTTGGGAATAAGTTTAAGTTGCTTGTCTGTACCATGCCTTCTTTCGGGTGCTAATAGGTAATCATTGTGTGGAGGTCGTGTACACAGCGGCTCAACCAAAGCTTTTAAGATTTTGAGGTTAGGTCATCCAGGCTAGCTATAAATAGCTTCGCCGATGCTTCCTTTCACTGGATGGGTGGTGCAGGCAAGCTAAAAAATGGCCTGCAACAGCGAAATGTGGAGGCTATGAAAAGTGCTGTTTCACATAGGAATTGAGCTGGTGTGTGTAATGCCTTGGGGTACTCTAGGTCAACTTCGGCAATAAACCTTATAGTATGATCTTTAGAGTCATTTAAAATATCGCGTAACCATGTTAAGTTTCCAGGGTTTCGTTTAAAAGGTAATTTGAAATCTAAAACCGGTAAAGGAAACTCATTGCCCAACCATATAAATTGTTCGCATCTAAGTACATTATATAATTAGTTTTCTGTGAGGGGTCATAGTGCTTCAGGTACTTATTGTTGGCTTTACAATAATTATGACCTGCCACGCTTATTCCACCACGTATGCCTGACTCAATCATTGTCATCATTACCTGGTCAGTTATGAGATCAATTTTGTAATCACTAAGTTAAAAGCATCCCAACTCATTCCTGGCGAAGAAATAATTATAATGAGAAGGCTTGAGGGAGTAATGATGTAAACTCGTTTCTCTGTATTTTTCAAACACATCAGCCAACAAACAGACGTCAGCTTTTAAATATATGTCATGTTAGTCACCCAGGTTTTCACATCCAAGCGCATTCCAGACGGTCTGAGCATGCTGGTAATCGTAATCACTAATAAATGTTTTAATGAGCAAGGAATAAATGCTTTCATTAGGTGGCAATTCCAACTCTTCAAACACTTCCCAAGAGTCCATGTATTCATAAGGATACACACCTTTACGAATAAGTGTAACTTCTGGAAAATATTTGCTAGTAATAGGATAGCTGGGTAAGTTCTTAGCTAGTGTTTCTAATCTGGAAGACAAATGTTGGAAGATGTCATAAAACTTTAATTTATTCAGAGGTAAAGTTTTATATTTTTCATCTGTCTCGGCAACACATGACACTCTGTAGGCTATGTGTTTGTCACTGCCTGCATGATTAAATGGGAGTCATAATTGCGAAGATTGTGAATAAAAATAGGGAGAGAGAAATGTTTGGTTCCATATTCTAAGTTACACTTCTGATGAGCTGAGCCTCTGCATGCCCCCCCCCCTCTTCCCCCCATTATATGACAATGACCTCTCACTCTTTGGTCCTTCGGGTCAAACTCATTAATACAAATATGTCAATGTGTAGCTGTTTTAAAATTTATGGAGGTAGATTCAGTAAATATCATAGGCGCCGGATTATCTAGCTGCAGTAAACACAATTTGTAGCTTATATTTTGTTCATCTCATCTAAGAACTTCCAAGCTGCGTCGGGCCCTCTGTAAATCACAGGCTCTCTATGTTGTCCATGAGCTCTGACAACTACATACCCAAAACTGCAGACTTCATGAAGGTATGTTAATATCACGTCTGTCACGTGGGGTTTATTGGTTGCTGGGCTCTGCACAATGAAATGCTGTAACCCTCACATTTATTATGTGGGAACCGCTACTGAGTCACCCGGTGAATTACTTTAATACATTTATTTGTTTAGCTCGGTCTGTGTTAAGGCTGGGGTACAGAGATAGATAGAAAAATGGTAAAAGATCACTGTCACACTAGCTTTCACACGGCTATGAATCATATGTAGTCCAGCCACTTGATAACAATAACCATCACACATTTATTTCTTCTACTCTATACAAGATCTTCGATGTACTAATCTACCTTAAAAAGTCATATGTCATTGCGAATGATTCGATCGCTGATAGTCTATGCAGCTAATTTCTCATCCTAGGGCACTGGCTCCTAAAGTTCATGAGGAGTGGACTACTGTGGTCCTGTTCTCTCAGTTTTTGTGCACTCTTGGCTCTGTACTTAACTTAGAGTCCAACGTGCTGTGTTGTGGTCTGTTTCCTGACAAGCTGTGTTGTCTTCTTCCTGTTTTCTCCCCTGTGGTTAGACTGGTGGGCTTTCCTCGCTCAATGCTGGGGATACCTCGGCAGCCAACGTACGCGTCGACGTGGTTTCGTCTGTGGCTGTGTTGGGCTCACTACATAACGCCTGATCGTCTGTAACATATGAGACGAAATTCTGCACAACCCTGAATAATAGGTGTGTGCAGAGCGTCTCACTGAAGGTCGTAATAGCCCTCAGTGATTAGCTCCACATCTACATATATAAGCGACGAACATTCTGCTAAGTCCGTGGTCCACTGGAATCTCCACTCTAATTTCCTATACATATATAAATATAAAACAGGGCTACTTATACATATAAAGAAAGAATTCATCTTATACACATTCACTTGTACATCAATTTTTATTCATCAGATTAACATAAGTTGTACAGCCACTGGTCTGCAAGCATACATATAAGTTAAACAACAGTGGTTCCATACATAATTCAAGATGGCGTCGGCCGGTCGTCTTTTGCCTCGTAGTAGTAGTAGTAGTAGTAGTGTAGGACAGGCATCGCTGCCTAAAGCCTCGCGGCTCATTGTTTATGGTATATATAGTTAGCAATATGATTTGCATGCATAATTTGAAATCTTTTCTAGTCATATTGATAGAATAAATTTTGAAATTTTGAATCAGTGTCTATGTGGTTTTTTAAACTATTTACAGATGGTGCAAATTTAATATTTGTTGGTAAAGAATTCCAATAATTAGCTACTCTATGTGCAAATGAAAATTTTCGTTGGTTAGTTCTACAATATTTTATGAAAATTTTACCTTCACACTTCCTAGTTCTGTTAGATTGATCAAGTAAGAAAAAAGTATTAGTATTAACATCCTCTACATTATTAATTATTTTGACTGTCTGAATTAAATCACCCCGGATCCTACGTCCTTTCAGAGAGTGAAGGCCCAGAAACCTTAATATCTCTTTATATGTCATGTCACGACACTCAGATAATAGTTTTGTGGCTCGTCGTTGAATTTTTTCTATGGCTACAGACTGCCTTTTCAAATATGGACTTCAAACAACGTTAGCATATTCAACATGAGGTCTTACAAAAGCTTTATACAATTTTAAAAACGTTTCTTTTTCCAAGTATGTGAATGCTCTTTTGATTATGCCTAACATTTGGTTTGCTTTAGTTACCACTCTCTGAATATGTGCGTCAAATTTTAACTTGCAATCAAAAGTTACACCCAAGTCTTTTTCATTATCGCTTACATTTAATTTATAAACTTCATCTTTTATCAACATTGAATATTCGCATCCATGATTTCCTTTCCCCACATGCATAACTTTACATTTCTGCACATTTAAATATAACTTCCACTTCTCACATCATTGCTGTAGCTTATGTAAATCATCTTGAATGACCTTAGATTTCGATGTTGTATTATATATTTTAGTGTCATCAGCAAATATCTTAACCGTACTCTCGAGTATCTCAGGTAAATCATTAATATATATAGTAAAAAGAATTGGACCTAAAATACTCCCCTGTGGAATACCACTTAAAACTCTAGCATCTTTAGACTTTTCTGAACCAACTTTAACCCACTGTTTACGTTCAAACAAAAAATATCCATTTAAGAACATTTCCTCCTATACCATATGCAGCCAAATTTAACAACAGTCTCTTATGTGGCACAGAATCAAACGCCTTTCTAAAATCACAATACACTATATCAACATCATTCCCATCATCAATTAAAGCCGTCAAATCCTCCATAACCTCTAACAACTGTGTCACACAAGACCTACGTTTTCTGAACCCATGCTGACAATCTGCAAATAATTTATTATCCGTAAAGTATGACACAATGACATCCCGGACTAGAGACTCTAAAACTTTACATGTAATACAAGTCAAACTCACTGGCCGATAATTTCCAGGATCTGATTTGGAGCCCTTTTTAAAAATTGCTGTCACTTCCGCACTTTTCAATTCCTCAGGCAATATCCCCTCTTGTAATGACTCATTAAACAATAGACACAAGGGACCAGACAACTCTTCACACAGCTCTTTTAGTACCTTGGATGCAATTCTGTCGGGGCCTTGTGCCTTCGTGGGGTCTAATTCTTTAAGTTTGTCTTTTACCGCTACAGAAGTTATTCTTATATCGCCCAGAAAAACACCACTGGAATACTCTCCCTCTGGTATCACAGGAATATCGTTAGCATCTTCTTTAGTAAATACACTAGAAAAGAAATCATTTAGTGTTTCAGCTTTAGTAACATCATCTTCAGCTAAGGATCCATCTGCTCTCTTTAACGAACTAATTCCCTGGCTAATTTTCATTCTATCCTGTACGTATTTCCAAAATTTTTTCGGATTATTTTTACTCTCATTTGCAATCAGTTTTTCATATTCTTTACGGGTTATTTTCAATGCTTTAGTACATTTATTTCGTATCTTAATATATTTTAAATAATCTTTTCCAGATTTAGTACACTGATATCTCCTATACAAATTATACTTCTTTTTAATTTGTTTAAGTAACTTATTATTCATCCAAACAGGTTTATATCTTTTACGATCTGCTTTTCTTTTCTTTGGGATACATTCATCCATACCAGTTTGTATAGCTTCTTTCAAGTAGACCCATGCTTTCTCAACATCATTATGTTCTAACACAGACCAGTCATATGTTTTCACAAAATTTCTCAGTCGAGAGTAGTCCCCCTTATTAAGATCATAGACATACTTTATTTCATGTTTACTTTTTTTCATTGAGACACATAAATTAAAACTTAAAATATTGTGATCACTCTTACCTAGAGGATCAAGATAACGAATTTCTTAGACTAAATCGCTATCATTTACAAGTATCCAATCATCTAAAGTCGGTTTCTGACCCACCCTCCTTCTTGTCGGTTCACTCACTTTTTGTATCAAAAAAGCATCCTGTACTTTTTCAATTATTTCGTAATTATTTTGTCCTGACCAGATACCATCCCAACGTACATTGGGATAGTTAAAATCACCAGATATACATATTTTATCATACTTTATCATTTCATCTGACTTTAGTAACTGGAAAAGTTTGTCATCATTTTTTTCATCACTTGTGTTAGGACTCCTGTACATACACCCTAGGAGTACTCTTTCATTATTTGCACTAGTAAATGTACACCATACACTTTCCTCGAAACTGTTTCTATTCAATAATTCACATTCACGAGCATTTAATTTTGAATCCACATATAAAACAACCCCTCTTTTGTGATTAACATTTACAAACATATCATAGTTTGAAATATAATACTCCTCCTCAACAAATGATTTAGCATTTTTTGCTTTTATCTCAGTTAAAGCGATAATAGAAGGTTTTAGGTCATCAACTCGACTTAACAATTCATCTTTTTTATTTAACAGTCCATCCACATTTGAATACATCATAATACACGTACCACTATCTATGTTAGTATTTTTGTTAACCTTTCTTTTTTAAAGTTTTGTATTCTTACCATGAGTAAACTTGCAGCTAGAACTTGTAGAAGTAGTATGAATTTTAAATTTATTGCTATGGACATTATTTATAGTATGTACACTATTTACATGATCTTTGTGACCTTCAAGTCACTCAGTACCACTGGATGACTGTGCTGGTTTAGGGCCAGCGCCAGCATCAGTGTCGTCCCTGAACCTCCCACCTTGCCTTGCTTTCAGAGAGACAATCTTCCCATTTCTTATCACCAGGTTCTCCTCCCCTTCATTTGTACGCCTTTTCTTTTCCATCCTCAGTTCTTTGTTCTTTTCTCGCTGCTTTTGGGTGTAGTCAGGGTTGACGTAATTTTTTTTCTCACTTTTCAGAACACCTTTGCTCAACTCTGGAGCTTTTCTAAGAATCTCTTTCTTTTTCTCTTCTGATTTCACTGTCACTCTTAACATCCTAGGTCTACTGCCCCCAATCTTACCTAGCCTGACGGGTTCTACCAGGTCATCACTCTCTAAAGTGACCAACTTCCCCAAGAGAGTTTTAGCAGCTGCTAGATCCTCCTTCTTTCTTTCCTCAAACTCAGTTTGGGTGCTTTCTTTCAGATTCACAATAATGAGATTTTTCATCCTCTTCTCTACCTCCCTCTGCTCCTCCATTATCTCAGCCAACTTTCTGTCCACCACCTCCTCTATTTTTTCTTCCAGCTTTTCTCCCATCAACCCTTTTTCAATGTTTTCGAGCCGAGAGCTGAGAGAATGAATCAACGGAATCAAATCCAGAAGTTTGTCCATCCTGTTATCAAATCTTGACTGCGGTTCACTACTCTTTTCCAGACAAGGTTTACAAATCCACTGTAAATTATGCTGTTTGGGATCAGACAACGAAGGAAAGATTTTTTCATCCAACCCACTGCACTCCTTGTGTGCCCAATTCTTACAAAGAAAACATTCAATAGAATCATCCTCCCCATCATCACATGGAACATCACAAACAATGCATTGCCATGCTGCTAACTGCTGTGTAGCTTTACCAGCTTTTTTGTTTTTCTTACTGCAGTGCTGGGACATTTTCTTCTAAGCTAATACTAGTATAGTATAGTAATATTGGTATATATATATAGTTTTTTAAAAAATAGTAATAACACCACAGTAACCTACTCAATGCAATACTCCGCCAATAGGCAATACGGCAATACTGGCAATAGTGCCCTTTACTAGTAATTTACTAGTTTACTATTAATTAGAAAATGTATGTATTTGATGTTTTGATGTTGTATATGTACGTATTGTGATTTACTAAAAAAAAAAAAAAAAAAGAAAATGAAAAAAAAAAAAAGAAAAAAAAAGAAAAAAAAAAGTAATTTACTAGCAATATAAATTTACAAAAATATCTAGATAAAATAAAAGTGCACTCACCTGTTAAGTTAATGAATTAGATCAATTAGTAAAACTTATTTTTAAGAGAACAATTGAATAAGGAATTAATATTATACGAGTGGAAAGTCAAACAATCACATCAAACTTGAGCAGTGAGTACACTCGTTACTGAATTTAGTTAGTCATGTACACATAGGCCAGTGAACGAAACTTCCTTTTTTCCCACACTAGACACTTTCTAAAAAAACAATGGTAAAATATATTTTAACCATTGTAACAGACACCAAATTATTGTTTAAACTAAAGCCAAATATTTGAAAATGATTTAGGTGACCAAAAATTTTCCTATTCTTTGCACAACAATTTTAAATAGCCGCCATCTTTGCGCATGCGCCTCATACAATTATGTCAATCGTGGTCAGCTTCTCCACGTGTTCCGGCAAAGTGGCGCTAACAATTCAAATCTATGCATATCAAATTCCACAAACATTATTCAACAATAATATAATACATCACGATGAAACAGAAGTATGTTCATTTACTTTCTTGACAATGTCAGGCAGTGGCTACTTGAGTGAATTCGGATTTTCACAAGTACTGCGCCCTAGTCTTTTCCGGAGAGATATTACTGCTAACTGTGTAGCTGTTTACTGCTCCTTGGTTCAAACACGACTCCGTTCTGTGTCTCTATTTGAATCAGCCAGACCTGGTTGAATCCATTCTAAGCTGTGATCCCATTGGCGGATAATCGACTTGCCTAACGTAGCTACGATGATGTCTTTGCCTGCACTCGCGTCAGCTACCACTGTGTGTACAAGGCAGTAATCCATTGCTCCGCTTGATTACTTCCATCGTCTGCTGCAGCCTAACATTAACATTCTAAGATTACGATGACTAAACAAGCTAAATATTAAAGCAAGCAGGTTAAACTGGTCCGTTCGTCACAACGTCCATTTATTAACAATGATGACCAGATGACTGATTGATTGATTGATTGATTAATTATTGCTTTAGGTCCAGCGGACTCTTCCGAGTCAAATCAGGACCGGACAACCCCCGATCCGCATAAAAGATCTGCCGAAATAACCCTAGTGGGAAAATTGAATGCCCTCCACCGGCCAGTCACTTTACAATAAAGACATCCCATGCAGGGGACGGCTGAGGCTTTACCCCAACTACTCGAGCCCCCGGTTACAAAAACAAAATAGAATACAAACATCATTATAAATCATCAACAAAACACATACATATAAAATGCCTATATTGCTAAATAATAACATCATAGGAAGCCCTAGTGACCACCCGGCAGAAAGCGTCCAACACTCCCAAGCTGATCCAACAGACCTCATACACAAACAAGGAGTCTTGTCCCGGAAGAGTTTTCAAGAAAAAAGGTAGGAGACTGGTCTAGCGAAGAAGAAGATAGTATAGCAGAGTGATAGGACAGATCAGGAATGGGAAAGAGCAAATGAGGAAGACAGCGACAGTGGGAATTTAAAGCACTAAATTTCCAGAAAGTGGGGATACTATTTATACTGAAACTCCCGGCACTCCCACGGGGGCACTGTTGCCGCAGTGAATCAGTCATGCCTACAAAGTCAAGACAGGTTTTCAACTGGGGCTTTCCCTTTTCCCTTTATAGGTTAGAACAATCTACAGTGGCAAGATCGCTCATGACCCCAAGGGGTGACCAGATGATTATAATACTGAATGGTTACAATCAATTAATATAAATGAAAATTGGATTACAGTTGGCGATTTCAATGTATATACTCCAGAACAGGCGAGAATACCCCGCATGACACACCACAACCAATCAGAACAAATTTCATCATCACTGTCTCCCGTCATACAACCTTATTTGGGATGGAAGCTTCTCTAGTTACCACTAGAATTATCCATACGCTTCGATCAATAGTAAACAACCAACTCTAGAAAATACTCAAATAATATCGACCAACTAAATTTACCAACATTATACAAAGCTTCTAATAACAACGCAAAATCAAATCAAAGATAAATACACTCTGTTATTGCATGCTTTGCAAAACAAAACGATCGCATTTATCGTGCGCGTCACACACGAACTATCGTACGCGTTTCAACGTAACAATCTGATTCAAAGAAAATGTTCAGTGTGGTCAGCGGTTTGTTTGGAAAGGACACCTCTTGTCCTGTCCTACGTGTGATGGACAGTGAGTCAGCTGCCAATGCACTAAATACCGTCTTCAGTGGGAAGATTAAAGCCGTTAGGGATGGGTTCCATGAAACTTGTGTTAAACAGTCAGATTCAGTTCTGTAGTTCTAGGGTTGCACATTCTCGGTTTTCACACCCGCCACTGAGGAAAAACTAAAAGAAATCATCAGTCGATGCAAACCTACGTCATCCCTTGTGGATCCCAAACCTACTAATCATGAAAATAATTAATTTGATCCTTTGGTGCCCTATTGTTCCTAAAATCTTTAAAAGGATGTTATTCAACCTCTAAAAAAGTCTTGCCATATATCTCAAAACTGTTGGAGCGAGTTGTAGCCCAACAACTAGCTAGTCAGTCATCTGAACTTAAACCACCTTCTTGATATCGGCCAAAATATAGCTGTGAGGCTGCACTTTTGCGTCTTGCAATACTGATGCTGGAAACCTCACATTGTGTGTTCTGCTGGATCTAAGCGCAGCGTTGGACACCATCGATCATGGTGTTCCGCTTGAGCGCCTTGAAATGGAAGCTGGTTTTGTTGGTCCTTCTCAAGACTGGATTAAATCCTACCTCTCTGAGAGAACTCAGTATGTCACAGTTGGTCTTCTCTCATCTTTAAAGTCTTCCTTAGACTTTGACGTCCCTCAAGGCTCAGTCTTAGGCCAGATCCTCTTCTACCTGTACGCTTCCCAGATTGGCTCAACTAGAAACAAATACTGTTTGCTGATGACCCCGAACTCCTATGACGGTGTTTTTTCTCGTGTGTACATAATGTTATAACAAGCAATACTAGTAGTCTAATTAAAGATGAGTTTGAAAAAAGAAAGCATGAAGAAAAATCTGAACATTATAAAAACCAAAGTCAGATAATTCTTCGTTTATGAATTCTAGGATATCAATAACAGAGGTTACAGATGCTTTAAATTATCTTGGTACTAAAAAATCAGCAGTTGGTCCAGTGGGTTATCATACATTTTGCTAAAACACATGACTTTAAAATGCATACAACATTTTCTTCATATTATCAATAAATGTTGGGAAGATAATGTGTTGCCTCTTCAAGTTATCGCCCTATTGCATTAACATCGTATGCTGGTAAAATTATGGAAAAAATTAAAATGAATAGATCATCATACTATATTTGAAAAAATTAAGTAATTCCAGAAAATCAGGCTGGTTTTAAAAAGGATAGACCAACAGTAGACCATATAGTAAAATGACCAATACAAATTAAGAAACAATTTGCCTGAAGAAAAAAATGTTAACTATATTTTTGACGTTAAAAAATCTCACCTCTTTTATTCACTATTTTGTTAAATGACCTGACTCAATTTGCAAGTAATAAAATTCATCTAGTTAAATGAACAGAAGACGTCTGCGCATTTCCTACATGTAAACAAAGCACATTACCATCGACGAAGTCTGACAGACCATCAGACAACCATTGGACAACACGGGGACCTGCTCACAGTGGTCAAGAAACGGAAACTCCGATGGTATGGCCACGTCAACAGATCATCAGGCCTTGCAAAGACCATCATGCAAGGCACATAGCAAGGAGGTAGAAAAAGAGGCAGACCAAAAAAGAGGTAGGAGGACACCATTCGAGAATGGACTGGCTTGACAATGAGCGAAGCGATCAGGGTTTTTAAGGACAGAGAAAGATGGAGTACGCTGGTTAAGCGATTATCTGTGGTGCCCCAACGACCTCCGACTTGCGGGATAGGACAGGATAAAGATAGTTCAATATGCTGACGATATCGCAATATGTGTAAATGTATCTTTAAAAAGAAAAACATCTATATATGAATTAAAACATATTCAAAATATATATCAACATGAACTGAACAATATTGACATTTACATTCAGGATAATGGACTCGAACTATCAAAAGAAAAAAACAAACATGATCTTGTTTAATAATGGGATTAACCCCAAATGTTTGCCAAAATTTTATATTGGCATCAAAGAGTTGAAATATGTACAAGAAATACATTTTCTCCGGATATATTTTACATCTAAATTAAGTTGTAAAAAACATAATATTATATTATTTGTTGGAAAAGGCCGTTAAAAGAGAAATTTAAGAAAGATTATAAGCTTCCAAAAATTGGGACGTGATACTAAAACTAGTGAATCATTGTATTTAGGTAAAGATCGTTCAATTTATACTGCAGAACTTACCGCAATTCTTATAAATAAGATCTTGAGTCAACAAGAGACCTTTCCTCAATATTTTAATATTTTATATTCCATATTAGTTCTTGAGAGTTTGGACTCTAATATTAAAAAAGCAGAGGTGATATTATATATGAAATAAAATATCTTATACATTGCCTCATTATTAATGGCACACATGTTCATTTTTGTTGAATACCATCTCATTGTGGTTTAATAATAACGATTGGGCAGACAGGAAAGCAAAAGAAGGGGCGAAAAATCAATACAACGTTAGCCATATTGGCTACCATTTATCACAGAAATTTATTGTATAATCGAAAATAAAAAAAATTAATTTCCTTTCAAAATAATATATCGTGGACATTCACAGTATCCTTGAACAATAACATCTTTAGCACATCCTCTTGCTTTAAATTCTTGGAGGAAAAAATATTGCAAGAATATTATTTGCATTTGCAATGAAAATTTAACTATAAATCCTATCATTCATGACTGCAGTGTATAATCCACAGAACAATCAGAATGTTCAAAATAAAAATAGTGAATATTGGATAACCATCGCTAAATCTATAATTTATAGTCCTGTAGGACATTTTTTAAACTAAAAATTGCAAGTTTATTCTGAGTACTCAGTCTATGCTCTGTGGGTTCGGGCAAATAGAATAGACCCAACGTTTCCCGGCGTGTCGTAAGAGGCGACTAACAGGGGTGATGTTAGCACGGCATCACTGGGCGAAAGTCTTCTACACAGAAGTCACCGGCCAGGGCGGAGGAACCTCACGTTACTACAGGTTCAACGACCACGTGCTCAGGGCCAAGGCGAGCCATACTGTATTCGTGGATTTCGGCTGTGGCCAACAGCCTGGAGAGGATTGGGCCCTGCCAGGTCTTTTTTGCCCAAGACACAACACATGATGAGGCTATCCACTAATTCCATGCCGGATCGGTCGTCGCCCGGCTACACAAGGACCGCGCCTTCCGTTGGCCACCAGGACGGAGGTGAAAAGTATGCTACTGATGGACAAACTAGCAAGATCCGCACGAGAAACAACATCGTCATAGGAACCTGGAATGTCAGGACCCTAACTGCGGAAGGAAAATTAGAAGAACTGGCCCACGAGCTGGACCACTATCGATGGAACGTTCTAGGTATCAGCGAACTGCGCTGGAAAGGCCTAGGTGAAACAACGACTGACAAAGGCCACAAGCTCTATTTCAGCGGTAGAGATGACAGGCACGAACACGGCGTTGGATTCTTGGTCCACAAGAACATTCTAGCCACTGTCATGGGTTGCCGCCCAGTCTCCAGTAGACTCATTACCATCCGTCTGAGAGCAACCCCTTTCAACATTACCATCATCCAGGCCTATGCCCCAACATCAGACTATGAAGACAGCGAAGTGGAGGATTTTTATGAAAATATACAGGCGGTCCTTGACCAAGTGCCGAAGAAGGACATAGTCATAGTGCAAGGCGACTGGAATGCCAAGGTTGGCCAAGATGCGCACCATAACTGGGGAGACACATGCGGACCCCACTGCAACAATGAGACAAATGACAGGGGTCTGAGGCTATTGGAGTTTGCCAGATACAACAATCTGGTACTGGCAAACACGCTTGGTCTCCACAAAAAATCCAGACGATGGACATGGCACAGTCCCGGCGGGGAACATCACAACCAGATCGACTACATCATGGTCAAGAAACGCTTCAGATCAAGCATCAACATTGGCAGGACACGCACTTTTCCAGGAGCAGACATTGGAAGTGACCACGATCTCGTGATGATGTCTTTCCGGCTCCATTTGAAGAGAGTAAATACAGGAAAGTGCACTAGGCTGAAGTTCGACCTGGACAAACTGCAAGACCCGGAGGTGGCAAAAATATTTCAGACCACAATTGGAGGGAAATTTGCACCACTGCTTATTTTGGGGGCAGGCGAAGTAGATGTCAACACCATGACCAATACCTTCAACTCAGCTGTAACAGATGCCGCCACTGAGATCCTTGGCAAGCACCGACCAAAGAAGAAGCCGTGGACCACACCTGAACTTTTGGATCTGTGTGATAAACGAAGAGAGTTAAAAAAGAAAAAGAACACCTCACAGGGAGCTGATGTCTACCGAAAAATCAACAATGACATCCGAAAAGGCATGCGCACAGCAAAGGAGAACTGGATAGAAGATCAATGCCAGGAAATAGAGAACAATCTGAACAAGAACAACAGCAAGAAGGCCTACCAGACTGTGAAGCGGCTGACAAGTGTTAAACAGCCCAAAGTCTCCACTATCCAAAGCAAGTCTGGCATTTGCCTTACAGAAGAACAAGAAGTCTTGGACAGATGGACAGAGTACTGCTCTGACCTTTACAACCATACACCAAATGGAGACCCATCAGTTCTAGCATGTCCCGAGAGCAGAGAAGAAGAAGAAATCCTCCCAATTCTCCGGGAAGAAGTTGAGGCAGCAGTGCAATCGCTGAAGAAAGGGAAGTCAGCGGGAGTGGACAACATACCAGCGGAACTGCTACAAGCAGGAGGAGAAGCGATGACTGATGCTCTCACCATTATCTGCAACAAGATCTGGCAGAGTGGGGAATGGCCTACACCATGGACCCAGTCGCTTGTCATCACTCTTCCCAAAAAAGGTAACCTTCAGGAGTGTGAAAATTACCGCACCATCAGCCTCATCAGCCATCCCAGCAAGGTCTCCTGAAAATAATACTCAACAGGTTGAAACCACAAGCTGAACAAATCATAGCTGAAGAACAAGCAGGATTCATGGCAGGGCGAAGTACCACTGAACAGATTTTCAACCTCAGAATAATCTGTGAGAAATACCTACAGCACCAACAACATCTATATCATGTGTTCATAGAATTCAAGAAGGCATTTGACCGAGTCTGGCATGCAGCTCTATGGGCAACCATGAAAGTGTACAACATCAGCCCTAAAATTATAGAAGTCATCAAAAGCCTGTATGACAAGGCTACCAGTGCAGTCCTCCATAACAGCGTCATCGGGAACTGGTTCAGAACAACAATCGGTGTGCGTCAAGGATGCCTACTCTCTCCAACACTCTTCAACATCTTCCTAGAGCGCATCATGTCAGATGCTCTTGCAGATCACGAAGGCACAGTCAGTATAGGGGGCAGAGCAATCTCCAATCTTCGTTTTGCGGATGATATTGATGGATTGGCTGGAGAGGAACAAGAACTTGAACAGCTTGTACAGAGGCTTGACACCACCTCCAGAGCTTATGGAATGGAAATAAGTGCGGAGAAGACCAAAATGATGACCAACAACATCAATGGCATCAACACGGACATCAAAGTACAAGGCCAATCCCTCAACACAGTGCACAGCTTCAAATATTTAGGAGCCATTGTGTCAGACAATGGGTCTCGACAGGAAGTCCTCTCCAGGATCGCACAAACAACTGCTGCCCTGACAAGGTTGAAGCCCATTTGGAAAGACAGAACCATCAGTCTACATTCCAAAGTAAGACTGCTGCGCTCTCTGGTCATCTCCATCTTCCTATATGCTTGCGAAGCATGGACCCTCACAGCAGATCTCCAACGAAGAATACAAAGCATGGAGATGAGGTGCTACAGAAGACTTCTGTGCATTTCCTATACCCAACACATCACCAACGTTGAAGTCCGACAGACCATCACACAAGCCATTGGACAACACGATGACCTGCTCACAGTGGTGAAGAAACGGAAACTCCGATGGTATGGCCACGTCACCAGATCATCAGGCCTTGCAAAGACCATTCTGCAAGGCACAGTGCAAGGAGGTAGAAGAAGGGGGAGACCGAAAAAGAGGTGGGAGGACAACATTCGAGAATGGACTGGTTTGACACTGAGCGAAGCCATGAGGGCTGCTGAGGACAGAGAAAGATGGAGTATGCTGGTTAAGCGACCATCTGTGGTGCCCCTACGACCTTCGGGTTATGGGACAGGATAGGATAGGATAGGACTCAGTCTATGACAATATCACAACATAGACTTTCTGTACATGAACATTTTACACGTTCAACATCTTCTATTGTAATTTTCTTTAATTTTAAAATAGTGTTTGAATACTTAATTGTTATTTAATTTTCTTTAATGTTATGTTACTGTACTATTTTGTTTAAATGTTATCTCATTTCCCCCATCCATGTAGCGCATATCCTTTTCCCCCACCTTCCTTTTATTTTCTAGTCTAAAATAACTTCGGTGAATAGACGTTAAATGAAACAAACCAACAAACACGATGGTTAATTGTCCTCATTTACCGAAGGAAATTTCAAGCCACTAAAGGCGCCCGCTTGAAGCCTTTGGGTGCATAGTATGACGACCAGACAACCGAGCACAAATCTGGATGACTGGGGGTTGGAGCGCAGGGACCTAGTGCTTGCTGGACGTTTTTGTGTAGACGTCTCTCACCCGTCTAAGACATAAGCCTCAAGATATGTATAGTTTTTGTGTAGACTGATTGATTGATTGATTGATTTATTGTTGCTTTAGGTCCAGCGGACTCTTCCGAGCCAAATCAGGACCGGACAACCCCCGATCCGCATAAAAGATCTGCTGAAACAACCCTAGTGGGAAAATTGAATGCCCTCCACCGGCCAGTCACTTTACAATAAAGACATCCCACGCGGGGGACGGCTGAGGGTTGACCTCAACTACGCGAACACCCCGGTTACAAAAACAAAATAGAATACAAACAGAATTATAAATCAGCAATAAAACACATACATATAAAATGCCTATAGTGCTAAATAGTACAATCATAGGAAGCCCTAGTGACCACCCGGCAGAAAGCGTCCAACACTCCCAAGCTGATCCAACAGACCCCATACACAAACAAGGAGTTTTGTCCAGGAAGAGTTTTCAAGAAAAAAGGTAGATCATTGATCTAGCGAAGAAGAAGATAGTATAGCAGAGTGAAGGACAGAGCAGGAAGAGGAAAGAGTAAATGAGGAAGACAGCGAGAGTGGGAATTTAAAGCACTAAATTTCCATAAAGTGGGGATACTATTTATACTGAAAACCCCCGGCACTCCAACGGGGGTACTGTTGCCGCAGTGAATCTGTCTTGCCTATAAAGGCAAGACAGGTTTTCAACTGTGGCTTTCACTGTTCCCTTTATAGGTTTGAACAATCTACAGTGGGACGTCACTCACCCGTCTAAGACATGAGCCTCAAGATATGTATAGTTTTTGTGTAGACGTCTCTCACCCGTCTAAGACATGAGCCTAAAGATATGTATAGTTTCTGTGTAGACGTCACTCACCCGTCTAAGACATGAGCCTAAAGATATGTATAGTTTTTTGTGTAGACGTCACTCACTCGTCTAAGACATAAGCCTCAAGATATGTATAGTTTTTGTGTAGACGTCACTCATCCGTCTAAGACATGAGCCTCAAGATATGTATAGTTTTTGTGTAGACGTCTCTCACCCTTCTAAGACATGAGCCTAAAGATATGTATAGTTTTTGTGTAGACGTCTCTCACCCGTCTAAGACATGAGCCTAAAGAAATGTATAGTTTTTGTATAGACGCCACTCACCCTTCTAAGACATGAGCCTAAAGATATGTATAGTTTTTTGTGTAGACGTCACTCACTCGTCTAAGACATAAGCCTCAAGATATGTATAGTTTTTGTGTAGACGCCACTCACTCGTCTAAGACATGAGCCTAAAGATATGTATAGTTTTTGTGTAGACGTCTCTCACCCTTCTAAGACATGAGCCTAAAGATATGTATAGTTTTTGTGTAGACGTCTCTCACCCGTCTAAGACATGAGCCTAAAGATATGTATAGTTTTTGTGTAGACGTCTCTCACCCGTCTAAGACATAAGCCTCAAGATATGTATAGTTTTTGTGTAGACGCCACTCACCCGTCTAAGACATGAGCCTAAAGATATGTATAGTTTTTGTGTAGACGTCTCTCACCCTTCTAAGACATGAGCCTAAAGATATGTATAGTTTTTGTGTAGACGTCACTCACCCGTCTAAGACATGAGCCTAAAGATATGTATAGTTTTTGTGTAGACGTCACTCACCCGTCTAAGACATAAGCCTCAAGATATGTATAGTTTTTGTGTAGACGTCTCTCATCCGTCTAAGACATAAGCCTAAAGATATGTATAGTTTTTGTGTAGACGCCACTCACCCGTCTAAGACATAAGCCTCAAGATATGTATAGTTTTTGTGTAGACGTCACTCACCCGTCTAAGACATAAGCCTCAAGATATGTATAGTTTTTGTGTAGACGGCTCTCACCCGTCTAAGACATAAGCCTAAAGATATGTATAGTTTTTGTGTAGACGTCACTCACCCGTCTAAGACATGAGCCTCAAGATATGTATAGTTTTTGTGTAGACGTCTCTCACCCGTCTAAGACATGAGCCTAAAGATATGTATAGTTTTTGTGTAGACGTCTCTCACCCGTCTAAGACATGAGCCTAAAGATATGTATAGTTTTTGTGTAGACGTCTCTCACCCGTCTAAGACATGAGCCTAAAGATATGTATAGTTTTTGTGTATACGTCACTCACTCGTCTAAGACATGAGCCTCAAGATATGTATAGTTTTTGTGTAGACGTCACTCACCCGTCTAAGACATAAGCCTCAAGATATGTATAGTTTTTGTGTAGACGTCACTCACCCGTCTAAGACATAAGCCTCAAGATATGTATAGTTTTTGTGTAGACGCCACTCACTCGTCTAAGACATGAGCCTAAAGATATGTATAGTTTTTGTGTAGACGACTCTCACTCGTCTAAGACATGAGCCTCAAGATATGTATAGTTTTTGTGTAGACGGCTCTCACTCGTCTAAGACATAAGCCTCAAGATATGTATAGTTTTTGTGTAGACGTCACTCACCCGTCTAAGACATAAGCCTCAAGATATGTATAGTTTTTGTGTAGACATCACTCACCCGTCTAAGACATAAGCCTCAAGATATGTATAGTTTTTGTGTAGACATCACTCACCCGTCTAAGACATAAGCCTCAAGATATGTATAGTTTTTGTGTAGACGTCACTCACCCGTCTAAGACATAAGCCTCAAGATATGTATAGTTTTTGTGTAGACGTCACTCACCCGTCTAAGACATGAGCCTCAAGATATGTATAGTTTTTGTGTAGACGTCACTCACTCGTCTAAGACATGAGCCTCAAGATATGTATAGTTTTTGTGTAGACGTCACTCACTCGTCTAAGACATGAGCCTCAGGATATGTATAGTTTTTGTGTAGACGTCACTCACTCGTCTAAGACATGAGCCTCAAGATATGTATAGTTTTTGTGTAGACGTCTCTCACCCGTCTAGGACATGAGCCTAGTGCTTGTTGTGGGTTTTGTGTAGACGTCACTCACTCGTCTAAGACATGAACCTCAAGATATTTATAGTCCGTGCGATGAAATGCGTGCGTGCACAGATTAGACCTGGGTGTGTATGACGTCATCTGAAGAAACAGGGGCGCAGTGTCTGAGGGTCATACCTTTTTTGAGTTCCCTATCGTAAGCGAAGAGGATAATCGTCTAAGTCATATTTTATTTACGTGAAACAATGACGCTGTACAAAGCATAGATTACTGTACATAATCTGTAATAATGCAGTTAAGATACACAATTATGGAGTTCATGCGTTGACGTCATATAATACCACAATGTCCTCAGAGAACGCTTTGGGTGATGCAGTTGCATTCCAGACTGCTACAGTTTATAACGAAACGCTGTGGGTCAAGGACTGTAATATGGAGTTAAGTCTAAGTGCCAGGACGGGGGAGGTCAAGTGGTCCGTGAGAGAAATAATGGGTTCATACTGCATCCTGCACCTCCAAGCGCCTCCACACCTCTTTCTACATGCCGTCATTTCTACGGTGAGTGATTTTTATTAGTTCGTTAGTCATTGTTTATAGGGTCTCGTGGACCGCAAAGAGCCGAGTCAAGACCACAACTTGGTTGAAAGAGTACTCACCCCTGATCCGTATGAAAGATCTGCTTAAACAACTTTATCGGTAACACTGAAGGCACTCCACCAGCCGGCCACTTTACAATAAAGGCATCCCATGCAGGAGACGCTGAGGTTTTACCCTAATTTATCGAACCCCCATTTCCTATCCTATCCTATCCTTTCCCGTAACTCGGAGGTCGTAGGGGCACCACAGATGATCGCTTAACCAGCGCACGCCATCTTTCTCTGTCCTCTGCAACCCTGTTGGCTTCACTCAGTGTCAAGCCAGTCCATTCTCGAATGTTATTCTCCCACCTCTTTTTCGGTCTCCCTCCTTCTTCTACCTCATTGAACTTTGCTTTGCAGGATGGTCTTTGCTAGGCTTGAAGATTCGGTGACGTGGCCATGCCATCGGAGTTTCCGTTTCTTCACCACTATGAGCAGGTCATCATGTTGTCCATTGGCTTGTGTGATGGTCTGTCGGACTTCATCGTTGGTGATGTGCTTGGTATAGGAAATGCCCAGAAGTCTTCTGTAGCACCTCATCATGCTTTGCATTCTTCGCTCTAGATTTGTTGTGAGGGTCCATGCGTCGCAAGCATATAGGACGATGAAGATGACAAGGGAGCGCAGCAGCCTTACCTTGGAATGCAGAATGATGGTCTTGTCTTACCAAATGGTCTTCAAACTTGCCAGGGCAGCAGTTGTTGGTGCGATCCTGGAGAGAACGTCCTGTCGGGACCCATTGTCTGATACAGTGGCTCCTAAATATTAAACGCTATGCACTGTGTTGAGGTATTGGCCTTGGACTTTGTGTTACACTCATTCGATGTTGTTTTTCTATCAGTATTTGATTCAGCCCCGATGCTTGAAATCCTGATAGGTGTAACTCGTTATCCACGTTTCGTTATCCACGCAGCCTGCTCACTCATCAACAAGTCAGGAGTCGTCGTATGAAGTTTCCCACTTTTATTCAGCACACATCAACAACTGCATACAATCGCTTTTTCCACTCTCAACTTTTTACTTTCAACACACTATCAACAACACACCTATTTTGAAACAGTGCGGCACTTATATAGTCTCTACATACTCAAGAACAAACGAGAATATCCTACATGAAACACCACAACCAATCAAAATTAATTTCATCATCACTGTCTCACGTCATACAACCTTATTTGGAATGGAAGCTTCCATGGTTACGACTAGAACTATCCATACGCTTCGAACGATAGTAAACATCTGACTCGAGAAAATTCTCAAATAATATCGACCAACTAAAAACACCAAAGCCTCTACTAATACCAAAGCAAAATCAAATCAAAGATAAATACACTCTATTACTGCATGCGTTGCAAAATAAATCGAACAGATCTATTGCCCGCGTCACACACGCAAGCCTACCATTGCACGCGCTTCACACATACTATCGTGCGCATTTCACACGCACCATCATGCGCGTCTCAACGTAACACTTTGATATCCGTGCTGATGCCATTGGTGTTTTTGGTAATCAATTTGGTCTTCTCTGCACTAATTTCCATTCCATAGGTTCTGTAGGTGGTCTGAAGCCTCTGTACCAGCTGTTCAAGTTCTTGTTCCTCTCCATGGTTGTACTTAATGGTGGTTCTAAAACGAAAAAAAATATGCACGAGGATTTTTAAAGTTTTGTTGAAAATAGATATATAATTTTTGTTGGGAGATTCCTGACAGTTTTTGTAAACTTTGTGCCGCAAGTGTTGCCTTCATGAGTTTCTTTCTATCTTATCCTATCCTATCCCGTAACTCGGAGGTCGTAGGGGCACCACAGATGATCGTTTAATCAGCGTACTCCATTTTCCCCTGTCCTCAGCAACTCTGATGGTTTCGCTCAGTGCCAAACCAGTCCATTCTCGAATGTTGTCCTCCCACCTCTTTTTGGTCTCCCTCTTCTTCTACCTCCTTGCAATTTGCCTTGCAGGATGGTCTTTGCAAGACCTGATGATCTGGTGACGTGGCCATACCATCGGAGTTTCCGTCTTTTCACCACTGTGAGCAGGTCATCGTGTTGTCCAATTGCTTGTTTGATGGTCTGTCTGTTGGTGATGTGCTGTGTATAGGAAATGCCCAGAAGTCTTCTGTAGCACTTCATCTCCATGCTTTGTATTTTTGGTTGTAGATCTGCTGTGAGGGTCCATGTTTCACAAGCGTATAGGAAGATGGAAATGACAAGGGAGCGCAGCAGCCTTACCTTGGAATGTCGGCTGATGGTTCTGTCTTTCCAAATTGGCTTCAACCTCGCCAGCTAACAAGCTAAAACTAAATGATGAAGAAATACAAGCACTGGTTTGTGGCTCAAGGAACATTCTGGTGAAAATATCAGTCACTTCAGTACGTGTGAGGCAACAAGCTGATCACTGGGAAACAAAGTGCATTTGTCAGAACTTGCATATCCATAGCCTCTCACAATTTGTTATCGACCCCACTTTCTCTCGTTCCGATCACATCATTGACTGGGTAATCGCTAGAAAGTCTGACAACATTCTTTCTGAAGTCATTGTTTCACAAGATCTTGAGTCTGACCACTACGCTGTCCTCTGCTCTCTCTGCGTCTCTCCTCCTGAAAAGAAAAAAAAACGCTCAGTCACACTCCGTAACCTAAAAGCCATTGACAAAAAAAACTCCTCTGAGGCTATCCTCCTCCTTTCTTCTGCACCTCTTGATTCTGAAACTGCTTCTTTCTTCAACACTACTCTCAGCCATCTTCTTAACAAACACGCTCCTTGTGACGTTTTTTTTTTATTGTTGTTGGGCTCTGCACAATGGATTGCTATTACCTCCTCGTCTTAGTCGGTGGGGATTGCTAGTAATCTCCCTTTGACTTCACTTAATACATTTATTTGTTTAGCTCGGTCTGTGTTAAGGCTGGGGTACAGAGATAGATAGAAAAATGGTAAAAGATCACTGTCACACTAGCTTTCACACGGCTATGAATCATATGTAGTCCAGCCACTTGATAACAGTAAAAATCACACATTTATTTCCTCTACTCTATAAACGATCTTCGAAGTACGAATCTAACTTAAAAGTTCAATTGTCAATGCAAATGGTTCGATCGTTGATAATCTAGGCAGCTACTTTTTCTTCATCGGGCACTGGCTACTTTCTGCCTTAAGGGTCAGAAGTCTTTATGAGTGGACTACTGTGGTCCAGTTTATACAGAGATTTAGAGCACGGTTTCTTGTTGCACTTAACTGTGGGGTTGAAGCGCTGCGTTGAGGTCGCTTCTACGACAAGCTGTGTTGTCGTTGCTTGTGTTCGACGGGTGGGCTATCACGCGTCGACGTGGTTGTTGTCGTTTGCTGAGTTGGGCTCACGATATACCGCCTGCTCGTCTGTAACATATGAGACGAAATTCTGCACAACCCTGAATAATAGCCCTCAGTGATAGCTCCACATCTCTATACATAAGCGACGAACATTCTGCTAAGTCCGTGGTCCACTGGAATCTCCACTCTTATTTCCTATACATATATAAATATAAATCGTGGCTAACTATACACATAAAGAATTAATAATATTATAAACATTCTCGGGTACAGCCACTGGTCTGCAAGCATACATACAGGTTAAACAACAGTGGTTCCGTCAGGGATACAACATGGCGTCGACCGGTCATGCTTGCCTCGTGGTCGGATTCTTCCACGTGGTCACGCAACATCGGACTAACAATTCATTTCTATGCATAGCAAATTCCACAAACATAATTCAACAATAATATAAATATATCACGATGAAACAGAAGTATGTTCATTTACCTGTTTGACAATGTCAGGCCGTGGCTACTTGATTGAATTCGAATATTCAACAAGCACTGCTGTCTAATCTTCTCAGGAGAGATTCTGTCAGAGAGTACTGTGTACTACTGCTCAGCGTTTCAAACTCGACTGACCTTTTACCTGGCTTAGCCTGAATCGGCCAGAACTGATTCTATCCACTATACCTGTGTCCCGATTGGCTGAACCATCTAAGTGGCTATAAAATTCGAAACTCGAATCGTAGGCTGCGATGGTGTCACTACACGGATCGCGTCAGCTCGCAGTGTGTGTACACATCAGTTATACCTTAATCGTCTGCTATAGACTACAGTAATCTTCTAAGTTTTACTACTGACCAAACAAGCAAACTCTCAAAATGTGCAGGGTAAACAGGTCCTCTTGTTACACTCCTGCTTCATCTCGTCTCATCTCTGACCGTCCATCTGCGCCGTGGCTTTCTCCCGAGATCGGCATGGCCAAACGGAAGCAGCCTATGGCTGAAAGCATTTGGCGGTGTTCCAAACTCACAGTCCACAAACAGACCTATCAGAAGCACAAGCATGACGTACGCAAAGCTATCTCTGCAGCCAAAATACGCTACTATAACAATAAGATAGAAACCTCTGCTTTTTCCAAAGAACTGTTTTCCACTATGAACGAATTTCTGGGGAACACCCACACTTTCCCTTTTCCGTCCAAAATTCCACTACCAGAACTGCCCTCTTTTTTTCCAGACTTCTTTACTTCAAAAATCGCAACCATTCGCAAAATTCTCGACGACACTCCCAGTCAGCCTTGTCCTCCTGATCCACATTTCACTGGCATATCATTTCTTTCCTTTCAATCTGTCTCTGAGCCCGAGGTTGCTGAGATCCTCAGCACCAAGTCGTTCAAGACGTGCGAGCTTGATCCCATCCCTGCCTCCCTTTTCAAAGACTGTATCACCGACCTCCTTCCTGCCATCACGAATATAGTCAATTCCTCTTTGCAATCCGGTTCTGTTCCCATCTGTTTCAAGTCCGCCATCGAGCGGCCACTTCTGAAAAAAAAATCAAACCTCCACCCAGAAGATTTCAAAAACTACCGCCCTGCCTCTAATCTTCCTTTCCTATTCAAACTTCTTGAGAATGTTGTCCTGAAACAGCTCAACCATCATCTGTCTTCCAACAACTTGTTCTGCCCGTTCCAGTCTGCCTGTCGTCCTGACCACTCCATTGAATCAGCTCTTCTTCACATCGTGAATGACCTCCTCTATGCCACTGACTCTGGTAAAATCTCTTTGTTGACCCTTCTCGATCTCTCAGCCGCTTTTGACACTATCGATCCATCCCCCTTCAGCGTCTCCAGAACTCTTTTGGAATAAAAGACAGTGCCCTCAGCTGGTTCCGCTCTTATCTAACTGATCGCTTCCAATCTGTCTC
Source organism: Oncomelania hupensis (assembly GCA_036898135.1). NCBI lineage: Eukaryota > Metazoa > Mollusca > Gastropoda > Littorinimorpha > Pomatiopsidae > Oncomelania > Oncomelania hupensis. The sequence continues at coordinate 160,897,569 of CM072511.1, forward strand.
TGTGACGACACGAGTTTTGAGGCACGCTAAGTTTATGCTGTTTAAGGTTGTACATAGCATATAGTTGCATGATGTGCGAAGTTTGAATCAGCGTTTTAGAATGCATAGTGCAAGTTAGAAATTAGGTTTTTCACGTGCTTGATAGCTATTATAAGTTGAGCGGAGCTTGATACCTTGGACTGTGTACTGGGAAGAAAGCGGCAGAACAGGCAGATTGCAGGCGGTAGTCTGTGTGATTAGACGATTATTGGAGAGACTGTAACTTCCACTATCATAGGATTGTGTAGGGTTCGTTTCTAAGGGCTGTGTTTTGTGTTTTGAAACCACCCAAAGTCTTGGCCCTTAAAACGGACAAGAATGATCAATAAGTTGTAACAATTATTATAGAAAAGTAAAATTTATAGTAATTGTGGAGGACTTTTGCTGCCACAGTGCTGTATGATCTCTGTAGAGTGACGTCCTAAGGGTGTGTGCTCTTTGTTTTAGAGACCTCCCCCAAGACCTAACATTTCGCAAGTGTTAGGGTGTCCGGGTAAATCATAATAAGACAGTAACGAACCACCTACTCTCCACAGATCGTATTGTATTGTGTTTTGTTGTGGTGTTGTGTGTATCTGTGCTTCACAGGCCGGGAAACTGAAGGTGAGTTGATTCCCAGTATTGTAGTTCCTTAGTCGCTATACAATCTTGTGTACGTGAATGAAGGATGATGAATGAGGGGGGAAAGGGGTATTTTGATAAATAGCATTTTTATATAATTTTCGTGTAGAAGATGTTAAGTGGAATAATGTTGATGTTGTTGCCAAAATGAGGTCATGAGTGACGATGTATTTATAGCATTAGAGAGGGGTGATAATATGAGATAGAGAGAGAGAGGTAACAATGTATTATACATGTATGCCAGAGGGGTGATGAAAGTGAGAGGAGTGATAGAAATAAGGTCAAGGATGACGTTGTGTTATACATTATGACATGGTTGGGGGGTGATGAATATGAGAGAGAGGATGAGTCAAGATTGTTGATTAGAAATTCACTTATGATATGCCTTTGTACTTGTGTAATAGTCATGTTCAAGGGATGTTAAAATAAATTATAGAAATATTATGAAATGTTATGATGCATAAATAAACAGGTCAAGATGGCGAACGGCGGAAGGAGTAATTTCCCATATATTGTTTACATGCTGAAGTAGTTTTCTAAGACAGTTTATTTGTTGACCAGATTGGGCCTACGTTTATATACCTACTACGTTTTCAACTAATATTTCTGCTACTCCTAGTTTGCTGCTACTTCTACGTTGTTCTACTGGGCTGGGTTCCACTACTTCCGCTTCTGTTCTTCGACTTCATACTTCTGTTACTCTGACTTCATACTTCATTGTTCGTTCTACATACTCCGTTCTCCGCTTTACGTACTCCGTGCTGCTCTGCTTACTCCGTCCAACCTGTACTTCCACCTGCGGGAGGAGGCAAGACGAAATGCTTGGGGGACCACTTCTACTTGGGTCGCAGCGCTCAGGGCTTTACATACACCCTCAATCATACGTACATACACGCATATATAAACAGTGACATTTTACAGTCTGCCATAGGTTGATTGAGTTGGTGATTTTTCTTAAAATAGTACTTTCAGAGGACTTCCGGTCAACATGGCCGCCAACAGAAGTGCGAAGCCTTTTTAGAAATGGAACGGGAGTCTTGTAAGATTCGTAGATGACTACACATCGTTTTTAATATGGCTGGGAATTGCATAAAGTAAGATTTTTTCATTTTAGTCTATATAAATCAGCCAAAACTGTTTCACTTTCTCGTAAATTTATTTCAAAATGTTGTGCGTTCAGTTGGCACCCTTGGCAACAAGAGAAATTGACCAGACTCACGACCTTTTGATTCTGCAAGTTTGTTGCTTGCCCTAAACTTTAAAGTTGGAGCTCTTGCTGATGCGGTCGTACGAATAAATGGCCGTATTGCATCTTTGGAAGAGTTCTTGAAGCAACAAAATGAAAAACGGGAAGGGTGCGAAAATGGAATCGACTTTGGTGTGCAAACAGAAGTCTCAAGCTTTCTGGATCTGGAATAATACATCACAGGAGCCTTGTTGGCTATCGTCGTGACGGGCCTGGGGGCGCAATCTGCTTGTTGGAGGGTCTTGGTTAAAACGTCAAATGTCACTGGTTTTAAAAACTGGTTAAAAACATGGAATTGGTCAGTGGATTGACAGCCCTAGCGGTGACGTCCTCAGCGCTGGTGATGCTGCGCTGGCGATGTCATCGTTGCTTAGTTGATTCCACTCGACTGCAGTCCGTACAAAGAATGAGTGCTTGTACTGTTCGGTCCTGCATGGAGGGATGCGGAAGCCGCGCGAGTTATTCACCGCTTGCCTTTGGACGATGTTTTCACTGCTGTAGTCGTTAAACCTAACGTTAAGCTTTCTTACCTACTGTATGCTGTCGCGGTGAAGGCCATTCCTGCATCACCAAAGGGTAAGGGAGAAAATAAAACGAGTCCCTTGTCATCCATTGTGCAACAAAAAGATGGAAAGAAAACAATCAAATCTGAAAATGTGTCAAGATCTCGCATCATTGGTTCTAGAATGCATGACGTAAAAACTGCTGACGTAAGAGGAAGTGAGGCAACAAACATCCTCTAATGCTCCATTAGTGTCTTTGGTGGGCGACTCCATCCTAAATGGTGTTCAAGGCAGACGTCTCGGGCGTGCATACGGATTCCGAGTGGTACAAAAGAAGGCTCATACCATCGACAAAGTAAACTCCGAGATGTCTGACATAATCACGTCGGCGCCTCTTGATGCGACAGTCATCCATTGCGGCATCAATGACCTGAAAAAGAAGAATCCTAAAGCTGTTGCAACATCATTGGTCTCTTCCATCAAGACATTAGCAAAACAAAAGCCAACCCTGAAAGTTGTTGTCAGCTGTCCTATTCCAACTCGTCAGCCTGACTTGGAACAGGAACGAGTGGCTTTCAATGCCATTCTGCTTGCAGACCTGTTCGACATGACCAATGTATCTGTGGTGAGCCATGACAACTTGCGCCTTTCCAACCTTCGTGATGGTTTACATCCCACCCAGACAGGCAGTAGTGTTCGGGCTCGGAACCTGGGTCGACACCTGAGGAACTTGCTTTGGTCCAGGCCAAACACAAGGAAACCAGGCAGAGATGCGTACAGGAACAACTGGTGGAACAAGAATTGGATGTGGTATTAGATCCAGCTGAAAAAATATTAACATTGATAGAAACACATTCTTTATGGTTTGCATTTTCATATGCAATGATAATGAATAATTTTGAAATTTAAAAAAATAACACAAAGATAAATTCATTTAAAGTTTTAATTTTATAATGAAAAACACTACACAAGCAAGTTTGTTACAATGGAACTGTCGTTCTATATCTACCAACTTATTATCTTTTAAACATTTTATTGAACACGAAACATGTTGTGTGTTGGCACTGCAGTCATTGGATGTTCAGAAATTTAAATTACCTAAACTGGATAATTACTACTATCCTCCATTATTTAGTTTTAATCCTAAAAATATGAAAATTCAGACTGCAATTTACATCAGGTGTGATTTGTCATATTCATCAATTGAATCGTTTCCTGTTGAAAAAGACACTAAAGATGTATACGCTACTGGAGCATGCGTTAAGATAAGCGATTGTTGCATAATTAATGTATTATCAGTTTATTTCCCAAATGGTCCTAAAAATGACAATTCTGACTGGATTAAGAACTTTGATTTTTCTAAAGGTAATTGGGCCATTTTAGGAGATTTTAATGCTCACTCACCATTATGGGAAAAAGATTGCAAGATCGTTACTTGTAATCGTTTAGTTGAAAATATTGTTGACTCAAAATTAGTATTATTAAATGATGGTAATGTGACAAGAATACCAGATATTTCGTCTCATAGACCTACAGCAATAGATTTGTCTCTTTTGTCAGGTAATATTGCATTAAATTGTAAATGGCATATTGAGGAAGACTGTTTAGGTAGTGACCATTTACCGATTTTGGTTGATTTAAATCAAATTGTAAGTACTAATGAAACTGATGTTGAAGACAAAATTCCAAAATTTTTATATAATCGTGCAAACTGGGAAATGTTTTATAATTATTTAAATGTTTTTCCATGTAATGAAATTTTACAAGAGGATATAAACATTTTCTATGAAAAATTTAGAGAAGTAATTTTACAAGCTGCTGATCATTTCATTCCGAAAGTTTAAACAAAGAAACATATTGAAGGGCATGGAAATTCATGGTGGAATGATGATTGTAAAAACGCAGTAAAAAAGAAAAAAGAAAAATTTAAAAACTGGATTAAAAATAAGACAGAAGCAAATTTTTTAGAAATGAAACTGGCTAAAATTCAATGTAGCAGAGTAATTGCAAAAGCTAAAAAGGACCACTGGATTGAATTTTGTGAAAAAGAAGTATTAGAATCTAAAGATTTGCACAAAGTATGGAAAAAAGTAAGAGATATTAAAAATATTTATAGATCACAACTATATCCGGTAAAATTAGAAAATAACTTATTTCCTTCTTCGACAGATAAGGCAGAAGCATTTGTAAATTTTTTCTCAGAAAATAGTTTAACAAATAATTTAAGTGAAAATATTGTAAAATTTAGAATTGATAGTGAAAATAAGGAGGAATATAAAGACCCTTTAGCCGACAATAATTTATATATAAATAGTCTCATTACTTTTGAAGAAGTATTAGATACATTAGATTCATTTGTAAATAATAATTCTGCAGTTGGTATTGATGGCGTTTCATATCAAATGTTAAATAATTTACCTTTAAAATGGAAAAAAATTATTGCATTCACTTTTCCAAAAATGTTGGGAAAGTGGAACTGTACCGTATTATTGGAAACAGGCAGTAATAATTCCCATTTTAAAACAAGGTAAAACATCAAAATCTATAAATAATTATAGACCAATTGCATTAACGTCACACGTTTGCAAAGTAATGGAAAAAATAATAAATCAGAGATTGTTATATTTCTGTAACAAAAATAATATTATTCCTGTTCATCAAGCAGGATTTCGAAAAACTGATAATTTAGTCAAACTTTCTTTAAATATTAAAAAACAATTCTCAAAAAGAAAGAGTTTATTAGCAACATTTTTAAATGCAAAAAAAGCGTATGATAGTGTTTGGCATGCTAGATTATTATACAAATTAAATTCAATAGGTCTTAATGGGCACATTTATTATTATATAAAAAGCTTACTTTCAGAAAGATGTATTTGTACGAAAGTTGGAAAAACATATTCATCTAACAGACGTATAAACATGGGCATTCCACAAGGTTCTATTATTGCACCATTACTTTTTAATATTCTAATTTATGACCTTCCTTCTGCATTATCAAAAAACACACATGTTGTGCAATATGCAGATGATATTGCAATTTGGTTAAATACAAAAATTAGAAAACGTACAAATAAAACAAATATTAGATATATTGAGAAAATATATCAAAAGGAAATTAACAGTTTAGTTGATTATATGTCAGAAAATGGTTTAGAGCTTTCTGGAGAAAAGACAAGTCTAATGTTGTTCAATAACGGTAAAAATCCTAAAATATTGCCTGAAATAAAACTTAATGGTCAAAATTTATCATACAAACAAAATATAAAATTTTTAGGTGTTTATTTTACACCTAAATTAAATTGGAAATATCATATTGAATATTTAATTAATAAAGCAAGGCAAAGATTAAATTTATTAAAAATCATAAGTACACAGCCGTTTAGCCATGACACAAAAACTTTACTGCATTTGGCTACATCATTAGTGAGATCCAAATTAATTTACGGACAAGAGGTATATTTTTCTGCGCCTTTATATCTTCTCAACAAATTACAAAGCATTGACAGCAAATCGATAAAATTGGCTTTGGGTGTACCAATTCATACCAATACTCAAAATACATATAAAAAATCAGGTATATTATCTTTAGCTGAGCAGCGTAAATTAGCCACTTCAAAATATGTAATTAGATGTTTGTCTGTAAAAAAAATTCAGTAACGGACGAAATTTTGAATGTGAGCAGTGTGGATTATCCTAAAAGAGCTCAAACTATTCCCTATATTCAAACAATTAAAGATTATACACAAGATATTATGGCAACCTGCAATATTGATATTACTTCAATTTCAGTATTACCAGATATTCCAAAATTTCCACCGTGGGAACATTTAAATGCACATTTTGACATAGATTATACTGATTTAACGAAAAATTAGTATTGTCAAATTTTAAAATGTGAATTTACAGAACATTTAAATAATAATTATTCTAATAATTTAAAAGCATTCACTGATGGTAGTGTTTTGGATTCATCTAACTGTGGCGCAGGATTTTTCATACCTTATCTAAATATTCAAAAGTCTTACTATCTTGGTCAAGGGTTTTCAATATTTACGTGTGAACTATATGCAATAATGATGGTACTAGAATACATCCTCAGCATTCCTTCTAAGATATTTAATATATTAATTTGTGTTGACTCTAAATCAGTGCTTTATGCTTAAAAAAATTGGAAATGTAGAAATAGAACAGATATAATGTTTGAAGTAAGATATCTTATTCATAGTATTAGAATTAGAGGTATTGGAATTACCTTTTGTTGGGTCCCATCACATTTAGAGATTTATTGTAATGAAATTTCAGATAAATTGGCCAAAAAAGGTGCAATGAAAAGTGAGCATACAGTCTTTAATTCTAATGTAAAATTAGCTCAATTTGAATATTATTCGTTATTAGAACAACACTTTACTAATATACTACCCAAAGTAAATATTGTTAGTTGCTCCAGAACTATTGCTAGATTAGTATATACAGTAAGCTACGCTTGAATTCATGGTGAACAAAATATTTGAAAAATGTTACTTGTTTATGTGCTGGAACTATTTCCTTACACCACATATTATTTGATTGTCCTGTTGTAACAGCACTGTACAAAGAAAATGGAATTATTTTATGTGCACACGACGATATTAGAGTCATCTTATATAGTTCGATGTTACAGGACATCGCGCCCGCGCGTATCATTGTCGGAACATATTTATTTAAGTTACTATAATTAACAATTTCTGTTTGTTTGTTTCTTTGTTTGTTATGGTTGTCTAAAATCACATTGTTGTGAAAAGACGTTAAATTAAAATATTGAATTGTACTTTCAGACGATTTAATTAAGCCGGTGTTGGAGATCGGACAGATAACCCGTGTATAAAGTATTTACTATTGACTAAATACCCTTTTCTTCAAGGGTTGCTTTGTTAAATCTTTTGCATCTTGATTTTCATAATATCATTATATCTTGATTGTGTTCGCATCTTGTGTACAGTGTCAGGGGTTAGGGATTAGACATTACATTACATTACATTACATTACATTACATAATTGTTGCTTTAGGTCCAGCGGACTCTTCCGAGCCAAATCAGGACCGGACAACCCCCAATCCGCATAAAAGATCTGCTGAAACAACCCTAGTGGTAAAACTGAATGCCCTCCACCAGCCAGTCACTTTACAATAAAGACATCCCACGCAGGGGACGGCTGAGGCTTTACCCCAACTAATTGAACCCCCGTTTACAAAAACAAAATAGAATACAAACATCATTATAAATTATCAACAAAACACATACATATAAAATGCCTACATTGCTAAATAATAACATCATAGGAAGCCCTAGTGACCACCGGGCAGAAAGCGTCCAACATTCCCAAGCTGATCCAACAGACCTCACACACGAACAAGGAGTCTTGTCCCGGAAGAGTTGTCAAGAAAAAAGGTAGGTGACTGGTATAGCGAAGAAAACGATAGTATAGCAGATTGATAGAACAGAGCAGGAATGAGAAAGAGCAAATGAGAAAGACAGCGACAGTGGGAATTTAAAGCACTAAATTTCCAGAAAGTGGGGATACTATTTATACTGAAACCCCCGGCACCCCCAACGGATTAGACAAGGTAGGTAATTGTTTGTTAACTGTTGGGGTTGTGGGTCCGGATAAGGGTTGAGGTTGGGTTAGATTCCCCATTGTCTTGTGTGTGTGTGAGTTGAATAAAAGATTATAACTGTGCATCTGGCATTTGTGTTAGCTTCTTTTAGTTTGAGTGTGTATCCCTCCACTCGTTGTATAAGCTGAAGTCACTAGCCCATTCAGGTAACGTGACAGTATCAATCAACAACCACCCCTCTGAACCGTCCAGACTTGTCTTCGGTGTTCCTCAGGGGTCAGTTCTAGGCCCTGTTCTTTTCACTCTTTACACATCTCCTCTGTCTCACATCATCCAAAACCATGACACTTTCCACAATTTCTACGCAGATGATACACAGCTAAAAAAAACCAGTCAAACTCCTCAAAACCTTCCATCCATTCTGACCAAAACTTCTGAATGCTTTAGAGATATTTCTAACTGGATGACAGTCAACAAGCTCCCACTCAATGCAAACAAAACTGAAGTTGTGCTCACAAGTAAACTCCTGGAGCATATAGTCAGATCAGAGATCACAGCCCATCTCGACAAAAATAATATCATTACTGATGCCCAACACGGTTTCCGAAAGAAAAGATCCTGTAATACACAACTGATCCTGACCATCGAGGACCTGGCTGCTGAGATAGACAAGGGAGGGCAGACTGACACTATACTCCTGGACTTTTCCAAGGCATTCGATAAAGTGCCCCACCAGCGCTGTGACGACACGAGTTTTCAGATGGTAGGGAGAGACACACTTTTTACGAAGTTACACTTCTCTGTATATCTGCTGTACATAGAATAGCGTGACCGATTTACTTTTGTGTATGAAAGTGCAGTTTCGTAGAGTCCGTGCGATTCGTAGTAGACAGGGGGTCGGCCAATTTCGAATAGGGGTACGCGTAATAAAGAACGTGCATACTGACGAGAGCTCGACTGTTTTGCTTGTGGCCGGCGCAGATTTTGAAGGGCAGAGTGGTTTGAGATGCTATTGCGTGAGGAAGGAATTCTAACGAGGCAGCAACCCTGTGACAGAGGTCATCGTAGTGTAGGGTACTGCTGGAAGGGTGTGTGTATTGTTTTATAGCCACCCAAGGTCTTATGCCCTCGTCGGGATAAGGATGTGTAGAATTCGAAGGAAGATGGTAACTGCCATTCGCCAGTGAGTGTAGAGTTCCATACTTAAGGTGCGTGTGGTTCTCGATTGAACACCCACCAAGACTTAGTGTCTGTAGCAGAGCTAAGGTGTCCTCATCCTCAGAATATATGTTATTTGGACAGTGAAATAACGTGCAAGAGCAAGAGAAAGAGACTCTCAAAAGACTAATCCATTGTGTTGTGCCAATGTTGTGACAGTGTTGTGTCGTGTTGTGGTGTTGGGGTAAAGGGCGTCACGAGCCGAGGCCTGTAAGGTAAGCAAACCCTGTCGTTCAATTCTCTAGTGGCGCGCTCCGAGCACTGCGTACGTGTATGAGTGGTAATGAGTGTGGGGAAGGGGATGTATTTTAGGATGTGTAATGAATTTTGTTGATTTTATATGATTTTCCTATGATTTTCTTATTGTATATGTGATGGGGAAAATGTCGTTGCTGTTGTTGTTATGGAAGTGGGTCAAAGGCGACGATGGGGAATATAGAGAGGGAGAGAGAGAGTGAGGGTGTATGTATGGAGAGAGCGATAGAATGTAGTATGCTGAAGAAGGATGAAGTGATGATTATGAAGGAAGCATATTTACAGTATGGATGAAGGGAGGTAATCGTGATGTGCTATAATTGTTGGGGGTGACGGTGGTGATGAAGGGGGGCGGAATGAATCAGGACTGTAAGATGGTAGTGTGGTTGCGATAATTATGTATATTTATATAAACATTGGTGTGTAAAGAAGATGCGAATTATTTAGCATCAAAGGGTGATTTATATTATTGAAATGTGTGTATAGTATCTTATATTATTATTATGATATTCATAACTATACAGGTCAAGATGGCGGACGGAGGACGGCGTGTTATGTTATATTATTTAGTGTTTATTATTTGGTGGGCATATTGTTAAGACTATGTATATGTCAACAGGTGTGGGCTGATGATGATTATTACATCTACGTGTTTATTTCTACGCATTATTTCCACGCTGTTGCCTTTGAGTTGCCTGTTGTGCTGTACTGATGTTGATGTTGTTGCCGCTGACTGGGTCCTAACCAGCCTGGGGTGTACCTTTGCCTCTACGACAGAGTAGTGTTGTGGTGATTTCTTACACTGCTGCAGGTTTTGCCTATGTATCAAGGCAACGCACTTCCAGGGGGTTTTCATGCCTAATTCATGCACACACAGACTCACATTACACGCACCTAAAAACATATCCATTTAGTTAGAAGAATCATCCACTTTGTGAAAGAGACTGTTAGCTCTCTGAGCTACTTGACAAGAACATTGAGACATTACTTCTGTGCCACAGCTTGGTCTAGCTAATAGTTTATGATTCAACGCCATCGCCTATTATTTGAAGACTTGCATTTTGAATTGATTTGTTGATTTTGATTTTCTGTATACACTTTGTAAAGAAACTGTTGTTGTTTAGTTCTATTTGGGGTTTGTTGCAAGGGGAGGTAATTGTTAGTTAGCATTGGGACGGGGGTCTGTTCAGGGGTTGAGGGGAGGTTAGTTCCCATTTGTCCTGTGTTTGCTTGTTGATTGTTGAATAAAAGAGTGTGTGTTTGTACTCTGGCATTTTGTGTTAGTTTATTTTGTTTGAGTTTATTCTTTTCACTCGCTTTATGAGCTGACGTCACTGAACCCGCTCGGGGGACGTGACATTTTTGGTGTCAGAAGTGGGATAAACTCATTTATTTTGTTAGGGTATTGCCAGAGGTGTATGTTGTGTGTTTGAGTTGTTGTGTGAAAGGGTACGCAGCGGGCGGTTGGCGGGAGTGTGGGTGTATTGCACTAGGGAACACACTCGGAGTGCAGCATTAACGGGGAATTGAGTTGCAGGGTTCACTTGCTCGCCTTCAGGGGTACGACGGTGAACGATTCCTCGGCTCCTGTGACTGTTGTGTTGCGTATTCATTCTGTTAGGTGTTTGTATCTGTTAGGTGTTATTTGTTTTGTGTATACTAACATCTGTTCTTCCCTTCTTTTCCGACATGGCTACGCGGGATGCTCGTGCCGCGATGCGCCGCGACGCTAGGACTCGTAAGGAGGAGGCCGAGCAGGAGGAGCAGGACTTCCGTGATGACGGCTCAGTGACAGGGTTGTTGGAGGAACCTTACGCAGTGAGTACTCAGACCACTATGCCTAAGATGTATGCCAGATCGCCCGGTGCACAGAGCAAAGTCGAGGTCGCGCTCAGTGATAGTGAGAGATTTAGACAGATTGGGGAAAGTCTGGGTTTCCGTGACGGAGCGCTAGCGCACTATGTGGTTAGCGAGATGAGAAGGGAGGAAGAACGGAGAGAGAAGGAGGAAGAGAAGAGGGAGAGAATGAGGAAGGAGGCAGCAGAGAGGTTAGTTAGGGAGGAAGAAAGGAAAGAAAGAGAAGAAGATCGCCGTCGAATGGAGGCTAGGTTAGAGGCAGAAAAGGCAGCGAGGGCAGATGAGAGGAGGCTTTTAGAGCTTAGATTAGAAACTGAGAGGGAAGACCGACGTCGGTTGGAGCAGAGGATAGAAGATGAGAAGCGAGAAGAGAGAGAGGCTAAGGAAGAGGAAAGGAGGATGTTTGAGATGAGGCTAGAGGAGGAACGTAGAGCCAGAGATGAAGACCGAGCTGATCAGAGGGAGAATAGGGCTAGAGATAGAGGGGCAGCATACTCAGTCAAACTGAAACCCTTGGAGGAGAGGGAGGATGTGGAGGCCTACCTCCAGATGTTCGAACGGGTGGCAGAGATTCAGGGTTGGAGGAGGGAGGTATGGGCGGTTAGGCTAGCGCCTTTGTTACAAGGGGAAGCCCGAGATACGTACCTTCGTCTAACGCCTGAGCAAGCCCAGGATTTCGACATTGTGAGGAATGCGCTGTTGAAACGCTTCAGGAAGGACGCCGACTACTATCGTAGGCAGTTTCGAGAGGCCAAGAAGGAAGCTGCAGAGACGTTTCCTCAGCTAGTAGTAAGGCTAGGGTCGTTAGTGAAGAAGTGGTTTTCGCTCGCCGGCAAAGACATCACCGACGTAGAGCAGGTACTAGACACCTTCATTGGAGAGCAGCTTTTCTCCATCATGACTACTGAGCTAGAGATTTACGTGAGGGAGAATCTACCGGAGACTAGCCATGCCGCAGCAGAGTTGGCGCAGCGTGTGGTAGATGCCAAGCGGGCAGCATCAGCACCGGCACCCGTACTACCCAGTCAGAGACGCAGTTTTCCCAGACGACCGGAGGCTCCTCAGCAACCTAGCAACAGGGGAAGTCAGGGTCAGAAGGTAGGGAGGACGGAAGGGGGTAGTGGGGTACGCCGTTGCTACCGATGTGGGTCGGAGAAGCATGTGGTCAGGGACTGCAAGGTCAAACCTCAGACAGTAGGCCAGGTTACAGTGGGACGGACTATTTCCACGGAGACCGCACCTCGGGCTAGCGTGTGTGCAATCAAACCTTATGATCCATGGGGCCAAGGTAGGGCGAACGGGCAGGACGTTCGGGTATTGAGAGATACGGGGGCGGAGATAGGGGCAGTCGCGAGCAGGTTAGTCAAACCAGCTGATTTGACGGGTCGGACTGTCGAGATTTGCTTGGCGAATCGATCGAACGTGGGTCTGCTACCTACAGCTTGGGTGGAGTTGGATTGTGCGCTGGTCAGGGGGAGAGTAGAGCTGGTGGTTTTCGAGGACGGGCCCGATATCATCCTGGGTAACTGGGTAACGTTTGATAGCGGGGAAAAGAGCCCTGTTTCCTTGTTCGGAGGTGAGCGCGCGATGGCTGCAGCAGTGCAGACTCGGGCGCAGGTGAAGGCCGAGAAGAAGAGGGAGGTACCCTTAGCAGTGGTCGAACCATCTCAGATCTCTGTTAGCACCCCAGAGTTAATCAGGATGCAAGAGACCGACGAGACGCTCGCGAAGGCAAGAACGTTGGCACAGAGTGGTGGGGCGATAGCGTCAGGTAGGGCGTCAGCTGAGTTTCGCAAGAAGAAGGGGGTGTTGTACCGGGTACACACGAAGAGAGGTAGCCAGGTCACGCAACTGGTAGTCCCGAAACAGTTGAGAGGGGGGATCCTTCAGTTGGCTCATGATCCACCCATGGCTGGGCATTTGGGAGGGAAACGTACCAGGGAGCGGATCTGGGGGACATTCTATTGGCCGGGAATGTGTGCCGAAGTACGGAGGTATTGCGCCAGTTGTCCAGAATGTCAGAAGGTAGTACCGAGGGGACGGGTGAGGAAGGTACCACTACAGCAACTTCCGCTGGTGGACGAGCCATTTCAGAGGGTGGCGGTAGACATTGTGGGACCCATCAAACCCAAGTCAGATCGGGGTAACATGTACATCCTAGTGGTAGTAGACTATGCCACACGCTATCCCGAGGCTGTACCGCTCAAGGGCATAGAGGCGGAGAGGGTGGCAGAAGCGCTGTGGGAGATTTGGTCGAGGGTGGGCGTTCCTAGGGAAATTTTGACAGATCAAGGGACGCAATTCATGTCTGAAGTCATGCGGGAGATGAACAGACTACTGTCGATCCACGGGAAAGCCACCACGCCGTATCATCCACAGTGCAACGGACTGGTTGAGCGATTCAACGGGACGCTGGTGTCCATGCTCAAGAAGTTAGCCACAGAACAACCTACAGCGTGGGACCGCTACATTCCAGCGCTACTATTTGCATACCGAGAAGTAGCACAGGAGTCTACAGGGTTCTCTCCCTTCGAGCTCCTATATGGAAAGACCGTGCGGGGACCGATGGCTGTATTGCGAGACCTCTGGACCAAGGAGATACAAGAGGAGGAGGTGAAATTGAGTAGCCAGTACGTGGTGGATTTGCGTAATCGCATCGAGGAAACATGTAAGTTGGCACAAGGAAACCTCAGAACCGCGTCAGCCAAGCAGAAGCGGCACTTCGATAAGAAGGCGAAACGGCGTTTGTTCAGCGCGGGGAATCAAGTGTTGCTGCTGTTACCTGAAAAACACAACAAGCTGCAGCTAGCATGGCGAGGACCGTACGAGGTGATCGAACGTGTGGGAGAGTGCGACTACCGGATCAGGATGCGTGGGAAAAGTAAACTATACCACGCCAATCTCCTGAAGAAATTCCACACCAGAACGACGGTAGCCACGATCGTTGTAGACGACGAGGGGGTAGAGGAGGAGGAAACTATGCCGGTGTTTGGGGATATTCCCGTAATCACCTTGACAGCATCAGAGACGCCCCGCGACGTGAAGATGGACGACAACTGCCCAGAAATACGGGAAGAATTGCAGGAGCTGGTGTGGCAGTTTGAGGATGTCCTAACCGACTTGCCGCTACGCACTACACTGGACGTGTGCGAAATACGTGTGGACAGCGACATTCCAGTGAGGACGCGGCAGTACCCACTTCCCCATTCGCATCACGAGACCATCAAGAAGGAAGTGGAAGCGATGCTAGCGATGGGCGTCATTGAGAGGGCCAGTTCGCCATACAGCTCGCCCATCGTATTAGTAAAGAAGAAGGAGGGCACGATGCGTTTCTGCGTTGATTTCCGGAAGTTAAACAAGCACGTCGTATTCGATGCGGAACCATTGCCGAACATCGACTACTTGTTTTCCAAACTGTCAGGGGCCAAGTATCTCACCAAGATCGACTTGACCAAAGGTTACTGGCAAATGCCTATGAACAAGGGAGATAAAGCGAAGACGGCATTTACAACGCCAGAGGGACAATTTCAGTGGACCGTAATGCCATTTGGGCTGAAGACGGCGGGAGCAGTCTTTTCTCGCATGATGCGGAAGTTATTAGCACCCCTGGGAATGTCGGAGATCGACAATTTTGTTGACGACTTGTTGGTAGCCACCATTACCAAGCAGAGACACCTGGAATGCTTGGCACGTCTTTTCCTTAGGTTGCGTGAGGTGCAGCTATCCGCCAAACCATCGAAGTGTTACCTGGGTTTCCGAAGAGTAGAGTATCTTGGGCACGTGGTTGGACAGGGAGAAATTCGTCCTGAGGTGTCAAAGATGGAGAGAATCCGAGATGCACCACGACCAACGACCAAGCGACAAGTGCGCTCATTTTTGGGTTTAGCCGGATACTACAGGCGGTTCGTACCCAACTTTTCAGCGATTGCTTCACCACTACACGATCTGACCAAGGGAGGCAAGCCAGGGGCGGTACAATGGAACGAAGCATGCGAAGCTGCATTTTGCACACTGAAGGAGAAGCTGTGCTCTGACCCTGTGTGCTGTCTGCCGGACTTCACCCTACCGTTTGTGCTACAGACAGATGCGTCGGAGGATGGAGTAGGGGCCATTTTGAGCCAGGACAGGGGACAGGGATTACAGCCTATTGCGTGTGCAAGCAAGAAACTGTCGAAACCCGAGAGGAACTATTCGACCATTGAAAGGGAGTGTCTAGCGTTGGTGTGGGGTGTGCAGAAATTCAGTCAATATCTGTACGGACGTACTTTTGTAGTGCAGACTGACCATATGCCACTGCAGTACCTACAGCAAGTGAAGAACACCAACAGCCGACTGATGAGATGGGCACTTCAGCTGCAACCTTTTTCAATGTCTGTGGAGCACATTTCTGGGAAGGACAACGTTCCAGCAGATTTCCTCAGCAGAAACGCTCAGTAGGTAGCATAGGGGGTAGTGAGAAATTCGCGTCGTAGTTAAGGTTCTTCAAGGTGTTAAGAACTGGGGGGGGGGTTGTGTGACGACACGAGTTTTCAGATGGTAGGGAGAGACACACTTTTTACGAAGTTACACTTCTCTGTATATCTGCTGTACATAGAATAGCGTGACCGATTTACTTTTGTGTATGAAAGTGCAGTTTCGTAGAGTCCGTGCGATTCGTAGTAGACAGGGGGTCGGCCAATTTCGAATAGGGGTACGCGTAATAAAGAACGTGCATACTGACGAGAGCTTGACTGTTTTGCTTGTGGCCGGCGCAGATTTTGAAGGGCAGAGTGGTTTGAGATGCTATTGCGTGAGGAAGGAATTCTAACGAGGCAGCAACCCTGTGACAGAGGTCATCGTAGTGTAGGGTACTGCTGGAAGGGTGTGTGTATTGTTTTATAGCCACCCAAGGTCTTATGCCCTCGTCGGGATAAGGATGTGTAGAATTCGAAGGAAGATGGTAACTGCCATTCGCCAGTGAGTGTAGAGTTCCATACTTAAGGTGCGTGTGGTTCTCGATTGAACACCCACCAAGACTTAGTGTCTGTAGCAGAGCTAAGGTGTCCTCATCCTCAGAATATATGTTATTTGGACAGTGAAATAACGTGCAAGAGCAAGAGAAAGAGACTCTCAAAAGACTAATCCATTGTGTTGTGCCAATGTTGTGACAGTGTTGTGTCGTGTTGTGGTGTTGGGGTAAAGGGCGTCACGAGCCGAGGCCTGTAAGGTAAGCAAACCCTGTCGTTCAATTCTCTAGTGGCGCGCTCCGAGCACTGCGTACGTGTATGAGTGGTAATGAGTGTGGGGAAGGGGATGTATTTTAGGATGTGTAATGAATTTTGTTGATTTTATATGATTTTCCTATGATTTTCTTATTGTATATGTGATGGGGAAAATGTCGTTGCTGTTGTTGTTATGGAAGTGGGTCAAAGGCGACGATGGGGAATATAGAGAGGGAGAGAGAGAGTGAGGGTGTATGTATGGAGAGAGCGATAGAATGTAGTATGCTGAAGAAGGATGAAGTGATGATTATGAAGGAAGCATATTTACAGTATGGATGAAGGGAGGTAATCGTGATGTGCTATAATTGTTGGGGGTGACGGTGGTGATGAAGGGGGGCGGAATGAATCAGGACTGTAAGATGGTAGTGTGGTTGCGATAATTATGTATATTTATATAAACATTGGTGTGTAAAGAAGATGCGAATTATTTAGCATCAAAGGGTGATTTATATTATTGAAATGTGTGTATAGTATCTTATATTATTATTATGATATTCATAACTATACAGGTCAAGATGGCGGACGGAGGACGGCGTGTTATGTTATATTATTTAGTGTTTATTATTTGGTGGGCATATTGTTAAGACTATGTATATGTCAACAGGTGTGGGCTGATGATGATTATTACATCTACGTGTTTATTTCTACGCATTATTTCCACGCTGTTGCCTTTGAGTTGCCTGTTGTGCTGTACTGATGTTGATGTTGTTGCCGCTGACTGGGTCCTAACCAGCCTGGGGTGTACCTTTGCCTCTACGACAGAGTAGTGTTGTGGTGATTTCTTACACTGCTGCAGGTTTTGCCTATGTATCAAGGCAACGCACTTCCAGGGGGTTTTCATGCCTAATTCATGCACACACAGACTCACATTACACGCACCTAAAAACATATCCATTTAGTTAGAAGAATCATCCACTTTGTGAAAGAGACTGTTAGCTCTCTGAGCTACTTGACAAGAACATTGAGACATTACTTCTGTGCCACAGCTTGGTCTAGCTAATAGTTTATGATTCAACGCCATCGCCTATTATTTGAAGACTTGCATTTTGAATTGATTTGTTGATTTTGATTTTCTGTATACACTTTGTAAAGAAACTGTTGTTGTTTAGTTCTATTTGGGGTTTGTTGCAAGGGGAGGTAATTGTTAGTTAGCATTGGGACGGGGGTCTGTTCAGGGGTTGAGGGGAGGTTAGTTCCCATTTGTCCTGTGTTTGCTTGTTGATTGTTGAATAAAAGAGTGTGTGTTTGTACTCTGGCATTTTGTGTTAGTTTATTTTGTTTGAGTTTATTCTTTTCACTCGCTTTATGAGCTGACGTCACTGAACCCGCTCGGGGGACGTGACAAGCGCCTACTACTGAAACTTGATTTCTACGGAATCAGAGGGAATACTAAGGCCTGGATCCAGAGCTTCCTAAACGACAGAACACAACAGGTTGTGGTGGAAGGAAAAAAGTCCCGAGTCGGATCAGCAGGCGTCTCCGGAGTCCCACAAGGCTCCGTGCTTGGACCTACCCTCTTCCTGATTTTCATCAATGACCTCGGTCAGGGACTCATATCAAAGGTCAGACTCTTCGCAGACGACACTATCATCTACTCCTGCATAAAGTCTCCAGCTGACGTTGCTGCGCTGCAGCAGGACCTGGACAAACTAGAAGAATGGGAGCTCAGGTGGCAGATGACCTTCAATGTCCAGAAGTGCCATCTACTCTCTGTCACCAGAAAGAGAAACAGGATCTCTTCAAGCTACAAACTGCATAGCCAGACCCTCAACACTGTCTCGGAGGCAAAATACCTTGGAGTAAACCTGTCTGGAGACCTAAACTGGGGAAAACACGTCCAGGCTACAGCAGCGAAAGCTAATAAGACCAGTGCTTTTTCCCACAGGAACCTCAAAGGATGCTCGGCAGGAGTCCAGTCTCAGTGCTTCAAGAGCCTTGCCCGTCCTCTACTGGAGTACGCAGCGGTCGTGTGGGATCCCCATCAACAACACCTAGTCTCCACACTGGAGATGGTTCAACGACGAGCAGCCCGTCGTATCCTACATGACTTCAGCAGGACCAGCAGTGCAACATCCATGTTGGAAAAGCTGAACCTGGAACCCTTGCAACAGCGGAGACAGGTCGACAAGGTGACCATGATGTACCGTATCATGCACGGCCTTGTCGACGTTTCCCAACTGGGACTTGTGCGTGGAGCACACAGGAGCACTAGAGGTCACAACATGAAACTCCTTGTCCCCCACACTAGAACAGATGTGTACAAGCACTCCTTCTTCCCGTCAGCTACAAGGTTATGGAACTCTCTGAGCGCTGAATCAGCATCAGCCTCGTCTGTCGCATCTTTCAGAGCATCGCTGACAGACTGGAGCATAAACATCTTGTAATGAATACCTCCTACGACTACGTGTACATATGTCTTAACACAATTTTAACCCAGTCAGACTACCTCACTGCCTCATCCTCAAATAGTACTTTTGACTGATTTTAAATCTGTGAACACCCTTCGCTGTGCACACCAAAGTTGTGGAGTCATTTCCTCGAAAACGGGGTATCCACAGTAGATCTACTACGAAGAAGAAGTACCAAACACAAACTGTCTTCTTCCTCTGTAGACACTGTCGCTCTTGGCCAGACCACTCTTCCTATGTCATCTTCTGTCAAAAATCTTGGTGTCGTTCTTGACAACACCCTCTACATGTCAAAATTCATCCGCAAAACCTATCAAACATGCAACTTTCATCTCTGTAAAATAGGCTTTGTCCGCAAACACCTAACCACTGACGCTACTGTCAAACTAATTTCCTCTCTTGTTTTGTCACGCTTAGGCTACTGTAACTCTCTCTTGACTGGACTTCCTTCTTCTTCTATTTATCTACTCCGACCTGTTCAGAATTCAGCTGCACGCCTGGTTCTCAAAAAGAAAATCAATCTGATCATATCATTCCCCTTCTACATTCACTCCACTGGCTTCCAATGTCTCATAGAATTATTTTTTAAAAAATCGCTATTTTCTGTTACAAGTGCGTCCATGGCTTAGCCCCTTCCTACCTCACCCAGAACATTCAATTCTCTAAGCCTTCTAGACATCTTCGTTCTTCCTCTGACACCCTCATGCTTCACATACCCCGCTACAAACTCTCCTCTGCTGGCCATCGATCTTTCTCAGTGCTCTCCAAACATAGCTACTTTCAAATCCAAATTGAAAACTCATCTCTTCCTTAAATGTTTCTGATCTTGTCTCCCACCATCATCTTCATTCCTCCATTTGCTTTGGTTTTTGTTTTGATTCAGACCACCGTCACCACCCACCCCATCACCCATCCTAAGGTCTCCCTTCCTCCCTCCCTCCCTCGTCTCTTATTCGTTAGCAAGTGTCTGATTTTATTTTGTATGAAGCCGCATGTTTAAAACGAATGCGTGAGTACTGCGCTTTGAACTGATATTGTTCATTGGGAGAAAGCGCTATATAAATATCCTTATTATTATTATTATTATTATTATTATTATTATTATTATTATTATTATTATTATTATTATTATTATTATTACTGTGCGAATTGGCAATACCAAGAAGAAGACACTTGGGGTTCGACCTTTTGCCAACTCAGCTCCCCGACTTTGGAACACATTCCCCTTGAATTTGAAGCAGAGTGGTTCTTCGGCCTCTTTCAGCAAGGGACTGAACCGGTCCTGATTTGGCTCGGAAGAGTCCGCTGGACCTAAAGCAATAATAAATCAATCAATCAATCAAGGGACTGAAAATATACCTCTTTCAACTCTGAAATCCCTACACAAAAGACTTTATAGTGTTTGTAAATATGTTTTTATCACTGATGGCTGAGTTCCTATTGTTATTCTTCGAGTGCATTGAGCATGACTGCTTCCTGGAGCCCTGAGCCTTACAATCATCATCATCATCATCATCATCATCATCATCATCATCATCATCATCATCATCATCATCATCATCATCATCACCATCATCATCATCATCATCATCATCATCATCATCATCATCATCATCATCATTATCATCATCATCATCATCATCATCATCATCATCATCATCATCATCATCATCATCATCACCATCATCATCATCATCATCACCATCATCATCATCACCATCATCATCATCATCATCATCATCATCATCATCATCATCATCATCATCATCATTTATTTCGATATAGGTATTCCAAGTTGGCGTTATTTGTGCGGATTCTCCATTTTTGACACTTGCGCATTAGCTAAAACCAAAATCAAAATGTTCAGATTTTGCTAAACTGCGCAAAATGTGTCCTAAATAGTCCGAAAAAGGAGTCGAAAAAAATATTTCAGAAAATTACGGTAACAATTAAAAAGCCTTATTTGCTTGCCCTTTTGTTTCTAAATAACATCATTACACTATTGGACTTTTATGTTCTTATTTCGTATTTGTTCTGCCGTATCTCCAGAACGCACAGTGACTCATACAAGATACCTTTGCATCTTTGGTGTTCAGAATTTAAAGTTTTATAACATGGATGCAAAATTGTCTGTTAATGTTTTATTTCAAAATGCTGTGTTTGCGCCCCATGCAGCGTGATGATGAAGTCAGAACGATATGTTTAAATATCAGTAAGCATTCCACAGAACTGTTCAATGGAATCATGATCTACGTCTTCTATGACATGCCGCCGAGAAACGAATCATGGTTTACACGTGAAAATGAAGACATATTGGGAGTTATGGATTGTACTCTACCTAAATATAGTAGCAGGTTGCTGTTCTCGCCCAACAATCACATGTATTTCCTCATGCCTGGGAAAATTGACGTCACCATACACTTCAACACTTCCCAACAGTTGATAGCGCACACGTACCCGCTCGTGATGCTGTCGCCAACACACGGTCAAATGACCACACCTCACCTCGATGTAGGTCTCCATTCTGGCTTCCTCCATCTCAAACGCACTCTAGTCGTTCCCAATGGTTACGATGCTGTTATGGTCAGCTTTGAGCGTTTGATCTTGTCTCCTGAATGGCTTCCAAAAGTGTGTAAAGCGTCAACACCACATGAAGATAAAATCATATACATAAACTTATCTTACGTCTTGAGAAATGGTACAAAAACACAGACAGAGCTCTGCAAGTCCCAGCAATGGTCACCAGAAGTGCTTCATACTGACAGTCTCTCCATTACCTCCCAATATGCTCTGGACTCTTTGCACACAATGAAATTTAAAATGCAATTCTCATTCCACAAAATTTCCGCACTACCCGTGAAAAATAGCGGTCTGTTCAACTGCCGGGTGGATTTCTACTCGACCTTCAGTCAACATCTAGACTGCAACAACCGGGTTGAGTGTGAGGACGGCAGTGACGAGACAGGGCGGTGTCCGTTCAGCACTGACGTCTGTCAGGGTAAATTGGCCTCGGGGTCCAAGTGCTTTTTCGCCGTTTTCACTCACGAAGCAGACGACCGCCATACAGACGACGAGGAGCAGAGCCACGTTGACACTGACACGCTGTCTCGCCAGTGTCAGAGAGGGGGCGGGAATCTGGCTGTTATTCAAAGCAGGGCAGAGCTGGATAGCGTGTACAGATTGCTGGATTTTCACTATCACTGTAACCATTACCGCACGGGACTAGTTTACAGAGGCATTGCCATGTCCACCATGTATAGACAGATGTGGATCGGTGTAGAGGGGTCCATTGTATACACAGTATTTCTTTTGCAAAGCACAAAGGACTACCCAATGGTATCATACCAGTCAGTAGGAATGGATACAAATTATCTGACGATGGTGCCCTCGCATTTGGTGAGGCTTGGTGTGGCATCGCAGTATGAATTATCTAAGGCACCTGTGTGTGGTGCTGTATGTCAAAGCATTCCTGTTACAATAAAGATAAGTATTTCTCTAAACAATCCATTAAGGCCTCACCTTGCAGCTCATACTGTCGTTGCAGTCTCCACTTCATCTCAAAGAACTCTTGCATTCACCGTGTGTCTAAAAGGACACCTAACGCATGTATTTTTTATATGCTACACAAACAATGACTGCGGCGGAACACTGTCTGTAGACAAATGCTTTTTCCCAACGTCCGTGACAGCATTACAGAAGTCTAACGGCAGTGTTTCAACAGATCAGAGCCATTACATCACTGGAATGTCACCAGATGTCCATAGCTGGCGGGAAGCAGCGCGTGGTAACTTGTTTGTGTATATGTTTTTATGTGACGACGGTAATGGGACAACCCACTACATTAACGTATGTGACCACAGACAGGACTGTGGAGACAAGTCTGATGAGTCCTTCTGCAGCTATGCCCCCTGTCAGCAGTTCACCTGCAGCAACGGTCAATGCATCCCTTTCTTTGTCGTCTGTGACAGAAAATCTGACTGCCTCCAGGACGCCTGGGATGAAGTCTTGTGTGACAGGAATTTTGATCCTTACTTTCCAGACAGGTAATTCACCCTTGCTCGTTGTACAGATTACTTCGTATCTTGCCTTTCTTATGCAAACACCTATAGCTACACAAGGGCTGACACAACTGGAAGATGTGGGTTTGTTCGATGTGCAAGTTTATTGATGTAGATTGAAATGCAAAACTAAGACCCTGACCGGACGTTTGTTCTGTGAACCCCAACCACGACTGTCATATATAATCTTTCTTCCACCCTCCCTCCCTTCTCTCTCTCTCTCTCTCTCTCTCTCTCTCTCTCTCTCTCTCTCTCTCTCTCGCTCTCTCTCAGGCTTACTCGGTCGCTTTAGTACTCATTCCTTCCTTGTCAATTAAAATTGTTGCTCTCTCATCAGTCAGGTCACTGAGGTGCCTGATCCGTCACTCATCGACTACGACGGCAAAGGCTATTTCACTTACACCGCTGTCAACGCCAGTGACCCCTGTCCTCTCACTCACTACCGCTGTGACACGCCGCCACACCACTGCCTGCCGGTCTACACACGCTGTAACGGCTTCTACGACTGTACAGGTCGTGAGGACGAGAACCACTGTGATGACCCAGAGTGTCCCGGCTACTACCGCTGCCGCGCGTCTTCACGCTGTCTCCATCCGTACCACCTGTGTGACGGCTGGGCGCAGTGTCCTCAAGGCGACGACGAGCTACTGTGTGAAGAGAATCTCTGTCCCGCTGGCTGCCTGTGTCAGGGCCTGGCCTTTGTGTGTGGTCATCCCTTTGACGTCCAACACTTCCCTCTCAAGTACCTGGACGGCTCTGGCTCTCATTTGACGCCCGCTGACCTCCGTTTCAATGTCGAACTGGTGTACCTGAGTCTGAGGGACTGTGACCTGCAGTCTGTCTCGGCAATGACACTTCCTCATCTCAGACATTTAGATCTCAGCCAAAACCAACTGCACAACGTCACCATGAACGTGTTTCTGTCGCTGGAAAACTTACGGTCAGTTTCACTGGCCCACAACCCCTTACACGCCCTGTACAGCCAACAGTCGACGCAGAAACAGAACACACTGAGACATATCGACCTATCATTCACGAAGTTATGGTCCTTCAATACCGAACCATTGTCATACTTCCTGTCACTGCAGCGCCTGAATCTGTCATATTCAGGGGTGGATATGGTCCCAACTGGCGGCTTCCAGCACGTTCCATCACTAACTGTCTTGGACCTTACTGGCTGCCCAGTGGAAAACTTCCCTCCAGACGTGTTTCAGGGATTGTCTAAGTTGCAGTATGTCAGAGCAGACACTTTCAAGCTTTGCTGTGCCAGTATTCTTCCTGCAAATTTCGACATTAATTTCTGCTGGGCTCCTCAAGATGAAATCTCGTCCTGCAAGGACCTGGTGCCTACGGAAACCTACAGAGGCTTGCTGTGGCTCGTGAGCATTTTGTCTGTCTTCGGCAATGGCTTGTGTCTCGTCTTTAGATTGCTCGTTCGACGGAAGAGCATCAAAAGCTCTTTCAACCAGTTTGTCAGCAGTTTGTCTGTGGCTGACTTTATCATGGGGGTGTATCTAGCCATGATCGGCATCGCTGACCTTTGGTACCGCGGGCTCTACCTGCATTATGAAACTACATGGACTCACAGTAAAGCTTGTCTAGCGGCTGGCTTCCTTTCCCTGCTGTCCAACCAAGTGTCGACTTTCACCGTCGCCTTAATAACTTTGGACCGTTTCATCGTCATTCGTTTTCCTTTCAGCAATATGCGCTTCAACAGAAGATCGGTGGCTGTCGCTGTGGTGTCATCATGGATTGCCGGTTTCATCCTGGCCGTCATTCCGTTACTTCCTGTGACGTCACATTGGCAGTTCTACAGCCAGACAGGCATCTGCATCCCGCTACCAATCACGCGTTCTAAATTTGCGGGCAGGAGTTACTCCTTCGGGGTCGTGGTGGTCACCAACTTCGTCCTGCTCTTGTTGATCGGCGGCGGACAGGTAGCCATTTATAGATCCGTGCAACAAAACGCCATAGACTGGGGCTCTACCTCGGAGTCCAGTGGTAACGACACGGCCTCAAAGTTAAAAATGAAGAAGGACGCGACTGTCGCTCGTCGTCTAATCACTGTCGTTGTGACGGACTTCTTGTGCTGGTTTCCCATGGGTCTTTGCGGAATTTTGTCGTCTGCCGACATCCCTATCCCTGGCGAAGTCATAGTGGCTGCGGCCATCTTTATTCTGCCGTTAAATTCCGCCCTCAACCCGTTCCTCTACACGCTCAACCTCGCCATGGAAATACGACGCCGCGCGGCTCAAGACAGGCTGCGGGAAACGCTGCTAAGAACATTACATTCACAGTTAGCGGTGAGAACAGACTGCAGATAAGAAGCTATGGAAATCGTATAGCTAAGAACATTACATTCACAGTTAGCGGTGAGAACAGATTGAAGATAAGAAGTGATGGAAAACATATAGCTAAGAACATTACATTCACAGTTAGCGGTGAGAACAGACAGTAGATAAGTAGTGATGGAAAACGTATAGCTAAGAACATTACATTCACAGTTAGCGGTGAGAACAGACTGCAGATAAGAAGTAATGGAAAACGTGTAGCTAAGAACATTACATTAACAATTAGCTGTGAGAACAGACAGTAGATAAGAAGTAATGGAAAACGTATAGCTAAGAACATTACATTCACAGTTAGCGGTGAGAACAGACAGTAGATAAGTAGTGATTGAAAACGTATAGCTAAGAACATTACATTCACAGTTAGCGGTGAGAACAGACTGTAGATAAGTAGTGATTGAAAACGTATAGCTAAGAACATTACATTCACAGTTAGCGGTGAGAACAGACAGTAGATAAGTAGTGATTGAAAACGTATAGCTAAGAACATTACATTCACAGTTAGCGGTGAGAACAGACTGTAGATAAGAAGCCATTGGAAAACGTATAGCTAAGAACATTACATTCACAATTAGCGGTGATAACAGACTGTAGATAAGAAGTGATGGAAAACGTATAGCTAAGAACATTACATTCACAGTTAGCGGTGAGAACAGACTGTAGATAAGAAGCAATGGAGAACGTATAGCTAAGAACATTACATTCACAGTTAGCGGTGAGAACAGACTGTAGATAAGAAGTAATGGAAAACGTATAGCTAATAACATTACATTCACAGCTTGCGGTGAGAACAGACTGCAGATAAGAAGCTATGGAAAACGTATAGCTAAGAACATTACATTCACAGTTAGCAGTGAGAACAGACTGCAGATAAGAAGTAATGGAAAACGTATAGCTAAGAACATTACATTCACAGTTAGCGGTGAGAACAGACTGTAGATAAGAAGCAATGGAAAACGTATACCTAAGAACATTACATTCACAGTTAGCGGTGAGAACAGACTGTAGATAAGAAGCAATGGAAAACATATAGCTAAGAACATTACATCCACAGTTAGCGGTGAGAACAGACTGTAGATAAGAATCGATGGAAAACGTATAGCTAATAACATTGCATTCACAGTTAGCGGTGAGAACAGACTGTAGATAAGAAGCAATCGAAAACGTATAGCTAATAACATTGCATTCA
This sequence comes from Oncomelania hupensis, assembly GCA_036898135.1. Classification (NCBI taxonomy): domain Eukaryota; kingdom Metazoa; phylum Mollusca; class Gastropoda; order Littorinimorpha; family Pomatiopsidae; genus Oncomelania; species Oncomelania hupensis. The sequence goes on from CM072511.1 coordinate 160,924,165, forward strand.
CAGTAAGCGGTGAGAACAGACTGCATATAAGAAACGATGGAAAACGTATAGCTAAGAACATTGCATTCACAGTTAGCGGTGAGAACAGACTGTAGATAAGAAGCAATCAAAAACGTATAGCTAAGAACATTACATCCACAGTTAGCGGTGATAACAGACTGTAGATAAGAAGCAATGGAAAACGTATAGCTAAGAACATTACATTCACAGTTAGCGGTGAGAACAGACTGTAGATAAGAAGTGATGGAAAACGTATAGCTAATAACATTACATTCACAATTAACGGTGAGAAAAGACTGTAGATAAGAAGTGATGGGAAACGTATAGCTAAGAACATTACATTCACAATTAGCGGTGAGAACAGACTGCAGATAAGAAGCAATGGAAAACGTATAGCTAAGAACATTACATCCACAGTTAGCGGTGAGAACAGACTGTAGATAAGAAGCAATGGAAAACATATAGCTAAGAACATTACATCCACAGTTAGCGGTGAGAACAGACTGTAGATAAGAAGTGATGGAAAACGTATAGCTAAGAACAATACATTCACAATTAGCGGTGAGAACAGACTGTAGATAAGAAGTGATGGGAAACGTATAGCTAAGAACATCACATTCACAATTAGCGGTGAGAACAGACTGCAGATAAGAAGCAATGGAAAACGTATAGCTAAGAACATTACATTCACAGTTAGCAGTGAGAACAGACTGTAGATAAGAAACGATGGAAAACGTATAGCTAAGAGCATTACATTCACGGTTAGTGGTGAGAACAGACTGTAATAAGTAGCAATGGAAAACATATAGCTAAGAACATTACATTCACAGTTAGTGGTGAGAACAGACTGCAGATAAGAGGTAATGGAAAACGTATAGCTAAGAACATTACATTCACAGTTAGCAGTGAAAACAGACTGCAGATGACAAGTAATGGAAAACGTATAGCTAAGAACATTACATTCACAGTTATCGGTGAGAACAGACTGTAGATAAGAAGCAATGGAAAACGTATAGCTAAGAACATTACATTCACAGTTAGCGGTGATAACACACTGTAGATAAGAAGAGATGGAAAACGTATAGCTAAGAACATTATATTCACAGTTAGCGGTGAGAACAGACTGCAGATAAGAAGCGATGGAAAACGTATAGCAAAGAACATTACATTCACAGTTAGCGGTGAGAACAGACTGTAGATAAGTAGCAATGGAAAACGTATAGCTAAGAACATTACATTCACAGTTAGCGGTGAGAACAGACTGTAGATAAGAAGCGATGGAAAGCGTATAGCTAAGAACATTACATTCACAATTAGCGGTGAGAACAGACTGTAGATAAGTAGCGATGGAAAACGTATAGCTAAGAACAATACATTCACAGTTAGCGGTGAGAACAGACTGGAGATAAGAAGCAATGGAAAACGTATAGCTAAGAACATTACATCCACAGTTAGCGGTGAGAACAGACTGTAGATAAGAAGCAATGGAAAACGTATAGCTAAGAACATTACATTCACAGTTAGTGGTGAGAACAGACTGTAGATAAGAAGCAATGGAAAACATATAGCTAAGAACATTACATCCACAGTTAGCGGTGAGAACAGACTGTAGATCAGAAGTGATGGAAAACGTATAGCTAAGAACAATACACTCACAATTAGCGGTGAGAACAGACTGTAGATAAGAAGTGATGGGAAACGTATAGCTAAGAACATCACATTCACAATTAGCGGAGAGAACAGACTGCAGATAAGAAGCAATGGAAAACGTATAGCTAAGAACATTACATTCACAGTTAGCGGTGAGAACAGACTGTAGATAAGAAACGATGGAAAACGTATAGCTAAGAGCATTACATTCACGGTTAGTGGTGAGAACAGACTGTAATAAGAAGCAATGGAAAACATATAGCTAAGAACATTACATTCACAGTTAGTGGTGAGAACAGACTGCAGATAAGAAGTAATGTAAAACGTATAGCTAAGAACATTACATTCACAGTTAGCAGTGAGAACAGACTGCAGATGAGAAGTAATGGAAAACGTATAGCTAAGAACATTACATTTACAGTTATCGGTGAGAACAGACTGTAGATAAGAAGCAATGGAAAACGTATAGCTAAGAACATTACATTCACAGTTAGCGGTGATAACAGACTGTAGATAAGAAGAGATGGAAAACGTATAGCTAAGAACATTACATTCAAAGTTAGTGGTGAGAACAGACTGCAAATAAGAAGGGATGGAAAACGTATAGATAAGAACATTACATTCACAGTTAGCGGTGAGAACAGACTGCAGATAAGAAGCGATGGAAAACATATAGCAAAGAACATTACATTCACAGTTAGCGGTGAGAACAGACTGTAGATAAGTAGCAATGGAAAACGTATAGCTAAGAACATTACATTCACAGTTAGCGGTGAGAACAGACTGTAGATAAGAAGCGATGGAAAACGTATAGCTAAGAACATTACATTCACAATTAGCGGTGAGAACAGACTGTAGATAAGTAGCGATGGAAAACGTATAGTTAAGAACAATACATTCACAATTAGCGGTGAGAACAGACTGCAGATAAGAAGCGATTGAAAACGTATAGCTAAGAACATTACATTCACAATTAGCGGTGAAAACAGACTGTAGATAAGAAGCTATGGAAAACGTATAGCTAAGAACATTACATTCACAGTTAGCGGTGAGAACAGACAGCAGATAAGAAGTGATGGAAAACGTATAGCTAAGAACATTACATTCACAGTTAGCGGTGAGAACAGACTGCAGATAAGAAGCTAAGAACATTACATTCACAGTTAGCTGTCAGAACAGATTGCAGATAAGAAGCAATGGAAAACGTATAGCTAATAACATTACATTCACAGTTAGCGGTCAGAACAGACTGTAGATAAGAAGCAATGGAAAACGTATAGCTAAGAACATTACATTCACAGTTAGCGGTGAGAACAGACTGTAGATAAGAAGCCATTGGAAAACGTATAGCTAAGAACATTACATTCACAATTAGCGGTGAGAACACACTGTAGATAAGAAGTAATGGAAAACGTATAGCTAAGAACATTGCATTCACAGTTAACGGTGAGAACAGACTGCAGATAAGAAGCGATGGAAAACGTATAGCTAAGAACATTACATTCACATTTAGCAGTGAGAACAGACTGTAGATAAGAAGTGATGGAAAACGTATAGCTAAGTACATTACATTCACAGTTAGTTGTAAGCATAGACTGCAGATAAGAAGCGTTGGAAAACGTATTGCTGGAAATGGGACGTGCAGACGAAATGCAAAAATGATCAACAGCAGAATATCCAAGATCAACAAGCAAAGCGAGCATGGTGTCAACGGATACTGCCAGGAACAGAGAGCTGTGATTGTGGCTCAGTAAGAGAATATACACCTGATCAGCTTTAAATCGTTTTCTTCAACAAAAACATTAGTGATCTCCTAGAAAGAACCTTCACACAATTTCCCTCCCCCCTCTTCTAAAAAAAACAAGAAACAACACAAAAACTCAGTCCAGATAAATATTCCTTGACAATTATTTAGATCCTTTTTTAAAAGAGGCAATCTGCGGGCAGTTTCTCAGAGTATAAAACAAATATTAAAGAATTTAGTTATCAGCCTAATGAATTCATAGGGGACAGACTTTAAAATGCATTAGTTATATGGTTTAAAACGCAAATGTTTTTTGTTTTGTTTTTAAATTACTGATAGCTTCTTAACTTTTCTTCTGTAAAGGATTCCTCAAGAAGAAAATTAGTGTTGGTTTATGTGTGTTTGCATTTTGGTCAAAAGTGTCATCAACATTGGCATCAGAATTTTTCTTAATATTTTCAAAGACAGATTTACTTGACCAATGTGTGGGTGTGAACGAAATAGTGGAAGCTGGGGTTGTCTAATGTAACCGACTGTGGTAATGCTATGAAAAGCTAATGTCTATATGCTCAAACTATCTGCATATCCGAAATACTTATGGCAGCATGTTTGATTTCGTTCATACCCACACATCGGCCGTCTCACACACCAAGGGAATCCACACAGTAAGGATAATATGCTTACTTTCTGACTATATTCACAAAACACTCTCATAAAATAAAATTAGCAAGACAAAAAATATATAATCTCTCAATACATAGATCCAGAAAACTACCCACCACCTTTTAGTTGATTAGATTGTAACACTTTTCTTGTTATAAATCACAATAATTAGGCATGTGCAAATCAACCAATCCTACTTTGTTTTAAATTACAAAAATTCTGATGCTAATTCTGATGCCGGCGCATAATACTAACAACAAATAATTAGAGGGCACAAACAAAACCAAATAGGGCCCAAAAGAAAAGTAGATGTTTTCAATTAGTCCATCAGGACGATCCCTGTCATTTCCAAATCCTCGTTGCCCCTGCTTCCTGACTGGCAAAGGTTTACAGTTAAGCAAGAGTAAATGTACTCACAGTCGAGCATCGGACAACCACGACTTCCACTATACACTTTACGTCACGTCGGCGACTCTTCAACAACAACTATGTTGCTCTTAACGCTGCTTCGCTTGCACAGCTCCCAGCCTCGAATACACCGACCAGTCGCGCCTTCAGCTGCAGACCTTCACTGTCGATTTGCTCAGTCCCTCCCGGACTGGAAACTGTTGAATATCATCATTCCTATAGTAACCAAATCAATACATTAAAGACTTGATTAGTCTACCACAGTTTCTACACACTTTTGTGCCTCTCACTTTTACAGTCTTCTGATCGCATGTCAGAGAGAGGGGATTAGAGTGTTCTGTGCCAAGCAGCGCGCAAGGCGTCGAACGTTCCAATAATGCCTCTCGCTATGCACGCATTCATATCACCAACATTTCTTTTAAAATATACCTTTTCATTAAAATATATGCTGTTTTAGAGCGCTTCAAAAGCACTCCAAAAGCACTCTGTAAATCCTTCACCTGCTGTTAAATATACCTGATCCTTGTACCTGTGGTTGGAGGTTGGAGGTGGTGGGAAATTTACAAAAAATATACCATTTTAAACAACAAATGAACTCTCTCTCACAACCCTTCTTTTATAAAAACACAACACACTGCATTATGGTTGTAACATTACACATTAATGTCTGCAGGAATGATCTTTTGCTTAAGAATATAGTCCAGAGTAAATAAGGATAATGAAAAGATACCAATCAGTTTACCAACAAGGTTTCATTTTTAAAAGAGATTTTATGAAGACAAAAACTTTGGGATGGAACCCATACCTTCCCATTATTAGAACAACACTTTAACTGTCTGAGCTAATGGTCCTTCTAACTGTAACAGCAGAAATAGTGACGACAAAATGTAGAAAATTAGCTTAGCGCAAAATAGGTAGCATCGAATAAAACTTGAAGTTAATTCACCAGTTACCTAAAGAGCAGCACACACATGTTAAATTAACCTCCTTCAGACAATCACGCAGACAGACTTGGCTAAACCAAGAATTTTAAATAGCTTACTTGCCGAACTGACCAGAATGTTGTCTCCGTTAACTAGCTTACTCCACTATGCATGACCAGGGTCACTGAAACACTAAGTAGCCTAGGCTCTGCATATCGCGATTACATCTTTACTAAATTCTACCTCTGACACTCCAATTCAAGGATAATTATACGTGTCTGATAAATAGGGCAGGTGTAGGAAATATTCAAATAAAAACGAATAATCCCTATATGCGAGATTAACGAAAATGAGAGTTAAACGATTGGTCAGAAGACTACTAGGAACCCTTGCATATCCTTGGTGGCCCAACTTTAGCTCGTCAGTCGATTTTTACCTACGAAGCTGAGGGTCAAACCAAGGAACAAACTGCAGTGAACGCTTATCCTCAACCTTATCAACAAGATAGACTAGAGACGGTTTCACGGATCCCAGAGTCTAGAAGTAAGATAACATTAGTAGTTTTGATATGTGTATGTTTATTTTATATTGATTGCCATGTATTAATAATATGTTCTTGATATATATAGAGTCACAGAAACCAATTATTGTTTCTGAGACAGTATGCATGTGAACTGATGTATCTTAGCCTTAAGATTCGGATCGAATTGTGCATATGGGAACCTTGCAGGTGTCTAATGCTATGGACACTTTGCAGAGGAGACCGCACACTCAGATCTAACGGGACGCGTCTGAAATCATGAAGTGACTGTCTTAAGAGACTCTGGCTGCAGTGGGGTCATCGTCAAAGAAGACCTAATCGCTAAAGAACAGTTCACTGGCGATTTTAAATGGACACTCATGGCCGACAGCAAATGTGTGAGAGCGCCAGTTGCGAAGATTCAAGTCAGCACTCCTTTCTACATAGGCGAAGTCGAAACGGTTTGCCTGAAGAAGCCGCTGTATGATTTGATGATCGGGAATATCGACGGCGCGAGACGACCCGACGACCCCGATCCAGAATGGAGTCCTGCCTCAACCCAACGTGTCGAAGTTGTGGAGGAGGATCCATTGCCATTTCCCGATGGAGACCTTACAGAGCTGCTACGGGACAATGTGGTTACTCCGGCTCAGCCCTGCCGACCAGAGATCGTCGGTGCCGTTACAACCAGGGCGCAGGCCAAGAGAGACAAGACGACTACGCCACTGAAGGTCGCCGACAACTCAAAAGCTGCCATCGTGGACAGAGATAAGCTGATCCAGCTCCAGGAAGCTGATAGCACTTTAAACAAGTACAGGAACCGCCAAGACCACGTGACCAAGGGCAGTGGCACGGTCTATTTCGAGGTGAAGGCCAAGATCCTGTACAGAATCTTCCAGCACCCGAGGGTCAACGGAGATAAACCACTAGGTCAAGTCTTGGTACCGTTAACCCTAAGGCGCCAAGTGATGGAAGTAGCTCACGGCTCCATCATGGGAGGTCACCTAGGTATCAAGAAGACGTCGGATAGAATCCAGGCGGTGTTCTACTGGCCAGGACTTCATGCGGACGTCAGCCGTTTTTGCCGATCATGTGACATTTGCCAGAAGACCATACCTCGAGGAAGGGTCCCGAAAGTGCCTATCCAGAGGATGCCTTTGATCGACCGACCTTTCAAGAGGGTGGCCTTAGACTTAATCGGCGAAATAAGACCTCCGAGTGAAGAAGGTCATCGGTGGGTACTGACTTTAGTGGACTATGCGACTCGGTACCCAGAAGCAGTGCCTCTAAAGAAGATTGACACTGAAACTGTTGCAGAGGCGCTGGTGGACATGTTCAGCAGACTTGGAGTACCTGAAGAAATTCTGACAGACCTCGGGACGCAGTTCGTCTCTGACTGCATGAAGGAGGTCAACAGACTGCTGAGCATCCGGCATTTAACTACGACGCCTTACCATCCGATGTGCAACGGGCTCGTCGAGAAGTTCAATGCTACGCTGAAGTCCACCCTGAAGAAACTGTGCAGCGAGCAGCCCAGACAATGGCATCGCTACCTCAACGCCCTACTTTTCGCCTACAGAGAGGTACCGCAGGAGTCCACCGGCTTTTCTCCGTTCGAGCTGCTGTACGGAAGAACCATCAGAGGGCCGATGCACATCCTAAAAGAACTGTGGACGAAAGAAGTAGAGACCCCAGAGGTGAAGAACAGCTACCAGTACGTGTTTGAGCTACGGGAGAAGCTGGAGCAGGCTCTCGAGATAGCCAGAGAAAACCTGAAGAAGTCCCAGGACTGTGGAAAGCACTATTATGATCGTAGGGCTGTGAACAGGAAGTTTAAACCTGGCAACAAAGTGCTGGTGCTGCTACCTACTGATCACAATAAGTTGCTGATGCAGTGGAAAGGCCCGTACGAAGTGGAGACCGTGGTGGGGATCAACGACTACAAGGTGAAGGTCGGTCAGCATTCCAAGATATAGGCTACCACGCCAACCTCCTTAAGTTGTACGTGGAAAGGCCATCAGAGACTGTGCACGCAGCCACAGCAGCTGTGATCGACGACAGCTTTGACAGCGAGGAACTGTTGGAACTGGGAGACTTCCATAGCAAAGAAGGCATCGATGATGCTAAGCTAGGGCCAGGCTTGACGGAAGGTCAGAAGTTGGAGCTCAAGGACCTTATGGGCGAGTTTCCCCATAGCTTCAGCGATGTCCCAGGCTCTACGACTTTGGTCGAACATGAAGTCCACCTCACTTCAAATGTCCCCGTTCGATCCAAACCCTTCCCGATCCCTTTCAAGGCCCGCGAATCCTTGAAAAAAGACATCGATGAGATGCTGAAGATGGGCATCATCAGGAGATGAGATGCTGAAGATGGGCATCATCAGGGAGTCCAGTTCCCCTTACGCGTCCCCTGTCGTGGTCGTGAAGAAGAAGGACGGCAGCAACAGAGTATGCATCGACTACAGAAAGGTTAATAAGATCACCGTCTTCGACCCTGAGCCGATGCCTACCGCAGCAGACCTCTTCCGCCAATTATCGGCGAGTAAAATCTTCTCAAAGATTGACCTCAGCAAGGGTTATTGGCAAGTCCCCGTGCGTCAACAGGATATACCAAAGACTGCTTTTATAACTCCTGATGGGACGTACGAGTGCCTAAGGATGCCCTTTGGCATGGTCAACAGCGGAGCTACCCTAAAGAGAGGAATGAGAAAGATGCTCAAAGGGATGGACAACGTCGTGTGTTACTGGGACGACCTGCTAGTCCACACCCACACTGGGAAGAGCATCTGCAGACCTTGAGGGAGCTGTACCACCGTCTTCAAGAAGCCAACCTGACCGTGAGACCCAGCAAGTGCATTCTGGGAACCGACAACGTCGACTTCGTCGGACATCCGACGGAAGAAGGAGACAATGGAGGATGCACTGACTCCAGGAAAGCCCATGTGATCATCGTCTTAGACCCTGGGCCGATGACAGCCGCAACTGACGAGGGCGTCGTTTCCTTGCGGATGAAAGAACATTGACTGTGTAAATAAACTGTTAACATTGACAATATCCAGATAGACTTGCGGATGGAAGAACATTGACTGTGTGAATGAACTGAGCACAATGACAGTATTCAGAAAGTCTAGAATTAAAACTTTGTTTGTGCATTACGTTTCAAAGTTGTTAAAAGAAATTGGGTAAATTTCTTCCTGAGTGGGGGGTTATGTTACGTTGAAACGCGAAGGATAGCATGTCTGAAGCGCGCACGATAGATCTAATTGTTTCGTTTTGCAAAGTATTCAATGATGGAGTTTTATTTACCTTTGATTTGAGTTTGCGTTGTGGTTAGAGGAAGCTTTGTATAACGTTGATAATTTTGGTTGGTCGATATTTTTGGAGAATTCTCTAGACACGTGTGTTTACTGTCAATAGAAACCTCCCGATAAATGTAGAAAGTTGAGAACGTTCCCGGAAGGAGAAGAAATATGTATGACGTAAGACAGTGATGACGAAGTCTAAAGCCATTAGTAAATTGCGACATACGAGATCGTTCCACCTTGTTCTGGACTAGAGAAAAAATTATATATTCGATGCTCTGTGTGTTGTTGTGGATAGTGCGTTGAAAGTAAAAAGTTGAGTTGAGAATTGTATGCAGATGTTGATGTGTGCTGAATAAAAGTGGAAAATTTCATACGAAGACTTTGCCTTGTTGCTGCTGAGTGAGCAGGCTGCGTGGATAAACGAATCAGTTACACCTATCAGGATTTCAAGCATCGGGGCTGAATCAGATACTGATAGAAAAACACTAACATCGATTCGAGTGTTACAATCTGGCAGAGTGGGGAGTGGCCTATACCATGGACCCAGTCGCTTGTTATCACTCTTCCCAAAAAAGGTAACCTTCAGGAGTGTGAAAATTACCGCACCATCAGCCTCATCACCCATCCCAGCAAGGTCCTCCTGAAAATAATACTTAACAGGTTGAAACCCCAAGCTGAACAAATCATAGCTGAAGAACAAGCAGGATTCAGGGCAGGGCGAAGTACCACTGAACAGATTTTCATCCTCAGAATAATCTGTGAGAAATACCTACAGCACCAACAACATCTATATCATGTGTTCATAGACTTCAAGAAGGCGTTTGACCGAGTCCGGCATGCAGCTCTATGGGCAACAATGAAAGTGTATGTCACGTCCCGACTGCCTGAACAGCGGTTCGACAATGCGTGCAACTTCCACATGAGTAAAACCCCACACCTAAATATAATCTAAAAGACAAGACCAGAAGTGACAAGACAATCTTTTATTTCTCTCACACATTCACACTCAAATTAACTCCCTTTTTCCCTTTCCCAAACCTTCCAACCCTCAACCCCACTAATAACAACCCAAAACTATACACAAAACAATTATTCACTCAAAATAATAATGATAATTAAATCAAAATGAAAATAGACGACTAACTACAAAATGTATAAAAGATTTATAATAATTATGTCTGGATCAGCTTACTATGCACAAGGTAAATAAGTATAAGCAAATGCTTTAAATCTTTACGTATATTCGAACCTTGTTCACTTAAACTTCAAACAGCTGTTAACCACTCTTTTCTATTATATAAAACAATAGAGAAAATTTATCTTTTATACAAATAGAATTTGTAAGAAAATAATCTAAATTAATAACTAGTAAAGATCTGGCGAACTAATTCCCCCAGACAAACTATACATCACAAATGCTACTCTATTAGGTAGGTAATATTTCACAGTCAAAGTTTATTATTCAATTCAAATTAAATATGTTCCAATCTACTGAAATTTACAAGTTAGCACATGTAAATAAATATTTCTTTTCCACAAATGTTTCTTGATAGTTATAGTTATTTGTTGTGTGAATGCAGGGTGCGTGTGTGTGTTGTGTAAACAGTTATAAACAGTTTCATATAAAGTACAGCTTTTTCCTTGACACAAGAACCTTAACCCAAGGTTGACCAAAGGAAAGGGCGTTGGCTCAGAACGCTTCACACACACGCGGCCCAGCTGGGATGTGGAACCCTCAACACTGAATCTGGTTTTGGTTTTGGTACATCTGCAGCAATACATACAAAATACATAACCATAAATAATTATATTACAACATATTGCACAATCATTCCTCTGACGGTATGATTGTCTCCCTTTCATCATTCTTAACCATTCTCCCTGTCATAACTTCTGTCTTTGCGCACATGCACTTCCATTCACCTCCTCCCTGTCATTCCTTCGCGGCAGGGATAGCTCAGTGGTCAGAGCGCACGACTTGTGTGAGTGCGTCTTGGGCGACGTGGGTTCGAATACTGACTTCAGCAAACTATTTTGTGATTGCTGGATATTACGGGCCAGCGCCTTGAGAAGCTCTCTGAGCTTGTAAGTGCGCTATATAAGAGAAATCTCTTTCTTTACATAACAGCGAATTCTCTTATATTAACTTATAATCATTTAATTTATAATTTATTCTGTAAAATCCTTCCACTCTCTCTTTGGTATTTATGTAACAAATAATATGAAACATAAAAAATAGAATCAAAGAAAATATAATCAATTATCCATTCACGCTCACGTTCACAAACCAGCCCCCGAACGATATGGCCAACTGAGAAATTGAAACAGGTGACTTACGATACCAGTGGGAATCCTCCAGCCTGTTGGAAACAAGGACATACAAACGACGTGACAGACACACAGGCACAGATGAATATTCAAGGTGATTACACAGGCACATGGAAGTCCCAGGCGGCGTCACAGGGCACTCGACGTTACACGTACGCAACTCGAATTTCGCCGTAAACACACAGCAGATATTAGATCGGCTTAAGCATATAAAAGTTAAACAAACACTTCCAAAGTGTTCCTTAAATAAACTTCCTCTTCCTGCCTAGGCTCCTTTCGTTGACAGTCTGTTCAGAAACGTCTCACAGATACTGCCACTATCTGTCACCTTGAAAAAAACACAGATCCACCGAACTTTACTGTACGCCGATCTTACTGCACAAGTGATGTGAAAAAGTTCTCTTTCCTAACAAAATATGCAGTGCAAGAGGTTTTATACTGTTAACCTAGAATGTTCTTGAATATACTCATTTCAATTATAATACTTCTAGAAGCATTCGCGGTTCTAGCACGCCTTTCACACATAGTAAAACACATGGCAGCAATCAATCTTCTCATAACAAAATAGCCAACTACTGTTTTCTAACAATAGTGCGTTCTGCACGGGCGCGATTCACTCGCTACTTTTATTAATTATAAACTTAATTAATTTTATCCTAATACTCTCCCCTTACTACCGTAACTTTTAACCTCTATGTACAGGCTGATGATTAAACTATATACATAGGCGCATGACTGCAAACTGCGTAGCGTGACAGTGTACAACATCAGCCCTAAAACTATTAAAGTCATCAAAAGCCTGTATTACAAGGCTACCAGTGCAGTCCTCCACAACAGCGCCATCGGGAACTGGTTCAGAACAACAATCGGTGTGCGTCAAGGATGCCTACTCTCTCTAACACTCTTCGACATCTTCCTAGAGCGCATCATGTCAGATGCTCTTGCAGATCATGAAGGCACAGTCAGCATAGGAGGTAGAGTAATCTCCAATCTTCGTTTTGCGGATGACATTGATGGATTGGCTGGGGAGGAACAAGAACTTAAACAGCTGGTACAGAGGCTTGACACCACCTCCAGAGCTTATGGAATGGAAATAAGTGCAGAAAAGACCAAAATGATGACCAACAACACCAATGGCATCAACACGGACATCAAAGTCCAAGGCCAATCCCTCAACACGGTGCATAGCTTCAAATATTTAGGAGCCATTGTATCAAACAATGGGTCCCGACAGGAAGTCCTCTCCAGGATCGCACAAACAACTGCTGCCCTGACAAGGTTGAATCCCATTTGGAAAGACAGGACCATCAGTCTACATTCAAAAGTAAGACTGCTGCGCTCCATTGTCATCTCTATCTTCCTGTATGCTTGCGAGGCATGGACCCTCGCAGCAGATCTCCAACGAAGAATACAAAGCATGGAGATGAGGTGCTACAGAAGACTTCTGGGCATTTCCTATACCCAACACATCACCAACGACGAAGTCCGACAGACCATCACACAAGCCATTGGACAACACGATGACCTGCTCACAGTGGTGAAGAAACGTAAACTCCGATGGTATGGCCACATCACCAGATCATCAGGCCTTGCAAAGACTATTCTGCAAGGCACAGTGCAAGGAGGTAGAAGAAGAGGGAGACCGGAAAAGAGGTGGGAGGACAACATTCGAGAATGGACTGGCTTGACATTGAGCCTAACAATCAGGGTTGCTGAGGACAGAGAAAGATGGAGTATGCTGGTTAAACGATCATCTGTAGTGCCCCTACGACCTCTGGGTTACGGGACAGGATATGATAGGATAGGATAGGAAGTAAAGGAGTGGTCTGAGCAATATCCAGGAATCACTTTCCTTTAATTAAGTTCATACAACAGTGTTTCAGAAATAACAAAATAATCTAGACGTCCTTGCTGTGTTGAATTAAATTGACTCCATGTATAGTTCCTTTTATCTGGATATATTTTTCTTGCCAGACATCAAGTTCTAGAGTTTGCATACATTGTAGAATAAAATTTCTGCTTCTAGGTCGGTTATAATATATATCTATAATTTCTTGCATCAAGTTTGTGGTTTAATATCACATTCCAATCGCCACCAACAATAATCTGAGAATTGCCTAATTCTTCTATTAGTTAAAAAAACACAAACAAAAAAGTCAGGTTTATCACCGCTGTTAGGTCAATAAACATTTGCTAAAGTTACACGTTTACCCAGAAGTTCTATGTTAAGTTAAACATAATAACCATTTGGATCTCTAACTGCATTATGCATTAATTTTTTTGTGGTAGATGACCTGGCATCTACCAAAATAAAATAGATATGGGAGTTAACCGCAGCCTTTTCTTATTTTATAGTTGGCAAGAGTTATGTTTCTTGGCTGTTTCTCTCGCTCTATAATTTTAGTTTTGGCGACAAGAAACCAGTTATTTTTGTTTTATTTATATGAAAATATGTTATTTTTAAGATTAGAGATGGTAAGGTATGATAATCATAATAACAGTTGTTCTTTATGATTGCTTTGTTAACATTTTGGGAACGCTTGAGTGACTTCCTTTTGTCCCTTATGGCGAAAGTGAAAGAATTTGCAGTTTCGTCCCTGCTCACAAAAAGGTAGTTTTTGTGTTGTTTTGAATGAGATATGCTGTATACTTATTGCATGTCGCATTTCATAGTTGAAGGTACCAGATATGCAAAAATAACATTTTGGATTGTGTATTTGACCGTATTTCTGCATAGTTTGATGTTGAAAATGTTGATAACAGACTCCGTGCTGTGTTCAGAATCTAGTTGTCATGTAGCCTATTGTAATTGATACTAGATTTTGGTTGTATTTGCAGGTTTAACCTAAGCAGCGGTTTAAAAAAACAAACGTTTTTTTCAGAGATTAATTTTTCTTTGTTAGAAGTTTTGTTAGGGGTTTGTTACGTTGAAACGCGCATGATGGTACCGGTGAGACACGCACGACAGATCCGATCGTTTTATTTTGCAAAGCATTCAATAACAGAGTGTATTTACCTTTGATTCGATTTTGCGTTGTTATTTGAGAAGTTTCTAGAGTTGGTTGTTTACTGTCGATTGAAGCGTGTGGATAAATCTAGTGGTAACTAAGAGACCATCCTAAATAAGGTTATATGACGTAAGACAGTGATGACGAAGTTTGTTTTGATTGGTTGTGGTGCATCCCGCTGGAGTGTTCTAAACTTTTTCTGGAGTATAGAGAGACTATTATAATGCCGCACTGTTTTAAAAGAAAAGTAAACAGTTGAGAGAGAGAAAAGTGAAAAGCGACTGAGCAATTGTATGCAGTTGTTGATGTACGCTGAATAAAGTTGGAAAACTTCATACGACGACTCCTGCCTTGTTGCTGAGTGAACAGGTTGCGTGGATAAACGAATCCGAGTTACACTTATCAGGAGGATTCAAGCATTGGGGCTGAATCAACTACTGATAAAAACCAACGAGTGTAACAGGGGGTTTAGTTTTTAGTTTGTAGGTAGTTAAGTTTTAGTTTGGGTTTAGGCTTAGTTTTGGCTTATTTTATTTGAATTATTGTGGTAATACTTTAGGAACCAGAAAGTAAAGATAGGAATAGAAATATAATAGAAAACAAACATTATTTTACTGGTTTATGATTATGTTAATATTATTTATTTTAATATAAGAAATCCCAGTGTACCACCCCCTTTGCCTGTTCTTGACGACATAGAAATAAAAGAAATATCAATAAAAGGTGTTGACATTAATATCCCTTTCTTTCTTTATTTTAGTTTTGTAAATGATTGATCTCTTCTTTTGTTGTATGGAGAGTTGTGGGTGTGTGGTCTTTCCTGTCTAAATACATTTAACATCTTTATAACCCAGCACTCAGTTACATTATATTTAAAGGTATTGTTAAATAAAACTGCTACACCGTTTTTATTAAACTCGTTACCAGCAACTAAACAATCAGATCCACAACATGATCTTACAAAATGTTGTGATTCCGCTTTCCAGTGTGTCTGTTGAAGGAGATAAATGTCCTGTTTCTGTTCACGCAAGAATTCAAACACATCTTTTCTTTTATAGTTATCACGCAGTCCGTTACAATAAAAAGAACAAATACCACATGCCACACGAGCGTCAAATCTTGAATCCAATCATGAAATCACGACAAAATCCCTTGATTGTCGTTTGGCACCCTGCAGTGCATCGCGAATCCAGATTCTTTGAATTGGCTCCGATTGCCGACTTTCAACGTGTTCTAATTCCGCGAGTCTCGATTGTGCGATTCGGGCCTTTTGGCCAATGAGAAGCAGAATCCGAATCACGTGATCACAACACGCACGTACAGCAAAATGGCGAAGACTGGCATCCTCGGCTCAGTTTCTACCGATAATGTATTTCTTTTAATTGACTTATACGAGTCGCATCCCTGTCTGTGGGATGTGAAGGCGGTCGAGTACCGCAACCAGCAGTTGAAAAGAGCTGCTTTGACGTCAGTTCGGATGAACTTCACCGAGCGGACCGGCATAGACTAGAGTGCTCTGCAGGTTGGTACATTGTTACACTTTTGTTTTAGGCCTAATCTAGCTAGATAACCTATTTTTCATTGTCGGTCGACGTTTGTTGATAAAATAACAATGCGTGCGTAATTTAGTATTTAATTTATATTCGGATGATATTTGCTTTTTATATAGGGGGAAAGAGGTTTTCTATGTAGTATGTATTAATTGGCCCACGATCCGTAGGTGCAGACCTAAAACAGTAAAGTTGTGCAAGCTTCCTTCCAAGATGTGGCGGACAAGTTAATTAGGCTATTATTTTCTTGTGCATTGTTGCGTTTAATGGATTAGCCCAGTTTTTGTTTTATTTGTCTTTAAAATTAAACTCAAACAATGGCTTCACAAAAATAAATATGTAAATACTAAAATAGTGTTAAATAAACAGTAGGCCTACAACTCCTATGACAAAGCAGAAGCAGCAGACACATATTAGTTTCTACTATTTATGCCCTTTGTCAAAGTTCTAGATGTAGGCTACTCAGTACTGATTGCTGATATAGGCTACTAATAGTAATACTATTGCATTTTCTATGTGTTCAAGAAGTAATAGCATTAGTACTAGTCTATTGTAATTTGTAGTACAGTAGAAATAGTACCAGTTGTGCTGTTGTAGCCCTAGCACTTGTCATAGATCTAGATTCTAGGCTATTTTGTAATTATGCTGCTGAAATGTTAAGTGTAACCCTGATAGCAGGTTTTCTGCTTAACACATGCCTATTTTCTGTTCCCTTTAAAGTTTAATTAAACTGTTTTTTCTTCATAATCTTGTTAAACAAGGAAATCTTGTTACATGGTCATATATCCCCACCCCCATGCCCACCCCAACCCCCCAAACAAAAAAAACAACCCCCCCCCCAAAAAAAAAAAAACAACTTAATTTGTTTCTACTGTATTTGTCATCAGTTCATTACAATATGACAGTGTAGAAATATGAGTATACACTGTTTTTGCAAATTGTGGAAGAAATATTGACACATAAGTTCATAACTCTTATTTTAAAAACAACTTACAGTGGAACCCTGTGAATACAGTTATAACTAACAATTTTTGTCTGCTTAACTCATGCAAATTTTCTGCTCCCTAGAGTCTAGACTGTAGACACTTTTTTTCCTATGTAACTTTGCTGCTTAACAAGGATTTCTGGTTAACACAGTCAATTTTGTAGTATCCCCAGGAAAACATGTTAACTGGGTTCCACTGTATGTTATTTCTCAAAATAGTAATATTTCTCAAAATAGTAACATTTTAACTCTTCTCTTTAGGTGGTCTACACCGTGCCAAAGGTCTTGGCTTTAAAACTGACAATAGATGCTTTTTTCACAGTCCACTTTCGTGGTAACAGTTTATGTCAACAATCTCACTATTCGCCACAATTGGCTAAAACTTCCTGTTTTATTTGTAAACTTTGTAAACTTAGCATTAATGTATATGTTTTATTTAACAATGGTTTTGATGAAAAGAGAAGATAGCATAGATTTAAATAAAAATAACAGCTTGTTGTTATTGTGCATGTGTTCCAGATGAGAATATCAAGACCAAGCTGGCCCAGCTGCTGTCTAACTATATGGGGGAGTTGCGGTGTGAGCGAGACAGCAAGAGGAGTGGGGCAGTGTTACACTCAGTTCGATGTTGGTGTTTTCTATCAGTATCTGATTCAGCCCCGATGCTTGAATTCCTGATAGTTGTGTAACTCAGATTCGTTTATTCACGCAACCCGTCCAAACAGCATACAAGTCACAAAGTCGACGTATGAAGTTTTCCACTTTTATTCAGCACACATCAACAACTGCATACAATCGCCTTTTCACTCTCAAATTTCACTTTCCAACTCACTATCAACAACTTCTCTACTTTTTTAACAGTGCGGCGCTTATATAGTCTCTACATAGATACACGGGAACAAACGAGAATAATCCTACATAAAACACCACAACCAATCAAAATTAATTTCATCATCACGTGACTCACGTCATACAACCCCATTTGGAATGGAAGCTTCCATGGTAACCAACAGAATAATCCACACACTTCGATCGATAGTAAACAACTAATTCCCGAAAATTCTCAAACAATATCGACCAACTAAAAACACTAACATTACACAAAGCCTCTACTAATAACAACGCAAAATCAAATCAAAGATAAATACACTCTATTACTGCATGCGTTGCAAAATAAAACGAACAGATCTATCGCGCGCGTCACGCACAAGCCTACCATTGCACGCGCTTCACACATAACATCGTGCGCATTTCATACGCACCATTCGCGTTTCAACGTAACATAACCCCCCACCCAAGAAGAAATTTACCTAATTTCTTTCACCAACGTTGATACGCAATGCACAAACAAAATTAGAAATTAAAACTTATTTCAGACTGTCTGAACACTGTCAATGTTCTCAGCTTATTCACACAGAGTCAATGGTTTTATCTTCAAATCTGTCTGGATATTGTCAATGTTCACAGTTCATTCACACAGAGTCAATGTTTCTTTACTCACACACTCTGCTGAGGAAGTCCGCACCAACATTGTCTGATCCTTTGATAGATTCTACTCGCATGTTAAAGTTCTGCAAGTACATAGCCCATCTCATGATGCGACTGTTCACAAACTTGGCAGAGTTCAAGTAAGTTAGCGGCTTGTGTTCAGTCTGTAGCACGAACTTCACTCCTTGAAGGTACAGTTCGAACTTCCGGATTCCCCATATGATGGCAAGGCACTCTTTCTCCATGGTCGAATAATTTTTCTCAGCCTTGGACAGCTTCTTGCTGGCGTAACTGACAGGAAATAGTTTCCCTTCGTGCTCTTGCATCAGTATGGCGCCGATGCCTTCGTCCGCTGCGTCTGTCCTTAAGACGAATTCCTTGGAAGTATCGGGCAGTCGTAGTACCGGATCCTTCGAAAGGAGGTCGCGCACAGTCTGGTATGCCTTCTCTTGAGACGGTCCCCACTCCACTTGATTAGGACAGCCTTTCCGCACCAGGTCCGACAAGGGTGCTGTGATGGCGGAGTAGTTCGGTACAAACTCCCTGTAATATCCAGCCAACCCCAGGAAAGATCGCACTTGCTTCTTGGTTTGGGGACGTGGAGCGTTCAGAATCTTGGTGACGTTTTCTAGTAGAAGCCCCTTTTGTCCTTCTTTCAGCGAATGGCCAATAAAGTCTACGTTGTCAGTCCCCAGAATGCACTTACTGGGTCTCACGGTCAGGTTAGCTTCTGTTAGACGGTGAAACAGCTCCCTCAAGGTCTGCAGATGCTCTTCCCAGGTGCGAGTGTGGACTAGCAGGTCGTCCCAGTAACACACGACGTTGTCCATCCCACTGAGCATCTTCCTCATTCCTCTCTTCAGGGTAGCACCGCTGTTGACCATGCCAAAGGGCATCCTTAGGCACTCGTACGTCCCATCAGGAGTTATAAAAGCAGTCTTTGGTATGTCCTGTTGACACACGGGGACTTGCCAATAACCCTTGCTGAGGTCAATCTTTGAGAAGATTTTACTCCCCGATAATTGGCGGAAGAGGTCTGCTGCGGTAGGCATCGGCTCAGGGTCGAAGACGGTGATCTTATTAACCTTCCTGTAGTCGATGCATACTCTGTTGCTCCCGTCCTTCTTCTTCACGACCACGATAGGGGACGCGTAGGGGGAACTGGACTCCCTGATGATGCCCATTTTCAGCATCTCATCGATGTCTTTCTTCAAGGATTCCCGGGCCTTGAAAGGGATCGGGAAGGGCTTGGATCGAACAGGGATATTCGAAGTGAGGTGGACTTCGTGTTCGACCAAAGTCGTAGAGCCTGGGACATCGCTGAAGTTACGGGGAAACTCGCCCATAAGACCCTTGAGCTCCATCTTCTGACCTTCCGTCAAGCTTGGTCCTAGCTTAACATCATCGATACCTTCTTTGCTGTGGAAGTCTCCCAGTTCCAACAGTTCCTCGCTGTCAAAGCTGTCGTCGATCTCAGCTGCTGTCGCTGCCTGTACAGTCTCCAATGGCCTTTCCACGTACAGCTTAAGGAGGTTGGCGTGGTATATCTTGGAGTGCTGGCCGACCTTCACCTTGTAGTCGTTGATCCCCACCACGGTCTCCACTTCGTACGGGCCTTTCCACTGCATCAGCAACTTATTGTGATCAGTAGGTAGCAGCACCAGCACTTTGTTGCCAGGTTTAAACTTCCTGTTCACAGCCCTACGATCGTAGTAGTGCTTTCCACAATCCTGGGACTTCTTCAGGTTTTCTCTGGCTATCTCGAGAGTCTGCTCCAGCTTCTCCCGTAGCTCAAACACGTACTGGTAGCTGTTCTTCACCTCTGGGGTGTCTACTTCTTTCGTCCACAGTTCTTTTATGATGTGCATCGGCCCTCGGATGGTTCTTCCGTACAGCAGCTCGAACGGAGAGAAGCCGGTGGACTCCTGCGGTACTTCTCTGTAGGCGAAAAGTAAGGCGTTGATGTAGCGATGCCATTGTCTGGGCTGCTCGCTGCACAGTTTCTTCAGGGTGGACTTCAGCGTAGCATTGAACTTCTCGACAAGCCCGTTGCACATTGGATGGTAGGGTGTCGTAGTCAAATGCCGGATGCTCAGCAGTCTGTTGACTTCCTTCATACAGTCAGAGACGAACTGCGTCCCGAGGTCTGTCAGAATTTCTTCAGGCACTCCAAGTCTGCTGAACATGTCCACCAGTGCCTCTGCTACAGTTTCAGTGTCAATCTTCTTCAGTGGCACTGCTTCTGGGTACCGAGTCGCATAGTCTACTAAAGTCAGTACCCATCGATGACCTTCTTCACTCGGAGGTCTTATTTCGCAAATTAAGTCTAAGGCCACCCTCTTGAAAGGTCGGTCGATCAAAGGCATTCTCTGCATTGGCACTTTAGGGACCCTTCCTCGAGGTATGGTCTTCTGGCAAATGTCACATGATCGACAGAAACGGCTGACGTCCGCATGAAGTCCTGGCCAGTAGAACACCGCCTGGATTCTATCCGACGTCTTCTTGATACCTAGGTGACCTCCCATGATTGAGTCATGCGCTACTTCCATCACCTGGCGCCTTAGGGGTAACGGTACCAAGACTTGACGTAGTGGTTTCCCTCCGTTGACCCTCGGGTGCTGGAAGATGCGATACAGGATCTTGGCCTTCACCTCAAAATAGACCGTACCACTGCCTTTGGTCACGTGGTCTTGGCGGTTCCTGTACTTGTTTAAAGTGCTATCAGCTTCCTGGAGCTGGATCAGCTTATCTCTGTCCACGATGGCAGCTTTGGAGTTGTCGGCGACCTTCAGTGGCGTAGACGTCTTGTCTCTCTTGGCCTGGGCCCTGGTAGTAGCAGCACCGACGATCTCTGGTCGGCAGGGCTGAGCCGGAGTAACCACATTGTCCCGTAGCAGCTCTGAAAGGTCTCCATCGGGAAATGGCAGTGGATCCTCCTCCACAACTTCGACGCGTTGGGTTGAGGCAGGACTCCACTCTGGATCGGGGTCGTCGGGTCGTCTCGCGCCGTCAATATTCCCGATCATCAAATCATACAGCGGCTTCTTCAGGCAAACCGCTTCGACTTCGCCTATGTAGAAAGGGGTGTTGACATGAATCTTCGCAACTGGCGCTTTCACACATTTGCTGTCGGCCATGAGTGTCCATTTAGAATCGCCAGTGAATTGTTCTTTAGCGATCAGGTCTTCTCTGACGATGACCCCACTGCAGCCAGAGTCTCTTAGAACAGTCACTTCATGATTTCCGACGCGTCCCTTGGAAACAGGCATGTTTTGGACGGTCATCGCTGCGCTGGCGACGACGGGGATGGATTTCCCGTTGGCAAGGAGAAGTTGGCCATCGGTTATGCACTCTTGCACGTCCGCGGGAGTAGCTGCGCGCTCGGTCTCACTCGGAAGAATGACGCTCCCGCCGCACACTTGATGGTCAGATCTACTGTTTTGCCGTTGATTGGAGAAACGTCTTTGTCGGTTGCCCGCCGCTGCATTGTCCTTACTGCTCCGCTGTCCGCTACTTTTGTTTTGAGGACAGTTAGCCGCTCTGTGGTCTGTAGCGTTGCAGGTGAAACAGCCTCTTGAGTGCCCTTCCCTGGGAGGTGGCGTGGAGTCCGTCTGTTTCTGGTTCGTCTGGCTCCCCTGGATCTGGTTCTCATGGTTTCCAGTCTTCTGAAAATGTTTCGTCGCGCTGGGTGGCCCCAGGGTCTTCCCATGAGCGATGAGATATCTTTCAGCAGCCTCAGTCACATCTTTAAGCGTCTGCAGCTTTTGTTCTTCTAAGTGGGTCGCTAGGTCCTTGTGACAGGCATTGAGAAATTGTTCCTTCACGATCAGGTCATGGAGACTATCGTAAGACTTTCCTTTGCCTGATAGTTCCACCCACTTGTGTAAGTATGACGACAGGCGCTCCACAAATTGCTTTGGCGTCTCGTCTGACTTAGGCCGGCATTCACGGAAGCGTTTACGGTAGCGCTTCTCTGTAAAGTTGTAGCACTGCAATAGGGCCTCTTTCAAGACGTCGTAGTCTTTAGCGTCATCGTCCGACAATCTGGTGTAGACGTCGAGTGCTTGCCCCGTCAGATGTGCACTTAGTCGAATCGCCCAGTCTTGAGGTTGCCAGTTAGAGCTTTTGGCAAACCGTTCAAATCTCGCCAAATAACTGTCGATCTGGTCCTTCCCGTCGACAAACGCTGGCAATTTTGGAGCTTTGTTGTCACTGATAACTTGTGGCGCATTCTGCTGTTGCTGGATACGCGCCATTTCTAGCTGGAACTCAAGACGCTTCAGCTCGAATTCTCTGTCTTTTTCTTGCCGCTGCTGTTCAAGTTCTCTTTCTTCACGGCGACGTTGCTCTTCCCTTTCTTCCCGTTGACGCTGTTCTTCCTTTTCTTCTCGGCGTCGCTGCTCCTCTAATTCTAGACGCTTCTGTTCTAATTCTATTTCTTTTTCTAGACGCTTCTCTTCCAATTCTCTTTCTCGTATTCTCTCCTGAGACTTGACGTACTCCGTCAGCTGCTTGCCTTTTAGATTCAGTTCAACCCCTTTCTGCCAGAAGTCAGCCATCTTGATGCTTCTGGAAAGTTCTTTTCAAGAAAGTTCTTTTCTGGAAAGTTCTTTTCTGGAAAGTTCTTGACTGGAGAGTTCTTTTTTCTGGAAAGTTCTTGACTGTGCTGTACCTTTCTAGACTGTTCTAGAACAGCACGCTTTCTGCAGTAGCGCTGAAGTAGACGCGACGTCCGCTCGCCGCTCTCTGTAACACTGGCGATGTAGCTCCGAGACTGTCCCTCGACGTAGTCTTACGGCAGCCACGTAGTCCCGATCTGTTGTTCGCTCACGAAGCAACTCTTCAGCGACTACACGCCCTTGCAGTCAACCCGAACCTATCGGTGATGTAGTCCCAGTATGTTGGCCCCTCTCGACGCAACTCGTTGGCGGCTACCCTCGATGACTGCCTCTCGTAACGTTGACTCGCTTGTTGTAGCAGTTGAACCCTTGGCTATGGCGTGAATCCCGGCTTGGCCCCCAAAATGTTACACTCAGTTCGATGTTGGTGTTTTCTATCAGTATCTGATTCAGCCCCGATGCTTGAATTCCTGATAGTTGTGTAACTCAGATTCGTTTATTCACGCAACCCGTCCAAACAGCATACAAGTCACAAAGTCGACGTATGAAGTTTTCCACTTTTATTCAGCACACATCAACAACTGCATACAATCGCCTTTTCACTCTCAAATTTCACTTTCCAACTCACTATCAACAACTTCTCTACTTTTTTAACAGTGCGGCGCTTATATAGTCTCTACATAGATACACGGGAACAAACGAGAATAATCCTACATAAAACACCACAACCAATCAAAATTAATTTCATCATCACGTGACTCACGTCATACAACCCCATTTGGAATGGAAGCTTCCATGGTAACCAACAGAATAATCCACACACTTCGATCGATAGTAAACAACTAATTCCCGAAAATTCTCAAACAATATCGACCAACTAAAAACACTAACATTACACAAAGCCTCTACTAATAACAACGCAAAATCAAATCAAAGATAAATACACTCTATTACTGCATGCGTTGCAAAATAAAACGAACAGATCTATCGCGCGCGTCACGCACAAGCCTACCATTGCACGCGCTTCACACATAACATCGTGCGCATTTCATACGCACCATTCGCGTTTCAACGTAACAGGCAGGGAGGGAGGATGTAAAGAAGAGCAAATGGCCGTATTTGGAGGCGTTAGCTTTCCTCAAGGCATCGGCAGTGCAGACAGATACTGTTTCGAACCTAGTGAGTATCATGCTGTACAATGGAATTTAAAAAAATCTTTTGGCATACAATTTACAAAGGATAAATAACAAAAACTCAGCAACACTCGTTCATTAGAACTGTTTTTGTTTTTTTTAATCAACCAAGCCAACATCCCAGTTTAGTGTATATATAATATATCAAGTACATTGCTCTTCAGTACATGCTAAAAACCAATAGCATGACCTTTTTGATTGATTTATTTATTTCACAGATTTGCAAATAGAAACCATAATTTATAAACAATTGGAATAACGCTCATGATAAATTTAAACATACGATTTAGTATTGTATTAGTACGGTTTTTATTTAATTTGTTAATTAATATTTTATTGTTCTTGACATTGTTATTAAGCAGATTCATTTAATAATAATAATAATAATAATAATAATAATAATAATAATAATAATAATAATAATAATAATAATAATAATAATACAGTATGCTATATACGCGCCTTTTACCAAATCAATCAGGCTCAAAGCGCGGCGATCTATACAAACATACACGCTCACCTGTCTCATTCACCCTCACACACACCAAATACACATCCATCACTCAAACAGGTGGTGTAAAGGCAGGGAGATCGCTATTAAAAGACGGAAAGAAATTTGAATTTTTTTTTTTGAATTTTTTATATTTACTGCGTCCTGTACCATTATTGAAGGGAGGGAGGAAACCGGAGTGCCCGGAGAAAACCCTCGGTGACCTCAATAGTCTCGTACCTAAGTCACAAACGTTCGCCCCTTGCGGGAATCGAACCCGCGACCTTCGGCATAGGAAACCGGCGACTTATCCACTGCGCCACGAGGCCACCTCATTTGAAAATTACTTGGTAATTTATAAATTAAAATGAAGGATAGCGGCTCTGCTCTGCATCTCGATTTCCCTCCAGAGATTTTCCAGTTTGTGCCCTATTCTGACCTACCGCTGGCGTGCATGAACGAACTTAAAAGCCGACTTAGACTTAACGCTTCACTTAAACATGCTACTTAAGTCTAAGTCGGCTTTTAAGTTCGTTCATGCACTGGATCTTATTGTAAACGACTGTGGCAGACTGACTGGTCTACTCATATCAACAACAAATTATTTCAAATTCTTCCCGATTTGTCAGATTCTTTGCCTAACTTTGCATCCACTCGCAAAGAAGAAACAGTTTTGTCTCGCCTTCATATTGGGCATACTTATGTCACACCCAGTTTCCTTTTAAAAGGAGAAGAACCACCATGGTGCTTTGCATGTGATCAATCCTTTGCCGTTCGCCATTTCATGTCTGAGTGTGCTGATCTGATTGAGGAAAGAGAAACATATTTTGGTTCAATACCTTTCAAAGAGAATTTTAAAGTATGTAATGGTCAGCATCTGTTTCAATTTTTACATGTTGGTTTGTTTTATCGCATATAAATCATATCGACATGTTTTGTTTAGTTTGGATTTTATTGCTAGGACTGAATTTAGTGATTTGATTGAAGAAAGAGAACATATTTTTAATACATCAGTTTTAAAGAAGACTTATAAAGAGGTGTCATGTGAAAGTTTTTTTGAGTATTTAAGAGTAACAGGCTTGTTTTTTAAGATTTGAAACATTTTATAATATTTTAAGTTAACTTCTCTCTGGTCCTGATTTGGCTCGGAAGAGTCCGCTGGACCTAAAGCAATAACCATGTAATGTAATGTAATGCTCGCTCAGCCTCGCTAGTAGAGCTGGGTCGAATGTTTATTTGTATGTAGGGCTTTTTAAAATCTTTTTTCTGATTTATTGTAGGATTGTTGGAACAAAATTACACTAAAAAAGTGAAATTTAAAACAAAACTGTTGGGTTTGAATCTACGACCTTTGGCAAAGTAAACCAAATGACATTCAGATTAGCCTACAGGAAAGAGATGATTAGTTACCTAATTTGGAGGAAAGAAGTTTTTACCTATGGCATTGTTGATCTGTTTCTTGCATGTTCTGAGGCTAACAAGTAACATACCAGAACATTTATATCTCAATTGTATGCAGAGAGGGGCGCGACTCTGTCAGTGACCCAAGTAGCACAAAATCGGCTCTGACATTTTTCTGTGTTTTTGAAAGTTTTATGAAAGGATACCTTCTCAAAGTTTGCAATCATGTGTATGATGGATTTAAGAAAGGGTTTTGTGACTGTGGTGGTGTTATGCCTGCTTGTTTCGTCTTTGCAAGGACTTTTTGTGAGTGCACACACGACTGATCACAACCAAGATGGCGGCCGCTATACACGCGGCAATGTAAACATAGTCTACAGCAGTGAGTTTTTGCTTAGTCTAAAGCACACGGCCCTTTCTATGATCGCCCCAAACATTGACATTGATCGTGGAGAAAGAAACTGCACAAATAAAAAGAGAGGATCGAGGGGAGGGATTAGAAATCGAATGCGTCGTAGAGGTATCAGACTTCCTATGCCTTCAGTGACTTTAACAAACGCACGCTCTATCAACAACAAAATGGATGAACTGACAGCCCTTGTACAACACGACGGCGATTTTCGCCGCAGCAACATCATCTGTGTTACAGAAACTTGGCTATCAGAAAATACAGAAGCAGATCTAGATGGGTTTACTGCCGTTAGACTTGACAGAGACCCACAGAAAACAGGAAAGAAGGTGGGGGGAGGGCTTGTCATCTACGTAAACAAAGACTGGGCTACAAACATTACAGTGAGAGAAACCATCAGTACACGCGACTACGAAATTCTCTCCGTGTCACTCCGGCCTCACTACCTTCCACGCGAATTTACACAGGTGTCTGTTATACTTGTGTATGTGCCAGGCCCGAACGACGAAGCAGCAGCAGAGCGCATAGCCGAGTCCTATAACTCGGCGCTCACCCGATCAGCTGATCAGCCTGTGCTGTTGTTAGGCGACTTCAACACGTGTGACGTCTCAAAACATCTGCCGCAGCTTCAGCAGTGTGTAACAAAATCAACACATGCGAAAGGCAACGTTCTAGATAAATGCTATGTGAACATTCTTGATGCGTACGCAGATCGCTACTCACCACCACTAGGAAAATCCGATCACTGTGTCGTTCATCTACTACCTAAATATAGACAACTAGTAAAGAGGGAGGGGCCAAGGACATGTGTAATAAACAAATGGGATCATGTGACAGCAGAAACTTTGAGGGGTTGTTTTGAGATAACGGACTGGGATGTTTTCTTTGAAAACGAGGATAATATAGATACCATTTCAGATTCTATTACATCATAATTATGTTACTTTTTGTGAAGAAAATGTTGTCTCTAAAAAGACAGTAAAAATCTATTCAAATTCTAAACCTTGGATAAATGCCGATATGAAACGAATTCTGGGCGAAAAAAAGAAAGCATTTGTTGAGGGAGATATGGCAAAAGTGAAAAAAATAGAAAAAGAATTTCGTTGGAAAATTGCAAAGAGCAAAAAAGAATACAAAGATAAGGTGCAAGAAAAATTGATAGAAGGGAATGGAAAGGGGGCATGGGATGGGTTGAATACAATGATGGGGAGGAAAGTACAAAAGCAAGGTGTTAAAAATGACGATCCTGTTTCACTTTCAAATGATTTAAACAAATTTTATGCTCGTTTTGATGAACATGATTTTTCACAGGAAGTTGAGGATGTTTGTCTGCCTCTGCTTACCATTCCAAATAACATTACCATTAACGAAAATGATGTTAAAAAGGTTCTTTCAAATGTCAATCCTCGCAAGGCTTGTGGTCCTGACAGGGTGGGGGGTAAAGTTTTAAAGGAATGTTCTAGTCAGTTATCTTGTGTTTTTACTCGCCTTTTTCAACTTTTAATGAATTATCATTTTGTCCCAAGATCATGGCGCACCTCTACTGTAATACCAGTTGCTAAAAAGCCAAATGCCAGAGAAATGAATGATTTTAGGCCTGTCGCCTTGACCTCGGTGGTTTGTAAATGCATGGAAAAACTGCTCTGTAGACAGCTGACTACCTCAGTGGCAAATCGCATGGACCCTCTGCAGTTTGCTTACAAGGCAAAACGCGGGGTAGAGGACGCAACCTTGACCTTACTTGATTCTGTTTCTAGACACCTTGATACCTCAGGTACTTTTGTCCGGTGCCTTATGATGGATTTCAGTTCTGCATTTAATACGCTTCAACCCCACTTACTAATCAAGCGTCTTCTTGACCTTGACGTTAGTCCAGGACTCGTTCTCTGGATTCGTTCCTTTCTCCGCGATAGGCCACAGAGGGTCAGTATTGACGGTATCTTGTCCGACGAGATTATTGTAAACACTGGGGCGCCGCAGGGCTGTGTCCTCTCGCCGGTTTTGTTTTCTCTCTACACCAACGAACTGACGTGCGACACCAGCATTTTTACTTTGATAAAGTTTGCGGATGATATGGCTCTAATAGGCAGGCTGAAAGATGAACAATCTCTCTCGCAATACTTCGATTTTACTTGTACGCTTCTTACCTGGTTCAGTGACAGTTATTTAAAGCTAAACGTAACTAAAACTAAAGAAATTTGCTTTGAAGAACACCGTGCGAGAGATGCTGCCCTGCTTCGCCCCCTGAAAATTGCATCTGAAAATGTAGAACAGGTTGAAACTTTTAAGTATTTAGGGACGGTTTTAGACAAGAACTTGAAGTTCAGTGATCATGTTGGTTTTATTTGCAAAAAGGCCAATCAAAGGATGTATTTAGTAAGAAAGTTGAAAAATTTTGGGGTCAATGTACATATCTTAGAAATAGTTTACAGATCTCTAGTAGAAAGTATTCTATGCTTTAACATTGTTACCTGGTTCGGAAATCTTGGCGTTAGAGACAGGATCAGACTCAACCGCATTGTAAACCTAGCTAACAGAGTGATAGGAAAGACACAAAAGCCAATAACAGAAATATATAAAGATTTGGTAAAAAGTAAAGCTAGAAAGATCATGTCTGATAACAGTCATCCCATGTGTAGATCATTTGAACTGTTGCCCTCAGGTCGGAGGTTTAGAACCCCGGCCTGGAAAAGAAACTTGTATGGCCACTCTTATGTACCAAGTGCAATCCGCATCTTAAATTTAAGCAAACTGTAATACCCCCAGTTACCTACAATGGCTACATTTGTCTTCTGTGTACTGTGATGATGTAATGTAATATGATGTGAGTTGTGCAATGAAGTCAGCTATTTGTCATGCGTATGATTGTCTTAATTAATGTTTTATGTAATGTAATATGATGTGAGTTGTGCAATGAAGTCAGCTATTTGTCATGCGTATGATCTGATTGTCTTAATTAATGTTTTATATAACAAAAACTGTTAATATTTCTTTTAGTTTTTAATCTTTCTGTCTTAGTCTTTGTGCTACTAAAGACAAATTTCCATGTTATTGTATTTTAACTATGGACAATAAAGATTCGTATTCGTATTCGTATTCGTATTTGTTCAATGACATGGTTTGATTATTTGTATATATATATATATATTTGTACTTTCTCAGCTGTTGATTTAAATCATTCACCCTCCCTTCCCCTTTACCATCCTTGTATCTCTCTCCTGTCTGAATTCATCTTTGGTTCCTGTGACCACAACTTGGTGGTAATTTTGTTACAATATATGTTTTTGTAATCAGCCCTGCATCAACTTATGGATTTCACCTTCAGGATCTTAAAAGTCCGAACATACTCGTATAAACAGTGCATGCGTACTCAGACTATGACTCAGTTTGGACTCTCATCCTCTTAGAGACTGTGTCGTGCCCAGTGTGTGGAAGCACTCTGTTATCTCACCCATCCCCAAGATCGCACGACCCAAGCAGTTAAATGACTATCGCCCCGTAGCCCTAACATCCATAGCCATGAAATGTTTTGAAAAAATTGTTCTCTCTCGTCTACTCTTTCACACTCAGCCATTCTCTGACCCCCTACAGTTTGCCTACAAACCCAATCGCAGCACTGAAGACGCAACTCTTACCATCCTTCACAATGCCTACACTCACCTAGAGACCCCCAGCTCCTTCGTCCGCGTCCTCTTCATCGATTTCAGTTCTGCTTTCAATACTATCCAACCTCATCTCATGGCCCAGAAGCTCCTTTCTTACTCTGTACCCTCCAAACTCGTCCTTGATTGATTGATTGATTGATTGTTGCTTTAGGTCCAGCGGACTCTTCCGAGCCAAATCAGGACCGGACAACCCCCGATCCGCATAAAAGATCTGCTGAAACAACCCCAGTGGGAAAATTGAATGCCCTCCACCGGCCAGTCACTTTACAATAAAGACATCCCACGCGGGGGACGGCTGAGGGTTGACCTCAACTACGCGAACCCCCGGTTACAAAAACAAAATAGAATACAAACATCATTATAAATCATCAACAAAACACATACATATAAAATGCCTATAGTGCTAAATAGTACAATCATAGGAAGCCCTAGTGACCACCCGGCAGAAAGCGTCCAACACTCCCAAGCTGATCCAACAGACCTCATACACAAACAAGGAGTCTTGTCCAAGAAGAGTTTTCAAGAAAAAAGGTAGGTCATTGATCTAGCGAAGAAGAAGATAGTATAGCAGAGTGAAGGACAGAGCAGGAATAGGAAAGAGTAAATGAGGAAGATAGCGACAGTGGGAATTTAAAGCACTAAATTTCCATAAAGTGGGGATACTATTTATACTGAAAACCCCCGGCACTCCAACGGGGGTACTGTTGCCGCAGTGAATCTGTCTTGCCTATAAAGGAAAGACAGGTTTTCAACTGTGGCTTTCACTGTTCCCTTTATAGGTTTGAACAATCTACAGTGGCAAGATTGCTCATGACCCCAAGGGGTAACTCGTCCTTTGGATAGTTCAATTTCTTGTCAATAGGTCCCAGGCTGTCCGCTTTCACTCTGCTCTTTCCTCTGTCAAGCAAACCTCTGTCGGTGCGCCCCAGGGCACTGTAATTTCGCCGGTACTTTTTACGTTGTATACCGACGACTGCCGTGGCTCTGACACCTGTCCGGTCATTAAGTACTCGGACGACTCAGCCCTGGTGGACATGTCAAACTCAAATTCTCAGTATTTCTCATCTGTCGAAGTTTTCAGCACCTGGTGCAAGGAAAACTACCTCGACTTAAACGTAAAAAAAAACAAAAGAGCTAATCGTTGATTTTCGCCGCAACCCCGCCCCCATCCCCGCTCTCGTCATTGGCGGTGCTACAGTAGAGAGGGTCACAGAATACAAGTACCTTGGCACCATCATTGACGAGAAGCTGAACTTCTCTTCTAACGTCAATGGTATTCACAAAAAATGCCAATCTAGGATTTATTGCCTCCAGAAACTCCGACGCTTGCATGTTCAAAACCGTATCCTCCAAACCTTTTATGATTCGTTCATCTCTTCCATTCTCACTTTCTCATTTGTATGTTGGTATGGAAGGTTGTCTTTGGACAGTAGGAATGTGTTGGACAGAGTGGTGAGAGTTTGTGGGAAGGTTGTGGGAGTGCAACAAGTGAGTATGAAAGCGATGTATGAAAGGCGAGTGGTGAGAAAAGCCCGTCGCATACTTCAAGACAGCAGTCACGTGCTCGCGCACCACTTCAATCTCCTGCCCTCGGGTAAGCGCTACAGGACACCAAAGTTCAAAACTGTACGCACTAAAAATAGATTTATACCCACCGCAATCTCTACACATCACAAAAAGTTAAGTACCACTTACATAAACGCAAGTAGTTTTTGTCTTGGCGGCATGTTCGTTTGTTAATGGTTTGTGCAAAATCGGCTGCTTATAAAGGCAAATGTGTGAGTAAAACACACAGCCAGACATTTCTTTCAGCATTTGCAACCAAACATTGCTCACAAAAAAGTTTGATATATCGGGCGTGGAGCACGGAAAACCAGTATTTTTTGGGTCAAATACGCAGCCTTTAGGCGTCTCCCTCAAACTGCTCGTGGTGCACGTGCAGCTGCAGTTGCAGTCATTGTACACTTTACAACCCTGTGCACCAAAGCAAAGTGACTGTGAAGATTAAAAATTAATTTAAAGGGTACTGGTAACAAAATTTAAATTTGGTCGAATTTTCATGGTGGTACTTAACTTTTTGTGATGTCTATATTATGACAGTGTGCGTGGCATGATTTATACAATTAATGCCCAATCCGCATGAGATAGTGAGTATGTGCCCCTGTGATCTTACATTTCTGTTTAGTGTAGGCCTATGTGCTTAGCGATTTTTATATTTTTTTATGAACATATTTATTTAAAAGTCTTACGTTGATGTATATTGATGTGACTATTGCTTGCTAACAGTGATTGTTATGTTGCAATACCTTATATCATGATTATGACACTGAACGTAAATCATGTGATAGGTATCTGCTATTCCCCATGTAACTTCTTATGATTCTTATGATTACAGTTTTAAATGGTTAATTTAGTAATGTCTTAAGGCCAGACACTACACCTTAAAATGCATTTTTTAACATGAATGTTTATGACATGATTTTTGTAATATTATGATAGGCTATGGTTATTAGTACTCAAAAAGTGTCATTTCTTACAAATAAGTTTCTTGGTAACCATGGCAACAAAACAAAATGGCCGCCAAACACCAAATTTCAAAGCTTAATAACTAAAAAAGTTTTTATCTGATTTTAATTGTAATTAATGACTTGAAATTGTATTATTTATGGCTTCATTTCTATGGTGGGGTTTGACTATATATACAATAGAAACTTTTTTACATTTTATTTCCTGTTTTGCTACCGTTTTGACGTGTCATTTTTCAAAACAAAATACGTACATACATTTAACTATTCAACATAATCAAAATTCACACCATAGAAATGTTAATAGATATGTAAGAAAATAACATGCAAAGTTTCAAGGCTGTAGGTTTAATGGTTAGTTAGTTATCAAGGCTAGACTGTAGCATGCGGACGTTAGAAACAAATTTTGAGAAAATATAAAAATATGTTTACTCACAGTCTTGCAAGTGCAGATGTGAGGAAAAATTGCATCCCAAGTCCAAATCCAGGTATTATTGTGTTATGAAGTCACATTAACATCACTTTTACAGTTTATATTTGTCCACAATCACAGTAATTATTTACACACTAAAGACTATCAGTGAGACCAAAGAAAAAAGTATGAGTGTCTTTGATGATAGCACCTTGATTCTTACTCTTAGTTGGCAAAAAACACTTCTTTCTTTTTTTTTTTTTTTTTACCAATATTTACAATATCTACAGTGACTTCCAAAATACATTCATTACTTAGAATCCCCCTGCCTGGTATACAGTTCCCTCTATCGCTTCTTCGTTGCGGACGGATTGTCTCTTATGTGCAGAGCGTTCCTTTCGTTGATTGCAGGCAACTTGTGATGTAGCTGCATCTCCTTTCTCCATTCTATTGCTGTCCTTTCTTGTTAGAAGGTCAACAGTGGTATTTGCTACATCTATCTGCAGTCTGGACATCACATGCATCATCTCTGTAGCTCCCTCATTGAAGATGCTAACAGCTCGCGCGACCGATGCTTTCACGCGACGCAATCCCATAAAGGATGTCTTTGGGCATCTGTTCCAGATCATAGAGTTGAGGCACTCATTGGTGTTTTGGGTGCCCCCATGGATCATTTTTTTCAGCAAGTTCTCATCTGCCATGCGTCTATAAATTGGTATCATGTGATGGGCAACATCGGTGGCCAAATATGTTGACGCCATGTGATCCCGATGGCTGGGCTCCACCTCCCCTCTTGCGTTTGCAGCTTGGAAGAAACACCAGCTGTCAGCTCCCTTTGGGCATTGGTGATGGCGAGGTTGTTGGTCAGTAGACATGGAGTGCCACAGAGTTGCCCAAACAGCATTCTTCATTTTGCTGACATCAGGCAAGTTTGTGATGATCGCTCCATAGTAGTATTTCTGAAGATCATCGCACTTCTTGGCTGTCAGCCGACCAACACCACGACCACCCAATTTACCGTCCTTAGTCAGCTTGCGCAGTGCTGTGCCCATTCTCTTGCTAACATGATTTAGGCACTCAAGCTTTGCCACTGGGGTGTCTGAACCATAGGGGGCTTCATGGCATACTGCAACATGGGCTGATGAATCACCGTCACTAAGCATCTCTGTGTACCGCAGCTTCTTTTTGTCAATAGACCGGTTCCAAATGGCCGTTGCTGCAGCTTGCTCAATTGATTTGCTGGAACCTGTGTGATTTATGCAGCAATCTGTTTGGTGCTGTCTTTTCCAAAGTGTTAGCTCGTCTGCAGGTAGATTTTTTGCCTCTTGCAGTTTGCAGCTATGACAATACTTTGAGAGAACTTCATAGTCCACAACAATCCCAGTCAAAACATCAATGGCAATCCCAACACCATACAGAGAAGTGAAGCCCCTCTTCATCCAAGTGCCATCATAGGACACAGCGATATCAATTACAGGATCCTCACCTCTGTCGTATGTTGCACGCAGGTCCGGGTCAATGTCGGCATAAGCAGAGCGAACTGTGGCTACAGAGCGCTCCAGTTGATCTTCACCAGACTCACTTTCAGCAGCTGAAACCAAATACATTTTTCATATTATAGTTAATCATAATGAAATGTACTGTACCTGTAATTTTTTCAAATTATTATGAACATTTATAAACGTCTATATAGGCGTATACAAGTATGCAAACATACATACACAACACACACACACATTCAAAAGTACGATTACAATAATAAAGAATGACAATGGACTTAAAGTTACTGGAATACAAGAATAAGAACAATGTAAATACTAAACAAATCTAAACAATAAACACATACATCAGAGAAAGGGTAATGAATGATAAACATTTTCTATAATTATACTCTCATACTCTTTGCTTGCTTCTTTACTACACGCATACACAGAGACCCACATACATACACGCTTCACGCACTCACACACACACACACCCATATCTACACACACACACACACATGCACGCACACACACACACACAATAAATAATACAGATAGGCCTACACCTAATGTAAAAGGTGCTGCAGGATCTGTAATACTAATAAATAGGCCCCCTGGCATAGGCATATGAAGCTAAACATGGCACTGAATTTGTGTCAACTTATTGGTTACACAACAATTTGATATAAATATTTATAGGTCATATGCTTATAACAATTATAATATAACTCACCTGTAACTCTCTTATCATGGCTTTGATATGTCCGAAGTGTCATTGGGGGGACCCCTATCACTGCACCCAGCTTGTTGAGAACTGCCAAACTTCCACCAACTTCATGACTAAACATCACCAATCTTGTGTTGATGTCAAATGGAGCACAGCCTGTCTCATTGACACGTGGGGATGACATGACAGAAGATGTATAGTCACAGTCAACTGACTTGCATGTCAGTTTCAGCTTGGACGAAAAGCCATAATTTTCACCTTGCACAATATTTACAGAAAGTTCACTACACTCACAGTTGGGACACAAAACCTCTTCAATTAATCTGTTGAGTTGAAGAATATGTACAATACTATACATCTGTCCACGGATGTCATTTTCCCCATTGCGATCAGCACGCCGGTGTGGCGACCTGGCAAACAGTTCAATTTTTCTCCGAGATGCACTTGGCCGTGTTGCGCTTGTTCCGACACTAATTTTCCTCCTCCGTGCAGAAACAGCTAACTTGCTAGCTACTTCCAAGTGCTTCTTACGTTTTTTGCTTCCTGAGAGAGGCATGATGATTCCAACTCTTTGAGAAACGATGAAAATAGCCCAAAATCAATTTTCCAGCGTGTGAAGTAAAAGTACTTTTCATTCAAAGGCCGCCATTGTTTGTCAGCCAGCAACCAGTCACATGGGGCGAATCCTGGGCTTGGATTGGTTGGAATACTAATGACCTCCATATATGGTATAGATTACCTCATTTTATGCTTCAAAACAACGCTTGTTGAATGAATCAGTCGCTTTGAAAGAGCGTGAAAGAGCTTTAGTCTTGTAGAGAGAAGGATGCTCTTTCATTCGGTATATTGCATGGCGGGAAGCGCGAAGTTCGTCATGCTGTTGCTAGGTTGCAAACTTTGTCTTTTGGGGAGTTTTTCGATCAAAACACCCATCGATCTAGCGATGGTACCTCTCTTTATTGATAAAATAAAGTTACTAAAACTTATTTTTATGTTTAATCCCTTTAGAATATGATAAATAAGACCATAAAGACTAAAAATGAGCAAAAATCTGAAAATCGAGAAAAAAGAAAAAAATCACATTTTTAGGGGTCGTGTCTGGCCTTAATATACTTTTATCCTGTTTTACTGTTTACTGTTTATTGTTGTTATACTGTCCTTTATCGTCTTGTAACATTTATGGCACCACGTGTGAATTTCTCTTTGATTGAGATAATAAAGTGATCGTATTCGATCGTATTCGTATTCGTATTAGGTAATACTAATAGGAGTTAATAAACTTTCCTAAAGACACATTTTTTCAAAGACCTGGGTCGCGTCCAGAGTCGAACCACCAACCTTGTGATCAGCGAGGCACTACATAAAGACTTCTCTGCCATGAAATAAATACATAATTGGTACTGAACTCAACATCTGTGATCAGTACTTTAATGTGTTGATTTTGGGCTGACAGAAAACAGCCCTTGAATTTTCTCTTTCAGTGCTTGAATGATGGCCAGGCATGTTTCTCTCACCACCACACTGACAGTTGACCTGCCCACCCTGTAGAGATAGTGGATAGATAAGAAGCTGTCACCTGAAATAATTATGCATTGTTTTATTTATACATTAAAAAAATTCTATCCTATCCTATCCTATCCTATCCTATCCTATCCTATCCTGTCCCATAACCCGGAGGTCGTAGGGGCACCACAGATGATCGTTTAGCCTGCATACTCCACCTTTCTCTGTCCTCAGCAGCCCTGATGGCTTCGCCCAGTGTCAAACCAGTCCATTCTCGAATGTTGTCCTTCCACCTCTTTTTCGGTCTCCCTCTTCTTCTACCTCCTTGCACCGTGCCTTGCAGAATGTCTTTGCAAGGCCTGATGATCTGGTGACGTGGCCATACCATCGGAGTTTCCGTTTCTTCACCACTGTGAGCAGGTCATCGTGTTGTCCAATGGCTTGTGTGATGGTCTGTCGGACTTCGTCGTTGGTGATGTGTTGGGTATAAAAAAAATGCCCAGAAGTCTTCTGTAGCACCTCATCTCCATGCTTTGTATTCTTCATTGTAGATCTGCTGTGAGGGTCCATGCTTCGCAAGCATATAGGAAGATGGAGATGACAAGGAAGCGCAGCAGTCTTACTTTTGAATGTAGACTAATGGTCCTGTCTTTCCAAATGGGCTTCAACCTTGTCAGGGCAGCAGTTGTTTGTGCGATCCTGGAGAGGACTTCCTGTCGGGACCCATTGTCTGACACAATGGCTCCCAAATATTTGAAGCACTGTGTTGAGGGATTGGCCTTGGACTTTGATGTCCGTGTTGATGCCATTGGTGTTGTTGGTCATCATTTTGGTCTTTTCTGCACTTATTTCCATTCCATAAGCTCTGGAGGTGGTGTCAAGCCTCTGTACCAGCTGTTCAAGTTCTTGTTCCTCTCCAGCCAATCCATCAATGTCATCTGCAAAACGAAGATTGGAGATTGCTCTACCCCTTATGCTGACTGTGCCTTCGTGATCTGCAAGAGCATCTGACATGATGCGCTGTAGGAAGATGTTGAAGAGTGTTGGAGAGAGTAGGCATCCTTGACGCACTCCGATTGTTGTTCTGAACCAGTTCCCGATGACGCTGTTATGGAGGACTGCACTGGTAGCCTTGTCATACAGACTTTTGATGACTTCAATAATTTTAGGGCTGATGTTGTACACTTTCATTGTTGCCCATAGAGCTGCATGCCAGACTCGGTCAAACGCCTTCTTGAAGTCTATGAATACATGATATAGATGTTGTTGGTGCTGTAGGGTATTTCCCACAGATTATTTTGAGGTTGAAAATCTGTTCAGTGGTACTTTGCCCTGCCCTGAATCCTGCTTGTTCTTCAGCTATATGATTTGCTCAGCTTGGGGTTTCAACCTGTTGAGTATTATTTTCAGGAGGACCTTGCTGGGATGACTGAGTAGGCTGATGGTGCGGTAATTTTCACACTCCTGAAGGTTACCTTTTTTGGGAAGAGTGATGACAAGCGACTGGGTCTATGGTGTAGGCCACTCCCCACTCTGCCAGATCTTGTTACAGATAATGGTGAGGGCATCAATCTTCGCTTCTCCTCTTGCTTGAAGCAGTTCCGCGTGTATGTTGTCCACTCTCGCTGACTTCCCTTTCTTCAGCGATTGCACTGCTGCCTCAACTTCTTCCCGGAGAATTGGGAGGATTTCTTCTATTTCCCTGTTCTCGGGACATGCTAGAACTGCTCCATTTTGTGTATGGTTGTAAAGGTCAGAGCAGTACTCTGTCCATCTGTCCAAGACTTCTTGTTCTTCTGTAAGGCATATGCCAGACTTGCTTTGGATCGTGGAGACTTTGGGCTGTTTAACACTTGTCGGCCGCTTCACAGTCTGGTAGGTCTTCTTACTGTTGTTCTTGTTCAGACTGTTCTCTATTTCCTGGCATTGACCTTAATTTAAAAAAAATTAAAAATTAAATTAAAAAAATTACATGCATTAAATAATGACATGGTATATTAACAAAAAAATTGTAATAAAATTTTAAAAGGAGGCTAGAAGTAATTATATTAAATGAATAAATAAATAAATGAGTAAATTAATAAAAATAAATAATAAGTTGTAAAACAAGTAGGCTAGGCTACTGAAGTAGTTCTACATCAAATATTGGCTAATGATAATTGATACCATGTTTCATTTGTAAACTAAACAAAATATGACATTAGGATATATGCAATCAAACAATAATTTGAATAAAGGAAATCAATAAATAGGCTAAATGAAAAACTGAAACTGAAAAATAGGACATTTCAGCACTTTGAAATTTAGATAATTTTATAAATAAAGATAATCTATTTAGCCTATCATAAGATGTAGGCCTACATTCACACACACACACACACACACACACACACACACACACACACACACACACACACACACTATCACTATGTGTAGAGTCTGTAGACTAGCCTTTATAAGAAAACAAATGAGGAAAAAGCCACAAGGATAAACAAACCTGATGCCAGAAACCTCAACGTCAACGCCAGTCTTTCCTGGGATGGAAGTGGCTCTCTCGTGTTTGTTGTTGTTTTGCTGAGGTAGGGCTCCACAAGGCGCATATGCAAAGATGGCGGCTATTTAAAATTGTTGTTAAAAGAATAGGAAAATTTTTGTTCACCTAAACCATTTTCTACAGATTTGGCTTTAGTTTAAACACTAATTTGGTGTCTGTTACAATGGTCAAAATATAGTTTACCATTGTTTTTGTAGAAAGTGTCTAGCGTGGGAAATAAGGAAGTTCGTTCACTGACTTATGTGTACATGACTAACTGAATTCAGTAACGAATGTACTCACTGCTCAAGTGTAATGTGATTGTTTTGACTTTCCACTCGTAGATTACTAATTCCTTATTCAATTCTTGTTTTAAAAATAAGTTTTACTAATTGATCTAATTCATTAACTTAACAGTTAAGTGCACATTTATTTTATTTGGATAATTTTGTACATTTATATTGCCTTTTACTGTACTTCCTCAAGAGGTGAAAAAGCTCTTTATCCAGCTCAATGTGAGGAAGGCAGCCGGCCCTGACTCTGTGTCCCCATCTACCCTCAAACACTGCGCTGCTGAGCTTGCGCCAATCTACTCACCCCTTGGGGTCATGAGCAATCTTGTCACTGTAGATTGTTCTAACCTATAAAGGGAAAAGTGAAAGCCCCAGTTGAAAACCTGTCTTTCCTTTATAGGCAAGACAGATTCACTGCGGCAACAGTACCCCCGTTGGAGTGCCGGGGGTTTCAATATAAATAGTATCCCCACCCTCTGGAAATGTAGTGCTTTAAATTCCCACTGTCGCTGTCTTCCTCATTTGCTCTTTCCCATTCCTGCTCTGTCCTATCACTCTGCTATACTATCTTCTTCTTCACTAGATCAATGACCTACCTTTTTTCTTGAAAACTCTTCCTGGACAAGACTCCTTGTTTGTGTATGAGGTCTGTTGGATCAGCTTGGGAGTGTTGGACGCTTTCTGCCGGGTGGTCACTAGGGCTTCCTATGATGTTATTAGTTGGCAATATAGGCATTTTATATGTATGTGTTTTGTTGATAATTTATAATGGTGTTTGTATTCTATTTTGTTTTTGTAACCGGGGGTTCGAGTAGTTGGGGTAAAGCCTCAGCCGTCCCCTGCGTGGGATGTCTTTATTGTAAAGTGACTGGCCGGTGGAGGGCATTCAATTTTCCCACTGGGGTTGTTTCAGCAGATCTTTTATGCGGATCGGGGGTTGTCCGGTCCTGATTTGGCTCGGAAGAGTCCGCTGGACCTAAAGCAACAATCAATCAATCAATCAATCAAAGTCAATCTACTGTGAAATCTTCAATGAATCTCTGTCCTTATGCCAGGTACCCTCCATTTTTAAGACCTCCACTATAGTGCCAGTGTCAAAAAAATCACAGGTGGCATCCTTGAATGACTATAGACCAGTGGCCTTGACCCCCATAGCCATGAAGGTGCTGGAACGCCTTGTTCTGCGCCATTTTAAATCGGCCACGGAACTCTTCATGGACCCTCATCAGTTCGCCCACAAAGTGAACAGGTCTGTCGACGACGCTGTGGCTCTGGGCCTACACCACATATTGCAACATCTGGAGTCGCCCAACACCTACGCACGTGTACTCTTCATTGATTTTAGCAGTGCGTTCAATACAATCATCCCGCAGAAGCTGTTCGACAAGCTGCGCATGATGAACGTCTGCCCGCAGATGTGTCATTGGGTCCTGAACTTCATGCTGGACAGACCGCAGACAGTGAGGGTGTGGTCGCTGACATCAAGTTCCATCTCAATGAGCACCGGTACACCTCAAGGTTGTGTTTTATCCCCCCTGCTTTTCACCCTGTTTACAAATGACTGCAGGTCCCATAATAACTCAGCGCTGATCCTTAAGTTCTCCGATGACACAATGCTTGAGGTTCTGATCTTAAGGGGTGATGAATCGGCCTACCGAGCTGAAGTTGAACACCTGGTCTCTTGGTGTAGCAGTAATGACCTTGAACTCAATGTCTCAAAGACAAAGGAGATGGTCATTGACTTCAGGCGCCAACCCTCACCCATAACACCGCTGACCACAAGTATATCAACTAACAAGTTAGTATCTCGTATTGCCCCCAGTCGATGTGCGGTGGTCCCGTTGCCCTTGGTTTTAGCCACAAGCTGAGACGGGGGTATCCCAAACCTAAAAATAGAATAGAGATTTCTGGGAAATCTGATAACTAGCTACGGTTGCAGTCGTGGTCGCCATTTCTCGCGAAGATGTGCTGGCTGAAATTAAACGAAAGTTGGGAGAGGAACTGCATATTTCTGGTAGTGAACAAAGGTTTTGCTCAATTATCGAAGGAGAACACGATGGATTTATAGAAACATGCACACATGTATCAGTGCAGGCGATCGTGAGTCTCAGTGAACGATTGATCGCCATTGTCATCGATTCAGCTGCTCAGATCGCTTCGATGTGATGGTTCATTTATCGCTTGAATCACACTGTATAATGCACATGCAAGTTCTGTCAAAGATATGATGATTTGAGCATATGTTCGATTCCATACCGATTGGAAGGTGGGGTGGAAAATTTCAATCATGGTGATGATCAATCCTATTTTGCAATGGTGGTTAGGCCTACTTTATTGTGTATGGTCACGGGTACTTACCTTTTGTAGTTTGTGTGCTTTTTGTCCTGTCGGCCTTGAGTGTTTGCGTCGCCTTGGCCCGTTGTACTTTGTTGTGGTCTCGCTCTCTTTTGATTTTTGAAAGCAAATTCAAATTGCATTGTTATCCAGCAGCATGCGAGGTCAAATTAGACGAATTCAGATCTAACCAATCTTCTTGTGACGCCATTTTGCGTGTGTCTCGTGTGCCATGCACCAGTCGCGAAGAGTCCTGCCGACGTCATTTCAGAAATTGAAAAGGATTTCCCTACCCATAATTCCCCTGGGTTTTGAAGTTTCTAAAAAATTATTTTAGGCCGACGACGCTCTATGGAGCACAAAGCATGTAAAGGGAAGCAACCGGTTGTACGCGCACGTCGACAGAGCCATAGAAGGGAGATACTAACTTGTTAGTTGATATACTTGTGAGGGGGCGAAATGGTGGACGTGGTCGACTCCTTCAGGTTCCTGGGCACAACCATTGAGAGAGGCCTGGGTTGGAATGAGAACTCGCTCTCAATCATCAAGAAGGGTCAGCAGAGAATGTATTTGCTCCGTCTGCTGCGGAAATTTGGTATGAGCCAGACAGTCATGACACAGTTCTACAGGGCAGTGATAGAGAGCACCCTCACATTCTCTATCACAGTGTGGTTTGGTGGCTGCAGGGCTGCAGACAAAAATAGGCTGCAGTCCATAGTGAAGACAGCATCCAAGATAATCGGGTACAAGCTGCCATCAATAGATGACATCTAAAACAAGCGACTGCTGAAGAGGGCTGGCAGCATTGCAGAGGATGAGTCTCATCCAGCATCACAGACGTTTGTCTTACTCCCATCTGGCAGAAGGTTGAGGCACTTTAGGAGCAGAACGGACCGGTTTGCTGACAGCTTCTTCCCCTCCGCAGTCCGTGCCCTGTCCAGTCACCTCAACACGCTGCCATATCATGCTGAGGAAGCTTTGTGACTGTGTGTTTACATGACTAAGCTGAACTTTTAATTTTCAGTTTAGGTTTCACATCAAATTCTTATCCCAACAATTTAATGCTAATATTATG
The DNA here is from genome assembly GCA_036898135.1 of Oncomelania hupensis. Lineage (NCBI taxonomy): Eukaryota > Metazoa > Mollusca > Gastropoda > Littorinimorpha > Pomatiopsidae > Oncomelania > Oncomelania hupensis. The sequence continues at coordinate 160,967,399 of CM072511.1, forward strand.
CTGTCTAGTATGCTGTCTCCATTTGTTGTTGTTGTTGACTAGGCAGAGTGGGTGGGTGGTGAGATATGGGGTAGTTAATGAGTTAGGCTATATAAAAGTGATTAAATAATAAATAAATATTCTGTGTGCCAGTATTTTATGCATGCAATGTGCAGTCCTAGGCTTCTATGCTAAGGTGTGTATATGTGTGGGTGCCTATGTTTGTGTGTTTTCCTTGTTTTTTTAAAGCTTGTATTATTATGCATGAAGTATATATGTGTGTGTAGGAGAGTGTAAATGAGTTTTTGCAAGGGGTGGGGAAGAGAGGGGGGGAGAGACAAGTATTTTAGTGTGGATATGAGCCCAATTTCTAATCTAAGTTACATGGTGTACATGTACCAGATGTAAACATACCAACCACTGATGGGCTAACCTACTTTTTAATTGACTTTTCATATTATATTCTGACAAGTAGTTTTACACACTTTCAGTTGTGAAAAATGTAAATGTTTGAAGTCTACAATGCCTAATATGATCAATGCTGTGCTATGTTTTACCGGGGTAGCCATTATTCACAACAACCACTTAAAATTATTTTTTGTGCTGCTTGTAGTCTGATTTTTACTTTTACTATTTATTCTATTTTTTTTTTTAAATTATGATAGAATATAGATCCATTAGACTTTGTAGCCACTGTGATAAATTCGCCTATAAATTTATAAATGTTTGTGGTACATTTCACTGTTTTAATTATTATGCCCTATCTGTTTTTAAGTGCATGTTTATGATATTGGAATGAAGTGTGTGCTGTGTGTCGGCTCTGCATGTGTGTAGCGACAGACATGATCATGCAACACTACCTTCTTCTAGTTATTGCCCTGCGACCCTTTCTCTCCATTACTCCATTAGTACGCTCCCTCTTCAAATAATCCTTTCTATTTTCAATTTCACAGTTTCTTAAAGTCTATATCTCGCACATGTAGCCCCATGTAGGTGCTACTGGTTTTCTTTTCTTTATTTGATAATTAAAATTAATTAAAGGCTTATTGTTTAATGTGTTCATACTGTTTTATTCAGAGATATTATAGTATTACTTTGGTAATAAAATAGATGGTTATTAAATTTTCCAAATATAAATATTTTAATGTATTATTATTTTTAATATTATTAATATTGTAAATCTCTGTTATTAATTACCAGTATTATAAGTATTGTCATTGTGGGGATGGTCTCCCTTTGACTATAAATTTAATACCCCTGAGCTAATAGGAATTCAGTAGCAGGAAATAGATTCCTTTTACTCATTTATTCATCCACAGGAAGTTGTAAATTGTTAAAATTAATGTTTTATAAAAGTATCTTGTATTTTTTATTTAGTTACAGAGTGCATAAGTTGTTTAATAAAATAGTTTTTGTTTTACCATTCTGTGTATGAATATGATTGTTACCGGTAAAAAACGAACCGTTAGTTTTTTAGCGTGGGTGCTGCCTGTTGAAATCTGAATGCAGAACTTAAAGATTGTGTTTGAAACGTATGTATTTTTATTTATATGTAATTAAGGTTGAAGATAATATAAAAAATGATATGTAGAGTAATTAGATGTGGTTTTATTGTGTAGAAATAGAATTGGGAATGTGAACATGAGACTGATGAGAGCACGGGTATGGGATACATGTGGGCTAATATTATGGTCTGGCGTGTAACGGTAAATTGTAAAATGAATTATTGACTTAATTATGTCAATAAAAGAGTATTTTTTCCTTGAGAAAGGTAAAGCTCATTGTGGAAGTAAAAGTTGCCACCAGTGTGAGTTATGGAGTTACTTAGATCTTGTATTTGCTGTTGTTGTTGTTGTTTGTAGATTATAGTCACACGACACTTTCGCATATAGGTGACTACTGGACCGATTTATACTGACACCAGCGGGCCAGTTGTTGGTAAAGGGGAAAATAATATGATCACACGTTGACCAATCCGGGATTCGAACCAGCGACCTTTCGGTTACTAGCAAGACGCTCTTACCAACTGAGCTACCCGGCCCCACTTGTATTTGCTTGTAGTAAATACTAAACTCTGATTCTAAGCTGTAATTTCACAAAGATGTTATTCTAATTAATTGGGGTTCTCATTGCTGCTCGAATGCAGGGAGGCCTGAATGCTAATTAGAATTTTTATCTGTGCTTGCTCATATGTCATGAATGTTTTCCCAATATCTATTATTTAATTGTAACTGAATAGAATATATTCAGCATGAACATACAATGTTAGTTTATATTTTTCTATTGTATTATTCTATGTTGCAGACAATTCAAAGTCTGGTCAGAGTTTTTAGAGTTTTATTAGTTTTAACATTTTAATAAGTGAACAAGTTCAAATTTCAATAAACAAGTTCCACGACCTACATTGATTCTGCCTTGTTCTTGTTTGTGCACGGCTACACACAGAACAAATTCTTCGGTTTTACATCGAACTACACCGTTACACGTGTGTTTGTGTGTACGGCTAGCCATGGACAGAGCGACCTTTGGCCTTGACCCCTCGACCTCAACCTCTGCATACGGTTTTCGCGGTGGCTCATGGGTGTGGTTCTGTCTGTCGTGCTTGCATGCAGTATGTTGGCTCGTGTGCGAACTGTGTGTGTGTGTGCGTGCGTGTGTGCACGAAAGCTTTTGGGTTCTGGCCTATTATAGATGTGCGTTTTAAGGAAAAGCTCGTATAATTTTTAGAAAAGTTGTATAGTAACATAGTCACTTGAACTGTATTTCTGTAGCCCACTGCCTGTCTTAGCTTGCTACACACACGTGTGGGTGTGTGGGTGGGTGTGTGTGTGTGTGTGCACGAGCGTGTGTGTTGTTTGTGTGTTGTGTAGGGAACAAATAATTTTGAAGTGTTTTCAGTCTGATATCGCCTGAAATAATAGGGCTATAAGATGTCTGTATATACTTTGTTTCACAGTTTAATGTTAGAAGGACCATTAGCTCAGTCAGTTAGCTCATTGTTCTAATAATGGGAAGGTGTGGGTTCGATCCCAAAGTTGTTGTCTTCATAAAATCTCTTTTAAAAATGAAACCTTGTTGGTAAACTGATTTGTATCTTTTTATTATCCTTATTTACTCTGGACTATCTTGTTAAACAAAAGATAATTCCCATGGACATTAATGTGTAATGTTACAATCATAATGCAGTGTGTTGTGTTTTTAAAAAAGAAGGGTTGTGAGAGAGCGTTTCTTTGTTGTTTAAAAGGGTATATTTTATTTAAATTCCAACCACCTCCAACCTCTACCCACAGGTACAAGGATCATGTATATTTAACAGCAGGTGAAGGATTTACAGAGTGCTTTTGGAGTGCTTTTGAAGCGCTCTAAAACAGCATATATTTTAATGAAAAGGTATATTTTAAAAGAAATGTTGGTGGTATGAATGCGTGCATAGCGAGAGGTATTATTGGAACTTTCGACGCCTTGGCACAGAACACTCTAATCCCCTCTCTCTGACATGCGATCAGAAGACTGCAAAAGTGAGAGGCACAAAATTGTGTAGAAACAGTGGTGGACTAATCAAGTCTTTAATGTATTGATTTGGTTTCTGTAGGAATGATGATATTCTACACAGTTTCCAGTCCGGGAGGGACTGAGCAAATCGACAGTGAAGGTCTGCAGCTGAAGGCGCGACTGGTCGGTGTATTCGAGGTTGGAAGCTGTGCAAGCGAAGCAGAGCAACATAGTTGTTGTTGAAGAGTCGCCGACGTGAGGTAAAGTGTGTAGTGGAAGTCGGGTGTCCGATGCTCGACTGTGAGTACATTTACTCTTGTTTAACTTTGAACCTTTGCCAGTCAGGGGCAACGAGGATTCGGAAATAACAAGCGGACTGATGGACTAATTGAAAATATGTACTTTTCTTTGGGGCCCTATTTGGTTTTGTATGTGCCCACTAATTATTTGTTGTTAGTATTAGGCGCCGGCATTAGTAATAACATCAGAATTTTTGTAATAAAAAAAAAAAGTAGGATTGGTTGATTTGCACATGCCTAGTTATTTGATATATACCAAGAAGAGTGTTACAATCTAGTCAACTAAAAGGTGTTGGGTAGTTTTCTGGATCTATGTATTGAGATATTATATATTTCTCGTCTTGCTAATTGTATCTTATGTGAGTGTTTTGTGAATATAGTCAGAAAGTAAGCATACTATCCTTACTGTAAGTATTTCGGATATATACAGATAGTTTGAGCATATAGACATTAGCTTTTCATAGCATTACCACAGTCGGTTACATTAGACAACCCCAACTTCCACTATTTCGTTCACACCCACACATTGGTCAAATAAATCTGTCTTTGAAAATATTAAGAAAAATTCTGATGCCGATGTTGATGACACTTTTGACCAAAATGCAAACACACATACACCAACACTAATTTTCTTCTTGAGGAATCCTTCACAGAAGAAAATTTAAGAAGCTATCAGTAATTTTTTTAAATTGCGTTTTAAACCATATAACTAATGCATTTTTAAGTCTGTCCCCTATGAATTCCTTAGGCTGATAACTAAATTCTTTAATATTTGTTTTTTACTCTGAGAAATTGCCCGAAGATTGCCTCTTTTAAAAAAAGGATCTAAATGATTGTCAAGGAATATTTATCTGGACTGAGTTTTTGTGTTGTTTTTTTTTTTTTAGAAGGGGAGGGTGGAAAAATTGTGTGAAGGTTCTTTCTAGGAGATCACTAATGTTTTTGGTGAAGAAAAAGATTTAAAGGTGATCAGGTGTATATTCTCGTATTGATCAAATATTCACAATCACAGCTCCCTTTTCGTGGCAATATCCGTTGACACCATGCTCGCTTTGCTTGTTGATCTTGGATATTCTGTTGTTGATCTTTATTGTCTTTCGCCTGCGTGTCCCATTCACAGCTATACGTTTTCAATCGCTTCTTATCTGCGGTCTGTTCTCACCGCTAATTGTGAATGCAATGTTCTTAGCAGCGTTTCCCGCAGCCTGTCTTGAGCCGCGCGGCGTCGTATTTCCATGGCGAGGTTGAGCGTGTAGAGGAACGGGTTGAGGGCGGAATTTAACGGCAGAATCAAGATGGCCGCTGCCACGATGACTTCGCCAGGGATAGGGATGTCGGCAGACGACAAAATTCCGCAAAGGCATATGGGAAACCAGCACAAGAAGTCCGTCAAAACGACAGTGATTAGACGACGAGCGACAGTCGCGTCCTTCTTCATTTTTAACTTTGAGGCCGTGTCGTTACCACTGGACTCCGAGGTAGAGCCCCAGTCTATGGCGTTTTGTTGCACGGATCTATAAATGGCTGCCTGGCCGCCGCCGATCAATAAGAACAGGACGAAGTTGGTGACTACCACGACGCCGAAGGAGTAACTCCTGCCCGCAAATTTAGAACGCGTGATTGGTAGCGGGATGCAGATGCCTGTCTGGCTGTAGAACTGCCAATGTGACGTCACAGGAAATAACGGAATGGCGGACAGGACGAAGCCAGTAATCCACGATAACACCACAGCGACAGCCACAGACCTTCTGTTGAAGCGCACTTTGCTGAAAGGAAAATTAATGACGATGAAACGGTCCAAAGTTATCAAGGCGACGGTGAAAGTTGACACTTGGTTGGACAGCAGGGAGAGGAAGCCAGCCGCTCGACAAGCCTCACTGTGAGTCCATTTAGCGTCATAATGCAGGTAGAGCCCGCGGTACCAAAGGTCAGCGATGCCGATCATGGCTAGATACACCCCCATGATAAAGTCAGCCACAGACAAACTGCTGACAAACTGGTTGAACGAGCTTTTGATGCTCTTCCGTCGAACGAGCAGTCTGAAGACAAGACAGAAGCCATTGCCGAAGACAGACAAAATGCTCATGAGCCACAACAAGCCCCTGTAGGTTTCCGTGGGCACCAGGTCCTTGCAGGACGAGATTTCATCTTGAGGAGCCCAACAGAAATTAATGTCGAAATTTGCAGGAAGAATACTGGCACAGCAAAGCTTGAAAGTGTCTGCTCTGACATACTGCAGCTTAGACAATCCCTGAAACACGTCTGGAGGGAAGTGTTCCACCGGGCAGCCGGCAAGGTCCAAGACAGTTAGTGATGGAAGGTGCTGGAAGCCGCCAGTTGTGATCATGTCCACCCCTGAATGTGACAGATTCAGGCGTTGCAGTGACAGGAAGTATGACAATGGATCGGTTTTGAAGGACCATAATTTAGTGAATGATAGGTCGATATGTCTCAGTGTGTTCTGTTTCTGCGTCGACTGTTGGCTGTACAGGGCGTGTAAGGGGTTGTGGGCCAGTGAAACTGACCGTAAGTTTTCCAGCGACAGAAACACGTTCATGGTGACGTTGTGCAGTTGGTTGTGGCTGAGATCTAAATGTCTGAGATGAGGAAGTGTCACTGCCGAGACAGACTGCAGGTCACAGTCCCTCAGACTCAGGTACACCAGCTCGACATTGAAACGGAGGTCAGCGGGCGTCAAATGAGAGCCAGAGCCGTCCAGGTACTTGAGAGGGAAGTGTTGGACGTCAAAGGGATGGCCACACACAAAGGCCAGGCCCTGACACAGGCAGCCAGCGGGACAGAGATTCTCTTCACACAGCAGCTCGTCGTCACCTTGAGGACACTGCGCCCAGCCGTCGCACAGGTGGTACGGATGGAGACAGAGTGAAGACGCGCGGCAACGGTAGTAGCCGGGACACTCTGGGTCATCACAGCGGTTCTCGTCCTCACGACCAGCACAGTCGTAGAAGCCGTTACAGCGTGTGTAGACCGGCAGGCAGTGGCGCGGCGGCGTGTCACAGCGGTAGTGAGTGAGAGGACAGGGGTCACTGGCGTTGACAGCGGTGTAAGTGAAATAGCCTCTGCCGTCGTAGTCGATGAGTGACGGATCAGGCACTTCAATGACCTGACTGGTGAGAGAGCAACAATTTTAATTGACAAGGAAGGAATGAGCACTAGAGATTCAAGATTCAAGATAATTTATTGCCAAGTGAATGATACACAAGGAATGCATTTGGTCAACGCTGCAGCACCACACAAAAGCACATATAAAAACATATAAAACATAGTGAACATGTGAACAAGCTGACAATAATCACAATATAAAAATATAAGATAAAGTCATAAAACAGATGAACTGTACAAAATTGGCAAATATATATTTGCTAGTCAACACACACACACGCACTAAAGCAACCGAGTAAGCCTGAGAGAGAGAGAGAGAGAGGGAGAGAGAGAGTGAGAGAGAGAGTGGAGGTGGGAGGGAGGGGGGAAGAGAGATTACGTACGACAGTCGTTATTGGGGTTCACAGAACAAACGTCCGGTCAGGGGTTTAGTTTTGTATTTCATTCAACATCAATAAGCTTGCATGTCAAACCCACAGTTTCCAGTTGTGTTAGCCTTTGTGTAACCATGAGTGTTTGCAGAATAAAGGCAAGAACTGTACAACGAGCAAGGGTGAATTACCTGACTGGAAAGTACTGGACAAAACTCCTGTCACACAAGACTTCATCCGAGTCGTCCTGGAGGCAGTCAGATTTTCTGTCACAGACGACAAAGAAAGGGACGCATTGGCCGTTGCTGCAGGTGAACTGCTGACAGGGGGCATAGCTGCAGAAGGACTCATCAGACTTGTCTCCACAGTCCTGTCTGTGGTCACACACGTTAATGTAGTGGGTTGTCCCATTACCGTCGTCACATAAAAACATATACACAAACAAGTTACCACGCGCTGCTTCCCGCCAGCCATGGACAGCTGGTGGCACCCCAGTGATGTAATGGCTCTGATCTGTTGGAGAAACAACATCAACACTGCCGTTAGACTTCAGTGATTCAGTCACGAACGTTGGGAAAAAACACTTTTCCACAGACTGTGTCCCGCCACAGACATTGTTTGTGTTGCATATAAAAAACACATGCGTTAGGTGTCCTTTTGGACACACAGTCAATGCAAGAGTTCTTTGAGATGACGTGGAGACTGCAACAACAGTACGAGCTGCAAGGTTAGGTCTTTTTGGATTGTTTAGAGAAATACTTCTCTTTACTGCAAAAGGAATGCTTTGACATACAGCACCACACACAAGTGTCTTAGATGTCAAATACTGCAATAACATAGCAAGATAAACCAAACGTGAGGGAACCATCGTCAGATAAGGTGTCTCCATTTCAATTGACTGATATGATTCCAATGTTGAGAAGTTTGTTTTTTGCAAAGGAAATACTGTGTATACAATGGACTTGTCTACCCCGGTCCACATCTGTCTATACATGGTGGACATGGCAATGCCTCTGTAAACTAGTCCCGTGCGGTATTTCTGGCAATGATAGTGAAAATCCATCAATCTGTACACGTCATCCAGCTCCGCCCTGGTCTGAATAACAGCCAGAGTCCCGCCCTCTCTCTGACACTGGCGAGATAGCGTGTCAGTGTCAGCGTGGCTCTGTTTCTCGTCGTCTGCGTGGCGGCCGTCTGCTTCGTGAGTGAAAACGGCGAAAAAACACTTGGAACCCGAGGCCAATTTACCTTGACAGACGTCACTGCTGAACGGACACCGCCCTGTCTCGTCACTGCCGTCCTCACACTCTACTCGGTTATTGCAGTCTAGATGTTGACTGAAGGTCGAGTAGAAATCCACCCGGCAGTTGAACAGACCCCTATTTTTCACGGGTAGTGCGGATATTTTGTGGAATGAGAGGTGCATTTTAAATTCCATCGTAGACCAGGAATCCTGCTGAACATACTGGGAGGTAATGGAGAGACTGTCAGTAGGAAGCACTTCTGGTGACCATTGCTGGGGCTTGCAAAGCCGTATCTGTGTTTTTGTACCATTCCTCGAGACGTAAGATAAGCCTATGTATCTGATTGCATCATTATATGGTGCTGACGCTTTACACAATATCGGAAACCATTCAACAAAAAAGGTAACAAACTCAAAGCTGACCATAACAGCATCGTAACCATTGGGAACGACTAGTGTGCGTTTGAGATGGAGAAAGCCCGAAAAGGAGCTTAAATTCAGATGAGGTGAGGTCACATGACCGTGTGTGGGTGACAGCATCACGAGCGGGTACGTGTGCGCTATCAACTGTTGGGAAGTGTTGAAGAATATGGTGAACTCACTTTTCACAGGCATGAGAAGATACATGTGATTGTTGGGCGAGAACAGCAACCTCGTACCAGATTTAGGTAGTGTACAATCCATAACTCCCAGTACGTCTTTATTTTCACGTGTAAACCATGATTCACTTCTCCGCGGCATGTCATAGAAGACGGCGATCATGATTCCATTGAACAGTTCTGTGGAGTGCTTGTTGATGTTCAAACATATTGTTCTGAAATTATTTGCACTCTGCATGGGGCGCAACCACAGCATTTTGAAATAAAACATTAACTGACAATTTTGCATCCATGTTATAAAACTTCAAATACTGAACACCAAAGAAGCAAATGTATCTTGTCTGAGTCACAGTGCGTTCCGGAGATGCGACAGAACAAATACGAAATAATAACAATAAAAGTCCAACAATGAAATGATGTTATTTAGAAAGAAGGTGGCAAGCAAATAAGGCTTTGTAATTGTCACCATAATATTCTGAAACATTTTGTGTCTGAATCATTAAGCTGGTTAACGGCTCCTTTGAATTCTGACCCTTCATCGCATTGAATAAGTCTAGGGAACCTGAGAGGCCTTCTTGAATAAATCGCATTTACATGTAAGGCTTGAGCGACCTCAGCAGAATTTTTAGTCCTAAGAGCATGAGCATCCTTAAACCTGGTAGCTATATCGATAACAGTAAGGGCATACCTGTATTTCTTTCTATGTATTTTGTCATGGGGAAGATATAACAGATCTATTTGGTGCATGTCGTTTAGTCTAGAGTTTTCAAATTTTGGTCTTATTATTTTCTTCGGGGGTGGAAGATAGATTTGCCATACAACTTGCTTCGATAGCCATTGTTTAACTTCTTTTGCTGACAAGCCAGTCTTTTCTACTAGTTTATCAACCTCGGTCATCCCTTTCCAATATCCGGATTGAGAATAATATAATCTAGACAAACGCGAAGTCATATTTTATTTAGAGTTATTTTTTTGTTTAACAAGGTAATAAACTACTGTTATTCCAAACACAATTAAAATTAATTCTCCAGTTTCTGACATTGTAGGTGCAATGTTAGGTGTGTAGTAATCAGATAACACTGGCTGTTTTAATGAAGGCAGTGTTGTGCCAGTGAATAAATAATATTGGTGCAAAGCTTCATCAACGTCTTCGAATGTTTTAACAGCATGGCCTTCTTCTTTCAATCTTTTATTAACAAAATCAAGCTGCATTAGTCTGGTTTTTCTAGTATTTGGCCTGATCTTGTTGTAATTTTTCCATTGCTAAGTTATGCCGTTTTGATTTTTCTTTACTCACTGTCTAGTTTTGGAAACAAGTAATTTGATCCTGAAAAGGCTAAGGCATTGACAGCAGCAGAACCGAGCACCATTGCAGCACCAGCCATTTTTTATTTAGTTTTTATTTTTATTTGTATTTAAAATGAATTGCGATGACTTGTTAACCCAAGAAGCCATTAAAGTCACAGCCACAGATGTTGACAACTATGCAGAAAAAAGAGACAGACTGATTGCATCAGTAGCTTCCGGAAAGTCAAAGTATTATCTCGGTGTTGACTTGACTACTGAACAAGTGCAAAGACTGAGGCCCGAAGACATCATTATGTTACATAATAAATAAATTTACGTTGGCGGACCATGCGTTGGCAGAGAGGCGAGTGCTTGTTAAACGCAGCTTGCACAGTAACATTGTAGTCAACGATTGAGCATTTTGGAGATAGGGTAGCAAGATCGGCCCTAAAAGCTAGTGGATCGATGCTACGCAGTTTGCGACAATTAATGGTAATTGGTTCCACAGGCTGTTTATCGACATGCAGATGACAAAGAATTGCATTATGGTCAGATTTCAAATCATGTGAAACATATGAGCATGAAACAATGGTATCTGGTAAGCAGTAAATCAACAAGTCAAGTGTGTGGCCTCTTTTCTGAGTCGGACCAGCTATTGCCTGCGTGAATGGAAAACATGTCAAGCAGATTACAGAACTTAATAGCAAAGGTAAGACTGCTGCGCTCCGTTGTCATCTCCATCCTCCTGTGCGCTTGCGAGGCATGGACCCTCGCCCCGGATCTCCAGCGAGGGCTGCAGGGCATGGGAATGGGGTGCTGCGCAGGACTTCTGGGCATTTCCTGTGCCCAGCACATCACCAACGACAGAGTCCGACGGACCGTTGCACATGCCATTGGGCAACACGATGGCCTGCTCAAAGTGGTGGGGAGACGAAACTCCGCTGGTATGGCCACGTCACCAGATCATCAGGCCTTGCAGTGACCATCGTGCAAGGCACAGTGCAAGAGGTAGAAGAAGAGGGAGATAGAAAAAGAGGTGGGAGGACAACATTCGAGAATGGACTGGTTTGACACTGAGCGAAGCCATGAGGGTTGCTGAGGCCATAGAAAGATAGAGTGGTTAAACGATCATCTGTGGTGCCCCTACGACCTCCGAGTTACGGGATAGTATAGGATGGGATAGGATAGGAATAGCAAAATTGTCTTTTGGGTCATCCACATGAACATTGAAATCACCAACTAGAACTGTTTTACCAGGCAGAGCATCACAGTGCATGAAAAAGGTATATATGTTCAGCAAAACTTCAAGAATCTTCCTGCATAATTTTTTTTCTGTTTAGAATCAAAGAAAAACTGATGGCTGAAACTCTTAAAGTTTGTGGGAGACACCTTTCTGCTGCTCCTAGCGCATGAGAACATTACTCACCATTACCCCCGCAGGGGTGCCGGAGGTATCTGTATAAATAGTATCCCCACTTTTTTGGAAACTTAGTGCTTTAAATTACCACTGTTTTTGTCATTTTCATTTGTCATTGCTCGTTCCTAAACTGTTCTATCAATCTATCTTCTTCGCTAGACTAATCACCTACCTGTTTTCTGGAAAACTCCCATAAAACTCCTCATGTACGGGGTATGTGGGGTCAGCTTCATGCTTTTGGACGCTTTCTGTTAATTGGTCACTAGGGCTTTATATGGTACTAGTGGTTTTTGTACCCTGGCAAGCCAGGGTACACATGATGCTGTTTAAAATGTAGACAGAGAGAACTTTTGTCTGCGAGTTTCATTTGGACGATGATACCTCCCCATATCCCCCTTGATACCTCACCATACCCCCTACCCCCTGATATCTCCCCGTCCCCCCCATGATGCCTTATCATACCCCCTTGATACCTCCCCGAACCCACTTGATACCTCCCCATACCCCCTTGATACCTTCCATACCCCCTTGGTTCCTACCTGTACCCTCCTTGATACTTCCCCGTTGATCGTTTCGCAGGTATGGATGAAAGGAATCGACCATCTCCATACCCCCTTATATATACCCGTATCCCCGTTATGCCTACCCATGCCCCTTTAAACCTACCCGTAGCCCCCTTTTACCTACACGTACCACCCCATCCCGATCCTTGGTAGTAGTAGTAGTAGTAGTAGTAATAATAATAATAATAATAATAATAATAATAATAATAATAATAATAATAATATTGAATATAGAATAATACAAATAGAAAACAGAAAAAACACCAAGGTTTTAAAATAAAATTTGATATAAGATATTATAATTGTTATTATAATAATAATTATTATTATTATTAGTTTAGTAATAATAATAATAATAATAATAATAATAATAATAATAATAATAATAATAATAATAATAATAATAATAATAATATTGAATATAGAATAATACAAATAGAAAACAGAAAAAAACACCAAGGTTTTAAAATAAAATTTGATATAAGATATTATAATTGTTATTATAATAATAATAATTATTATTATTAGTTTAGTAATAATAATAATAATAATAATAATAATAATAATATTAATATTGAATATAGAATAATACAAATAGAAATCATAAAAAACACCAAGGTTTTAAAAGAAAATTTGATATAAGATATAATAATAATAATAATTAATAATAATAATTAATAATAATAATAATAATAATAATAATAATAATAATAATAAATTAAAGGTAAAAAGCCTAAATTAAAAAGAAAAATATCCATAGTTTAGTGTAGTAAAAAAAAAAAGGGGGGGCCGGGTGAGTTTTGAACTTGCGTCGCCCTGCACGGTAGGCGAATGGTTTTACTAACTAAGCTACGAACGCTTCCTAGAAAGACCATCAATTTTTTGGTCTATATGGGAAAACATGCTGAAACCTCAATTTGATTTTTAATGGAAGCGCGCGGAATGAGGCTATTACAGTTTGTGGACATTTTGTTTATTTATTTATCTCAGAAACGGTTAAACGTTCGGTAAGGAAATGTCGGCTATAACGATTTCGCTGGTTTTGAGCACACAGCAGGCCGATCAGCAGTGCCCATCACCTGCCCAGATCAGCGTCCATACCGGACAAACTTTATAGTAGAGGCGAAGAAGGACTTCCGGCTAAGCAATTTATATATATAGATTATTATTTAGCCTTGTAGGCAATTTCTAGGTATGTGTTTTGTTAATATATTTTATAATGATGTTTATATTATTTTTTGTTTTTGTAAATTGGGGTTCGATAAATTAGGTTAAATCCCCAGAGTCTCTTGCATGGGATGCCTTTATTGTAAAGTGGCCAGCTAGTGGAATGCCTTCAGGGTTACCGTTAGAGTTGTTTCAGCAGATCTTTAATACGGATCAGGGGTGAGTCCCCCTTTCAACCAAGTTGTGGTCCTGATTCGGCTCTTTGCGGTCCGCGGGACCCTATAAACAATGACTAACGAACTAATAAAAATCACTCACCGTAGAAATTTCGGCATGTAGAAAGAGGTTTGGAGGCGCTTGGAGGTGCAGGATGCAGTATGAACCCATTATTTCTCTCACGGACCACTTGACCTCCCCCGTCCTGGCACTTAGACTTACTTCCATATTACAGTCCTTGGCCCACAGCGTTTCGTTATAAACTGTAGCAGTCTGGAATGTAACTGCATCATCCAAAGCGTTCTCTGAGGTCATTGTGATAGTATATGATGTCAACGCATTAGCTCCATAATTGTTGTCTTAACTGCATTATTACAGATTATGTACAGTAATCTACGCGTTGTATAGCGTCATTGCTTCACATACAAAAGTTATGACGTAGAAGATTGTGTACAGTAACCTATGCGTTGTAAAGCGTCATTGCTTCACATAAATACGAAATGATGTAGAAGATTAATATGTACAGTAACGTGGTATAGCGTGATTGCTTCACTTAAATAAGATAATAATAATAATAATGAATGGTACTTATATCGCGCAAATCTCACATTGTGACTTATTGCGCACCCACTCGCATTCATCCATTGTACATCCTGTCATTACAACACATATCACATAATATTACAATAAAATAAAAACAACAATAATAATTATTATTATTTGAATGCAAGCTTGAACAGATACGTTTTCAGTTGCGATTTGAATGTCACCAAGTCAGGTGCGCCTCTCATGTTTGCCGGCAGCGAATTCCAGAGAGTAGGCGCAGCAAAAGAAAATGCACGTTCTCCGAAAGTGTTCATATTTTGGCGTGGCGCTGTCAAAAGACTTTCAGACGAAGAACGTAGTGCCCGAGTTGGTTTATAGGCTACAAGTGCATTGGCTAGGTAGGATGGTAGTGTGCCTTCAAAGAACCGAAAAGCCAAAACGCAGACCTTGAATTGAATGCGAAACTTCACCGGCAGCCAGTGAAGCTTGCATAGTAAGGGAGTGGTGTGATCCCTTTTCTTCCGTTTCAAAATAAGACGCGCTGCGTTGTTTTGTATGCGTTGAAGGCGATTTATCTGTTCAGCTGGAAGACCAACCAGAACAGAATTGCAGAAGTCAAGCCGTGATGTCACAAAAGCATTGACAAGAGCTGCACACGCTGACTCGGTTAAAAACGGTCGAATAGAGGCAATGCGCCTCATCTCGAGAAAAGTAGCACGACAAATAGTACCAATTTGATCTTGCATTGACAAAGTTTGGTCGATTTTGACTCCAAGATAGCGCACGGAGTCTTGGTACGGAATGCTGCTGCCATTTACAACTAGGGGGTCGCTGCCGACCTGCCTGAGACACGAGGCTTTGCCTACAGGCATGATTTCAGTTTTTTCAGTGTTCAATTTGAGCTTATTGCTATCCATCCAGGAAAGAACATCATAGATGCAAGTTTGAATGTCTGACTGCACAGTCTTAAAGTCTGATGGCTGAGAACTCTTGGACATTTCAGTATCGTCTGCATATTTATGGAAATTACATTCATGGTCTGTGATGACGTCTGAAAGTGGCTGAGAATATAATGTAAATAACACAGGCCCCAACACAGAACCCTGAGGGACACCAAACACAAGTGAGTCGGGTGATGATAAAACACCATCAACCAGAACTGACTGAAAGCGATCCTGCACATACGACACAAACCAGTCATGAACAACACCACGTAGGCCAAATGATTTGTTAAGTCTTTGAAGCAGTACAGAATGATCCAGCGTGTCGAAAGCCGCGCTGAGGTCAAGAAGCGCCATGAGAGAAACTCGCTTCTGATCTGAACTCACTAGTAGGCCATCCAGAACATTCAGCACGGCTGCCTCCACGCTGTGATCCTTTCTGTATGCACTCTGATACACTTCTAACAGATTGTTTGCTTGCAGATGCTCGATCAGTTGGGCTAGAACAACTTTCTCTAAGACCTTCGCCATGAAAGGCAGGTTCGACACCGGTCTATAGTGCTTTAACACGTTCGGGCTTCCCCAGGCCTGGGGGTGATCACAGCTTGTTTGAACTGAGGTGGCACTATGCCACTGACCTTGGTTTATGATGTCATCTAAAGAAGCAGAGGCGCGGTGTCTGATACCTTCTTTTGGTTCCCGAGCGTAAGCGAAGGTGATCACAGCTTGTTTGAACTGAGGTGGCACTATGCCACTGACCAGAGACGAGTTAACCACTGAGGTGATAATAGGAACAAGTTCTACCAAACACTGGATATGACTTATAAGATTTTTTTAAACACATATTTTTATAAACACATAAGATATGACTTATAAGATTATCCTCTTCGCTTACGCTCGGGAACCAAAAGAAGGTATCAGACACTGCGCCCCTGTTTCTTCAGATGACGTCATACACACCCAGGTCTAATCTGTGCACGCACGCATTTCATCGCACGGACTATAAATATCTTGAGGCTCATGTCTTAGACGGGTGAGTGACGTCTACACAAAACCCCCAACAAGCACTAGGCTCATGTCTTAGACGGGTGAGTGACGTCTACACAAAAACTATACATATCTTTAGGCTTATGTCTTAGACGGGTGAGTGACGTCTACACAAAAACTATAAATATCTTGAGGCTCATGTCTTAGACGGGTGAGTGACGTCTACACAAAAACTATAAATATCTTGAGGCTCATGTCTTAGACGGGTGAGTGACGTCTACACAAAAACTATAAATATCTTGAGGCTCATGTCTTAGACGGGTGAGTGACGTCTACACAAAAACTATAAATATCTTGAGGCTCATGTCTTAGACGGGTGAGTGACGTCTACACAAAAACTATAAATATCTTGAGGCTCATGTCTTAGACGGGTGAGTGACGTCTACACAAAAACTATAAATATCTTGAGGCTCATGTCTTAGACGGGTGAGAGCTGTCTACACAAAAACTATAAATATCTTGAGGCTCATGTCTTAGACGGGTGAGAGCTGTCTACACAAAAACCCCCAACAAGCACTAGGCTCATGTCTTAGACGGGTGAGAGACGTCTACACAAAAACTATAAATATCTTGAGGCTCATGTCTTAGACGGGTGAGAGCTGTCTACACAAAAACCCCCAACAAGCACTAGGCTCATGTCTTAGACGGGTGAGTGACGTCTACACAAAAACGTCCAGCAAGCACTAGGCTCATGTCTTAGACGGGTGAGAGACGTCTACACAAAAACGCCCAGCAATCACTAGGTCCATGTGCCCCCATCCCCAGTCGCCCAGATTTGTGCTCAGTCGTCTGGTCGTCATACTAAGCACCCAAAGGCTTCAAGCGGGCGCCTTGAGTGGCTTGAAATTCCCTTCTGTAAATGAGGCCAATTAACCATCTGGTATCTTGAGTTAGATCCTGTATCGGCCAGCGCCTTGAGCAGCTCTTGAGCTGGAAATACGCTATACAAGAACAGATAAATAAATAACACTATCGATAATCATTCATCGTCTTGTTGTTCTTGTTTTCTCACCCTGGAATCGTGATTTGCTTTCTCAGTGTGTAGAAGAGTGAATTTTGTATGTCTGATTTAATAATTCTATATTCATCTATTATATTTAATTATTCGGTTTTAGTAACCTTCTTATATCTATTTCCGCTCCAACATCATCATCATCGGTTATATTGTTTTGATTTGTCTTGATTAGTATTTTTGCCTACAGTTTCCTTATTAGGCAATATGTACATATTGTAATCCATCAGCTGTCCTCATATGTTATTAGCGTTTTGCGTTCATTTTAGTTTGTAGTGGAATCTAAAAGCGAAGTATAATTTCATAAGATTTTGTCTTTTTTTGTGTTATAGGATATTTGTATAATAAGGTAGATTTTTGAGTTCTTTTTATGGTTTTGAAGTAATTATAATTTGAAGATTTTGCGCCATTCCTTACCCCCCGTGAGGTGGGGGTTTGTGTATAAATAGTATCCCCACTTTCTGGAAATTTATTGCTTTAAATTCCCACTGTCGTTGTCTTTCTCATTTGTTTTTCCCATTCCTACTCTGTTCAATCAATCTGCTATACTATCTTCTTTTTCGCTAGGCCAGTCACCTTCCTTTTTTCTTCAAAACACTTCCAAAGCTCTTCATTTGTATCTGAGGTCTGTTGGGTCAGCTTGGAAATATTTGACGCTTTCTGCCAAATGGTCACTTCGGCTTCCTATGATATTACTTCGGCTCGCTATGATATCAATAATAATAATTATAATACAAATAATACTGGATACTATATACGCGCCTTTCCACAAATCAATCAGGCTCAAAGCGCGGCTATCTGTACCAACACACACGCTCACCTGTCTCATCCACCCTTACACACACACACACAACAAATACACATCCATCAATCAGACAGATGGTGTTAAGGCAGGGAGATCGCTACTGGAAGACGGACAGAAAATATTTAACAACGTAGGCATTTTATATTATGCATGACATTGTGCTTTGTTGATATTTTATAATGATGTTTATATTCTATTTTGTTTTTTGTAAACGGGGGTTCGATAAATTGGAGAATAGCCTCAGCGTCCCCTGCGTGGGATGCCTTTATTGTAAAGTGACCGGTTGGTGGATAGTCTTCAGTGTTACCACTAGGGTTGTTTCAGCAGATCGTTTATACGGATCAGGGGCGAGTCCTATTTTAAAGAAGTTGTGGTCCTGATTTTGTGGTCCTGATTCGGCTCTCTGCAGTCCGCTGGACTCTTTAAGCAATGAATATCTAACTTGCGCCATTCCTTACCTAGACGTCAAAGACGCACATAGCAGAGTCAAAGTAGCAGTATAGTATTTGTAACAAGGGGCTAGGTTTACCCAGCACTTTTAAGCTTCTTGCCTTGTTTAGTCAGCTGTAACCTTAGTAGGTTAATGTTACGCTGCAGCAGACGACAGAAGTTACTGCTGTGTGCTACACTTTTCTATATTGACGCTGGCCCAGTAGGTAATGACATCATCCAGCTTATGGATAGGCAGCAGTCGGCCAATCCGAACACAGAGAGCTTAGGTTTACCGGTTCTACCCGGTTGAGGCAGACAGCTTAGGAGAGTCATTCGCTGTTCAACTTGCCTAGAGTACTGAGCCCAGCTCTAAAAAATCTCTCCACTGAAGACTAGAAAAGCAGGGACTGTTAAAAACACTATTCAACTAAGTTATCCACGGCCTGACATTGTCAAAAAGGTAAATGAACATACTTTTGTTTCATCGTAATGTATTGATATTATTGTTGAATTATGTTTGGGCAATTTGCCATGTTTAGAATTTAATTGTTAGTCCAACGTTGCGTGACCATGTGGCGAACACGACCGGTCGACGCCATGATGTATTCCATATGAACCCACTGTTGTTTAACCCATAATTATGTATTCTTGCAGACCAGTGGCTGTACCAGAGAATGTGTGTAATATTAATTAATTCTCTATGTGTATAGTTAGCCATGATTTATATATATATATATATATATATATATATATATATATATATATATATATATATATATATATATATATATATATATATATATATATATATATATGAAATTAGAGTGGAGATTCCATTGGACCACGAACTTAGCAGAATGTTCGTGGCATATATATAGAGATGTGGAGCTAATCACTGAGGGCTACTTCGGCCTTCAGTGAGACGCTCTGCACACACCTAGTGTGCATGGTGATGCAGAATTTCGTCTCATATGTTACAAACGAGCAGGCATCGTATCGTGAGCCTAACCAGGCGAAAAACAAGAAAAAGTATTCACTGAAAGTTGGCCTGCCACGGCTCCTCAAGCAATGCGCGACGAGAGCCCACCAGTCTGGCAACAAGGAGAAGAATCCATAACAACACAGCTCATCAAGGAATCAACCACAACACAGCTTTTCTAACATTGAGTTAAGTGCATAGTGACTCAGTGCACCAAACCTGTATCTAAGGACCACAGTAGTCCACTCTTCCAGAACTCTGACCCTTAGGGCAGAAAGCATCAAGTGCCCGATGAAGAAATAATAGCTGCATAGAACTATCAAGGAGCGAACCATTCGAATTGACATTTGAACTTTTAAGTTAGTATCGTATTTCGCAGATCGTGTATAGAGTAGAAGAAATAAATGTGTGATATTTACTGTTATCAAGTGGCTGGACTACCTATGTTTCATAGCCGTGTGAGAGCTAGTGTGACAGTGATCTTTTACCATTTTTTCTTTCTATCTCTGTACCCCAGCCTAAACACAGACCGAGCTAAACAAATAAATGTATTAAGTTAAGTCACAGGGAGATTTACTAGCGATCCCCATCGACAATAGACGAGTGGGTAATAGCATTCCATTGTGCAGAGCCCAGCAACAATTGACGCACCGTCACAGTATTAGTGTCCAGCATGAGAATACTTAGCCGTTGTTTCATTATTATTCAGGTCTTGTATAAAGACAGATTATAGTGTGCTAGCCATTCTTATTCTTATAGCCGCTTTTGACACTATCGGTCACTTCATCCTCCTTCAGCACCTTGAGAACTCTTTTGGAATAAAGGGCTGTGCCCTAAGCTGGTTCCAGTCTTATCTCCCTGATCGTTTCCAATTTGTCTGCAGCGACAACTACCTTTCTGAACCGTCCAGGCTTGTCTTCGGTGTTCCTCAGGGATCAGTTCTAGGCTGCGTTCTATTCACCTTTTACAAATCTTCGTTCTTCCTCTGACACCCAAATGCTACAAATACCCCGCTACAAACTCTCCTCTGCAGGCTGTCGATCCTTCTCAGTGCTTGTTCCTTCAACTTGGAACTTTCTTCCTCTTTCTTCGCAGCTCTCCGAACATAGCCATTTTCAAATGCAACTAGAAAACTCATCTCTTCCTCTAAAACGTCTGATCTCGCCTCCCATCACTATTCCTTCTTTTCTGATTCAGACCACTGCACGCCCGGAGTCCCCTCACTCCTTAGCTGTTCTCCTCCTCCCCATCCCTCCCTCGTCTTTTATAGTTTACTTGTAAATATTGTTGTTCATGTTTGTATTATGTCATGGCATAATTTATGGGTGTATCGTTTTCGTCTTTTATAGTTTACTTGTAAATATTGTTGTTCATGTTTGTATGATGTCATGGCATGATTTATGGGTGTATCGTTTTCGTGTTTTATAGTTTACTTGTAAATATTGTTGTTCATGTTTGTATTATGTCATGGCATAATTTATGGGTGTATCGTTTTCGTCTTTTATAGTTTACTTGTAAATATTGTTGTTCATGTTTGTATTATGTCATGGCATAATTTATGGGTGTATCGTTTTCGTCTTTTATAGTTTACTTGTAAATATTGATGTTCATGTTTGTATTATGTCATGGCATAACTTATGGGTGTATCGTTTTCGTCTTTCATAGTTTACTTGTAAATATTGTTGTTCATGTTTGTATTATGTCATGGCATAATTTATGGGTGTATCGTTTTCGTCTTTCATAGTTTACTTGTAAATATTGATGTTCATGTTTGTATTATGTCATGGCATAATTTATGGGTGTATCGTTTTCGTCTTTCATAGTTTACTTGTAAATATTGTTGTTCATGTTTGTATTATGTCATGGCATAATTTATGGGTGTATCGTTTTCGTGTTTCATAGTTTACTTGTAAATGTTCTTTTTCATGTTTGTATTATGTCATGGCATAATTTATGGAAGTATCGTTTTTGTTGCACTTCTTTTCGTAGAAGTTTCGATGTTAACGTTAAGTATAAATGCGTGAGAACTGAGCTTTGAAATGATGTCATTAGGAAAACGTGCTATATAAATACCCTTATTATTATTATTATTATTATTATTATTATTATTATTATTATTATTATTATTATTATTATTATAATTATTATTATTATTATTATTATTATTATTATTATTTATTATAGCCGCCATTTGATTTTTATTTTGGACAACTTTTGTAATTTGTGAATTACTTTGTGACCTACATCACACTGAAGTGGTATGTACATATTTTGCCTTGTTTTGATTATATGTTTCATGATACTGATGCTGCTGTTGATGATGGTGATGCTGATGCTGATGATTATGGTGATGATGAAAGGAATAGAGATAAAGATATTAATAATTTATTTCATTTGTGTTTATTCTTGTCATTATTATTCTAATATTGTGTATTGCATTAAAGATAATCTTCTTGAAATAGGGCAGGGCAGCATTTGTTTGTGCGATCCTGGAGAGGACTTCCTGTCGGGACCCATTGTCTGATAGAATGGCTCCTGAATATTATTTTGAAACTATGCACTGTGTTTAGGGATTGGCCTTGGACTTTGATGTCCGTGTTGATGCCATTGGTGTTGTTGGTCATCATTTTGGTCTTCTCTGCACTTATTTTCATTCCATAGGCTCTGGAGGTGGTGTCAAGCCTCTGCACCAGCTGTTAAGTTTCTTGTTTCTCTCCAGCGAATCCATCAATTTCATCCGCAAAACGGAGGTTGGAGATTGCTCTACCCCCTGTGCTGACTGTGCCTTCGTGATCTGCGAGGGCATCTGACATGATGCGCTCTGGGAAATTGTTAAAGAGTGTTGGAGAGAGTAGGCATCCTTGACGCACACCGATTGACGTTCTGAACCAGTTTCCGATGGTGCTGTTGTGAAGGACTGCATTAGTAGCCTTGTCATACAGGCTTTTGATGACTTCAATAATTTTAGGGCTGATGTTCTACACTCTCATGGTTGCCTGCAGAGCTGCATGCCAGACTCGGTCAAACGCTTTCTTGAAATCTACAAACACATGATATAGTTTTTGGTGCTGTAGGTATTTCTCGCAGATAATTCTGAGGTAGAAAATCTGTTCAGTGGTACTTCACCCTGCCCTCAATCCTGCTTGTTCTTCAGCTATGATTTGTTCAGTTTTGTTTTGGGTTTCAACCTGTTGAGTATTATTTTTAGGAGGACCTTGCTGGGATCAACCGATAAATACACCATTAAAAATACGTTATTGTGTCAGTGTGTGTGTTTGTGGGTGGACGGGGGTCATCACGGGCAGTCAGCTAATAATAATAATGTAGCGGAAAGTGAGGCGACTGATTGAGGCTTGGGAGAGAAATAGTCTACCTTGAATTTCTTGGTTAGACTAGCCGTGGGATGGCTCCTGCTGTGCAGAATCCTTTGGGGATGCCATTGGGTTATGCAGGACAAGGCGACATGATATTTGTTTTCCCCGGCTGACCAGTCGCCTTCTGCTTTTGGTGGTGAGCGGGACTACATTGTCGGCAGGCATTATATGCAAGTCGGTGGCAGCGGATTTGCAGTGAAGTGTCGTGGCACTAGGCTTCACCGCCTTGCAGGGCAAACATTTTTATGTCCCTCTTTTGAGGAATAAATAAAAATAACAGCTCGGGTTGGGCTGTGCTCTCAAGGTTGGTGGCCGAGAGACGGGAATCAAATACACCGTTCAGAATCAATAATAATAATAATAATAATAATAATAATAATAATAATAATAATAATAATTATAATTATAATTATAATCATCATCATAATAATAATCATAATAATAATTATATATGTCAATTAAGCGAAAGGGCAGTTGGGTTCCCACGGGCTCGGCTCCGCAGCCGGGGGTGGACCCCAGCCTCTCTCTGGCTGGTTGACTAAGCTAGCCCATCCCTTTTTCTTACCTTTTATCTTGCTTCTGCCTTTCCCGTCCTTTCACCTATGTTCTATTTCACCCTAAATCCTTTTCCACTAACTTTGCAGCTTTTCCCTTTTCTTTCTTCTGTCTTACTGGTTCTTTCTGTC
The DNA here is from genome assembly GCA_036898135.1 of Oncomelania hupensis. Classification (NCBI taxonomy): domain Eukaryota; kingdom Metazoa; phylum Mollusca; class Gastropoda; order Littorinimorpha; family Pomatiopsidae; genus Oncomelania; species Oncomelania hupensis. Next base: position 160,990,977 of record CM072511.1, read on the forward strand.
CCTTCTTTCTCCCATAAATTCTCCCCCACACAGGCAAGCCTGCGTTGGTCCCGCATGGCAAGAGGCTAAATGGTTGTGGCCTGTCTAAAAATTTTACAATCGCGAATGCGGGGGGTTCTGGCATGAGGGGCGGATCTAGGCCTATGGACGTCACTGACCACCCATTGTCCCTTCCCTAGCAGAGCAGCTCTCTTAGGATGACCGTTTATTTCTGCCATCGTTGATGCCTATGCTTCAAAGACCAAACAAACAAAAACCAAACAACAGAAAAGAACTTATGACGGACTGGACATGGCTATTGGACACGACTCTGACAGCGACACTGAAACTAGACGCATAGCCAAGGAATCTGGCCTTTTCAAAACATGGCCACGCTTCTTGATAGTCAGGATGATCAACGAAAGCCAAACGATTTCTCCTTTTATCGTGGAAAAGTGGTTTTAGGGAGTACCCAGACAGAGCAGAGACATTAAAAGACTACGAGATGGAAGTTTCTTAGTGGACTATCCCACAGAAAGGACGTCGGAACAACTGCGATCTAGAGATGGCTCCAAGCTGGAGCTAGGTAGCCGAGTGTTTGATGTGGATGTGAGTTGTCATCTCAGTTTGATGGTCTGACTGAAACAGAAATAGAAGATGGCTTGGCTAAGCAGGGAGTTACTGAGGCACATAGGGTCATGAGAAAAGACAAGGACGGAAACGAAGTACCCAGAAATACTGTTTCTGACCTTTTGCACAGCTGAAGTGCCACAAAGAGTGATAGTTTGTTATGAAAGCATTCCTGTTTCCGTATTAGTACCTTCGCCACTGCGTTGTTTTAAATGCCAAAGGTATGGTCACGGTAGCACAGCATGCAAAACCACACTGACCTGTTTCAAGTGTGGAGGAGATTTCCATGGCGAATGCAAAGCAGTAATGCTCCAAAATGCTATAATTGCAAGGGAGATCATCCTACATCGTCAAAGTCTTGCCCTGCTTGGATCAGGGAGGCTGAGATACAAAAAAATCAGAACACGAGAAAAATGCTCATTTCCAGAGGCGAGAAAATGGTATGAGATTCTCAACCCGTGTGATACGAACAAACCGAGTATTTCTGAAGTGGCCTCAACAAACACTTTGCCAAACATGCTCACGCCTATCTCATCCATGATCTCTGTTGCTGACAAATCCGCTTTAGGATCGCTTCTTAATTCTCTGAAAGAATTGACACAAACGCTAGAAAAAACGTCTGTTGGATAGTGAAAATAAAGAGAAAGTTAGTGTTGCCTCTAGTAATCAACAGAGGTCGAGCCCAAGCGGGCCGATTTTCACTAAGACAATGCCACCTCCTCAGGTGATCGCGCCGGCGTCCTGTTGCGCCTCCGGGAAAAGGAAAGACGTCTGGTCCACGACCTCCCTCCTCCTCACCCCATTGAGGTCGAACCCCTTCGACTGGGGCCGTGCAGCGGTCGACGAGTTTGAAGTCCTCTTCAAAGACTGACAATAATAGGTCAGGACCGTTGTCTTCTAAAAAAAGACATTCATTCGAATCGTTTCACCTCCCTGGAGGTAGAATCAGTTGACATGGAGGAGTCACCTTCACAGGGGCCAGCACCTCCATCTCCAGCTAAAAAATAGTCTGTTATAATTAAGGATAAACTTAACAGTATAAAATGGCTTGAAATAAAACATACTACTTTTATTTCTTCCTATCATGACCTTTTTAATACAATGGAACATTAGAGGTCTTAAAGCCAACTACGAACAGTTGCTCCTGCTTACTAAAAACCGACCAAGTGTAATTTGTCTACAGGAAACTCTTCTGAGTCCTGATAAAATATTTCAGTTGTCTGGATACTCTTGCTTGCAAGCCAATGTTTCTCGTGGGAACGCTTTATGTGTTAGGTCGGACATTTTATTTTGCCCAGTTACATTGACCACACCCCTAGAGGCGATTGCTGCTGGAGTATCTTTCAATAAAACTGTAAGTCTGCTCCTTATATATATCCCCTTCCAAAACCATATGCAAAGCTGATTTAATAAACTTGATAGACCAACTCCCATCTCCCTTCGTGATTGTTGGGGATATGAACGATCACTCCCCCAAATGGGGAAGTGACCATCAGAATCCCCAAGGCAAAAATTTGGAGAATGTTGTCGATGACCTCAACCTTTTTATTTTAAATTCAGATTTACCTACGTATTGTAGTCATTTAGGAACATTTTCTAATTTAGACCTGGCCATCTGTGACCCTTCTCTTTCTTGGACCTGGATTGCAAACATCATTCGGATCTCTGTGGGAGTGATCATTTTCCAATTTTTCTAAAGTTTCTAGAAGATCACTCTGAGGAGCCCCAGCGGCGCTGGAATTTCAAAAAAGCAGATTGGGACCAATTTGGACACTCCACAGCTTGTCAAATTACCAATGACATTCTACATTCTGAAGATCCAGCTAATAGAATGTGCTTCGTAAAATATACCCAAAACATCTATTAAAAGCAGTGCCCCAAAGACCCCTTGGTTTGATGAAGAATACAAGACTCTTCATCACCAAAAAAAACCAAGCCCAACGGAGTTTCTTTCAAAATCCTACTGCTGAAAATAAACTTAATCACCAGAAGCTGCGAGCTAAAACTAGGTATATCTTTAAACAAAAATGGCGTCAATCCTGGAAAACCTTCTGTTCCAAACTTCATACCAAAACCTCTTCCAAAACAGTCTGAAAATAATACAAAGAATTAAGGAAAAACCTCCAAAGCTGTGATCCAAGGTCTGCAAAAACGTGGACAGATTATCACTGACAAAAAGCAGGTGGCTGATTTGTTGGCCTGTTACACTCGATTGATGTTAGTGTTTTTTTATCAGTAGTAGATTCAGCCCCAATGCGTGAATTCTCCTGATGAGTGTAAGTTCGGATTCGATTATCCACGCAGCCTGCTCACTCATCAACAAGTCAGGAGTCGTCGTATGAAGTTTTCCACTTTTATTCAGCACACATCAACAACTGCATACAATCGCTCAATCGCTTTTCCACTCTCAACTTTTACTTTCCAACTCACTATCAACAACAAACCTTTGAAACAGTGCGGCACTATATATATATATACAGTCTCTCTAAACTTCAGAAAGAGCGAGAAAACCCCCCTAACGTGACACACCTCAACCAATCAGAATTAATTTCATCATCACTGTTGTGACGACACGAGTTTCAGATAGCAGGGAGAATTATACTTTGTACGAAGTTACACTTCTCCGTTATGTAGTGTACATAGAATAGCTTGACCGGTTTACTTTTTGCGTACGAAAGGTGCAGTATCGTAAAGTCCGTGCGTAACGAGGAAGACAGGGGTAGGCCAAATACAGAACAGGGCTATGCATAATAAGGAATGTGTACACTGACGAGAGCTCGACGTTTTGCTTGTGACCGGGTGCATTTCGGTAGGGCAGAGTGGTTTGAGATGCTTTTGCGTAGAGGTCGATTCTAACCAGGCAGCAACCCTGTGACAGAGGTCATAGTAGTATAGGTTCTGTTGGAAGGGTGTGATTATTGTTTATATAGCCACCCAAGGTCTTACACCCTCGTCGGGGTAAGGATGCTTAGAATTCGAAAGAGGAGGAATATTAACTGCCATTTGTGAATGAATGTAGGGTTGTTTTCCTAAGGTGTGTGTAGTTCTCGATTGAACACCCAACGAGACTTAGGTTCTGTTGCAGAACTAAGGTGACCTTGTCCTCATTTATAATTGTTATTTTGGAAGTGAAATAACCAGCAATAGCGAGACAAAGTGACTCTCAAAAGACTAACCTGTGTACTGTGACAGTATTGTGTTGTGTTGTTGTGTTGGGAAGGTGTATCACAAGCCGGGGCCTATAAGGTGAGTAAACCCTGTTATCCAATTCCTTAGTGGCGCACTCTGAGACTGCGTACGCGTATGAGTGGTGATGAGTGTGGGGAAGGGGATATATTTTAGGATGCATAATGATTTTTATTGATTTTATATGATTTTCTTATTGTGTATGGGATGGAGAAATGTCGTTGCTGCTGTTGTTGTGAAAGTGGGTCAAAGGCGACGATGGGGAAGGTAGAGAGAGAGAGAGAGGGTGGGGGTGTATGTATGGAGAGAGCGATAAATGTATTATGCTGAACAAAGATGAAGTGATGATTATGAAGAAAGCATGTTTACAGTATAGTACGGCAAGATAGTATGAATGAAGGGAGATAATCGTGATGTGTTATAACCGTTGGGAGTGATGGTGATGATGAAGGGAGGTGGAATGAATCAGGACTATGTGATGAAGTGTGGTTGCAATAATTAAGTATACTTATATAAATGTCTGTGTTTATAGAAGGTATGAATTATTAAGCATCAAAGGTTGATCTATATTATTGAAATGTGTGCATAGCATCTTGTATTGTTATCATTGTATGCATAAACAGGTCAAGATGGCGGACGGAGGACGGCGTGTTATATTATATGGTGTTTATGTTTTGTAGGCAGACTGTTAAAACTGTGTATCTGCTTACAGGTTTGGGCTGCTTCTTATGCTGTTGACGTTTTGTTGCTGTTGTTGATGCTGATGATGCGGTTGTACCTGTTATCGCCTATGTTTACGCTGATTGATTTCTAGCCAGCCTGGGTTGTGCCGTTGCCTCTACAGCAGGGAAGTGTGGTGGTGGTCTCTGCCACTGCTGCGTGTTTGCCTACGTGTCGAGGCATCACTATTTCAGGAATTTTTCGCACCTAATTCACGCACACTCAGACTTGCACTGCACCACACCTAAAAACATATCTCATTTAGTTAGAGAATCATCCACTATATTGTGAAAGAGACTGTTTAGCTCTCTGAGCTACTTGACAAAAACATTTGAACAGTGCTTCAGTTCTACAGCTTCACCTGAATAATAGTTCAAGATTAAAGATTCATAACACCATCATTTCTTATTTGAAGATTTATATTTTGGATTGATTTACTGATTGCGATTTTGTTGTACACATTTTGTAAAGAAACTGTTGCTGTCTAGTTCTGTTTGGGTTAAACAAGGGGAGGTAATTGTTAGTTAATATTGGGACGGGGGTCTTGATAGGGGTGGAGGGTGGTTATTTCCCATTTTGTCCTGTGTCTGTACGTTAATTGTTGAATAAAAGAGTGCGATTGTATTCTGGCATCTTTGTGTTAGTTTATTTTGTTTGAGTTTTATTCCTGTCACTCGCTTTATGTGCTGAAGTCACGGAACCCGCTCGGGGGCCATGACAACTGTCTCACGTCATACAACCTTCCTTTCTGTCAAAAGAATGTTCTCAAATATCCCGAAACTTCGATCGATAGTAAACAAGCAGATCTAGAGAATTCTCCAATAATATCGACTAACGAAAATTATCAACGTTATACAAAGCTTCTTCTAACAACAATGCAAACTCAAATCAAAGGTAAATACACTCTATTATTGCACGCTTTGCAAAATAAAACGAACAGATCTATCGCGCGCGCTTCACACATAATATCGTGCGCATTTCACACGCACCATCATGCGCGTTTCAACGTAACAGGCCTCTACATCTATCACAATTCGTCATCTGCTCATTTTTCCCCAAAATTCCAAAACATCAAAGATGAAAAAGAAAGAGAACCCTGCTTTTTGATTCCGTTTATTGTGAACCATATAACCTTCTCTTTCCTATTGAAGAATTGACAGATTCCATCCTGAAATCCAATAATTCTGCTTCCGGCCCTGATGATATTCATTATCAGTTAATTTTACACCTGACTAAAGTGTGTCGTATGTCCGCGTGTGTGCATGCATTCCTATGCTATCTAGTTTTAATGTATGTAGTGGATAGGGAGGCGACTGGTTGAGGCTTGGGAGAGAAATTGACTACCTTGAATTTCTTGGTTAGACTAGCCTTGGGTGGCTCCTGCTGTGCAGAATCCTTTGGGGATACCATTGGGTTATGCAGGACAAGGCGACACGACAATTGTTCTCCCCGGCTGACCATTCATCTTCTGCTTTTGGTGGTGAGCGGGACTACATTGTCGGCAGGCATTTTATGCAGGTCAGTGGCAGCGACTTTGCAGCGAAGTGTCGTGGCACTAGTAGCCGGCAACCCAATACTACCAACCACGCATCACCGCCTTGCAGAGCAAATATTTTTAGGTTGGTGGCCGAGAGACGGGAGTCAAATACCTCCGCTCGGCTACATATATAAAACATGAATGTATGATTGGAGGAATGTTGGTGTGTACGCGCCTAGATCCACAGGGTAGGCGCCTTATAAATGTTAATTCTTATTATTATTCCCTTAAAATTCTCTTGGCTGTATTTAATCATATATGGTCATCTAGTTGCTTTCCTCCATCTTGGCGGGAAGCAGTTAACGTTCCAATCCCTAAACCTGGTAAGGATCACTCTGATCCAAACAACTACAGACTCATTGCCCTTACAAGCTGTTTGAGCAAAACTATGGAAAGCATGATGTATGAGCGCTTGATGTGGCAGTTAGAATCCATCAACGATCTTTATATTTCTCAGTGGGGTTTCCGCAAAAACAGGAGCACTTCAGATCATCTCTTTTGATTCGAGTCGTTCATTAGAAACGCTTGATTAAGGGTGAACAAATTGTTTCTGTGTTGTTTGATCTAGAAAAGGCGTATGACAAGGCTTGGAAGTTCGGGATTCTAAAAGATCTAGAACTCCTGGGCTTCCATGGGAACTTACCCATTTTTGTAGAAAAGTTTTTACAAATAGGAGAAACAACAGTTGTTCAGTGGGGCTACCTCATGGTTTCGAAAGCCGGTCGCGTGGGTCAGCCAAGTGGTCAAGCAAAGTTTTACCAATACTCACAATTCTAAAACATGGCAAGACTTCACAAGCATAATCCAATAATAATATCAATAAATCGCGGTGAGACAAAGATCGATCATTTACCTTGTTGACAATGTCAGTCTATGGCTATACTGCGATGAATTGAATTTCACCCGTCACCTGCATAGTCTTCTGAGAGAAATCTTTCAGCGTGTGCGTCTCGAATGAGGTTTTAACACAGACTGAGCTTACCTTAACGCTGTGGTCAGCTAAAGCGCGCGATACCCCAAAATTCTTAGCGCCGGCGCGGGAGTTGATAGATGGATATAGGTCAGCTGGATTATGTCATGGCCTATCTAGTGAAGATTTAGCCAACACATACTTAGAACAACCTTAACTTCCGTCGTCTGCTAGACCTCGAATTTAAGTTGCAAAGACCAAAGCAGATTGAACGTTTCGAGGCATAAAGCCTTAGTGCTCGGTTAATCTAGCCTCTTGTGACACTGGGAGACACCTAGTCCCGGCATTTGCAACAGCGTATACCTGATTTTTGTTCTGTTTATACAGCTGAGCTCAAGGCAATTCATTTAGCTCTGAAACGGGTTTATTAATCCAAAAGAATCTCGTTTTTAATCATGTCTGATTCACTGTCGCGGACTTGTATTAATTTCTCTTTTCGGGTGCCTGTGGTGTGGATTAATTGTTTTATAGCTAATCATTCTTCTGGTGCAAATAGCGTTGTTAGTTTCGGTTTGCTCGTGTAGTTCGTTGGTGTTGTGTATGAATCTGATTAGATGTTCTTATACGGTTCGAAAATCTGTAATAGTATTAGCAGTTAGACTTTAGATGCGTTTTGAGATCTCAATAAGTAACATCGCCTTGATGTTCGTTGCTGTGGCGACCAAGATTGGTGTCCAGATTTTTGTTCAACAGATTGTTGTGTAGACGTTAAGTCTAGAAATAGTTTGGATTAACCAGTCACCAGGGGAAGTTCTTATTCCTTGTGAGTATCTCAAATATTTGTTTGTTTGTCTGGGTGTGTGCATAACGGAGTAAGAAAGAAAGAGGAGGGGTGAGGTGGAAGATGGTGGAATTAATGTTAGTTGCATTCATCGAAATCGCTTCAATCATCTAGTTAATTTGAATTCATTATTTCATGTTTCGCATTTTTAACCTAAATTGGACATAATTATGAGAAAAACCATATGAATCACTCGTTGATGCGATCTCTAATGGTGGCCAGCGCGGGGCGCTGACGGGAGCAAGGGTGTTGCGGATGTACAAGTGGAGATTTTCTTCGTGTCCCTTTTCCCATTTTATCCTATGAACCCAGTGCCCAACAATGACCATTTCCTCATTTTTACAAACAAATATCCTCAAGAGCAGTCGTCCCCAGGCCATTGGGTGTAGAGGTCGGGCGAGATCACGTGACGTCGAGAGCCCGGACATCGCGTCGTAGTCGTTGACATCTCATGCGATGCTAACGAAACTGAATCTGCAACGCCTGCTTCAGCTACACATCGTTGATACTTTACTGGTGGTCCACTAAGGCTTACGGGGCGGAGAGCTGAGGAAAGGATCGTCATCCCTTATTGCTTAAATCATCGACATCGCCACTTCGTGTTAATCATCATCGTAGTATTCATCGTGCTTCATCGGTGGTCTGGGTCGACATTACTGTCAGAGAAATAATTGGAAGCCAACAACGAAATAGTTACTTTGAGAGAGGGAAGAGAGTTCTAACCCTTTGTAGGGGCGTGAAGGAGGGCTAAGGCCTACGACGAAACGATCATCATCTTCATCATCATCATCATCATCATCATCATCATCATCATCATCATCATCATCTTCTTCTTCTTCTTCTTCTTCTTCTTCTTCTTCTTCTTCTTCTTCTTCTTCTTCTTCATCATCATCATCTGCATGGTCAGCAATTACATCACCTTCATTTTCACTTTGTATGTTGTCCAATATTTAGTGAATGAGTGATTGTCTGTTCATAAGTAAAGTTTGTTTAGCATCTAGTATTGTGTTCGTGTCAAATCTTTAAACTTTCTCGGAGTTCCTGATGTTCTTTGCGTGAAAGAACGGGTCCTACGTTAACTCTTAAACACGTGGGGCGCGACATTCACTGTCAGCTCTTCAGGCTCTTTCCACGAGAAAGATATCGCACCCTTTTCGGGGAGAGATCCATGACCTTCACACACAACTTGTTTCTGAGGGTGTTTATGTGGGTACCTAGTCACATGGGCATCCGTGGCAATATTGCAGTGGACAAGGCGGCTAAAGAAGCTCTGCATCTAGATTTTCCTTCGGAGATTTTCCAGTTTGTTCCATACTCTGACCTGCGTTGTATGAGTGGATCTTATTGTAAACGGCTGTGGCAGACCGAATGGTCTAATCAAATAAGAAACAAATTATTTCAAATTCTTCCAGATTTGTCTGCTTCTTTACCTAATTTTGCGTCCACCCGCAAAGAAGAAATTGTTTTGACTCGCCTTCATATTGGACATACTTATGTCACCCACAGTTTCCTTTTAAAAGGAGAAGAACCACCATGGTGCTTTTCATGTGACAAATCCTTTTCGTTCGACATTTTATGTCTGAATATGCTGTTCTGGTTGATGAAAGAGAAAAATATTTTGGTTCAATACCTTTTAATGATATTTTTTAAAGTATGCAATGGTCAACACCTGTTTTAATTTTTACATGATTTTGGTTTGTTTTATCACATATAAATCATATTGTCTTGTTTTGTATTCTTGGTTGGATTGTATTGAACAGACTGATTTTAGTTACATTTTATATCATATTTAAATGTTAACAGTTTAGTCTGATTTTTTTTCATTTTGTGTGGTCCTTATTCGGCTCTTGGCAGTCTGCTGGACCTATAAACACTTAACATCTATGTATCTTTCTAAAGGGCATTTGGTACAAGAATTCCATATACTCGCAAACAGTATTTTACTAACAGAGTCGCAACCCTTTGGAATAACCTTAATGCCGAGGCTGTGGATGCTAAATCACTCAATATGTTCAAGAACTGTATAGACCAGTTATTTAAGGATAGCATCTACTCCACCAAATTGGAGTTTAAAAGGTTCTAAATTGCTAGGAACTGGGGTCTGGGTCTGACCTCTCATCAAGTTTTAATGTGAGAGCTAAAGGCTGTCAGCCTATCAGCCTATTTGCTGATTATGCTGTGCTATACAATATCAATTTTTAGTTTGGAATTTAGATTGACTGCACCTAGTGCTATTATGAAGGGTTAGGGGAAAGCTGAGTACGTAGAGAAACTCTCCTTCCCACCACCCCATCCTCCCTCCACGTGACCTAATAAGTCTCCATCCAATTACCATAGTCCTGACGGGTCGAACCTACATCTATCGGAACTGGAATGTTGTGTCCTAACGAACAACTCATCTGAGTGATTAAGAAATGATCTCTTCAAAGGTAGCTAGTAATCAACATAATCTGGGATGTCAGAATTCTATTGTCATTTGTGTTGGTGAAGGGCTCTCAATCGTAAAATGTTCAGCAGCTTCATCTCACTGTCTCTGCGTTTGTCCTCTTGCATTTGTCTATAGATCACTTGTGTTGGTGAAGGGCTCTCAATCGTAAATTGTTCAGTAGCTTGATCTCACAGTCTCTGCGTTTGTCCTCTTGCATTAGCCTATAGATCACTTGTGTTGGTGAAGGGCTCTCAATCGTAAACTGTTCAGCAGCTTCATCTCACTGTCTCTGCGTTTGTCCTCTTGCATTTGCCTATAGATCAGTGCCACTGGGCTGAAGGCGGCAGGGAAAGGGAACAGCAGCACTGCCAGCACGACGTTCAGTTGGGATTCAGCTGACGTATAGCCCAGCTTTGTAACCAGCCCGTACACACTGACAGAAAACCAGCACACAGCGTTGCCCAGGACAACGGGGCACATCCTCTCTGCAAAAAGGACGTACTTGTTCGTTGTTGACAAACAACCGTGTACTCTTTGTTTAAGCCCTATGAAAATGGAAGATTCGCAAACGGCGATGAGCGAACTGACAGTCAGTGTCTGCACTATGACTACCCCAAAGTGAAAAGGATCTCCGACGAAACGGCCATTTAGGGCCGGCAAGGGTACACAGAGGGCTGACTGTTTGTGGAACGGCCAGGCTGACAATGACTGTATGACAGCGACCACGACGCCCACACACCACGTGACAAAGCACACTGACATTGCTGACACCGCGTTGAGACGAGGTCTGCTGTAAGGGAAATACAGAACAGCTAATCTGTCCAGTGAAATAACCAGCATGGTCAAAACAGACACTTGGTGGGAGAGAAGATGGAGGAAGCAAGCCGTCTGACACGTCACACTCTCGGTCCAGTCGTTTTCACGGAGAACGTAGCGGCCTCGATAAAGCTCGTCCGCCACGGCGATGATGCCTGCGTACAGTCCCATCAGCAAACTGGCCACGTTGATGTTAGACACCCACAGTCCACAGCCGCCGAGAACCGACTCCTGGTGTCGATTACAGTGAGAGATGAGACACATAGTGCTGCCGGCCATTGCCACAATGCTGATGACAAACAGCGCTACTTGGTACGAGCGTGAAGCAAGCAAGTTCTCACAGCTAGACAGGTGATCAATAGGTGCTAAGCAGATGGGTTTGATTAACTGGTCCGGAAGAATTCCGTCACAGCACAGTCTGAAATTGGGCGAATACACAATGCTGAGACTGTGCAGACCTCGAAACAGGTCCAGGCGAAAATGTTTCAGTGGGCATCCACGCATGTCAAGCACTTCTAACGCAGGACTAAACTGAAAGCCAGCATCACCTATGGTGTGGATTCTGGAGTGAGACAAATTGAGCCGCTTCATCTGAGAATACAACGACAAAGCCTGAGTGGAAAACGTCTCTATCAAAGTATTGGAAAAATCCGCCACTAACACAGTACTTAATGTTGTATGATGTTGTCCACCTATCAAGTCTAGAACTGGGTTGTGTGCAAGCCTGAGCACTTTGATGTTGGGCAGTTCTTTAAACACTGTGGTGCTCAATGTTGTTATGTTGTTGTGGCTTAAATCGAGCATCTTCACGTTTGGCAGCCTTATGCCAAGAGAAAGATTGGAGATCTGACAACGAACAAGGCTGAGGAAGATCAGGTACACGTTGAGGCTGAAGCTGGATAATGTCACTGCCGTGGAATTCATGGTCAGGTATCGGAGGTCAGGGTGGTCTGAAAGCGGGAAGGGGCCGTGACAGACAAACGCCAGACCTTGACACAGACAGGACTCGGGGCACGATGTGGCCTGACATCGCCACTCATCGTCATGCTGCGGACACTGAGGCCAGCCGTCACACACGTGCTGCACGTGCACACACACCCGTGACCCTCGACAGCGGTAAAGGCCGGGGCAACGCACAACGTCACAATCACGCTCATCTTCCCGCCCATGACAGTCAAAGTAGCCGTTGCAGCGTGTGTAGACCGGCAGACAGTAACGAGGGTGGCTGGCACAGCGGTAATGGGTGACAGGGCAGGGTTGGTTTTGGCTCCAGTCAGATGACACAAAACTTCCCGTGCCATCCAAATCGATCAGTCCAGGTGGTTGTTTCGGGATTCCCTCGTAAAAGATTTCCCAATTACTTTTATTGAAGTAGCAGTGGTACTCGTCAGAATCGTCCAGACAGTGAGATGTGCCGTCGCAGCGATTCCTTTCAGACAAACACTGGTGGTTCATGCAGGTGAAGCCCTTACAATTCGGATGTATACAAAAAGTCTCGTCAGAGTCGTCCAGGCAGTCAGACCGAAAGTCACATACCAGGCTGTAGTGCACGGTGGCCTGGTTGGAGCACACAAACATGATAACATAAGCGGGAGTCTCATGATCTCTGACGTCATCTACGTAATCAGTGCAGTAAAGTGTAGAGAGAGACTGGTCGCTGGATGTGTTGGTCTGCGCACGGTGGCGTGTAGTCGCGGTGTACTTTTGGTACTGTGCGGACCACTGACGCAAACGAGACTGACAGTGTGCAGGAGAAAGAACGGGACATTCGTCCACATAGCGCTCTTCTCCGCAGTAGCTGTGTAGGTCACATGACAGGAAGCTGTGGGTCACATGGCCACATGGACATACCACTAGAGAGTAGTAAGAACGGTTGTTACACAGATTGTCCACGGTGGTCGTGTTACTAATCAGCCCATGGAAGGATGCAGCGTGTAGCTTCATTAATGTCGACTGATGCGCTGTTTGAGTGTCTGGAGAATTTAGAAACGAGTCGTTTATCGAAACCGTCCGTTCACACAGTCCCAGTGATGCCGAGCGCTCGTTGTTGCAATTTACCAATTCTACAGTGAGTTCCTGACTACGAGGGTTAACAAGCCCCACAGCACAGAGCTCCAGCCCTCCCACTGGAATCCTTGGGTAGGATATTATGCCTAATGCCAAGTCACGTTTGATGGGACGTTGGATATCTTTAAGCTGTCTCATAAAATACAACAGCGTTCCATCAGACGATTTCAGAACTTTCCTGTACATAAATAGGTCATATTTCCAATTAAACTTGAAACCAATGTGGAAGGGTGTCAAGAACACTTTGCTGTACGTTCCGAGCTTGAGTACATCCTGGAATTGCTGTTCAGTGAAAGCCGCGAGGCGCCCGTTGTTTTGTTCACATTCCCTGGCTGCAGTGTTCCAGCTCACTCGTTTGTACTGGCTGTAGACAATCTCTTGGAGAACCCAATCCAAATGCACAGAGTTGGGATTTACAAAGTAAAATTGAAATTTTAATTGGCGGAATCTGCCTGTGCCGACCAGAAAGAAACACTTGTTGCCTGACGCCAGCTGGCCGCGGCATTTGTGGCTGCTGTAGGGGCAGTCCCCAGTCTCGTCCTGTCCCTTTTCACATTCCTGGTCTAAGTTGCAGTGCAGGTGTTGACGAAAACTGGGGTATTCGTCCTTGGAACAGTTGAACAAGCCTGACGGCAACTTCTCAGGAAGGCGGCCCCGCTGGTGAAAAGAAAACAACAGCTTGAAACTTGTCGCCGCAAAATAACCCCGATGGTTCGTCATGCTGACAGTCGCCAATTGTGCTGATGGATAAACGTGAGCAGGAACGATAGTAAGACCGCCGCACTCATTCAGCACGAGCGTGTGATCACCACGCAGGTCAGTGAGGAAGATCTCAAGGCAGATCATCGGTAGGGACTGCAGGTTGAACTTGGCAAAGCTGACCATCAGGCCGTGGCCTAGCGGCACCACGATCTGCCCCCAGCAGATGACATCATCTGGATTTGATAGGCCACGCTGAAAGCCTAATGACGTCATAAAACCTGTCGTTGGAGACGTGAAGCGCATGGGTAGATGACCTCTCTCACTTTGTGGAATGACCTTGAACTCGATCTTGAAAGTGATGTTTTGGATTTCTTGACTACAATGTCGCTGATCAAGAGTTATGGACACGTTGTTGTCCTTGGTCAGCAGCAGAGCGTGCGGGTCTTTGCACTGAGGGATGTATTGTAACAGATGAGCTTATCACATCGTATTGTAAGCTCATTTTGGCAGGGCATGGCCGTGTTCCATTTATTTATCTCTACTTTCTTTATTATATTCTCATATTAACTTTTATCAGGAGGAAAAAACATCAATCCGATAGGTAGGAATTTAGGAAAGAAAGGGTATGTAACGAAAAAGGTATTTCAAGAATGGCGTGTATGCGTGCGTGGATAATCTGCGTGTTCTCTCGTCTCAAACTTCCCTATAAGTCATAACAATAAACTATGTTGTCACACCCTCTATTACACTATAAACATGAAACAACAAAATGTAGCACAAATACAGAAATCAACAAGAATCAAAATACAATTATTTTCTCCTCACGTACTTTCGTAGAATTAATCCGTGGATAGAATAACACACTCACAAAATAGCACATATATTCCAATCACCGTCGACAGAGAAGAAAATAAACTATCATGCGCGTCTCAAACGTAACATAATGGGTCCCGACAGGAAATTCTCTCCAGGATCGCACAAACAACTGCTGCCCTGACATGGTTGAAGCCCATTTGGAAAGACGGGAACCTCAGTCTACATTCAAAGATAAGGCTGCTGCACTCCCTTGCCATCTCCATCTTCCTAGACGCTTGCGAAACATGGACCCTCACTGCAGATCTATAACGAAGAATACAAAGCATGGAGATGAGGTGCTACATAAGACTTCTGGACATTTCCTATACCCAGCACATCACCAACAACGAAGTCCGACAGACCATTACACTAGCCGTTTGACACCATGATGACAAGCTCACAGTGGTGAAGAAACGGTGCCCCAACGGCCTTTGAGTTACGGGATAGGATAGGATACCACTAAGCTTGCTTTGGAACCAACCAACAACTTGTTATCATGATAACCTTTGTGCGCTTTCAAATCCTGATCATATGACATATTTTCAAAACCTTCCTATACACACTACAGTGGCTCTGTCATGATGTTTATTAAAGGTTGGGTCCTATAGGGTGACGTTTAAACTCCAGTTATTCTTCTTTCACACTACACTATATCATACATGTAATTACAAATTGTTTTATCAGAGTCCTGTTCTAGGTTGCCCTCCAGGTCCAGCTCGCGCAACCGTACAGCAGAACGTTAACCACGGGCAACAGGGATAAAATACATTAAGGCCCCGCCACACATCCCGGTTTCGACTGAAGTGCGATCGGGCCGGACTCCAAAACCGGTAGCACTGCCACACATTTCCGATCAAGTCGACCCGAAACTTCCACACAATGTGCATTGTTTATATTCACTTTCAATAGTGTCAGTGTACACGAACCCCAACCCCATCCAACAGGTCACCATCCCCATACAACAGCTCACCATCTAGGCTGAAACCACAGCAGAAATAATGTCTCTACATGCTACAAAAATTATTTAAAAATAAAAACGTAATGGAAAACCAAATCAAAACCATACACAACATCGCGGGTTGCATCACAGGCTCTGAAGTCTTTTATTTCGTGTTTGAAAACTCGTGGGCCTCCTACATAGGTACGTAGTATAGTATATATAGTATGTAATTGAGGCCTACGAAAGACGAGACTTCCCAGCCTGTGTTTGCATTTCCACTCACCTGTCATCAGCTTCGTTTGTGCCGCCGAGTTGACAATGAACACGGGATGCATTCTGATTGGTTGGAAGTTTACAACCGGGGCCGATTTTGCACGGCAGAATAGAACAGGCTCTAATCGCACGATACCGAGCCGATTGCAAATCGGACCGCAGGCAAGTTAGAATTCTGACGTCATCACGTAGCGACCGGGATCGGATCGCAAACAAAATCGTTGCACAATCGGCATGTGTGGCGGAGCCTTTATGGCGTCGCTCCTTCAATAACGCAGCACCGACCTTCTGAAATTTTCCTTCCGGTAACTCTGAAGTCGAGCTCCTCTTTATGAAGCTTCAGCCCATTTTAGTAGCTTCCCTTTCTCCCTCTATCCCCCTATTTTGATGGCTGAGACATCATTTGTGCGTATTGAGAATGTCCTTCTGGTATGTAATTATGGCGCTCTACAAGTCAATAACATCATAATATTATCATCATCGTCATCCTCAAGATCCTATAATAATGCATTGGTCCGACACTTCTCTCTTTGCAATGGATATATATTAGAATGTGTCACATCAAATAAAAATTCTGGCTTTGAAACGCCGACTGCACGTGGCTAAATGATTGACGTGTTTGGATCGGCTCAGGTCAAAACGCTTGATGGGGACCGGGGTGTGCGCAGAGTTAGCCGAAGCCCAGACTGTTTAGAGGTGCTTTTTAGGGTATCCAAAATGAAAACAAGGCAAATGCAAAGAGTTTAGGTTGTTGAACAATCTTACCAAAATGTAAAAAAAAAAATTAGCGCAATTAGGAGATACAAGGAATTAAAAATTGCCAAAACGGTATTGGCACATTTTGCCAGTCATACGTGGGAATTTCCTTGCTGGCGAAGTATAACTCCGCCCACATGCCCATTCAACACTGTGTCAGCGTGACTTCACAGACATGGAAGAGGATTTTGAATATGAACTGATGAAATATTCACCATCATTAAATCCCACTGTGTCTTTTGAGTTAAGCACACATTTTCTTTGCTCCCCTGAGTTTGCATTATTAAAATAAAAATAATATAACGCGCAATATAATAGTTTTAAACTTGCCGGTTTTTAGTGATGGCTATGTAGGTCAGCAGCAGACGCTCTCGCCTGTGGTCGCTGCCCTGCGCACAGTTCTTTTTGTTATCTGACAGGGCATAGCTCGAAATTCATTAATTTTGTCTTGTGTTGTTTGATAATTAAAAGTATCTTTAATATTTTTTTGTTGTGTTTCTGATTTAAGCTTCAGTCCCAGCTGTGTTTACGACTTTTTTTGTTTTTGTTTTTGTAACGGTTCTACAGCGCTGACAAAATTAAAATTGTATGGCAAGCGGATACAGATAAAAGCGTTGAAGTTATTAACAGTTAACAAAGAAAAAAAAAAGAAAACAATGTTTAACCACAAAGTTCATGTTAACTTACATTTTTGTCATTTATTAACAACTTCTTCAGAAGTATGGTTGACTGCAGCCTTTTGAGGCTTTGTCGTAAATGCGTCATTTAAAAATTAGATGTCATTTTACGCACACAGTATGTAAATCAAGAAGCAGTCTCAGAAAGTTAACCAGGCAGAGTACATACATGTATACACGTATACATTTACATACATATATATACACATACATGCACACACACACACGTACATATACATATCTGCAAACATATACATACAAACTTCTATACGTATACATCAACAACTTTATTGGCTTCAATACATGCATATATGTACACACACTTACACACACACACATATAAATATATATATATCTAAATATTTATCTATATCTATCTATATCTATACATAGAGCGCATCATGTCAGATGATCATGCCCTTGCAGATCACGAAGGCACAGTCAGCATAGGGGGAAGAGCAATCTCCAACCTTCGTTTTGCGGATGACATTGATGGATTGGCTGGAGAGGAACAAGAACTTGAACAGCTGGTGCAGAGGCTTGACACCACCTCCAGAGCCTATAGAATGGAAATAAGTGCAGAGAAGACCAAAATAATGACCAACAACACCAATGGCATCAACACGGACATCAAAGTCCAAGGCCAGTCCCTCAACACAGTGCATAGCTTCAAATATTTAGGAGCCATTGTATCAGACAATGGGTCCCGACAGGAAGTCCTCTCCAGGGTCGCACAAACAACTGCTGCCCTGGCGAGGTTGAAGCCAATTTGGAAAGACAGGACCATCAGTCTACATTCCAAGGTAAGACTGCTGCGCTTCCTTGTCATCTCCATCTTCCTATATGCTTGCGAAACATGGACCCTCACAGCAGATCTACAACGAAGCAAAGGGAAAAAAAGGATCAAAGGATGATCATTATCAACTGACACCTATAAGAACATTAGAATTCAAGGGTATGTTGCTGGAGTTTTGTAGCAAGAGAGGAATCAGTGCACCAGACCATCTTCTAAACCTTGTGTGTTGCAATTGCAGAACTGACTGTGCGTCAATGTTACGTTGAAACGCGAATGGTAGTACGTCGGAAACGCGCACAATAGATCTAATCGTTTCGTTTTGCAAAGTATTCAATAATGGAGTTTATTTACCTTTGATTTGAGTTTGCATTGTTGTTAGGAGAGGCTTTGTATAACGTTGATAATTTTCGTTAGTCGATATTGTTGTAGAATTCTCTGGATCCGCTTGTTTACTATCGATCGAAGTTTCGGGATAATTGTCGAAGTTTGAAGGAACGATCCGGAAGGAGAAGAAATATGTATTGACGTAAGTCAGTGATGACGATCTTTTATTTGATTGGTGGTAGTGCGTCATTTCTACTGTATTCGAAATTGTTCAGGAAGAGAGAGAGGTTATAAAATTATGTGCCGTGCTGTTTTGTGAAGTTGCTGTTGAAAGTTGTTGATAGTGAGTGTTGTAAAGTGGAAAGTTGAGAGTGAAAAGCGATTGTATGCAGTTGTTGATGTGTGCTGAATAAAAGTGGAAAACTTCATACGTCGACTCCGTGTCTTGTATGCTGAGTGAGCAGGCTGCGTGGATACACGAATCTGAGTTACACCTTATTAGGAATTCAGCATTGGGGCTGAATCAAATACTGATAAAGAAAACACCAACATCAAACTGAGTGTAACAGTCAACCAGGTGTTCATGCCGACGACATGTATTGGTCTGCACTGTTGGATGTGGAAAATGACGAGGTGAAAGCTGCTTAAACGTCATGAAGTACACAGAAGAGGAAGAAGAAGAGGAAGAAGAAGAGAAAAAGGAAGAGGAAGAGGAAATGGAAGAAGACATGAATGACAATAGCTTTGAAATCTAACAGTCTGGCTCTATCACCAGCACTGCATTATGTTTTTGTTTTCGTGTAATGAAACGTTTTCTAGTGCTGATTCAAGTACAGCATGGCTATGGCATTCCGTTTGTAAAACAATTGATAGTTTGCATTTTAAGGCCAAAACCATAGCATTTTTGGCAATAAATAATTTTTATATAAAGAATGGAAGCAAGACTGTATACAATTAATTATTTGTATAGAGCGATTTCGATAACCTAAAGAATAGATTCTTTAGTAAAAGTCATGAACACAACAAAAAATATCAAAGATACTTTTAATTATACAACAATACAAGAAAAATGAATTTTCGATCTATGCTCTTCTTCAGATTACAATGCATAAGGATGTTACTTCCATCACTTAATTTATGGTATTGTACATTTAAAAAAATGTGTTTGTTTAATGTATATACTATTAAATCTTTATTAATTACGTAGTTTTTATTATAGACTAGGAGTGTAATCAGCATGGTGGCCATCTTGAAAAATGGTCGCCATATTTCTTTTTGTAATGACTACTGGGATTTTTTAAAAACAGGTCTTAAGTCACAGGTATACCAAATTTGGTGCTTGTAAGGCAAAATCTTCGTCTAATACTTCATAGTATAGTACAAGAGTATAATCGGCATTATGGCCATCTTGAAAATGGCCGCCATATTGTTTCTTTTTAATGGCTAACGAGCTTTTTTAAAAGAAAAGATTTTAAATATCATACATACCAAATTTGGTGCTTATAGCCTAGGAGAAAATCTTCTCATACTTTATATTGTAGACCAAGAGTGTAATCAGCATGGCGGCCATCATTAAAACTGGCCGCCATATTGTTTCTGGTAATGGCTACCGGGCGTTTGTAAAAGAGTAGGTCTTAAGTATCGTGTAGACCAAATTTGGTGCTTGTAGGTCGAAATCTTGATCTCATACTCCATAATTATTGTAGAACAAAAGTGTTATCGGCATGGCGGCCATCTTGAAAAATGTCCGCCATATTTTTTCTGGTAACTGCCACTGAGCTTTTCTAAAAGAGTAGGTCTTAAGTATCATGTATTTCAAATGTGGCGCTTGTAGGTCGAAATCTTGGTCGTATACTTCATATTGTAGAACAAGAGTTTAATCGGCATGGCGGCCATCTTGAAAATGGCCGCCATATTTTTTTAATGGCTACCAGGCTTTTTTGAAATAGTAGGTCTTAAATATCATGCACATCAAATTTGGTGGGAGGAGGGGGGGAAGCTATTTTGTCAGTAATCTGCCATACTAGTTTTTGGCCTTACAATGCACGCAATAACTGATTTACAAATGGAATGCCATAGTACACGGCTAGTTAATAAATGCTCAATAACTTTGTTTTGCGATATTTTTTTTTTACATTTTGGATATGTGATAGAGTAAATTATTATCTTTCCGATGCAGTAAAAATTATTTTGGATACCCAAAAAAGCAAAACGAAACATTTTGCGCATTCTGGGCTTGGTCTAAGTGGCGTGTGAAGTGATTTGTCATTTTTAAAACTTCCGTTCTTCATTGCGTGGGCATTCCCAGGTGTCACCGCCACGACTCCCTCTGAGCAGACGCCACAAACAAACAACTTACGCACGCAGACAACCCAGACAGAATGGCGATTTCCCGCAGACGTGAAAGGGTGAAAACACAACAATTATATATACAACTTTCAAACTATTTATTCATTCAAGCCACACACTCATACACATACAACATTTACACATGAAATGAAGAAAATGGTGATGAAACAATCAATGGGTCAATGAAACAATGAAATGGTACGTCAGGATGATCGAGGGTTGCTAATCAACCAAGGTCCACGAATCGAATCGTGCACAGCCAATGTCCGCTGCACGAGCTAAACAAACAAGAAGGGGGGGGGGGGGGGTTCAAGTGTTAGGAGAGGGACAACAAGGAAAGAGCCAACCTGGCGGAATGAAGTCCGTGTCGCCTCCTTGCAGCGTCGGCGTACGATGTCCCGGTAACAGTATCCTTCCCCTTCTTGTAGCTGATGTCGGACCGGTGCTGTTGATGACCATACGTGGTAGCGTTACCGCCCCCACTCGCCGCTGACGATGGTGATGAAATGATGATGGTGACGCAGTAGTCACGGCAGCCCTGCCACCGTCGACGTCACACAGCTGGACTCCTCCAGTCAGCTACACCGCGACGTCGAGGCCAGGTTCCGTCCACCCACGTCACAACCACCACAGGAAAGGTGGGGTTGAGGAATGATGATGCTAGAGTCAATGATGAGGACGTGTAGACAACGATGAACACGGGACGTTACGGATGGTGATGATGATGTTTAGTCCACCCGACCAAGTGCCGTCGTCGTTGACGCACGACGTTGGTTAACGTTGAACAACGCTGACCAGTTGACGAGCTGTCGAACTGACGAATTGTCGAACCTGCAACATGCTTGTCGCATCGTTAATATCCTGTCCACCTGATTCTGTCCCCCTCCTTCCTCACACTCTCCCCCCTCTTCCACTCACTAAACTTCTGATGCTTGAGGGGACAACTGCTGTCCGCTTCCCTTCCCTTGACTCTCTCTCGCTTATTCCCCTTTTAGCTACTGTTATTGTCACCTATAAACAACGAATATCATAAAATTCAATGAAATTATGAATGCATGAAATGAGCAAAGCTGCAAATGAATACATGTAAACACCAACACATTATTCATATCAAGCAACCTCAACAACAACAGCAACCACTTCCATCCTTACCTTCATCCTCCCCTCATTCTTCCACTCCCTTCCCTTTCCACCGTGCAAACCTTCTCATCCTTCCTTACTCTTACGTAACAGCTTCCGTCCAACACCCCAAACAGCCGGCCCTCGGTTACTGGCACAGTGAGGAAAATAACACCACTGCACTCACCCACACGGTTCGAATGTACACGTACTCCGTAGCCCTTCTCCAACTGTTCCCTAGACAGTACTCCAATAGGGTAATCCGTGTAGTGCGTAGCTTCTCTTAGCAGACACTTCCTCGATGCTAAGCTAACACACTAACACTAAACTTTGCTATTCTTACTATACTCCAAACTGAGTGTAACACTGTAAAAAAGCACTTTCACAACTAGTATTCTTGGACCAGTTAATATAATCCGTCATTAACCGTCCTACCCTATATTCACAGAACACACAACAAACCAGAGCACTAGACTACACGTCTCCGCTGTAGCTCTATCAAACTTGTTCTGACTTACAGTGAGTAAATTTCTCCACTGGCTAACCGACCTATGCTGTTTATCACGCTTTGCACGCTTTGACTCTAATAACCACGCATACGACAACACACGCAGTTACTACCGCCGCCCTTATACTCTTCACCCACACAGACCACCCGGTTTTCATCACAGACTGCCCTGTGACACCAGGTGTCGATGTTAGTGACGGTATATTTGTAGAGAAGTTAGCTGTGAATCGGGGTCTGTAATATTACGTATAAATCCACGTAACCTCGCGACAGAGGGGCGATTTTTCGAGGCACTCGGGAGTCAGAACTGCGTATTGTCGAGATGGGACAATCACAGGGTACTTTACAAATTTGGGAGCTAATTGGAGCTCCATTTGTATGTGCGATTATCGTTGGATAATTGGGCACGCCGAGTGGGAAAAATTCGCGTGTAAAAAGATTCACGGGCCGGTAAGCAGGGCTATGTGTTTATTCTATTTTATAATCTGTCTGCCAGCGATACAAAGAGAGAATGTCTATGTTCATTTTTGTTCAGAAATGTGTTTAAATTGAATGAAAAGGTTGTAACGTGAAGTATGTCTAATTTTGTGAAGTAAAAACAATATTTTATTATTGATGGTTTATAAAGAAAGATGGTTGATATTGTTTAAAAATCTTGTTTGGATTTTTGTTGTGTTGGATATTTTGGAATTGTTTTTTTTTGTGTGTAGGTAATACGGTAATGACTGAATGACCGTATGGGTGAAGAATTTTTGCAGTGTATAGTGTTTGGTGTGGAACGGTAAACGAAATGTAAATAGTGTGATGATATTTAGTGAGTTGAAGATTTATTGTTGTTAGGTAACAAAATGCTTAGATTCGTTTTTGTTTTGTGACAGGATGGGCTTCTTCTTCAACATTACCTTCATCATTACCTTCTTCATCATCTTCCTCAACATTACCTTCATCATTATCTGCTTCATTATCTACGTTATTTTACTTGGAGCTTCGGATTCCAAAGGGGTGGTGGATACATCTACTGATTTTCAGTGTGGACTATTTTATTAACCAGTTTAATTCGGAATGCTGAGCGCCAGCTGCGTTCTTCGTTTTTGTTTTAACTAATTATTATGAAGTGACAAAAAACTATTTTGAGTGAACTACTTTTATTTGCATATATTTGTTGACTGTGTTTTTTTGAAAAGTGGAGAACAGTTTGGATTCATCATTTGGACAGTCGTTAGTGCATACATATTTTGTTGTGGTGTATTTGAATCACCAAATTCGAAATGCTTCCAGAAAACATTTTATTTTATTTTATTGTTGTGTTGTGTTGGATTTTGTGGTGTTGTGTGGGATTGTAGGGAAAAGGTAAGGGTGGATTTCATTATTGTTTTTCAACCATTGCTAATGAAAATTCACGTTTTAATTATTATGTTTGTTGCTTAATTTTGTGTGTTTGATTTTGAATTAAACCTTTTAGTTAAATTTCATAAAATTTGTGTTAGCGTTAGACTAAATAGAAAGAGGGGTGTTTGATTCGCACACACGTAACAGCACGCCGTTTTGACGAGCAAGTCACATACACGCTGCATACACACACACAATACACAGCGACACAAAAGTATCGTGACAGAATGTACTGTACATGTAATTTCTTACCTGACGTTCATGAACGCAGATGCATCGCATCGTCCACAGCATAAACGTATCACGTGGTGAATGCAGAACGAAACTGCAGTTGTGCCAGTCTGTGCCGGTGCTGGTGCCGCTGATTACGCCATGGCTGCTCACATTGAAACTGATCAATCCCTTGAAGGTGGATTGTTGAATGCAGTCGTCATCAACACGCAGCAATTGGCCATCAACGATATAGTCATCGATATCGGGACCGCCCATCTGTATTTCCTTCTCTCCTCTTCTTTGCTCGTCTTGGACATTAGTGTTGGTGTGGTCGTCATTGCTGTCGTCGCTGACTTCACCGCCTCTACCCCTCTCTTCTCTTATTTCATCGTCTTGGACATTAGTGTTGGTGTGGTCGTCATTGCTGTCGTCGCTGACTTCACCGCCTCTACCCCTCTCTTCTCTTATTCCCCTGCTTTGGTTGTCATCGTCTTCGTCATCGTAAACGTTCTTGTATTTGATAGTGTCCTCACCATCATTACATTACATTACATTACATTACATTACATTACATTACATTACATTACATGTTTATTGGTTTAGGTCCAGCGGACTCCTCCGAGCCAAATCGGGACCAGAGAATCGTTATCTTAAAATATTATAAAATGATCTTCATTGGTGATTCTATCAGCTATGATAAATATTTACTACTTCATAGGGTATCTCATTCCAAATTAAAGCACACACACGCACACACACACACACACCCACACACACACACACCTACACACGCACACAAACACACAAAAACCTTTACTCTAGAACAAAGAAGAGTGTATTAGTCAACATTTTCTCGACGAAATCTTTCCAATAAATGCATAAAATATTAATAACTAAAATTTGTTAATACATGTAGATCGGTTTAGTCACATGAGTCCTTCACCCGCTGGTCAAAAGGTTTTTCTATTTTGCAACTGAAAAATAACTGTTCCATATGATAGATCTCGTCTACGCATTTTGTGTTGTTGAGATAACGCATCGAACGTATTTAAAAACTGAGAGAAATCCTGAAGCCAACGTCCAAGACGGGCGTGGACGGAAAACTCCCTGGGGGGATTCCTCGATTTATGCCGTTATTGCTGACCGGCCACCACCGCTGAAACAAGGCTCCTGTGCAAAACTTGGCGCTGGCTACAGTTGGCTCCCTTGACAAAAGCAAGAGAATGAGACTAACTTCCCTCGAGCTTGTGTGGTGCGAGTTTTCAAACATGTCGAAGGTTAGTTTGTGTGGTGCGAGTTTTCAAACATGTCTAAGGTTAGTTTGCTACTATATATACATGAAATTGTATACAGTAAGTCCTCGGGTTACGCCGGTCTCGACTTACGCTGTTTCGTGTTTACGACGCTCCTCCCCATAAAAATATAATAAATAATATTACGCGTCGTTCCGTCTTACGCGGTTTAGCGTCGTAAGCGACCTAAACAAACGGCAGCTAGTTTCTGGCGAGCGGCGGAAGAATACGCTTTGTTGTGGTTATACGGCGGGGAAGACGGCGTCGCTCCCTACGCTGGCGTCGCTTCACACGCTCAGTCACTGTACATACGCCATTTTGGTTGTGTATGCCGTCTATCTCTCTCACGTGTTTTATCGTTTTTTGCCCTTGGTTATGGCTCCCACACATAAGTCAGACTCTTCTGATGGTAGTGCATCAAAAGAAAAGTATGGCCATCACCATTGAAGTTAAAATGGACATTATAATATTAATACTTTTTTATGTCATTAACAGTTACCGTCCAGTATATAGCACTGTACGTACAGTACATGTATTTTTCTTTATGTTTCAACTTACGTTCCGACTTACGATGAACTCGGGTTACGACACGTCCAACGAACGGATCAACTCGAGGACCCCCTGTACATGGAATTAAAAACACAGCCCTAAAACAACTGGCCCTATGCATGACACGTACAAGAATGTTGAGTTATGACTTTGTTGGCCTGTAGAGTCTATTAGAAAGTAAGTCTGTGCAGTATGATTTTTAACGAATTTGACAACTAGAAGGGCAAAGCCCACATGACTCGCAAGCTCTTTATGGAACTCTCAATATTTAACATAAAAATGAGTGCCCAGAAAAAAACAAAATGAAACGGTGTGTTACGATTGAGGCGGGCTCGATAGATCCGATCATTTTGTTTTGCAAAGCATGCAATAATAGAGTGTGTTTACCTTTGATTTTATTTTGCATTGTTGCTAGAAGAAGCTTTGTATAATGTTGATAATTTTTGTCGGTCGATATTGCTGAGAATTTTCTGGAATTACTTGTTTACTATCGACCGAAGCTTTGAGATAGATCTAAGATCTAAGATAGATCTAAGCGATTCTTCTAACCTAATGACGTTAGATAGTGCATAGAATTATTTTGTTTGGGTGTTATTGCGTCATGCTGGAATGTTCGTACTTTTTATCGATTGCAGAGAGGCTATATAAAATAACGCACTGTCTGCTTGTAAGAGAGATTTAAGATGATTTTTGATGATGATGTTTGAAGTGATTTTTGGAAAGCGATCTTGTATGCAGTTGCTGATGTTTGCTGAATAAATTTGGAAAACTTCATACGACGACTCCTGCCTTGTTGTTGAGTGAACAGGTTGCGTGAATAAACGAATTCGAGTTACACTTATCAAGATTCAAGCATCGGGGCTGAATCAACTACTGACAAAGAAGACAGTGTAACACGGTGGCTTTACCGTGGAAAGTTTTACCGACGTTGATCTTTCTATACCCTTGACCTTGAGATGGCCTTGACCTCCGGCTCCAAATACATACACGTATTATCAAATAAACTACAGCAAAAGTTGTATTATGCTAAAAACGGCGACCTTGTGATGACCTTGACCTTCAGTGACCTTGACATTAAAATGACCTTGACCTTCACGTGAACTCCCATGCATGTCTTTCAAATAAGTAACCCAACGTTGTTGCATACTATGGGTTAAATATACAGCCATTCTACTGTACCATTGTCGCGAGAGGCTCGTTTAACCCAGCACTAAGGCTTCTAGCCTCCAACGTTCAGTCTGCTTTGGCCTATGTAAAGTTAAGTCGCTGACTAGCAGACGATAGAAGTTAGGTTGTTCTCAGCATGCGTAGGCTACAGCGTCACTAGATAAGCCGTGACATCATCCAGCTGACCAATCACCTGCAACCCCCATTAGGGGCGCTCCGATTCTCGTAGTCTCTCACGATAGCTGGCCAGAGCGTGAAGATAGTTTTTTTGTCCGAACATCATCGTAGCAGGACGCACGTTGAGCGATCTCTCTCAGTAAGACTAAGCAGGTGACGGGTGAAAATCATTCATCGCAGTATAGCCAGAGCCTGATATTGTCGAGAAGGTAAATGATCAATCTTTGGTTTCATTGCGATTATTTTATATGATTGTTGGATTATGTTTGTGAAGTTTTGGCATGTTTTATTATTGTAAATGTTTGTAAAACTTTGCTTGACCACCTGGCTGACCAGCGACCGGTTTTCGCCATTACGATGTAGCCCCCACTGTCCAACTGTTGTTTCCCCTAGGTCTATTATTGTAGACCAGTGGTTGTAACATAGAATGTGTATATTATTATTAACTTCTCCCTGTGTTTATGTTAGCCATGATATATGTATATATATATATATATATATATATATATATATATATATATATATATATATATATATATATATATATATATGTATAGGAATTATGTCGGAGATTCCAGTGGAGCACGGACTTAGAAAACATTTCGTCCCTTATTTGTTTAAGTGGATGTGATCTCACTGAGGGCTATTTCTGCCAACAGTGAGACGCACTGCACAACCTTTGTAAACAAGGCGTTGCAGAAGCTCGTCTCATATTTTGCAGACGAGCAGGCATCTTGGTCCACGGCAGGGAACAAACTCCACAGAGAGGCAACCCTGACACGTGGCCTACAGCATTGAGCAGCGAGAGCATTTTGCCCCATTAGCTCAGTAGTCTACTGCCAAGAAGAAGAGACAACCTGTTACGTTGGAGACACGGGCGATGGTAGGCCTACGTGTGGAACTCGTGCGATACTAGGCGTGCGTGTGTGACGCGCGCGATAGATCTGTTCGTTTTATTTTGCAACGCATGCAGTAATAGAGTGTATTTATCTTTGATTGGATTTTGCGTTGTTATTAGAAGAAGCTTTGTATAACGTTGGTGTTTTTAGTTGGTCGATATTATTTGAGAATGTTCTAGAATTGGTTGTTTACTATCGATCGAAACGTATGGATAGTTCTGGTGGCAACTGTGGAAGCTTCCATTCCAGATAAGGTTGTATGACGTGAGACAGTGATGATGAAATTACTTTTGATTGGTTGTGGTGTTCCATGCAGGGGTTTTCTCGCCTGTTCTGGAGTATGTAGAGGCTATATAAGTGCCGCACTGTTTCAAAATAAGAGAGTTGTTGAAATTAGAGAGAATTGTTGTGTTAGAGTTGAGAAAGTTGTAAAAAGTGGAAAGTTCATAGTTGAGAATTGCAGAGTGGAAAAAGCGATTGAGCGATTGTATGCAGTTGTTGATGTGTGCTGAATAAAAGTGGAAAACTTCAAACGACGACTCTTGCCCAGTTGATGATTGAACGGGTTGCGTGGATAAACGAATCTGAGTTACACCTATCAGGATTTCAAGCATCGGGGCTGAATCAACTACTGATGGAGAAAAAACAACATCGAGTATAACATTTTGGGGACCAAACCGGGATCTACGCCATAGCCAAGGGTTCAACTGCTACAACAAGCGAGTCAACGTTACGAGAGGCAGTCATCGAGGGTAGCCGCCAACGAGTTGCGTCGGGAGGGGCCAACATACTGGGACTACATCCATGATAGATTCGGGTTGACTGCAAGGGCGTGTAGTTGCCGAAGAGTTGCTTCGTGAGCGAACAATAGACCGGGACTACGTGGCTGCCGCAAGACTACGTCGAGGGACAGTCTCGGAGCTACATCGCCAGTATTTCAGAGAGCGACGAGCGGACGTCGCGTCTACTTCAGCACAGGAGCGTGTACATCAACACCAGCGCGGTGCAGCGTCGCATACGACGAGGACAGCGGGGCCTGCGTCAGCGAAGGCGACTAGTGACAAGCATCAGCGCTACTGCAGAAAGCGTGCTGTTCTAGAACAGTCTAGAAAGGTGCAGCATGTTCAAGAACTTTGCAGAAAAGAACTTTCCAGAAAAGTATCAAGATGGCTGACTTCTGGCAGAAAGGGATTGAACTGAATCTAAAAGGCAAACAGCTGACGGAGTATGTCAAATCCCAGGAGAGAATATTGCGGGAAGAAAGAGAGGAACAGCGTCGCCGAGAAGAAATAGAATTAGAACAGAAGCGTCTAGAAATAGAAGAGCTGCGTCGGCGAGAAGAAAGAGAATTCGAGCTGAAGCGTCTTGAAGGCGAGCGTCAGTATCAGCTAGCGTTGGCGCGCATCCAGCAACAGCAGAACGCGCCACATGTTATCAGTGACAACAAGGCTCCAAAAATGCCAGCGTTCGTCGACGGGAAGGACCAGATCGATAGTTATCTGGCGAGATTTGAAAGGTTCGCCGAAAGCTCTAACTGGCAACCTCGAGACTGGGCGATTCGACTAAGTGCAGTTCTGACGGGGCAAGCGCTCGACGTCTACACCAGATTGTCGAACACTGACGCCAAAAACTACGACGTCTTGAAAAAGGCATTATTGCATTGCTACAGTTTTACAGAGAAGGGCTACCGTAAACGCTTCCGTGAGTGCCGGCCTTTGTCAGACGAGACACCAAAGCAATTTGTGGAGCACCTGTCGTCATACTTACAAAAGTGGGTGGAACTATCAGGCAAAGGGAAGTCTTACGATAGTCTCCATGACCTGATCGTGAAGGAGCAATTCCTCAATGCCTGTCACAAGGACCTCGCGACCCACTTAGAACTACAGAAGCTGCAGACGCTTAATGATGTGACCGAGGTTGCTGAAAGATATCTTCTCGCTCACGGAAAAACGCTGGGGCCACCCAAGTCGACAAAACCACTTCAGAAGACTGGAAACCATGGGAACCAGATCCAGGGAAGGCAGATGGACTCCACGCCACCTCCCAGGGAAGGGCATTCAAGAGGCTGTTTCACCTGCAACGCTACAGACCACAGAGCGGCTAACTGTCCTCAAAACAAAAGTAGCGGACAGCGGAGCAATACGGACAATGCAGCGGCGGGCAACCGGCAGAGGCGGTTCTCCAATCAACGGCAAACCAGTAGATCTGACCATCAAGTATGCGGCGGGAGCGTCATTCTTCCGAGTGAGACCGAGCGCACAGCTACTCCTGCGGACGTGCAAGAGTGCATGACTGATGGCCAACTTCTCCTTGCCAACGGGAAATCCATCCCCGTCGTCGCCAGCGCAGCTGTGACCGTCCAGAACATGCCTGTTTCCAAGGGACGCGTCGGAAATCATGAAGTGACTGTCCTAAGAGACTCGGGCTGCAGTAGGGTCATCGTCAGAGAAGACCTAATCGCCAAAGAACAGTTTACTGGCGATTCTAAATGGACACTTATGGCCGACAGCAAGTGTGTGAAAGCGCCAGTTGCAAAGATTCAAGTCAGCACCCCTTTCTACATAGGCGAAGTAGAAGCGGTTTGCCTGAAGAAGCCGCTGTATGATTTGATGATCGGGAATATCGACGGCGCGAGACGACCCGACGACCCCGATCCAGAGTGGAGTCCTGCCTCAACCCAACGCGTCGAAGTTGTGGAGGAGGATCCATTGCCATTTCCCGATGGAGACCTTACAGAGCTGCTACGGGACAATGTGGCTACTCCGGCTCAGCCCTGCCGACCACAGATCGTCGGTGCTGTTACTACCAGGGCCCAGGCCAAGAGAGACAAGACGTCTACGCCACTGAAGGTCGCCGACAACTCCAGAGCTGCCATCGTGGACAGAGATAAGCTGATCCAGCTCCAGGAAGCTGATGGTACTTTAAACAAGTACAGGAACCGGCAAGACCACGTGACCAAGGGCAATGGCACGGTCTATTTCGAGGTGAAGGCCAAGATCCTGTACCGAATCTTCCAGCACCCGAGGGTCAACGGAGGGAAACCACTACGTCAAGTCTTGGTACCATTACCCCTAAGGCGCCAGGTGATGGAAGTAGCTCACAACTCCAACATGGGAGGTCACCTAGGCATCAAGAAGACGTCAGACAGAATCCAGGCGGTGTTCTACGGCCAGGACTTCATGCTGATGTCAGCCGTTTCTGCCGATCATGTGACATTTGCCAGAAGACCATACCTCGAGGAAGAGTCCCGAAAGTGCCTATGCATAGGATGCCTTTGATCGACCGACCTTTCAAGAGGGTGGCCTTGGACTTAATCGGCGAAATAAAACCTCCGAGTGAAGAAGGTCATCGATGGGTACTGACCTTAGTGGACTATGCGACTCGGTACCCAGAAGCAGTCCCTTTGAAGAAGATTGACACTGAGACTGTGGCAGAGGCACTGGTGGACATGTTCAGTAGACTCAGAGTGCCTGAAAAAATTCTGACAGACCTAGGGACGCAGTTCGTATCTGACTGCATGAAGGATGTCAACAGACTGCTGAGCATCCGGCATTTGACTACGACGCCTTACCATCCGATGTGTAACGGGCTTGTTGAAAAGTTCAATGCTACGCTGAAGTCCACCCTGAAGAAACTGTGCAGCGAGCAGTCCAGACAGTGGCATCGCTACATCAACGCCTTATTGTTCGCCTACAGAGAAGTGCCGCAGGAGTCCACCGGCTTTTTTCCGTTCGAGCTGCTGTACGGAAGAACCATCAGAGGGCCGATGCACATCCTGAAAGAACTGTGGACGAAAGAAGTAGAGACCCCAGAGGTGAAGAACAGCTACCAGTACGTGTTTGAGCTACGGGAGAAGCTGGAGCAGACTCTCGAGATAGCCAGAGAAAACCTGAAGAAGTCCCAGGACTGTGGAAAGCACTACTACGATCGTAGGGCTGTGAACAGGAAGTTCAAACCTGGCAACAAAGTTCTGGTGCTGCTACCTACCGATCACAATAAGTTGCTGATGCAGTGGAAAGGCCCGTACGAAGTGGAGACCGTGGTGGGAATCAACGACCACAAGGTGAAGGTCGGCCAGCATTCCAAGATATACCACGCCAACCTCCTTAAGCTGTACGTAGAAAGGCCATCAGAGACTGTACATGCAGCAACAGCAGCTGAGATCGACGACAGCTTTGACAGCGAGGAACTGTTGGAACTGGGAGACTTCCACAGCAAAGAAGGCATCGATGATGTTAAGCTAGGACCAAGCTTGACGGAAGGTCAAAAGATGGAGCTCAAGGACCTTATGGGCGAGTTTCCCCGTAACTTCAGCGATGTCCCAGGCTTTACAACTTTGGTCGAACATGAAGTCCACATTACTTCAGATATCCCCGTTCGATCCAAACCCTTCCCGATCCCTTTCAAGGCCCGCGAATCCTTGAAGAAAGACATCGATGAGATGCTGAAGATGGGCATCATCAGGGAGTCCAGTTCCCCCTACGCGTCCCCTGTCGTGGTCGTGAAGAAGAAGAACGGGAGCAACAGAGTATGCATCGACTACAAAAAGGTTAATAAGATCACCGTCTTCGACCCCGAGCCGATGCCTACTGCTGCAGACCTCTTCTGCCAATTATCGGGGAGTAAAATCTTCTCTAAGATTGACCTCAGCAAGGGTTATTGGCAAGTCCCCGTGCGTCAACAGGACATACCAAAGACTGCTTTTATAACTCCTGATGGGACGTACGAATGCCTGAGGATGCCTTTTGGCATGGTCAACAGCGGAGCTACCCTGAAGAGACGAATGAGGAAGATGCTCAAAGGGATGGACAACGTCGTGTGTTACTGGGACGACCTGCTAGTCCACACCCACACCTGGGAAGAGCATCTGCAGACCTTGAGGGAGCTATTTTACCGTCTAACAGAAGCCAACTGGACGTGAGACACAGCAAGTGTATTCTGGGAACCGACAACGTCGACTTCGTCGGACATTCGACGGAAGAAGGAGACAACGGAGGATGCACTGACTCCAGGAAAGCCCATGAGATCACTGTCTCTATCACCCTGGGCCGATGACAACTATAACGGACGAGGGCGTCGTTTCCTTGCAGATGAAAAACATTGACTCTGTGTGAATGAACTGAGAACATTGACAGTATCCAGACAGACTGAAATAAGTTTTAATTTTGGACTTTGTTTGTTCGTTGCGTCTCAACGTTGTTGAAAGAAATTAAGTAAATTTCTTCTTGAGTGGGGGGTTATGTTACGTTGGAGACGCGGGCGATGGTAGGCTTACGTGTGGAACGCCTGCGATA
This sequence comes from Oncomelania hupensis, assembly GCA_036898135.1. NCBI lineage: Eukaryota > Metazoa > Mollusca > Gastropoda > Littorinimorpha > Pomatiopsidae > Oncomelania > Oncomelania hupensis. The sequence continues at coordinate 161,024,370 of CM072511.1, forward strand.
GTAGGCTTGCGTGTGTGACGCGCGCGATAGATCTGTTCGTTTTATTTTGCAACGCATGCAGTAATAGAGTGTATTTATCTTTGATTGGATTTTGCGTTGTTATTAGAAGAAGCTTTGTATAACGTTGGTGTTTTTAGTTGGTCGATATTATTTGAGAATGTTCTAGAATTGGTTGTTTACTATCGATCAAAACGTATGGATAGTTCTGGTGGTAACTGTGGAAGCTTCCATTCCAGATAAGGTTGTATGACGTGAGACAGTGATGATGAAATTACTTTTGATTGGTTGTGGTGTTCCATGCAGTGGTTTTCTCGCCTGTTCTGGAGTATGTAAAGGCTATATAAGTGCCGCACTGTTTCAAAATAAGAGAGTTGTTGAAAGTAGAGAGAATTGTTTGTTAGAGTTGAGAAAGTTGTAAAAAGTGGAAAGTTCATAGTTAAGAATTGCAGAGTGGAAAAAGCGATTGAGCGATTGTATGCAGTTGTTGATGGGTGCTGAATAAAAGTGGAAAACTTCAAACGACGACTCTTGCCCTGTTGATGATTGAACGGGTTGCATGGATAAACGAATCTGAGTTACACCTATCAGGATTTCAAGCATCGGGGCTGAATCAACTTCTGATAGAGAAAAAAACAACATCGAGTGTAACACAACCACACCCCATATTGACGAGACAGGTAAGTGCCATAAAAGACGTTCACAAACACTTCTCTAGAGGGATCTGACATAGTCTGCTCTTCCAAAAAAGGAATAGTAGGACAGAAAGAACTAATAGCCCAATGATGAGACAGTAGCAAGTAACGAGAACAGTATTTGCATAGACCCATCAAGAAGCGAACTACTCGAAGTGAAATTTGGACTGTTAAGTTACTCTTAGTTATATTATGCTTTGGACATTTAAGTTAGAGTAGTGATTAAAGATTTTGTATAGAGTAGAGGAAATAAATGTGTGATATTTACTGTTAACAATTGGCTGGACTACCTATGTTTCATAGCCGTGCGAGAGCTAGTGTGTCAGTGAATATTTACACGTTTCTCCCTATCTCTGTAACCCCATCCTAACACAGACCGGGCCAAACTTATAACTGTATTAAGATTAGTCACAGGGCGATTTAATTAGCCGATCCCCACAGACGAAAGACGAGAGGGTGATAGCATTCCATTGTGCAAAGCCCAGCAACAATAGACCCACCGTCACAACCATGACCAATTTTTTTGTATGTTTTTGCAAGGCCTAAAATAACCTTGACATTCAAGATCAACGCAAAAAACAGAACAAATATCAAAGACCAATCCATCATCTCCAAATACAAGTTTGGACTTTTTATCTCTCATAGTTTACATGTAGGGTCAAGGTCACTTCAAAGTACCTATACTAACCGACTTTGGACAACTCCTGTGACCTTGACCTTGGAGTGAGGTTGACCAAATGTGCAAAGTATGTATGTGTCATTAATATCTATCATGCTTCTAAGACTCATAAGTTCAATATCAATAACAGAAAACAAATTTTTGGGAAACAATGGTCAATTTTTTTATTAATATAATTATGTTGACATTGTGATCTTGACCTTGAAATGAAGTCATTAATTCCCTGATCATTTATGGATATAAACCATCTTACCAAGTTTAGTTTTGATAGCTTGATAGCTAAAATAGGTTCCGAGATATTAATCCATTTGCAAGTTTTGAACAGACGGCAGACAGACGGATGGACGGTCAATTTTTTTAATGTCATTTGTGGACTATTTAGGACTCATCCCGCACAGATTTGCAAACAATCTGGAAACATTTTATTTTTTGAGGGGGAGGGTGGGTGAATACATAGACTGACATTGCTATGCATGAGTCAAAAAGCAATTGTGAATGTGACGTAGAATGAGAATCTGCAACATATAAATACACTCTTGAACAAAAGAAAACTGAAAACGACACCCATATTAATGAACGCAGCTGTGGGGGTAGCCATGATGAATTATCGGCATCCAATCAGAAACAGTACGTGCGGGCTTTATATTGCTACACCTGTAAAATATGATTTTGATTGCACTAAAATAGTCTGTGATGTTAAACTTCCTTCCAATAATATCCAAACACAAGTTTACCATGTAAAGTGATTTTTAAAATTACTGACGAAGATGCACATCAAGCGAGCGTAAAAACACTTGTTTTCACATCCGAATGGCAGCGTCTAAGCGTAGGGCGTGGAGAGTATCGTGCGCAAAATGCTAAAAATAGATGGAAAAGTCTTTAGTGGACGGTCCACACTTGCGTTTGAGATCAGAGCACGAGAAAGATGCTCATTTCCAGGAGCAAGAAAACGTTATGAGGATTTCAACCCATGTGGTCCGAACAATGCGAAATTTGTTGAGTGGCCTGAATAAACACTTCGCCAAACATGCTCAAATTTATCTCATCAGTGATCTTTGTTTCTGACAAATCTGCTCTGGGATGGAGTCTGAATTGTCTTAAAGACCTGACACAAACTCTAGAAAAACATCTGTGATTGTGACAACAATGAGAAAGTTAGTATTGCCTATGGTCGGACTCAAGCGGACCGACTGCCATTAAGACAATGCATCCATCTCCTAAGGTGAACTCTCCGGCGGCCGCTTCCCTTCCTCCAGCCACACCTCTCTAGCCTGTTGAGCTTTCGGGACGAGTGAGGGCATCTGGTGCTCGACATCCCTCCTCCTCGTCCCATCGAAGTCGAACCCCTTCGACAGCTACTACACAACGGTTGACCAACTCGAAGTCCTCTTCAAGGACTAGAAACAAACCTGGGCCGTTGCCTCTAAAAAAAAAATACCCAGAACCGTTTCACCTCTCTGGATTAGAATAAGTTGACATGGAGGAGACACCTCAACTGGGGTCATCTCCTCCATCTCCAGGTAAATAATAATGTCGGTACAATTAAAGAGAAGCAGAGCAATGCAAAAATGATTGAAATAAAATATTTTTATTTCTTCATATTATGTCTTTTATAATACAGTGGAACATTAGAGGCTTTTCCCCTACGACCTCCGAGTAACGGGATAGGATAGGATAGGATAGAGCCAATTACGAACAGTTGCTCCTGCTTCTTAAAAACCGAGCAAGCTGCACTTGTCTACAGAAAACTCTTTTGAGTCCTGATAAAATACTTAAATTGTCTGGACACTCTAGCTTACAATCCAATGTTATTCATAGGAACGCTTTATGTGTTCGGTCAGACATTTTATATAGCCCACTTACATTGAACACACACCTAGAGGCGGTTGCTGCTCGAGTATCTTAAAAAAAAACCCAATATATCAGTCTGCTCCTTATAATTACCTCCTTTAAAAACCACATGCAAAGCGTGATTTATTACACTTGATAGACCAACTCCCAACTCCCTTTCTGATCATTGGAGATCTGAATGGTCCCTACCCCAGATGGGGAAGTGATCATCAAAATCCCCAAGGCAAAATTCTGGAGAATATTGTCAATGACCTCAACCTATGTATTTTGAATTCAGATTCTCCTACATATTGTAGCCCTTTAGGAACATTTTCTAATTTAGACCTGATCATCTGTGTTACACTCGTTGTTGTTTTTATCAGTAGTTGATTCAGCCCCAATGCTTGAATCCTCCTGATAAGTGTAACTCGGATTCGTTTATCCACGCAACCTGTCCACTCAACAACAAGGCAGAGAGTCGTCGTATAAAGTTTTCCAATTTTATTCAGCGTACATCAACAACTGCATACAATCGCTTTTACACTTTTCACTTTTTTTAACTTCTACCTCAACTTTTCACAGTGCATCAATTATATAGTTTTTTTTGACTCCTGATAACGTCAGATCGTTCCAGAGTTACGCGTTACCACCAATCAAAATAGACTTCGTCATCACTAGCTTACGTCATACACCTTTCTTCATAATTAGAGAACCTCTCAGCTTATGGTGGACAGTCCTATCTAGATTCTTCAATGATAGTAAACAAGCAAATCTAGAGAATTCTCCAATTATATCGACCCACGAAAATTATCAACATTATACCAAGCTTCTTCTAACAACAACGGAAAATCAAATCAAAGGTAAATACACTCTGTTACTGAATGCTTTGCAAAATAAACCAGATCTATCGCGGGCGTTTCACACGCACCATCGTTCGCGTTTCAACGTAACAATCTGTGACTCATCTCTTTTTAGGACCTGGATTGGAAACCTCTTTCGGATCTCTGTGGGAGTGACCATTTTCCTATTTTTTTAAAATTTCCTAAAGATAAATCTGAGGAGCTCCAGCAGCATTGGAATTTCAATAAAGCAGATTCGAAAAAATTTAGACACGCCGCATCTTGTCAAATTTCCACTGACATCTTAAAGTCAGAATATCCAGCCTTGGAGTTTTCTAATATCCTAATAGACTGTGCTTCCGAAAATATTCCCAAAACATCTATTAACAGCAGTTCACTGAAGACCCCTTGGTTTGATGAAGAATTCAAGACTCTTCATCACCAAAGAAAACAAGCCCAACGACGTTTCTATCAAAATCCCAACACAAAATGTAATCACCAGAAGCTGCAAGCCAAAACTAGGTATCTCTTTAAACAAAAAGGTGCCAATCCTGGAAAACCTTCTGTTACAAACTTCATACTAAAACCTCTTCCAAAACAGTCTAAAAAATAATACAACGAATTAAAGGGAAAATCTCCAAAGCTGTGATTCAAACCATGAATAACATGGACAGGCTATCACTGAAAAAAGTAGGTTGTTCTCTGCCATACATGACAATTTGTCATCTGGTCTTTATTGACGAAAATCCCAAAACAATAAAGTTTAAAAAACTACGAAAACCAGCTTTGTTAAATCCGATAATTCTGAAATCATGGACATGCTATCACTGACAAAAAGCAGGTTGTTCTCTACCATACATGACAAATGTCATCTGGTCTTTATTGACGAAAATCCCAAAACAATAAAGTTTAAAAAAACAACGAAAACCAGCTTTGTTAAATCCGATAATTCTGAAATCTATAACCTTCCTTTCTCTATGGAAGATTTGACAGGTTCCATCCTTACATCCAATAAATCTGCTTCCAGACCTGATGGTATTCGTTATCAGTTAATTTTGCACCTGCCTAAAGATTCCCTCCAAGTTCTCCTCGTGGTTTTAATCATATCGGGTCTTCTGGTTCCTTTTCCTCATCTTGGCGGGAAGCCGTTGTTGTTCCAATCCCTAAACCTGGTAAGGATAAAACAACAACAGGCCTATTGCCTTTGCAAGCTGCTTGTGCATAACAATGGAGAGAATGATATATGAGCGTATGACGTGGCAGTTAGAATCCATCAACACGCTTGATATTTCTTAATGTGGTTTTCGCAAAAATAGGAGCACGCCAGATCCGTTCCGAGTCGTTCGTTCGAGACGCGTTGGTTGACGGTGAGCACTTTGTTTCCATGTTGTTTGATCTAGAAAAGGCATATAATACGACTTGGATTCTCAAAGATCTAGAACTCCCGGGTTTTTGTGGAAATTACCCATTCTTATTGGACATTTTTTAACTTGTAGGAAGTTTCAGATCCGACTTGGTTCCATTTTATCTAATCCTTTTGAGCAGGAGATGGATGTTCTTCAAGGTAGCATTCTTTCTCCTCTTTTGTTTAACTGCAAGATCAACAACATAGTTAAAAACGTTAAATCTGACATTGATAGATCCCTGTGTGTTGATGATTTCTCTATTTCGGCTAAGGGTAAAAGCTTGACTGGGGTGGAGCATCAACTTCAACTTTACATAGATCAAATTCAGGGGTGGGTAAAAAAAACAGCTTCCGATTCTCGTTTTCTAAAACCGAATCCATCCATTTTCACTGCAAACGGAACCAGGTTTTAAACCCTTCTCTCCATGTTTATGGCCAACCAATCAAAGTTCCTAAACATTTACATTTTGGGGTATTATTTTTGACAGCAAATTTATTTTTCTGCGCATATTAAATACCTGAGGGACTGCTTCCAAAAAGTCTTAATAGTTTGAAAGTTATCAGCCACACAGACCTGGGAGCAAACAAGAAAACCTTGCCCCTCTTCTATCGTTCTTTGATACACTCTTAATTGGATTATTGTAGCATCGTATATGGCTCCACTAAGAAGCATATTTGCTGGAGGTTTCTGTGTAAATAGTGTTTTAAATTTTAACTGTCATTGTCTTTCTTCGTTGTCTTTTCTCATTCCTGCTCTGTTCTATCATTCTACTACATTTTTTCTTGAAAACTCTTCCAAAACTCCTCATTTGTGTTTGAAGTCTATTGGGTCAGCTTGGGAATATTGGATGCTTTTTGGGAAATGGTCATTAGGGTTTCCTATGATATTATTATTTAGCAATGTAGGCATTTTATATGTATGTTTTGTTGATATTTTATAAAGATGTTTGTTTTATATTTTGCTTTTGTAAACGTGGGTTCGATACAATAGAGTATAACCTCAGCGTCCTCTGAGTAAAAAAGGTAAAGGTAGTCCCATAGCATGTGGCCGTAGGGGAGCGTGATGTTGGAGATCACACTTATCTTGGGCCAGCGTAATAAGGGTGATGCCCATCTCTCTCCCTCGCTGCTTTACCTTCCCCACCCTTAAGAGAGTAGGTACTCAGTCACAGTTGAGTCAACTGGGGGCGTTGTAATTTGTCGCTTCACGCTTTGCGGTCACGCATCCAAGTGCTAACCGCACTGGACGATGCTTAACTTCCGACACAGTAGCGAGTGCTCCAACCACTGCGCTATCCGACACCTTTATTGTAAAGTGATTGGCGGGTGGAGTGCCTTCAGTGTTACCACTGGGGTTGTTTCAGCAGATCTTATATATGGATCAGGATTGAGTCCTCTTTGTACCAAGTGGTGGTCCCGATTTTGTGGTCCTGATTCTTCTCTTTGCAGTCCGCTGGACCCTGTAAGCAATGAATAACTAACTAAATAAATCCATCATCAAGGTCTTCGGATCTGCCTGCGGAAAATCTTTACGTTGAGACTGGCGATCCTTACTTGGAGATCCGGAGGCTCGCCATGTCTTAAATTCTGTCTTGAATTAGGCCTCTCATTTGTCAAATGCATATATTTTTGTACTTTTCCTCAACCCCTATGCTCTTTTTTTATTTTGTATTACAAACATAAAAAAAATATTTACTGATAATATTCCTTTTTTTTTCTCTAAAAGTCAACCAGCAAACCAGGTTTTAACTGAACAGAATATGAATTCAAAGATTAGATGTGGAGATCTGCTGGAAGTATTTTTTGCTTAACGAGGTAACTTTTTGTTGCCATAGATAATTTTGAAATTCCAACAAGCAAAGTCAAAATGTTATTAAATCTATTAAGGATAACAACAAGTTTGTGAAGGATAGCTTTATTTCTATTAAACCACCTGCGAAAATCCACATACAAGCACAGGTGACTTTTGTTAAACCAGAAAGTTCTGATCAAGCTTTGACTGTGTGTATTTGATCTCCTCAAATTGAAGTGTTAAAATTGGCAGATTTTTAAAAAAAAATCTTATAACCTCATTTTAATTCAGAAGATTCAAGACAGCCCAAAGGTTCTGGATGGACAGAAGAAACTTTAGAATTGCTAGAACTACATATTACAAAGTACAAACCGATTCAAAGAAAGTCTTATATTGCGCTCTCTAAAGAAATTTCAGACAAGAAGGCTGTATTAAATATTAAAAACACAGTTGACATGTGTTTTATGTGGTTCGTTTGAATGTGCATGCTTGGGAGGGAACTCTGCACCAGTTAGGATCCAGCACTTGTTATTACTATAATAATAATAATAATAATAATAATAATAATAATAATAATAATAATAATAATAATTATTATTATTATTATTATTATTATTATTATTATTATTATTATTATTATTATTTTTATTATTATTGTTATTATTATTATTATTATTATTTTTGTTTGTTTGTTTTGTTTTGTTATGCACAAAGAAAATGCAAACTCATATTTAATTCAGACTTTGATACAACTGTCTGTTAAAATTATAATTTGCTAACCCTGTACCTTTCTCGTTCTCTCTCACTTAAACCTATGTCTTACACAAAGTAACTTGCAATTTTGGTATCGATCGGTGTACAGATATTTCAGGCCAACAAGAGCTAAAATGGTGCATGCGTTTCACTTCTGAAAAAGGCTGGGATATTTTGTCACTGAAGCTATGTAAATTGTAAGTTGGCGCCTCGGGCGGCTTGAGTTAGATCCTGTATCGGCCAGCGCCTTGAGCAGCTCTTGGGCTGGAAAAGCGCTATATAAGAATGATTAAATAGTAAAACAAACGTTTAATTGTGTATTCCAAATTATATGTTATGCATATTTTTGGTCATATTTCAGCGCACTAGTTTCTTGTAAAGTAATGAAAATTGCTGCTACGAAATGTGGACACAAATTCTACTGTTCCCTTTGTTAACCTGTGGACAAGTGGGGCAAGAGGCGCTGCCTAAGCTGCAAAGTTAACAACAAATCGCCCAGGAGACACACTGTTCGAACAAGTGCTTATATTGTCGACACCTGGCAACGCTACAAAATACCAGAAACACTTGTGGATGAAAAGTAAACAACACAGCACACGATGCAAAAAACGACGACAGATGTCCATGATGTGGTAAGACGCCCATAGGTGGGGTAAAAAAAACGCCGAGACATGTTGGTTAAGACATGCATGCGCTTTTTGCCCCATTTTTGAGCATTTTGTCCAATGTGTACACATCTGCATCCCTAATGTAAGAAATGTAATGTACAACCTAAAAATTCATATATGCAGCTGGTATATTAGCATGTAATTCTAATCTTACCAATTATTAGATGGTTAAGTTAACACAGATGTGTGTTGAATTGAATAAGCATACATATACACACACCAAATAATAAGCTCACTACTACAACTAATAATAATAATAATAATAATAATAATAATAATAATAATAATAATAATAATAATAACGGATTTTTATATAGCGGGTACTCCAGCCTATGACCAGACCCACCACGCTTTACATAGTCTTTACATATAGATACATGCACTCGATAAAACATCACTTTTGCTACAATACACCAAAGACGGAACAGTAAAGGTACAGACTATTTACAACTATGTACATAAATTACAACAACAAAAAAAAGACCGAAATAGACTATTTACAACTATGTGCACAAATGACAAAAAAGACAGAAATAGAATAGCAAAAAACCTATTCACAGCTATTTATATGCCCGGTTAGGCCCAGGAAGAAAAACAGTATAAATATGTACAGCCGTGTATACACTTATGGATCAGACATAGACAAAAGATGAGAGAATGGCAGGGGGATACAAATCAATCTGAATAATGCAGTTTGAAGAGGTGGGTTTTGAGGGCCTTTTTGAATGCTTGTGTTGATTGTATGTTGCGGATATGGGAGGGAAGGGAATTCCACTGCTTAGGTGCGGAGTAAGTGAACGCACGTTGGCCGTATGTCTTAGTGCGGGTGACGGGAACCTTGAGTGTGCGAGTGTCAGCAGAAGATCTTAAAGTGCGTGAAGGGGAGTAGACAGACAGTAGATCAGCAAGGTAGGAAGGACAAGAATCTGTGAAGAAGTTGTGACAGAGAACAGAGAGTTTGTACTCTATGCGTGCTTGCACAGGAAGCCAGTGAAGGGAATGTAGTAGAACTACTACTACTACTACTACTACTACTACTACTACTACTACTACTACTACTACTACTACTACTATGTGTGTTGAATTGAATAAGCATACATATACACACACCAAATAATAAGCTCACTACTACGACTACTACTACTACTACTACTACTACTACTACTACTACTACTACTACTACTACTACTACTACTTCAACCACTATAGGATGCCTTCAATTGAACTCTAACCTCAGCCACCTCGAACGATCACTGTTATAGAAGGAACATGAATGAGTTTTTATGAAGAGATAAAAACAGCCACTTCTTCTTGGAGAATTGGGAGTATTTCTTTTTCTTATCTGTTCTTGGGACATGCTAGAAATGATGGGTCTCCATTTGATGGGTAGTTGTAAAGGTCAGAGCAGTACTCTGTCCATCTATCCAAGACTTCTTGTTCTTCTGTAAGGCACTAGCCAAATTTGCTTTAGATCGCGGAGACCTTGGGCTGTTTAACACTTGCCAGCCGCTTCACAGTCTGGTAGGCTTTTTTGCTGTTGTTTTTGTTTAGATTGTTCTCTATTTCTTCTTTATCTTCTATCCAGTTCTACAACGTAGAATACAAAGCATGGAGATCAGGTGCTACAGAAGACTTCTGGACATTTCCTATACTAAGCATATGACCAACGACAGACCATCACACAAGCCATTGGACAACACGATGACTTGCTCACAGTGGTAAAGAAACGGAAACTCCGATAGAATGGTCACGTCACCAGAGCATCAGGCTTTGAAAAGACCATCCTACAAGGCACGGTGCAAGGAGGCAGAAGAAGAGGGAGACGAAAAAAGAGGTGGGAGGACAACATTCGAGAATGGACTGGCTTGACACTGAGCGAAGCCTTGAGGGTTGCTGAGGAAAGAGAAAGATGGAGTACGTTGGTTAAACGATCATCAGGGGTGCCCCAACGACTTTGGAGTTATGGGAAAGGATAGGAAAAACAACAAATACCTATGTTTAGAGCTATGAATTTTCCATTTATTAAAAGCTTTTTTCAGATAAAACCATGGACTGATGCAAACATACATTTTCTTGCAACTTTGAAATCATGACTGAAGACAAAATCCCTATATTCAAACAGCAGACAAAATACAATTACTTTGAATTTTAAAAAAAGAAATAATGAAATAAAAAATAAAGTGAAACAAAATAATTTATTTTTCAATACTGATAAAAATTCATACCTACAAAAAACACGCACAATAATACACAGAGAACAAAAAGAAGAACAACAAGAACGAGAAACAAAAGAAGAAGAAGAAGAAGAAGAAGAAGAGAGAGAGAGAGAGAGAGAGAGAGAGAGAGAGAGAGAGAGAGAGAGAGAGAGAGAGAGAGAGGTGTTCACAACAAAAACTTTGAGAATCAAATTGACCTATTAATTTAAAAACAAATTAATATTAAACTGGAAAACAATTGGGAAAATACTTTAACGAGTGCTATCATTATATCTACGACTAGTGTGGCCATTATTATTAACAAATATTCATACAAAAGAAACAGGCTGAGATACAAGTAGAATACATGTGTGGACTAATCACCTCTCCCTTCCACGAACACACTAAAAATAAATACATAAACACACATATACACGCGAATATACACAGCCAGCCACCACACACATTTAATTAAACATTTGATTAAAGTAAAATGTTAATTAGTTAGTTAGTTATTGCTTACAGGGTCCAGCAAACTGGAAATAGCCGAATCAAGACCACAAAATCAGGACCCTACTTAAATTGGTTGAAAGAGGACTCACCCCTGATTGATGTAAAAGATCTGCTGAAACAACCCTAGTGGTAACACTGAAGGCACTCCACCAGCCGGTCACTTTACAACAAAGGCATCCCGCGCAAGGTAGGCTGAGGCTATACTCTAATTTATCGAACCCCTATTTACAAAAAACAAAATAGAATATAAACATCATTATAAAATATCAACTCAAAACATACATATAAAATGCCTACATTGCTAAATAATAAAAATATAGGAAGCCCTAGTGTCCATTTGGCAGAAAGCGTCCAATATTCCTAAACTGACCCAACAGACCCCATACACAAAAGAGGTTTTGATAGGGTTTTCAAGAAAAAAGGTAGGTTGCTGGTCTAGTGAGGAAGATAGTACAGTAGATTGATAGAAAAGAGTAGGAATGAGAAAGAACAAAGGAGAAAGACAGCGACAGTGGGAACTTAAAGCACTACATTTACTTAAAGTGGGGATACTATTTATACAGAAACCCCCGGTACCCCCATGGTAAGTGGGGCCGGGTAGCTCAGTTGGTAAGAGCGTCTTACTAGTAACCGAAAGGTCGCTGGTTCGAATCCCGGATTGGTCAACGTGTGATCATATTATTTTCCCCTTTACCAACTGACCCGCTGGTGTCAGTATAAATCGGTCCAGTAGTCACCTATATGCGAAAGTGTCGTGTGACTATAATCTACAAACAACAACCCCCATGGCGTGAAGTAAAAAGTACAATAGGTGGTAAAACACTTTTAAAATAAATACATAACAAAAAGGGGGTAACTTAAAATACATGCTTACATTTCCACCCTCACACGCACCACCCTTATACAATGGCGCCCAACGTGAGGCAATAGAGGTTGCACTTTCCTGAAGTCTACGAGATCACTGTCTTTAACCCTGGGCCGATGACAACCGTGCGAGTGCCTGAGGATGCCCTGTGGCATGGTTATCAGCGGTGCTGCCCTGAAGAGAGGAATAAGGAAGATGCTCAAAGGGATGGACAACGTCGCATGTTATTGGGAGGATCTGTTAGTCCACACCCAGACCTGAAGGAGCATCTGATGACCTTGAGGCAGCTGTTTCACCGTGTTACAGAGGCTAACCTGACCGTGAGACCAGCAAGTGCATTTTGGGAACTGTCAACATCGAATTCATGACATTCGATGGAAGAAGGGAACTATAGAGGATGCACTGACTTTAAGAAAGTGTACGAGATCACTGTCTTTGACCTTGGGCCGATGACAACCGTAACGGACGATGGTATCGATGCCGTGCGGATCAAATAACATTGACAGTATCCATACAGTCTGAAATAAGTTTTAAATCCGGCACAATGTTTGTGCATTGCGTCTCAACGTTGTTGACAGAAATTAAGTAAATTTCTTCTTGTGTAGGAGATATTGTTACGATTGAAACGCACACGATAGATCCGATCATTTAGTTTTGCAAAGCATGCAATAACAGAGTTACCTTTGATTTGATTTTGCGTTGTTGCTAGAAGAAGATTTGTTGATAATTTTCCTCGATCCATATTGTTCAGAATTTTCTGGAGTTACTTGTTTATTATCGACCAAAGATTCCGGAAAGGCTAAGCGATTCTTCTAACCTAAATAAGGTTATATGATGCAAGACAGTGCATAGTTCCGGTACATTACATTACATGATTATTGCTTTAGGTCCAGCGGACTCTTCCGAGCCAATAGTTCCGGTGACCAGTTTTATTTTCTCCTTCTTCCGCGATGGCGATGGCGGTGGCTAGCAAGTTGTGAGTGCTGGCGGTCGCCGGTCGGTCCGTATATTTCTTGAGAAGATTGATGTGGTGGTATCGGGCTCTCCCGTTTACCTCTACTTGGTAGACTGTCTTGGATTTCTTGGCAGTCGCCCGGTACGGTCCTCTCCAAGCAATGTCCAGCTTGTTGGTTCCACTTGGAAGTAAGAGTAGCACTTGATCGCCGACTTGCAGTTCTCGGTCCTTCGCGTGGCGGTTGTAGTACTTCGCCTGACGGGCTCTTGCCTTCTTCGTCAGGGGCAATGGTCCTACTCTGTCTACTGAGACTTGCTGGAATGGCACGCCGACTACTACTGATGGTCCCAAGGTAACTGGTATGATGTGATGGCGCGGGGAATATCGTTGACATTGGTGACAAGATTTCACGTAGCGCTTGACATCCTCCGTGATTCCTGGCCAATAGTAGTGTGCGCTGATTCTCTGTACTGTGGCTCCAATTCCCATGTGTCCGCTGAGTGGCATGCTGTGGCCTAGTTCTAGTACTTGAGGTCGAAGGGTGGCTGGTAGTACTAGTTGAGTGTGATCTCCATCTCCTTGCCGATGTAGAACTCCATCTTCCATGTAGAAGTCTCCTTTGTGCGGTGGTATGTGCGCCTTAGGTAGCTTCTGGAAGCACTTGGCTATCGAGGCGTCCGCTTTCTGTGCTGTTTTGATCTCCTCGAGTCCTGGATTCGGGGCTAACTCGGGCTGGGGTGGTTGGGTTTTAGCCTGGGCCCTGGTTTGCACTGCAGCTATCTCTACAGTTTTAGGGGGCGTGCCTAAGAACACATACCTACATCCTAGCACTAGATCATACAGGGGTTTCTGTAAAACAGCAGCTTGGATTCGTCCTGTGACGTACCTACTCTCTACTTCTATCCAAGCTATTGGGCAAGTAGTCGTCGGTTTCGTCAAGTCTGCGCCTTGTAGTTCGACTGTCTTGTCCGTGAAGTCCGCGCGCGATACAAGAGATTCGCTAACTATCGCGTCGTATGATAGACCTGTTTTATAGAGACAGTTCGCTTCTTTACCGTTGACCTTGACCGTGTCTGTCACCGATGGGTGATCTCCGATGGGGTGTGGCTTGTTACCGCTGCTTTGAGTTAAAACTCTATGAGCTGGCCGGCTTTCGCGCTCGTCCCTACGTTGTGCGGCCAACTTGAAACATTCCGCGGTGGAGTGATTATTTCTATTGCAGAACGAGCATTACCGTTTCTGTTCTGCAGAACCTCTTTTTCCGAATTCCGCGTTATTTCTACTATTCTATTCTGTCCCGTAACCCGGAGATCGTAGGGGCACCACAGATGATCGTTTAACCAGCATCTTTCTCTGTCCTCAGCAGCCCTGATGGCTTCGCTCAGTGTCAAACCAGTCCATTCTCGAATGTTGTCCTCCCACCTCTTTTTCGGTCTCCCTCTTCTTCTACCTCCTTGCACTGTTCCTTGCAGAATAGTCTTTGCAAGGCCTGATGATCTGGTGACGTGGCCATACCATCGGAGTTTCCGTTTCTTCACCACTGTGAGCAGGTCATCGTGTTGTCCAATGGCTTGTGTGATGGTCTGTCGGACTTCGTCGTTGGTGATGTGTTGGGTATAGGAAATGCCCAGAAGTCTTCTGTAGCACCTCATCTCCATTCCGCGTTGGGTCCTTTATTTTGCCCAGGTCTGGGGTGATTTGGCCTATTCGTGGTGCGCTCTTCCCGGGAGGGCTTCGTTTCTGTGCCTCTTTCCCGTTAGGCTTTAGGTCTCGCCTGAAGCTCTTGGCTTCTCCGTGGGCGGCCACGTACCTATCTGCGACTTTGACCAGATCCTCCAGTCTTTCCGCGCCCTGCTCTACTGAGAATGTTTTCAGCTCGGGGGTCATGGTTTCCCGTAGCTGTTCCCACACTAATAGTTCTGTCAGTCCATCAAATGTCTTAGCCGTGGCTGACTGGCTAACCCACTTATCTAGCATTGTGGACAACCGATCCGCGAACTGCGCATAGCTCTCTCCTTTCACTCTCCGATTGGTGCGGAATTTTTGCCGGTAGCATAATTCTCCTGTTAGTTCGAATCCCGTTAGGAATGTTTCTTTTACTTTGTGATAGTCAGTCACTCTGTCAGTCGGTAGCTTACTGTAGATGTCATATGCCTTTCCTCTAAGCCCTTGACTAAGCTTAAAAGACCAATGGGTGGGATCTAGTTTATACTCTGTTGCTAGACGCTCAAACCTAGTTAGGTAGAGAGCTAGGCCTTCTTCCCTGTCACGGCACCCGAGTGGGTTCCGCGACGTTCAGCTCAACTACGAGTGGAAGGAATAGAAACTCAAACAAGAGAAACTAACACAAAATGCCAGATGAACAATCACACTCTTTTATTCAACAATGACGCACACACTCACAGGATAATGGGATACTAAACCACCCTCAACCCCTATCAAGACACCCAACCCAGTATTTACTAAACAATTACCTCCCTTGTCTAACTGACAACCCCAGAACTATACACAAACAGAATGCCCACAACAATATGCAACAATAGTAACAATCAATTAACTTTCAGATAAATACAATCCCAAGCTGAATCCACAATCAGAAAATCTTAAAATTCAATCGCATTGAATAAGCTAGCTTTACAGTTCAGAATCATCGTTCGTAACCTAACTATCTATTAACTGAGCTCAGAGTAAACTAAAGCAGTTAATCACACAGATACAGGAAGTGATTCACACTGAATACCGAAGATATGTTTTTAGGTGTGTGACGTGCGAATCTGTATGTGTGTGGGTGCGGTGTAGCTGAGATTCTGTAGACCCGATGGAAAACTCCCGGTCGTCCGAAGCAACGGGCAAGTCCCGGCGATGATGGAGGGCCACACCCAGCGCCGGAGCCAACAACCAAAGAGAGACGTGGCGGTGGTGGCGGCGAGGCCAGGCAACTTCCACACCTCCCAGCGGCAAAGGCAGAGGTCTCAGAGCTGATGTACACACGGCACAGTAGTACAGCAGCGACACGTAGGAATCGTAGAGTTATACCAGTGGTAGTAGCATAACAGTAGTGGTAGCAGTAGAAGAAGCAGAAGCAATGGCAAAAGTAGAAAAGTAGTAGCAGTAGACAAAATAGAAGACAACAGCCCGATCTGTGGACAATTAAAGGGTCTCACTAGTTCGTCCACAAAAACTTAAATACTATATAACAGGATACGCCTTCCGCCGTCCGCCATCTTGACCTGTCTCGATAATACAAGGCAGTTCTTAATTCTAATAATTCATCACTTCATGAAACATAGCCGTTTATATAAATATACATATTTATTACAACTGCACTTCAATCTTCGTCACCCCTCTCTACGTTATAGTACATTATTATGCATATTATTATAGTCATTCACAATTATTTCTATCACGCTATGATACAAACACGCTTCCCTCATATTCATCATCTTCATCACCCCTCTCCAACACAGTACATTGTCTCCCTTCCTTCACATTCATCACCCCTCTCTCTCTCTTTAACATGCATACTTCAATGTCACCCTTTTGACCCTGGTTTGGCAACAACAACAACGACATTATTCATACACATCTTCAACCAAGAAAATCATATGAAAATCATATAAAAATCAACAAATTACTATTAAAATGTCTCCCTTTTCCCCCTCATTCACCATCATTCATTCACGTACGCAGACTCGGAATGCACCGCCACTGAGGAAAAGAATTACAGGGTTCAACTCACCTTTTAGTCCTTGGCTTGTGGCACACAGATACACGTGCACTGCACGACACAACACTATACAACACGGTACACCACAGTACAGCACCACACTGGTTAGTTGAGAGTATCAAGTTCGTTACTGGCTAATGCTTAGCTATGCACTGGAGCATCTCAATACTGACGAAGTACTTGAGCTTTGGCAGGTGCCAAAACGAGGGCCACACAACCTTAAGACGGAACCCTACACTTATTACTTCCCAATAAATGGCGGTTACAGTCCTCCCACTACAGGCTTTTAGACATTCTTGTCCCGACAAGGGCGCAAGACCTTGGGTGGTTCGAAACACAATGAACAATCTACCCTTACAGAAGAACTTACTCTAACCTGACACACAGTCACAAAGTTACTTCTGTCCAAAAAAGACTGCTCGCAAAAGCTTCCCAATTGACTCTGCCAACTAAATCACATACCAGCACACAGGACAGCATCGAGTCGAGTTTAGTAACCCAGTTTCTCTACTATGCATTATGCTCGTTGCGTTAAACACGCGAAACCCACACTTACTTATCTTTTACTCTATACATGATATTTGAAGTACGAAACTAACTTAAAAGTTCAATTGTCAATGCGAATGGTTCGCTCGCTAATAATCTAGGCAGCTACTTTTTCTTCATAGGGCACTTGATGCTTTCTGCCTTAATGGTCAGAGTTCTTGAAGAGTGGACTACTGTGGTCCTTTGTTACAGTTTTAGTGTACTGTTTCTGGGGCACTTAACTGAGTGGTTGAAGCGCTGCGTTGAGGTCGCTTCTGGGACAATCTGTGTTGTCGTGTAGTCTTTGGCTTTCTTGTTCGACGGTTGGGCTATCTGCACGCAATGCTGGAGATGCCTCGGCAGCCAACCTTCAGCGATGACTGGTTTTTGTCTGTTGCTGAGTTGGGCTCACGATATAACGCCTGCTCGTATGTAACATATGAGACAAAATTCTGCACAACCCTGTATAATAGGTCTGTTGAGAGCGTCTCACTGAAGACCAAAGTAGCTCTCAGTGATAGCTCCACATCTCTATACATAAGCGACGAACATTCTGCTAAGTCTGTGGTCCACTGGAATCTCCACTCTAATTTCCTATACATAAAACGTGGCTAACTATACACATACAGAAAGAATAATATTATAAACATTCTCGGGTACAGCCACTGGTCTGCAAGCATACATATAGGTTAAACAACCGTGTGTCTGACCGGTAGACAACATGGCGGCGCAGCCGGTCGTGTTTCGCCACGTGGTCAGGCAAAGTCTGACTAACAATTCAATTCTATGCATTGCAAATTTCACAAACATAATTTCAATAATAATATAAATACATCCCGATTAAACAGAAGTATGTTCATTTACCTGTTTGACAATGTCAGGCCGTGGCTACTTGATTGAATTTGAATATTCAACAAGTACTGCTGTCTAATCTTCTCAGGAGAGAGATTTCTGCTTGAGTGTACTGTGTACTGCTCCTCCGCGTTTCAACGAAGACTGACCCTCTACCTGGCTTCTGACTGTCCAGGTAGAACTGGTTCTACCTAACCTAGCTGTGTTCTGATTGGATGAAACAACTCTGAGTGGATGTAAAATTCGAAGCTGGATCGTAAGCTGCGATGATGTCATTACACGGCGCTGCGCGTCAAGCTCGCAGTGTGTGTACACATCAATTATACCTTCATCGTCTGCTATAGACTAACAGTAACCTTCTAAGACTACACTAAGCAAGGCAAAATCTTAAAATGTGCGGGGTAAAACTACGCTTTTGTTACACCACCCTAGTCTAAGGGTACTGTCCAGTGCTAGTGCAGTATTAGTTCAGGGGCAGCATTCAGAGAACGTCCAGATCAACCACAGCCAGATGCTAATGATGATTCTACAACGGCGCCGACAGTTACCGCAGTGGCAGAATCGTCAAAAAACCTGATCGTTATGGTTATAACGTTTGCAGAAAACAAAGGTGACAGTTACCGCAGTGGCAGAATCGTCACAAAACCTGATCGTTATGGTTACAGCGTTTGCAGAAAACAAAGTTGACAGTTTGCATTTACCAAAATTGTGCACACCACTGCAACAACGAGACAAATGACAGGGGTCTGAAACTCTTGGAGTTTGCCAGATACAACAATCTGCTACTGGCAAACACGCTTGGTCACCACAAAAAAATTCAGACGATGCACATGGCACAGTCCCAGCGGGGAGCATCACAACCAGATTGACTACATCATGATCAAGACACGCCTCAGATCAAGCATTAACATTGGCAGAACAAGCACTTTTCCAGTAACAGACATCGGTGTGCGTCAAGGATGCTTAATCTCTCCAACACTCTTCAACATATTCCTAGAGCGCATCATGTTAGATGCCCTTGCAGATCAGTGCACGAAGGCACAGTCAGCATAGGGGATAGAGCAATCTCCAATCTCCGTTTTGCGGACGATATTGATAGATTGGCTGGAGATGAACAAGAACTTGAACAGCTGGTACAGCAGATTGACACCACCTCCAGGGCCTATGGAATGGAAATAAGTGCAGAGAAGACCAACATGATGATCAACAACACCAATGGCATCAACATGGACATCAAAGTCCAAGATCAGTCCCTCAACACAATGCATAGCTTTAAATATTAAGGAGCCATTGTACCTTTTCACAGCACAGAGACAGCTCACCTGAAAGTCACCAATGACCTCTTGCTCGCTCTGGACAGCGGTAACGTCTCCATCCTAACCTTCTTAGATCTTAGTGCGGGCTTTGACACCGTCGACCATCACACCCTATTCAAGACCCTTCGGGATTACTTTGGAATCTCTGGATCAGTTTTGGATTGGGTTTGATCTTACCTTTCCGATAGAACTCAGGCGGTCGCTGTGGATGGCTGTTTCTCCAGCAGAGCTGACTTGGTGTGCGGGGCTCCACAGGGGTCCGTTTAAGGCCCTGTTTTGTTCATAATGTACACCAAGCCACTGCTCATCTTGCTCGAAAAGCATGCTGTTGAGAGCCAGTCATTTGCAGATGACACGCAGCTGTATAAACCCACAAATCCTTCTCTTGTTAACTTCGCTGTCCAGTCCGTGCGGGAGTGTATTGGTGAGGTCAAGTCATGGATGACCCTCAGTAAGCTGAGGTTGAATGATGACAAGACAGAAGCACTCCTTATCCACAATCACAAATCATCCTTTGCCTCGTCTCTCCCCACTTCTCTTCAAGTAGGCTGCTCTGACATACAGTTCTCTCTCTCTGCTGGGTATCTTGGCTACATTCTTTCCGATGACATGTCCCTCAGCAATCACATCTCTCACATCTGTCACTCTGCTTACACCGCCATTCGTCAGATCAGCTCCATCCGCCATTACCTCATTATTAGTGCTACAAAAACATTAGTCTGTGCCATCATTCTCTCTCGTCTAGACTATTGCAACTTTCTTTTGTCATGTTCACCTAAACACTTTATCGATAAATTGCAAAGGGTCCAAAACTATGCTGCTAGGTTAGTTCTTAATGCAAAAAAGCGCGATCATATCACTCCACTTCTCCACTCTCTTCACTGGCTCCCTGTTCAAGCCCGCATCGACTACAAACTGTCCACTCTCTGCCACAGCTTCTTCTCTGACTCCTGCCCTTCCTATCTTACTGATCTTCTAAATGTCTACTCACCCTCTCGACAGCTTCGCTCCTCTGCAGATGCCCGCATTCTTTCTGTTCCCAAGACACGCTCTAAGACATACGGTGAACGATCTTTCTCTTTCTGCGCTCCCAAGCAATGGAATTCTCTCCCACCACACATCCGCAACATACCGACCACCCAGGCCTTCAAAAACGCACTCAAGACCCATCTCTTCAAACTGCATTATCCTGATTGACTTTTACCCTCCGACTGATGACGGATGCCGGTGGGGTGCCGTCCATGGCTTGACATGTAAATAGTCTGTATATTTAGATCTATCTAATTAATTTTATATAATTATTTTTGCAATTAGTTTCTACAATATGTTATTGATACTATTTTATTTCTGCGATAGTGATGAGTCGGGTCTTGTCTTTTAATCCGATCATTGTATTAATTAACCATTGTTAGATGTAACACATTTTTTTGTTATATTTTAAATCTGTATGGTGAATCTTATTATTATTTAATTTGCCATTGTATTAATATTTTTTGTTTGTTTGTTTTATTATGCATGTGTAGTGTATTGGATAATATCCAATACACTACACATGCATAATAAAACAACATATTATGTTCTTATTCCCTTGTATGCCTTGGCGAGTACGGTTGGTGTGAATGCTTGCATACCCTGTTTTATTGTTTGTTTTTCTAAAGATATATCCTATGTTAAGAGCGGTGAGCCCAGCCCTGAGCTGGGGTATCGCGCTATATAAGCCTACTTTATTATTATTATTATTATTATTATTATTATTATTATTATTATTATTATTATTATTATTATTATTATTATTATTATTATAATTAGTAGTAGTAGTAGTAGTAGTAGTAGTAGTAGTAGTAGTAGTAGTAGTAGTAGTAGTAGTAGTAGTAGTATCAGATAATGGGTCCTGACAGGAAATCTTCTCCAGGATCGCCAAAACTGATGCTTTGACAAGGTTGAAGCCCATTTGGAAAGACAGGACCATCAGCCTATATTCCAAGATAGGGCTGCTGCACTCTCTTGTCATCTCCATCTTCCTATACGCTTGCGAAACATGGACCCTCACAGTTTGTCTACATCGAAGAATACAAAGCATGGAGATGAGGTGCTACAGAAGACTTCTGAACATTTCCTATACCCAGCACATCACCAACAACGAAGTCCGACAGACCATCACACAAGCCATTGGACAACACGTTGACATGTTCACAGTGGTGAAGAAACTTAAACTCCGATGGTATGGCCACATCACCAGAGCATCAGGCCTTGCAAAGACCATCCTGCAAGACACAGTGCAAGGAGGCAGAAGAAAAGGGAGACCGAAGAAAAAATGGGATGACAACATTCGAGAATGGACTGGCTTGACACTGAGTGACGCCATGAGGGTTGCTGAGAACAGAGAAAGATGGAGTACGCTGGTTAAACGATCACCTGTGGTGCCCCAACGATCTTTGAGTTACAGGATATAATAAGATATAAAATACTAATTCATACCGATTGCACATATACATAATTATTCCGTCAAATAACAAATACACAAATCTTAATTTGTAATTGACAAGAAGTCATCCCTTGCTATTTCACCGTTGAACACAATTCGCAAATCGGAAGCCCACTCTGGTCGCCATCTTTTTCTCTTTGCAAACAATCTTCGAGACCAATACAGAGCGCACTCCGCGGGGATAGTGTTGCCAAGACTTTCCGCCAAAATTGTTACGTATCGTTACGTAGCGCTCTGCCTAGGCAACTCGGGGCAGAACGTACAGCAACAGAAAAACGCGTTTTTATCAAAATTGTTTTATGGACTTAGTCGGCTTTGTCAGATCACTGAAGTCGTGTAGGGGAGTGAAAGTCATGTGTGTGCTTGATGTTTGTTGGACATGGTTTGATAATGCTGATAATTTGGAGAAACTCCGACACACACAGAAGACAGAAAATGATGTGTGGGTCAGTAAGAAACGTTTCACTGCTGTAGGTTGCGTGCACAGTCTGACCCACCCGTATACACCAGAGACACGTCCTGTGTGTGACGTGAAACCTCTATTACTGTTTCTTTACATTTAAAGAAGAGAGACAGACTGTGTGTAACGTGAAACATCTATTACTGTTTCTTTAAATTGACAGCAGAGAAACCTCGCGTGTGCGATGTGAAGGCTTTACAGTCACTTTTAATTAAAAGCATCTCAACCTCTTGACTGATTTTGAGAGCCTAGCTCGTGGTTCGCCAGTGTGACGACTTTTGCCAATGACGATGGTAGTCTCGATATAGTTAAAGGGTCAACAACACTCATGCACGCCATTTAAATAGATGAGAATATTAACTGTTGACTATTAATCAATTGCAAAATATTTCATTGGCGGGAGGTCACACGCCTCCTCGAGTCCACCCCTAACCTAAAGCATGCCTATAAAACTGGTCTATAATTTTATGCCAAACCGTGACATAGATCAAAGGGAAGCAATCAGGCGCCCATACATCAGAAACGCAGTAAAGGCATAGGGGTTGCCTCCCTCTCTCTATCTCGCTATCTCAACCTCTCTTCAAACAGATAAAAATAACATTTGTGTCTGTAATATATAGGTTCAATGGTACACAACATAAATAAATAAATAAATAAATAATAATGCTGGAAATACCAACTAGTTGACCTAGCTCATTGCTGTGCAGACTCTAATTGGATTTCGTCCCGAAAAGATACAGATCCGAGTTGTATATTTGTCAAAAGAAGACAAATTTACTGTGGGGATATTTATTTTTCTTTACGAGCGCGTTTTCTACGCACCAAAGTGTAATTCAATGTTGTGATATATTTTTGCTCACGCGCTTTTCAAACAGCGCCAGTATAATTCTTTATAAAAGGAATTTTGATATTTCCTTGTGGGTTTATGCGTGTGTGATAGTGTATTTGTTTACTTATAAAGTGTGTTTGTATCTGTGTGTGCACACATACACGCACGCACAGATATACTTATATTCATTCACACCAACAGATATACAACACACATTATAAATATACACAGACACTCTTCCTCACACACACATGCACGTACACATTCATACATAAATATACTATTACACTCACTCACACCACAGGTAAAAACACATAATAAATATACACGTACACTCTTTCACACACTGATGCACACCCACACGTACATACACACACACAGATATACACATACACTCTCTCTCAAACTCTCATACACGTGTACACACACGGATACACACGTACATACACATATATATTGTGTATGTGTATGTGTACATAGTGTATGTATGTGTATACACACACACACACTCTCAAACACACGTATGTTTAAGGGTGTATGTGTGTATGTTTTCTATTTATTTAATCTGTTTTCTGTCCGGTCGTTTACGCGCACATTGAAATTAAAAGATGGACCCCCCACCTACTTTCTGCAGTCCCGTCATTATCTGCGAGTTACTTAAAACAAAGGTTGCTGTGTTGAACGCTGGGTATAATTATGGGTGCGGTTGAGACGTTCTGTTCCTGCATTCCATCATTACATTGTCTTATGGTTCGTCTTTCTTTTTACAGCCACTGATCAATGGTAGCATTGCGGTGACGGCATCATAATCTGTCAGCCTTTTGTCTTACAATTCACTTACTTAAAGGGCCACGGAATCAGTTATGTTCTTCTGACTATTAGTTGACTTACAAAATGGCACTGTTGTCACATCAAAATTATGATTTAATGGACAATCTTTGCACAAACCGACGTCACGATTCTTTTCGTTGCGCTGTGTATTATGTGTGTGTGTGTGTGCAGCGTTTATGTAACTTGCTCGTCAAAACGGCGTGCTGTTACGTGTGTGCCAATCAAACACCTTTCTTCCTATTTAGTCTAACACTAACACAGATTTATAAAATTTAACTAAAGGTCTTTTTTTTTAAATTTCAAATCAACAACAAGAAAATTAGGCAACAAACATAAAAATCAGAAAATGAATTTTTAATAAATGATGGTTGGATAGCAATATTAAATCAGCTCATACCCTTTTACTACAATCCCACACAACATCACAAAAATCCCAAAATAACTCACACACACACACAAACACACACACACACACAAACACACAAATACAAATGTTGTCTATGTGCACTTTCAAAGGTGGCTTCTAACACACTTTAACACACACTTTGGCACAGATAAACAACACTCTGTGCTAACACAATAATGCACCGCCACCGGTGACTCGAATACACAATAACATTCTTTATCCATTGAAGACTGTCACAAAGTTGACGAAAAGCCCAAGCTGAATAAAGTTAAAAATAATTTTAAAAATAAATAAATAAATAAATTTAAAAGAAATATCGATGCTCACAGATTTGTAGAAAGTCACACACAAATGTTTAAATATTAGTATCTCACTTGATTCTATCACTCACTTCAATAAACACAAAGTTCACCGCAGTCCCAAAATGAGCTGAAGAATAAAATCCGAACGAAGCAAAACACAGTCCAAACACAAACACAAGTCAAAGACACCACAGTAATGTAGACAATTAACAAAAAAAAAAAAAAAAAAAAAAAAAAAAAAAAAAAAAAAAAAAATAAAAAAAAAAAAAAAAAAAACAAAAAAAAAATAAAAAAAAAAAAAAAAAAAAAAAAAAAAAAAAAAAAAAAAAAAAAAAAAAAAAAAAAAAAAAAAAAAAAAAAAAAAAAAATTAGAAAAAAAAAAAAAAAAAAAAAAAAAAAAAAAAAAAAAAAAAAAAAAAAAAAAAAAAAAAATAAAAAAAAAAAAAAAAAAAAATGACAGGGGTCTGAGACTCTTGGAGTTTGCCAGATACAACAATCTGGTACTGGCAAACACGCTTGGTCTCCACAAAAACTCCAGACGATGGACATGGCACAGTCCTGGCGGGGAGCATCACAACCAAATAGACTACATCATGGTCAAGAAACGCTTCAGATCAAGCATCAACATTGGCAGGACACGCACTTTTCCAGGAGCAGACATCGGAAGTGACCACGATCTCGTGATGATGTCTTTCCGGCTCCACTTGAAGAGAGTAAATACAGCAAAGTGCACTAGACTGAAGTTCGACCTGGACAAACTGCAAGACCCGGAGGTGGCAGAACTATTTCAGGCCACAATTGGAGGGAAATTTGCACCACTGCTCATTTTGGGGGCTGGTGAAGTAGATGTCAACACCATGACCACCACCTTCAACTCAGCTGTGACAGATGCCGCCACTGAGATCCTTGGCAAGCACCGACCAAAGAAGAAGCCGTGGATCACACTTGAACTTTTGGATCTGTGTGATAAACGAAGAGAGATGAAAAAGAAAAAGAACACCTCACAAGGAGCTGATGTCTACCGAAAAATCAACAATGACATCCGAAAAGGCATGCGCACAGCAAAGGAGAACTGAATAGAAGATCAATGCCAGGAAATAGAGAACAGTCTGAACAAGAACAACAGCAAGAAGGCCTACCAGACAGTGAAGCGGCTGACAAGTGTCAAACAGCCCAAAGTCTCCACGATCCAAAGCAAGTCTGGCATATGCCTTACAGAAGAACAAGAAGTCTTGGACAGATGGACAGAGTACTGCTCTGACCTTTACAACCATACACCAAATGGAGACCCATCAGTTCTAGCATGTCCCGAGAACAGAGAAGAAGAAGAAATCCTCCCAATTCTCCGGGAAGAAGTTAAGGCAGCAGTGCAAGCGCTAAAGAAAGGGAAGTCAGCGGGAGTGGACAACATACCCGCGGAACTGCTACAAGCAGGAGGAGAAGCGATGATTGATGCCCTCACCATTATCTGTAACAAGATCTGGCAGAGTGGGGAGTGGCCTATACCATGGACCCAGTCGCTTGTCATCACTCTTCCCAAAAAAGGTAACCTTCAGGAGTGTGAAAATTACCGGACCATCAGCCTCATCAGCCATCCCAGCAAGGTCCTCCTGAAAATAATACTCAACAGGTTGAAACCCCAAGCTGAACAGATCATAGCTGAAGAACAAGCAGGATTCAGGGCAGGGCGAAGTACCACTGAGCAGATTTTCAACCTCAGAATAATCTGTGAGAAATACCTACAGCACCAACAACATTTATATCATGTGTTCATAGACTTCAAGAAGGCGTTTGACCGAGTCTGGCATGCAGCTCTATGGGCAACAATGAAAGTGTACAACATCAGCCCTAAAATTATTGAAGTCATCAAAAGCCTGTATGACAAGGCTACCAGTGCAGTCCTCCACAACAGCGCCATCGGGAACTGGTTCAGAACAACAATCGGTGTGCGTCAAGGATGCCTACTCTCTCCAACACTCTTCAACATCTTCCTAGAGCGCATCATGTCAGATGCTCTTGCAGACCATGAAGGCACAGTCAGCATAGGGGGTAGAGCAATCTCCAATCTTCGTTTTGCAGATGACATTGATGGATTGGCTGGAGAGGAACAAGAACTTGAACAGCTGGTACAGAGGTTTGACACCACCTCCAGAGCCTATGGAATGGAAATAAGTGCAGAGAAGACCAAAATGATGACCAACAACACCAATGGCATCAACACGGACATCAAAGTCCAAGGCCAATCCCTCAACACAGTGCATAGCTTCAAATATTTAGGAGCCATTGTATCAGACAATGGGTCCCGACAGGAAGTCTTCTCCAGGATCGCACAAACGGCTGCTGCCCTGACAAGGTTGAAGCCCATTTGGAAAGACAGGACCATCAGTCTACATTCCAAAGTAAGACTGCTTCGCTCCCTTGTTATCTCCATCTTCCTATATGCTTGCGAAGCATGGACCCTCACAGCAGATCTCCAACGAAGAATACAAAGCATGGAGATGAGGTGTTACAGAAGACTTCTGGGCATTTCCTATACCCAACACATCACCAACGACGAAGTCCGACAGACCATCACACAAGCCATTGGACAACACGATGACCTGCTAACAGTGGTGAAGAAACGGAAACTCCGATGGTATGGCCACGTCACCAGATCATCAGGCCTTTCAAAGACTATTCTACAAGGCACAGTGCAAGGAGGTAGAAGAAGAGGGAGACCGAAAAAGAGGTGGGAGGACAACATTCGAGAATGGACTGGTTTGACACTGAGCGAAGCCATCAGGGCTGTTGAGGACAGAGAAAGATGGAGTATGTTGGTTAAACGATCATCTGTGGTGCCCCTACGACCTTCGGGTTACGGGACAGGATAGGATAGGATAGGATCTTCTTCTTTGCTAGACCAGTCACCTACCTTTTTCCTTGAAAACTCTTCCGGGACAAAACTCCTCATTTGTGTGCGAGGTCTGTTGGATCAGCGTGGAAATATTGGACGCTTTCTGCCAGGGCTTCCTATGATGTTATTATTTGGCAATGTAGGCATTTTATATGTATGTGTTTTGTTGATATTTTATAATGATGTTTATATTTTATTTTGTTTTTGTAAACGGGGGTTCGATAAATTAGAGTATAGTCTCAGCGTCCCCTGTATGGGATGTCTTTATTGTAAATTGACCGGCTGGTGGGGTGCCTTCAGTGTTGCCACTAGGGTTGTTTCGGCACATATTTTATGCGGATCAGGGGCGAGTCCTCTTTCAGCGAAGTTGTGGTTTTGATTTTGCGGTCCTGATTCGGCTATACTGGTCCTGATTTGGCTCGGAAGAGTCCACTGGACCTAAAGCAATAATCATGTAATGTAATGTAATGAGGTGCTACAGGAGATGAGGTGCCACAGGTGCACATCACCAACAACAAAATCCGACAGACCATCACACAAGCCATTGGACAACACGTTGACATGCTCACAGTGGTGAAGAAACGGAAACTCCGATGGTATGGCCACATCACCAGATCATCAGGCCTTCCAAAGACCATAATGCAAGGCACGATGCAAGGAGGCAGAAGAAGAGGGAGACATAAAAGTGGTGGGAGGACAACATTCGAGAATGCACTGGCTTGACACTGCGTGAAGCCATGAGGGTTGCTGAGGCAAGAGAAAGATGGAGTACGCTGGTTAAACGATCATCTGCGGTGCCCCTACGACCTTCGAGTTACGGGATAAGATAGGATAAGAACGTTATAATCCAAACAAAACATTATGCACTGCAAACTCTTTACACATACATGTACGGTCATTAATTCACTAAGTCGTTTGCTTCAATGTGACGACAGAAGACTTTGCATAATTTTCATAAACTAATACCTTCACCATTGAGTGGGTCGTCCAGGACCCAGAAACAATTAAAAATCGATGGTTTCTCCTAAACTATTGAACGTAAATCAATGTTGTTTCTTTAATTTACCGTCTTTTCACCTAAGTGATTGTAAACTTGATGAGAGCAAGGGAAAATATTAAACAAATAAGGAATGGCCATAATGAAGGGAGAATGTAGTGCGAATGTTGTGATGATGCGTACGAATGATGTGTGTAAGCGCATTGAGTTGTTATTCTAATGAAAAATGCGTTGTATAAATGCAATTCATTATTATTATTATTATTATTAAAGGAATTAAACAAAAGGAACAAAACTGAACAATTAAACAATCAAATTTGTTAAATAATTATAACTTATACAAATGACGTCCAATTTAACTACAAACAATCCTTGTAAAATAATCGTAATTATATCTCATATTTTGTTAGTTAGTCATGGTTTATAGGGTCCAGCGGACTGCAAAGAGTCGAATGAGGACCATTATATCTCATATATATAATATTCAGTGTTCTGAATGTATACATATATAATATGCAATGTTCTGAATGTATGCTTCACAGAAAAAATCCACTAGACCTATTGTTGTCTTGATCTGTGCTGATGGGTTTTTTTACCAAAAAAAACAAACATCCAACAGGACTGTACAGTATATTAATGATTTTGCAATTGCTATCCAATAATTACTATTTTTATCCTGAATATTTCGAATATGTTGTGGCATTTATAGCGCGATTGCTTTGCAGTCATAAATGAGATGATTAATAGAAATTGTTTGTTTGCAGGCAACTTCCTTACAGCATTTTGTCCTCCACCAGGTCAAAGCAAGATGATATGCTAAACTGATAACCGTCCGCGAGGAGTGTAACATTCCATTGTATAATTTAATGAAAGGAATGTTTTTAATATATTTCTCATATATACTATATACTTCATTTTTTGATAATGGTATACGGAGCTGTATAACAGTACTTCCAATTTTTGCCCCTTTTTCTACAATCTGATCAGCCTAGTCATTATGATTTAATCCGCTATGAGATGGTATCCAGCAAAATTGAACATTTACTCCATTTATTCTCCTAAGGGTGTGTGCCCATCGCTTAGGGACCTCCCAAGGCTCAAACTATTGTAGAGGCTCTCAGATCCCAAACCGAGATTGCTGGACCTTTTGAACTAAAAACATGTTCTATCCTATCCTATCCTATCCTATCCTATCCTATCCTATCCTATCCTATCCTATCCTGTCCCGTAACTCGGAGGTCGTAGGGGCACCACAGATGATCGTTTAACCAGCATACTCCATCTTTCTCTGTCCACAGCAACCCTGATGGCTTCGCTCAGTGTCAAACCAGTCCATTCTGGAATGTTGTCCTCCCTCCTCTTTTTCGATTCTCCCTCTTCTTCTACCTCCTTGCACTGTGCCTTGTAGAATGGTCTTTGCAAGGCCTGATGATCTGGTGACGTGGAGAGAGAGAAGGACATTTGAACGATTTGAAGATGTTCAAGTTCTTGTTCCTCTCCAGCCAATCCATCAATGTCATCCGCAAAACGAAGTTTGGAGATTGCTCTTCCCCTTATGCTGACTGTGCCTTCGTGACTGACTGTGACCTCACAAAATTAGACGGGATTTTTGGACCAAATGCTTAAAGCATTTCGATAGATTGATCACAGCAGCATTTGTTTTTGTAAATGGACTAAACACAATTATATTTCTAGAATGGGTCGACCTCATGTGTTTGGTGGATTGCGTTGGTTGAAGAGAATTTGTTAATTTATTACAAGCATTTGGACAAGGAAAATACGGTCGAGGTCTCTATGCATACAATGTAACAATGAATCAATATCATTACATTGACGGAACAATGAGACTATACGGTCCGGCTTCCAATCGCAGACGGTAAGAGTGACATGGACTAATCAGGCGATTATTACAAAGTGTGTTTATCAGTGTGTCTACCAATATTTGGCATTAAAATGCATCAGTGTAGTTGAGTAATATCGCAAGTGTTACTATGTCACACGTTACTGATTATGTTTGGACGATTCAATGTCATTTTGTGTTGCAGATGAAGCCCATGACGAAGATTGTACATAGTGTAAATACCCAACAACAAGTGTACAGTGTAAATTGTAGTTGGATATTGCCTACTGGGGAATAACCCGGCACTCCGCCACAGATTTAATTTGTTTTGTTTTGTTGTGTTTAGGTTTTCTGTGTTTTAAATCAGATTACCTCTGCCAAGGGTAATCACTCTCCATTGCAAAATTGGCAGGAGGAGTAATTTTTCGTGATGGCCCGAAAAAGCTTGCCGTGATGTCAAGAACGATCACTTCGAACAAACCGACGTTTTTGCTGACCATAGAAACGTGTCCTAGATATTTTATTTGTGTATTTCATCCCTCATTCCGACGTCTCTTCTTCCGTGATCGAATGTATTAAAAAATGACACCAGAGGAATCAAACAAAAATGTGAGAATACTGAAATTAAGGGAATAAAAGTAACAATGCATTGTCCCAAACACGTGATGAATATTTAATGTGATGGGACTGTTTCCTCTCTTTTCTGTTTTTTGTTATTTCCAGACTGAAACTTATCTGTAAATATTTTAAATAGTCGGGGGTGAGGTAGGGTGGGGTGAGGGAATTATAAAGACCAACAAATATTGGTCTGTCCGTCGGTGTACCCTCCTTTTGAAAGCATGATATATTCTCTCTCTCTCTCTCTCTCTCTCTCTCTCTCTCTCTCTCTCTCTCTCTCTCTCTCTCTCTCTCTGTCTCTCTTTCTCTTTCTCTCTCTCTCTCTCTCGTATCGTAACCTGTTTTGTATTTATATGCAAGTTATTATATATTCAATGTTTGTTGTTGTTTTTCATGTACACACCCTTCCAAAGGGGCGATGCCCTAAGCTTTGGAATAAAAGATTCGTATTCGTATTCTCTCTCTCTCCCTCTCTCTCTCTCTCTCTCTCTCTCTCTCTCTCCCTCTCTCTCCATACATTAAAAAGGACAATTTGTGAATTAACACTCACAGTGTTTCTGCTATAAATATACTACTCAAAATAATACAAGGGCCACTTGGACATATGGGTCTCTCTTTAAATCAGAAACACGAATTCAATTTTTTAGTTTATCATATTTTATTGCAATCATTTCTGCATCAATAACAAAAAAGATTTGAGACATCAGTCGCTTAAAATTCGATTAAATTCAATTTAACTGGACATACCCCTCATTTACAAAATCAAAACTTTAGAAACCAAACATCTATAGAGTCAGTATCGGGAGTGGCCACCGTTTGCATCAATGCAGTCTTGGCATCGTTGTCTCATGGACCGTATCAGGTTATGGAGGATGTTTCCTGGGATGGCCAACCACTCTTGCTGGAGAACTTGGGCCAGAACTTCAAGGTTAGCTCCTGGATGGAGGTTTGCCCGTGTCTGTCGACCCAAGACATCCCACAGATGTTCTATGGGGTTCAAATCGGGTGATCGAGCCGGCCAATCCATCCTTATGACGTGCTGTTGCTGCAGGAAGTCATTGACGATACGCGCTCGGTGGGGTCTGGCATTATCGTCCTGTAGTATGGCACCTTCCCTAATGGCCCGCAGAGCTGGGAGAACCCTAGGTTGTAAGACGTCATCCCTGTAGCCAATACCGTGTAAGTTGCCATGAATTTGGAACAGGGGTGTTCTGAAGTTTAATGCGAAGCCACCCCACATCATGACAGATCCACCACCAAAGCGGTCATGCTCGCGCACTGTCGCATCAGCAAAACGCTCCCGTGGACGCCTCCAAACATTCACTCGACGGTCGTTGAAAGACAAGGAGAACCGAGACTCGTCTGTAAAGAGCACCCTTGACCAATGTTGCCTAGTCCACACCAAATGACGCTTAGCCCAGGCCAAACGCGCTGCACGGTGAGCTGGGGTGAGCAAAGGCCGTACTGCTGGTCGTCTTGATCGCAGGTTTGCCTCGTGTAGACGGTTGCGAATTGTCTGGTCGCTGACGTTAACATTGCTGGCTGCGTGAAGCTGTCTTCTGATGGTGTTTGCTGTAGCGGACCTCATCCTTAGAGCTGACAGGGTGATGAAATGGTCTTGTCTTGCAGTGGTAACGCGGGGGCGTCCGGACCTTCTTGGTTCTTGGACGCTTCCAGTGTTGTTAAAGCGCTCCCGCAGCCTTTGGACAACGGAGTGGGACACTCCCAGCCGCCTGCCGACTTCTCTCACCCCCACCCCGTCCTGAAGCCATGCAATAGCTCTGCCTCTATCCGCATAAGTCAATCGTCGCCTTGAGGGCATGGTTAGAAAAGCAGCAAAAGCGCTGCCATTTATACCCAGAAAAAAGCGCCGATTGTTGAACTGAACTCACAAAATGCAAGCCTTTCGCGTGTAAATCACTTTTTAATGTTGAAAATTTTGCTTTATTAGCAAGACAACAGTAAATTAGGGTCATTTTTTTTGTAAACATTGGTTGTTTTTTTCAACTCAGTGCAGAAAGTTCAAAACTCACACATGTGATTACTTGTCAGAATAAGATTGTCTTGAATGTTACTGTACAGGATAAGTTTTGAAATAATAATATAAGCTATATTATTGATAGCAGCAAAAAATAATTAAACTAAATGAAATATGAGAGTGGCCCTTCAATTATTTTGAGTAGTATATGTCCGTAGCAATCTGCCAGTTTTGGGACACACTCTAACACACACAGACTCACACACACTCACACACACACACACACACCCACACACACACACATACTCTCTCTCTCTCTATCTCCCTTTCAAAAGTTTATGAAACTACCTCACTCCTTGGCCTGAAGTACACATTTTACTTGGGTATCAAGCTGAACGCCCCTAGTGAAGTGCGAGTCAACATTGTTCACCCTTCTTACAGTGGATTATAAGCGTCTTCAGCAACCCTTATGTTGTCCATTTGCTGTGTACACGCACTTGCATTGGTTGACCGAAGTGAGCGAAGCTTGGTTGACTGAAATGAGCGAAGCTTGGTTGACTGAAATGAGCGAAGCTTGGTTGACTGAAATGAGCGAAGCTTGGTTGACTAAAGTGAGCGAAGTTTGGTTGACTGAAATGAGCGAAGCTTGGTTGAATAAAGTGAGCGAAATTTGGTTTCCTGAAATGAGCGAAGCTTGGTTGACTAAAGTGAGCGAAGCTTGGTTGACTGAAATGAGCGAAGCTTGGTTGACTAAAGTGAGCGAAGTTTGGTTGACTGAAGTGAGCGAAGCTTGGTTGAATAAAGTGAGCGAAGCTTGTTTGAATAAAGTGAGCGAAGCTTGGTTGACTGAAGTGAGCGAAGTTTGGCTGAATAAAGTGAGCGAAGTTTGGTTGACTGAAGTGAGCGAAGTTTGGTTGACTGAAGTGAGCGAAGCTTGGTTGAATAAAGTGAGCGAAGCTTGGTTGAATAAAGTGAGCGAAGCTTGGTTGACTGAAGTGAGCGAAGCTTGGTTGAATAAAGTGAGCGAAGCTTGGTTGACTGAAGTGAGCGAAGCTTGGTTGACTGAAGTGAGCGAAGTTTGGTTGACTGAAGTGAGCGAAGCTTGGTTGAATAAAGAGAGTGCAAGCGAACTTTGGCACAGTGTAGCACTAAGCCGTGAAACTGTCACTTATGCTTACCGCTTTCACAAACTGCACTTAAACATACTATAGCACGGTTTGTGAAACTAACACAAAAATAAACGGTTCTTTCGCCATTTTTAACTGTATTTAAACATATTTAACACGGTTTATGAAACTAACAAAAAATGAATTGTCCTTTCGTCCTTATTATAAAAAATAACAACGGGTTTCCCGTCCTTATTAACTGTATTTAAACATACTATAGCACGGTTTGTGAAACTAACAAAACTTGAAAGGTCCTTATTAACCGTATTTAAACGATGCATTGCACGGTTTGTGAAAAAACGGTTCTTTCGTCCTTACTAACTGTATTTAAACATACTATAGCACGGTTTGGTTTAAACAAATATTTTTATTCATACTATAGCACGGTTTGTGAAACTAACAAAAAATAAACGGTCGTTTCGTCCATATTAACTGTTTTTAAACATGTCATAACACGGTTTGTGAAACTAACAAAAACTGAACTCAAAATCTCAAATCTCAAACCATGTGCCTTTAAACCATCAGCAACATTATACTTGTAACAATGAAAGAAAGTCCTGTTGGAGCAAAACCTCTGTGTTTTGTTTTGTATTGTTTTGTTTCCCATCGTAGCGTTAACTAAGTACACCCAGAAAGTAGGCCTACTATGTCTCTTTTCCATCATCCCTCTTTGCCCAGGATTGGGCTGAGTCATCTGGGCGTCAGACGATGCGGTCTACATCACCCCCCTTTGCCCAGGATGGGGCCGAGTCATCTGGGCGTCAGACGATGCAATCTAAGTCATCTGGGCACCAGACGATGCGGGCTAAGTCATCTGGGCGTCAGACGATGCGGTCTAAGGCATAATGGCGTCAGACGATGCAATCTAAGTCATCTGGGCACCAGACGATGCGGGCTAAGTCATCTGGGCGTCAGACGATGCGGTCTAAGGCATAATGGCGTCAGACGATGCGGTCTAAGTCATCATGGTGTCAGACGATGCGGTCTAAGTGATCATGGCGTCAGACGATGCGGTCTAAGGCATCACGGCGTCAGACGATGCGGTCTAAGTCATCATGGCGTCAGACGATGCGGTCTAAGTCATCATGGCGTCAGACGATGCGGTCTAAGGCATCATGGCGTCAGACGATGCGGTCTAAGTCATCATGGCGTCAGACGATGCGGTCTAAGTCATCATGGCGTCAGACGATGCGGTCTAAGTCATCATGGCGTCACACGATGCGGTCTAAGGCAGCAAGTGGGCGCCTTGAGATAGATGTTTTATCAGCCAGCGCCTTGAGCAGCTCTTTGTGTGGAAAAGGGCTGTGTAAGAACGATGAAATATAGCTGTTGTACATTTCATGTACTTTCGTCTTAAAAGATCTTGCCCGCGCTAAACAAAACTGGGTTTCCTAAACGTCTTTATTCATTTTTAAAAATAAATAAATAAAATAAAATAAAATAAAATAAATTTGTAGCATTCCTCTTCTTGGTATGCACCGTCATAGTATAAAAATACCATTGGTTTGAGAATTACGGGCTTTGAAACACACACACATCAAGACTTCAAACACACACACATCAAGGCTTCAAACATACACACAAACACACACGCACTCATTCATGCACATACATGTACATACACGCATTAAGATGTCAAACACACAAGTAACACATGTAAAGAGAGAGAGAGAGAGAGAGAGAGAGAGAGAGAGAGAGAGAGATGCAGTCAAGATGGATAAATCAGTATTTTTGTGGGTGAGGTGAGGGGGGGGGAGGCCTAGCAGGAAGGGTAGAGTCACAAAGCCTAATTGTTTTGTGACTCCACAATGTTGTCTGGGGTGTTATGACTAAGCCACTGCGGATGCACCCGACATTGCCCTATAACCTTTAGAGGTCACGGGGCTGGTCTCGCAAGTTAACGTGACACTCGAGAAGATGCAAATTGCGCGAACAATGACTGAACGAGAGGGTGAGAAGTTTCAACAAAGACGCATCAAAATGTCACCATTGACCTGTAAGTATGCATGGGTGACTGCTAGCTAGTTCTCTCTTTTCAGTAACGGAATCCGGTTTACGATTCCGGTGAAGTTTTCGATTTCAGTGGCATCTTGTAGTTCGTTTGCTAAGCACGCTGTGAAAAAGAATCCGGGCATGTTTATTGGTTACATCTGCGTCTGTCTCAGTGTTCGTCTGTCTGTCTGTCTGTCTGTGCCCCTGTCTAGTTTTGCTTTGTCTGTTCTTTGTTGCGCTATGACTTTTTCTGATTTGCTGATTTTCTGCTCTCTCTCTCTCTCTCTCTCTCTCTCTCTCTCTCTCTCTCTCTCTCTCTCTCTCTCTCTCTCTCTCTCTCTCTCTCGCTCTCTCTCTGTGTCTGTCTGTGTCTCTGTCTCTCTCTGTCTCTCTCTGTCTCTGTCTCTCTCTCTGTCTCTCTCTCTCTCTCTCTCTCTCTCTCTCTCTCTCTCAGCAAAGAAAAGTATTCCAAAGATGTGCCGAGGGCGTGCGCGTGTGTTGACAAAACTGACCCAAACAGTATTTAGTATTACAAGCATGTGCATTTTGCGTGGACAATTTCCCAGCGTTGTAGGGCTCTCAGGTTCAGTCGATTAGACCTATAACACAGCTCTCACTGTCTCTGTTTTGTTTGCCCATAGTTCAACAGCTTGGCGCAGTAGTCTTAATGGACGTCAAATGCAAACTGAACATCGGCGATCGATGGTCCTTGCTGAACCTAAAATAAACTAACTGGACTTTATTTAGAATGCTGAAGAACCACACTATACCCAACACATCACCAACGACGAAGTCCGACAGACCATCACACAAGCCATTCGACAACATGATGACCTGCTCACAGTGGGGAAGAAACGGAAACTCCGATGGTAAGCCACGTCACCAGATCATCAGGCCTTGCAAAGACCATCCTGCAAGGCATAATGCAAGGAGGTAGAAGAAGAGGGAGACCGAAAAAGAGGTGGGAGGACAACATTCGAGAATGGACTGGTTTGACACTGAGCGAAGCCATCCGGGTTGCTGAGGACAGAGAAAGATGAAGTACGCTGGTTAAACGATCATCTGTGGTGCCCTTACGACCTCCGAGTTACGGATTAGGATAGGAAGAACCACACATCTGGATTTGGGCTACAAATAATAATAATAATAATAATAATAATAATAATAATAATAATAATAATAATAATAATAATAATACAAGATGCTATCACGCTCTTTTTCTTCAGTCGAACGCAAAACGCGGCGATCTGAATAATACTCACAACAGCTGTTGCTATGTTTTGTCATTTGGCTGGGATTCGCGTACTAAGTGAGTCTTGCTTCGGTCGATCTTGTCCTGTGCGCTTCCGTTTGAAATATGACCACATAATGCAGGCTTATGCAAACACATACCAAACTGTAACGTTTGAAAGAGGTTATTTTTCGGCCTAATCTTTTTCTTTTCTTTTCGGGTGGAGCGTGCCGCATGGTGAATTTGACCATTGCTGTCGAAGGTGAGCTCAGTGAAGCCAAAAGGCAGCGTCGTCAGACTGAGAGGAGATGGTTGAAGAGTGGTCACACAGTGGGCAAACAAATTTACACTGCTGCCATGCGACGAGTAATGCAAATTGTATTGTCCATAGGGCCAAGTCTGCTTTTTTTAGTGGTCAAGTGGCCAACAGTGAGACTAGCAAGCAACTCTTCTCGGTCTGTGACCGCCTCAGAGGCAAGGAAAAACGTAGCGCTCTACCTACCACTCACCCACCTTGTGACTTACCAGATGTCTTTTGTCACTTTTTCACCAAGAACGTCGCTGATATACGCTATGAACTTGATCACGATGCTGCTGTGCAAACAGATGTTGATGCATTGCCAACTGTTTAAAACTCTGTATGGTTAACCATTTTGAACCAGTTTCTGTTAATGAAGTCAAAGATGTCATAAACAAATCTAAACCAACCACTTTTCCCTTGATCCCATTCCCACTCCTCTCCTGCTTGACTGCATTAACCCTCTTCTCCCAACAATAACACACATTGTCAATGACTCTCAGTCCACTGCTACCTATCATTTTTGTCCAAGGTTACAGAAAAGTTGAAGCAGTTACTCTCATACTTGCAAAGCAACTCTCTTCTCAGTCCCCATCAGTCAGCCTATCTCACCTCTCATAGCACCGAGACAGCATTACTCAAAGTCACAGGTGACATTCTGCTTGCTCTGGACAAA
This sequence comes from Oncomelania hupensis, assembly GCA_036898135.1. Classification (NCBI taxonomy): domain Eukaryota; kingdom Metazoa; phylum Mollusca; class Gastropoda; order Littorinimorpha; family Pomatiopsidae; genus Oncomelania; species Oncomelania hupensis. Next base: position 161,062,978 of record CM072511.1, read on the forward strand.
GGCAACTTATCTCTTCTAACACATCTTGATCTATCGGCTGCGTTCGACATTGTAGATCACAATATCCTGTTCGAAACTCGAGTCGCAGTTTGGAGTTTCAGGGAATGCTTTATTTCTGGTTCAAGTCATATCTCAAAGGTTGTACGCAAACTGTCAGCATTGCTGAGGTGCTCTCAACGAAGGAAAATTTAACTTTTGGTGTGCCGCAGGGGTCGGTTCTTGGACCGATTCTCTTTGGTTTCTCTTTGATTCTCTTTGATTTCTCTTTGTCACAAAGCCTTTGCACAAACTGATTCAGAAACATAATGTAACTGTTTAAGCTCTTGCTGACGACACTCAGATTTTAAAATCAAGTCTTCCGGTGCAAATCGAATTGCAATGTCCAGACTGTGCTGAATTGCATTTCTGACGTCCGATCCTGGATGAAACAAAACGAGTTAAAGCTCAATGATGATAAAACAGAGGTTCTCCTGTTCAAAAAGACCAGAACTGCCTTAGCTTTCCACTTGCCTACCACTGTAAGTGTAGGAGAGCATGACATTTCTTTCTCTCAGTCGGCCAGAAACCTTGGCTTTTTTTTTATGTCGAATGACATGAAGCTTGATTTCCATGTTGCACAAGTGTGTAAATCAGCGTATGCTGTCTTGCGTCAGATCAGCTCCATTCGCTGCTACTTGACACTTCAAGCAATCATCATCTTAGTCCGTGCTTTAATTTTGTCTAGGCTAGACTATTGTAATGCCCTATTGGCTTCCTGCCCGAGTCATCTCATAGACAAACTACAAAAGTCCAGAATTGTGCTGCTAGGCTAGTCTTCAGGGCCAAAAAAGCGCGATCACATCACTCCACTATTCCGTAAGCGTCATTGGCTACCCATAGAGGCCCGCATCAAATACAAACTGTACGTACTGTGCCACAATTTCTTCTCTGGAATCTGCCCTTCATATCTGTCAGATCTGCTGCCTGTCTATGTCTCTTCTCGCACCCTTCGCTCTTCTTCTGTCTCGCACATTCTACAGGCAAAAAAATTAACACCAAAATGTACCGAGAACGAGCATTCACCTATTGTGCACCCAGACAATGGAACACTCTTCCAGCCAACATCAACACAAACAGACCACATCCGCATTCCAGCAAACTATTAAATCTCACCTCTTCAAACTCTACTAGCCTGACTAAATCCTTCATTCTTTAGACCCTAGCCTCAACACATATTTTTTCTGCTTTCATCATTGTCGTCGTCAACACTAGTCATCATGATCGACGCGGTCCCCACCATCATCTTTATCAGTAAAAAACAGCAATGTCATCATCATCATCATCATCAGCAGCAGCAGCGCCAGCAGCAGCAGCAGCAACAGCATTATCATCGCCATCACAATAGCATGAGCGTTTGGGGTTTAGATGTTGATAGAATTCAAATAAAACCGATTATTGTAAATTTATAATGACCTATAGATACGTTACAGTGCGTGCGTCAGAGAGAGAGAGAGAGAGAGAGAGAGAGAGAGAGAGAGAGAGAGAGAGAGAGAGAGAGAGAGAGGTTAGGAAAGAGTGTGTGTGTGTGTTTGTGTATAAATAAGTGCATAAATATTTGTTTATTTGTTCGATAGAATAAATGTAATGGAGGTTAACGCACAGTTTTATATGATTGTTTCAATTTGACATTCTTGCAACCACTCGTATAGAACGAAAGAGAGAGAGAGAGAGAGAGAGACAGACAGAGAGAGACAGAGACAGACAGAGACAGACAGACAGACAGACATGTTGTAAATGCCGATTACATTTCACGGGGTTAGGGGAACTTTGAACAAGCCCCCTTAGTGTCTATGTGCCTACCGTCTCATTTGTCCTCTTAAAATTCTAACAGTCTGCAGTGTCAACCAACTAATTTACATGTACACAAACATGTATAAATGACCTTTCTGCCTTTTAAAAGAAAAAAATCATTTACATAGCTGGCGTTTTATGTTGAAGTGTCCGCCCACAAAACCACTGAAAAACCAATTATAAGTTTATACACTCACCATCGGGGTGTCGGATAGCGCAGTGGTTGGAGCACTCGCTAATGTGTCGCAAGTTAAGCACCTTCCAGTGCGGTTAGCACTTGGATGGGTGACCGCAAAACGTGAAGCGACAAATAACAACGCCCCCAGTTGACTCAACTGTGACTGAGTACCTACTCTCTTAAGGGTGGGGAAGGTAAAGCAGCGAGGGAGAGAGATGGGCATCACCCTCATTACACTGGCCCAAGATAAGTGTGATCTCCAACATCACGCTCCCCTACGGCCACAAGGCTATGGGACTACCTTTACCTTTTTTTCTTTTTTAAACTCACTATTATTACTTCTCCAAAACTACTACTAGTTCAGTTCAGTGAATACATTTATAGTCCCCGTCACAATATGCATATATATAGGAGACTGTCGACTACTACTACTACTACTACCGTTAAATACTTCTACTAAACTACTACTATTAAACTACTACTAAATACTACTACTAAACTATTTCTGCTGTTACTAAATACTACTACAAAACTACTAAAACTATACTAAAAATGACGATGCTGATTGACGGAAGAGGAGGTTGATGTCGAGAAAGTGATTGGGTGCTATAGATTTTGTGAGAAGTTTATAATGATCGAGCTCTTTGCTTACACTGTCAATAGTGTTTTGTTTTCTCGTTATTTGTAATGGTCTAAACTCATAATGGGTAAAGAACTTAAATAAACGGAAAACTGGAGTTGTAAAGCAAAAGCTCCCGTATCTGTATAACTCCATGCACAAGGCGCATTTCTTTTCTTTTTTTTCTTTAAATAGAAAGTTCAGACTTTAACATCCTTTTTGCCTCTCCAGTTTTGTTCCACTCATCCTTGACAACTGCTGCGAGCTAACGTAAAGTGCAGTACCTGCACAAAATCAGCCCGGCATTGACTTCTGCAGACAGCAAGAGCCGTTGCTTGTCATGCTCGAGCACCCAGAAGATAAGACGAGCTCCAACCTCAAGACGCTTGCCCTGACAAAAAAGGAAGCGATCATTAAAACTTCTTTTTTTTATTCGACAAAAAGGCTGCCAGGGGAAAATTGAACATGGTAACAAAAAAAGGGTAAAGGTAGTCCCAAAGCCTTGTGGCCGTAGGGGAGCGTGATGTTGGAGATCACTCTTATCTTGGGCCAGCAGTAAGGAGGGTGATGCCCATCTCTCTCCCTCGCTGCTTTACCTTCCCCACCCTTAAGAGAAAGGTACTCAGTCACAGTTAAGTCAACTGGGGGTGATGTTATTTGTCGCTTCACGTTTTGCGGTCACCCATCCAAGTGCTAACCGCACTGGACGGTGCTTAACTTGCGACACAGTAGCGAGTGCTCCAACCACTGCGCTATCCGACACCCCAACATGACCTCTCTCTTTCTCTCTGCATATTTGTCAGTCCAGTTCAGTTCGTAGGGTTCTATATTGTCACGCTACGCAGTTTGCAGTCGTGCGCCTATGTATATAGTTTAATCATCAGCCTGTACATAGAGGTTAGAAGTTACGGTAGTAAGGGGAGAGCATCAGAATTAAATTAATTAAGTTATAATTAATAGAAGTAGCGAATGTATTGCGCCCGTGCAGAACGAACTATGTTAGAAAACAGCATAGTTGGCTATTTTGTTATTGAGAAGATTAATTGCTGCCATGCGATTTCCTATGTGTGGAATGCGTGCTCTAATCGCGAACAGTGCAGGAACCGAAGTATAATTAAAATGAGTATGTTCTAGATCATTCTAGGCCAATCGTAAAAAAACCCCATGCACTGTATATTTTGATAGGAGCAGAAAACATTTTCGTATCGCTTTTGTAGCCAGAATCAACGGATCTGTGTTGTGTCAAGTTGCCAGATAGTGACGTCGTCTGTGGGTCGTACTGATCACACTGTCAACGAAAAAGAGAGACTAGTTATCGGAAGAGGAGGACTGTTTTGGGAACACTTTGGAAGTGTTTGATTAACTGGAACCGTTCTAAGCTGTTTAGAATACCAGCTGTGTATTCTCAGTGAAATCTGAGTTATCTACGTATAACGTCGGATGACCTGTGACTCCGTCTAGGATTTCTTCTGCCTGTGTATCACCTTGCCTAACCATCTGTGCCTGTGTGTTTGTCCAGTCATTGTGTGTCTTTGTCAACAGGCCGGAGGATCCCACTGGTAGCGTAAGTTGCTTATCTCAATTTCTCAGTTGGCCATATCGTTCGGGGGTTTGGGTTATGAGTGCGAGCATGAATGGATAGTTAATTATGTTTTCTTAAATTCTATTTTATGTTTCATATTATTTGCTGCATAAATACCTAGAGAGAGAGAGAATTTTCTAAACTGAATTATAAATTAAATGATTATAAATTAATATAAGAGAATTCGCTGTTATGTAGCGAAGAGATGACAGAAAGGAGGTGATTGTGAATGTATATGTGCGATGACAGAAGTAATGACAGGGAGGATGAGTAAGGATGTTGAAAGGGAGACAACCATTCCGACAGTGGAATGCTTGTGCAATATATTGTAATATAATTATTAATGGTTGTGTATTTTGTATGTATTGTTGTAGATGTACCAAAACCAGAAACCTTAAACCAGAGCGTTGATTGGGGTGCTGTAACCTAGCTGGCGTGACGCTGGTGTGCCACGGCCTATGACGCCGGTGTTTCCTTGAGTCAACCTCAGTTGCGAAGGTTGCGGTAGTCGAAAAAGGAACCTTATTTTGTTTATAAAGCACACACACGCACACTCCACAATTCACAACAAATAACTATAACTATTGACCAACAGTTGTGAGAAATAAAAATTGACTTACATGTGATAAATTATAAATTACAGCACATTGAAATATATTTAATTTGAACTGATTGATAAACATTGTTGAGTAATATTACCTACCTGATTAAGTAGCCCTGTGATTGTATAGTTTTGTCTGGGGGAATTAATTCGCCAGATATTAATTAATTAATAATTTAGATTATTTTCTTACAAATTCTATTTTGCATAAAGGATAAATTTTCTTTATTCATTTTATATAATATAAAAGACTTGTTGCAGCTGTTTGAAGTTTAAGTGAAACGAAGTTTGAATATTTATAAAGGTTTAAAGCATTTGCTTCAGTTATTTACCTTGTTGTCAGTAAGCTGTTTCAGCCATAATTATTATAAATCTTTTGTACATTTTGTAGTTAGTCATTTTTTTCATTTTGATTTAATTATCATTATTATTTTGAGCGAATTGTTTATGTATTAGTTTGGGGTTATATTAGTGGGATTGAGGGTTGGTAGGTTGGGAAGTGGGATAAAGGGAGTTAATTTTGAGTGTGAATGTGTGAATGAAATAAAGAAATTGTCTTGTTACTTCTGGTTTTGTCTTTTAGAGTTTATTTAGGTGTTGGGTTTTTTTTCTCGTGTGAAAGAGCACACATGTCGAACCTCTGTTGAGGCAGTTGGGACGTGACATTTGGTGGCAGCGGTGGGATAGATCTAGGATAGGTTAGGGGGAAGTAGTTTAGGGTAGATTTATTTTTGATTGTTTAGATACCAGAAGTCAGTGTTTGTTTCTTTGTCGTCTTGTGTGTCGGATGAGTGGCCAGTGGGTGGTTGGTCGGGAGTGAGGTTGCGCTGCGCAAAAGTGTTCACACCCCGAGCGTGTGTGCACAAACGGGGAGTTGAGGTGGGCAACTTTGTCGTCAAGGCCTAGACGATAAGGGACTTCTCCGGCTCCTGTTGCTATTTACTTGTCATTTGTTCGACTGTTTGTATATGTGTTAATTGTTATTTGTTTCATTGTTAATCACCTATTTTTTCCCATTTTTCATACTTAGTCCGCGACTGTATGCTGACGAGGGCTGCGACTCGTAGAGCAGCTGAGCAGGCGCGAGCGATGGACCAGTACACCGAGGCCGACGCAGCCGCTTCGCGTCAGGCACCGATGGACGAGGAAACCACAGTGAGTACGCCTTTCGCTCATAGTACTCGCATGGCAGCTGATCTTACTCCGACTTCAGTTAAGGCCGGTGCAGGGAAAAGTAGCGTTGGCATGGAAGTGTATCTTAGATACAAGGAGCTAGGCGCTAGCATGGGGCTGAAGGGAGCAGGTCTAGCCAGTTTTGTAGTAGACGGGGCGAAGAGGGAGCAAGAAGCTGCTAGATTAGCGGAGGAGTCTGCTAGATTGGCGAGAGAGATGGAATTAGAGCGGAGAGATAGAGCGAAAGAAACAGCTAGGCTGGAGAGGAGGATGGAACGCGAAGAGAAGAAAAGAGCAGAAGAGCGTAAAGAAAGAGCAGAAGAGTTGGCCCTAGCAGAGAAGAGAAGAGCAGAAGAGTTAGCTTTGGCAGAGAAGAAGATGGAACGAGAGCGTAAGGAAAGAGCAGAGGAGTTAGCCCTGATGGAAAGGAGGCTAGAGCAAGAGCGCAAAGATAAAGCTAGAGAACTGAAGCTCTTAGAGAAGAAGATAGAATCTGAACGGGGAAATGTCGAGTTGCGACTGCAAGAAGAGCGTGCAGCTAGAGAGCAGGCCCGGGAAGACGATAGAGAAAGGCTTAGGGTGCAGTTGGAGCAAGAGAAAGAGCTAGAAGCCCAACGTAGGAGGGATAGAATTCAGTCTGATAGCTACAAGATCAAGGTCCAACCATTTGATGGTAAAGAGGATATTGAAAGCTATCTTCAGCACTTTGAGCAAATAGCTAGAACGCAGAAATGGAAGGAAGAGACGTGGTCGGCTAGGTTGTCACCGTTGTTGTCAGGGGAGGCAAGATAGACTTATCTGAAGTTAACTCCAGAACAGATAGTCGATTTCGAAGTGGTCAGGGGGGCTCTTCTGAAACGATTTAGGAGAGATGCTGACTACTACCGCAAGCAGTTCAGGGGGAGTAGGAAAGAGGGCACAGAGACTTTTCCGCAGTACTTGAGTAGAGTACAAGTCTTAGTGAAGAGATGGTTTTCTTTGGCTAAGAAAGATATAGATGATGCGGGCGTAGTGCTTGATGTCTTTCTGACTGAACAGTTGTTGTCAGTAATGAACCCTGAGTTAGAGCAGTTTGTGAGGGAGAGGCAGCCTGAGAACGGCGAGCAAGCAGCTGAGATTGCCCAGTTACATGTAGATGCGAAACGGACAGTGAGTAACAGACCAGTGTTCGGTAGCGTGCCATACAAGGGGGGTAATCGTGCTGTCAGTCAGCCTGTAGGGGCAGCGAGGAGTGGTCCTAGTGGCAACAAGGGTGAAGAGGATAAGAGGAGAGAACCTAGTGGGGAGAAACGTCCTGTGAAATGTTTCAAGTGCGGAAAGCTAGGTCACGTAGCGAAGGAGTGCCGTAGTCCGAAACAGTTGCTACGTATCACTGTCAGTCCGGATTCAGGACCGATTCACTCGGAAATGACTAAGACTAGCTTTAGTACCATTCAGCCGTACAACCCGTGGAGCATGGGAACAGTCAGAGGTCAGCCTGTGAAGATTCTGAGAGATACTGGTGCCGAGGTGGGGGCAGTAGCAGCCAAGTGGGTACGTCCCGAAGATATGACGGGCAGAGAGATCGAGGTCATGTTCGCTGATCAGGTCAAGTCAGGGAAGTATCCTACAGCGTACGTAGAGGTAGACTCAGCTTTCGTGAAGGGTACTGTCGAACTGATTGTCATCGAGCAAGTTGTACCTGATGTGATTCTAGGCAACTGGGTTACCTTCAAGGGAGGCTATCGTAGTCCAGTGGCTGTAGATGGGTTAGAGTGTGCGATAGCCGCCGTTCAGACCAGGGCACAGGCCAGAGCAGAAGGGAAGCAGGAGAAAGCACTGCCGATTCCAAAGTCATTCCAACTCGACGTGACGCCCGATCAGTTGGCTAAGTTGCAGGAAGAAGATCCTACTTTAGCTAGAGCTAGAGAGTGCGAGAAGCAAGGGACGAAACTCAAGTCAGGCAAAGCGACGGTTAGCTTCTCCAAAAAGAAGGGCATTTTGTACAGGGTACACCATCATGGAGAAGAGGAGCTAACGCAGCTAGTCGTGCCTAGCAAGCTAAGAGGAGAGGTGATGCGCCTGGCACACGACCCTCCGATGGCCGGACACTTAGGTGGAAAGAGGACACGTGAGAAGATATGGGGGGTGTTCTATTGGCCAGGAATGTGCGGGGATGTTAGGCGATTCTGCGAATCGTGTCCCGAATGCCAGAAAACAGTTCCCAGGGGTAGGGTAGCAAAAGTTCCGCTGCAGAAACTACCTCTAGTTGATGAACCGTTTCAGAGAGTTGCAGTCGATATTGTGGGGCCTATAAAACCTATGTCAGACAGGGGCAACCAATACATTTTAGTCATGGTAGACTATGCGACACGATATCCTGAGGCCGTAGCACTGAAAGGCATAGAGGCTGAGCGAGTTGCCGAAGCATTGTGGGAGATCTGGACAAGGGTGGGAATTCCCAAAGAGATACTAACAGATCAAGGGACGCAATTTATGTCAAACGTGATGACCGAAGTAAACAGACTTTTGGCAAACCATGGAAAGGCAACAACACTATACCATCCAATGTGCGACGGGCTCGTGGAGCGTTTTAATGGTACACTTGTGTCGATGCTCAAAAAGCTGACGAAGGAGCAACCGAAAGCATGGGACATGTACATACCAGCGCTGCTCTTCGCGTATAGGGAGGTACCTCAAGAGAGCACAGGTTTTTCACCTTTTGAGCTACTGTATGGCAAGACAGTGAGGGGTCCCATGTCAGTTCTGAGAGATTTGTGGACGAAGGACAGTCAAGGAGAAGAAGTGAAGGTGGCTAGTGTCACAAAGAAAGGGGTTGGGGGAATGGAGGGTAAGCTCTTAATCTCTAGCGCTGTATTACCTCCTTTGTTAGGCTAATGATGCGATGACATTCAAGAGAATTAAGGCTAGGGCTACTAACTAAATGAGAGACAGTCAAAGGGTAGACGAGAAAGATGGAATACTACACTAGTTGAGAAATTCGAATACAAAGGCCAGTCTGGGTAAGTGCAATTTCTAACTGTGAAGTTTATTTAAATCGAATTGGGTCGTCTATATTAGGTAATGCTAATAGTGAGTCACGGGGGTAGCGTCTATATCAGTAGGGAGTAGCTCGGAGATATTCTGGGTGGTTGACTTCTGGGGTACTAGTGCTACTGTGGACTGATATCGTCATAGGGCAAGAGTGTATCTGGCTGGTTTCTGGCCAGATGATCTTCGAGTGGTGATGCTCGTGGGTCAATAACTTAGCTGGTGATGGAAGGGCGGTGGTTGATCCAAGATAGTCGGGTTGGACAGTGTCCAGGTTTCGCGTGGCGTCACTTGGAATGCAGGTCAGTCGGTCACGCTTCTTGCGCAATGACCGGGGATGCCAATCTTGGTTGAGGTACAGGCGTAGATTTCAGCTTACGTTGCTAGCTGTCTATGGATGATGAAATTCGGGGGAACGCTTCTCGTTGACTCCCTGGGTTGTCAGGGGCCTGCAGCGGGTCAGCGAATTAGAGATGATACAAGGCTGGGGTATGAGCCCTGCACAGGAGCCGTCTGTAACGCAATACAGACTCTGTATCAGCGGGGGATAGGTGTAGCCTGGGTTCAGCGCCTGTTGCGCGAGTTTGCCCATTCAGATTTCAAATTGGCTGACCGGTCAAGGTTGATCCGGCGCATACCAACAGTCAAACAATGCAACTAGGTTTATGGGGCCAAGGTGGTGCTTACTGGCAGCCGCTAATATATGATACCTTCGGCGCATTGAGATGGGGGTAGTGGCAACAGGGGCAAATATTTATACATTGGGAGCAAGGGGGAAGCAAATGGAGTGGGTACAGGACAAAGGGGTTGTAGGCAAGGGTGGTACTGGGGGACTTTAATCTATATGGGGGGACAGCGTGGCATGGGATATTTACACATGGGGCTAACATGGAGCATACAGGTATAAATTCAAACATGGCATGAGTCATATAAACAAGGCGGATAATATATACAAGGCTATAATACATGTCACAGCAACACATCAAGACAAACTATAAACACGGACGTACATACCGACAGGACATACGAACGTGGGGGCGAACGACGGGTGATGGGTCTGCTACATGACAAAGAGTAAGTTTCCTCTCTTACCTTGACTAAGACGGGGTGAAGCACACGAGTACTGCCGAAGCTCAGAGGTCGCCAGTCGATGGAGACGTGTCTTCGGACAAGTTGTTGTGGCTTGAAGGCTGGAGGGTTTGCGACTGACACTGAGTCTGGTTCTGTGTCAGGCTTTAACTTGATGCCCGAGGGGCGGGGCTTAAGTGAATGAGCCAGCGCGCGCCCAAGGGTCGACTGGAAGTGTAGAGGGGTTAACTGGATGGTTGGGAGAGATGAGTGGGTGCTCTCTGACTCAGGCTAGATTGTACGCCTTGTCACAGCTAGTCAGTATGTTGTGGACCTGCGAAATAGAATCGAGGAAACGTGCGCACTAGCGAAGGAAAGTCTGAAGAAAGCAGGCGAGAGGCAGAAAAGGCATTTCGATAGGAAAACGAAACCTAGAACGTTTCAGGCAGGAGATAAAGTGCTGCTTTTGCTGCCAACCAAGCACAACAAACTAGAAATGAGCTGGAGGGGGCCATACGAAGTCGTAAGTCGCAGAAACGAATGCGATTATCAGATTCGCATTGGGAACAAGGTGAAACTGTTTCACGCCAACCTACTGAAACTTTACCATCAGAGAGTGCAAATTGCAACAGCTGTAGTAGTTGATGAAGCGGACGAATGGGAAGAGGTACCAACAGTCGAGGGCATACCCACCGTAGTGTTGAAGCAGTCAGAGACGTTAGATGACGTGCATCTTGATGCAGATAGCCCGGAGATCCATGCAGGAATTAGGAGGCTATTAGTTCGTTACCCTGACATCCTGACTGACTTGCCTTTGCGCACCACGTTGGATGAGTGCGAAGTACGACTGGATGACGACCGTCCAGTAAGGACAAAACAGTACCCGTTACCTCATTCAAAGATGGAGACAATCAAGGCAGAGATTGAGACGATGCTAGCTATGGGGGTGATCGAGCGAGCAGCTTCACCGTTCAGTTCACCGATCGTTCTCGTAAAGAAGAAGGACGGAGCAGTCAGATTCTGCGTCGATTTCAGGAAGCTCAATAGGCAGGTGATTTTCGACGCTGAGCCGATGCCAGACATAGACTATCTGTTCAACAAACTCTCAAAGGCCAAGTACTTGAGCAAGATCGATTTGTCTAAGGGGTATTGGCAAATACCTATGAAGAGTGAGGATAAGTGCAAGACAGCTTTCACTACCAACGAGGGTCAATTCCAATGGTGCGTCATGCCCTTCGGACTGAAAACCGCAGGGGCAGTTTTTTCACGCATGATGCGCAAGATGTTGATGCCATTGAGGATGAAAGAAGTCGACAACTTCATGGACGATCTCATGGTAGCCACAGAAACTCTAGAGAGACATTTAGAGTGTTTAGACATCTTGTTTAAGCGGCTGAGAGAAGTGCAGTTAGCAGCGCGTCCGTCAAAATGCTACCTGGGTTTCCGCAAGCTGGAGTATTTGGGACACATAGTGGGAGAAGGCAAAGTGCAACCAGAGCAAGGAAAGATGGACAAAATCCAGAATGCACCACGTCCCACTACCAAGAAACAGGTCAGGTCATTCCTTGGGTTAGCAGGATATTATCGGTAGTTTGTGCCGAATTTTGCTGCGATAGCAGTGCCGCTGACCGACTTAACCAAGGGAGGCAAATCAGGTCCCGTACAGTGGTCCGATGCTTGTGAAGTAGCGTTCCAGACGCTCAAAAACCGCATATGCTCCAAACCTGTATGCTGTATGCCAGACGTGGAGAAACCATTGGTGCTACAGACAGACGCATCAGAGATTGGAATAGGGGCGATTTTGTGCCAGGACCAGGGTTTAGGTTTACAACCTATTACATGTGCCAGCAAGAAGCTTAACCAAGCAGAGAGGAACTATTCCACCATAGAGAAGGAATGCTTAGCATTGGTGTGGGGCGTACAAAAGTTCAAACAGTACCTGTACGATCGGACAGTCATTGTGCAGACCGACCACAGACCTTTGCAATACCTGCAACAAGCAAAGACTACGAATTGTAGGCTCATGAGGTGGGCACTTCAACTCCAACCTTTCGATCTGATAGTGGAGAGTATTCCAGGGAAGGAAAATGTACCAGCTGATTTCTTGAGCAGAACTGAGTAGCGTGTTTGTTAAGAACTAAAACTGTTAGTTTTCGTCTTGGTGGGGTGCTGTGTCACACTACGCAGTTTGCAGTCGTGCGCCTATGTATATAGTTTAATCATCAGCCTGTACATAGAGGTTAGAAGTTACGGTAGTAAGAGAGAGCATCAGAATTAAATTAATTAAGTTATAATTAATAGAAGTAGCGAATGTATTGCGCCCGTGCAGAACGAACTATGTTAGAAAACAGCATAGTTGGCTATTTTGTTATTGAGAAGATTAATTGCTGCCATGCGATTTCCTATGTGTGGAATGCGTGCTCTAATCGCGAACAGTGCAGGAACCGAAGTATAATTAAAATGAGTATGTTCTAGATCATTCTAGGCCAATCGTATAAAACCCCATGCACTGTATATTTTGATAGGAGCAGAAAACATTTTCGTATCGCTTTTGTAGCCAGAATCAACGGATCTGTGTTGTGTCAAGGTGCCAGATAGTGACGTCGTCTGTGGGTCGTACTGATCAGACTGTCAACGAAAAAGAGAGACTAGTTATCGGAAGAGGAGGACTGTTTTGGGAACACTTTGGAAGTGTTTGATTAACTGGAACCGTTCTAAGCTGTTTAGAATACCAGCTGTGTATTCTCAGTGAAATCTGAGTTATCTACGTATAACGTCGGATGACCTGTGACTCCGTCTAGGATTTCTTCTGCCTGTGTATCACCTTGCCTAACCATCTGTGCCTGTGTGTTTGTCCAGTCATTGTGTGTCTTTGTCAACAGGCCGGAGGATCCCACTGGTAGCGTGTCACAGGGCAGCCTGTGTTGAAACCGAGTAGTAAGTGCGGGTGGGGAGTTAATGAGTTGGGGTAGTAACTGCGCGGTGTCGTATGTATGGTTATGTGCGTGGAAAGCGTGATTTTTGAACAGCATAGTTTGGCCAGCCAGTTTTGGGGAAAGTGTTCACTGTTAGTCAGAACAGGTTTTGGCAGAGACACGGATAGACGTGCGGTCTTGTTGCTCTGGGTGTTTTGGTTGTTCTGGAAAAGTAGGGGGGACAGTTATTAACGAATAATAGTAACTGGTTCCAAAAAGAGTATACTAGTTGGGAAAGGTGCTGTGTTTTGTAGTTTAACTCTCAGATTGGAGTGCAGCTATAATATAGCAAAGTTTGTACAGTGTGGTAATTTAGTGTGAGGCATTGTCCACTAATGGAAACTACGCACTGGATTTACCCTACTTGGAGTACTGTGTAGGCAAGCAGTGGGAAGTTGGCTAGCTACAGGTGCTATTACAATCGAGCCGTTGGGTAAGTGTGATGGTGTCTTTCCCTTACTGTGCTATTGACCGACGGCCGGCTGTTTGGGGTGTTGAACAATAGCTGTGCGTGAGGCTGGGGGAAGTGTGGTTGCACTGAGGAGTGGAAGGGTGCGACTGAAGGAGGGAGAATGAGGGAGGAGAATGGGGGTGAAGTGTGATGAAGGTAGGATGGAAGTGGTTGCTGTTGTTGAGGTTGCGGTTGCTCAAGATGGATAATGTGTTGATGATTTCATGTATTCATTTGCAGCATTGTTCATTTCATGCTTTCATAATGTCATTTAGTTTTTGAATTATGTGTTTGACTACAAGAGACAGTAAAAGTAGTCAAGGGAAGTGAAATGAACAGCAGTGGCGCTTCCTCAAGATACAGGAATTAGTTAGTTAGTGAGGGGGGAGAGTGTGAGGAGGGAGGGGGACAGAATCGGGTGGACTTGACATTAACAATACGGCAAGCATGTTGCAGGTTCGAAAGTCTTTGTTCGTCGCTCGGAAGTTCATCGAATTCCTCAGCGCGACGACGACGACGACATCCGGTCGTTGGACCCACATCATCATCGCCACCCGTTTGTCCACGCCCACGTTTGTGAACATCCTCATCGTTCCACAACCCCATCTTTCCCGCGTGATCGTGACGTCTGTTGCGGGACCTAGCCTCGGCGTTACGAGGTAGCCGACAGGAGGAGTCAGGCTGAGAGGCGTCGACGGCGGCAGGGCCGCCGCAACTACAGCGTCATCATCACCATCATCGTCATCGTCAGCGGTGGAGGGAGTGGCGACACCACAGCGCCTGGATTAAACAACGACAGTCCAGCGTCAACCACAACGAGGAGGCAGCTACCTTTCGGAGGCATCAACGGGGACACCCTACTATCAGGTCGGCTCGTTCTTTATTTGTCCCCCTCTTGACACTTGCCCCCTCTGTGCCCGGACATTGGCGTTGCACAGTCGTTAGTTAGTCGTGGTTGATCAGCAACCCCCGTTCATCTGACATTTCCATTTCATTGCTCATCGATCCATTGATTGTTCCATCACCATTTTTTCTCGTTTCATGTGTAGATGTTGTATGTGTATGAGTGTGTGGTATGAATGAATAAATAGCTTGAAAGTTGTATATATAATTGTTGTGTTATCATCGCTTCACGTCTGCGGGAAACTGTCATTCTGTCTGGGTTGTCTGCGTGTGTAAGGTGTTTGTTTGTGGCGTCTACCCAGGGGGAGTCGTGGCGGTGACATAGCGTAAGTTGCTTATCTCAATTTCTCAGTTGGCCATATCGTTCGGGGGTTTGGGTTATGAGTGCGAGCATGAATGGATAGTTAATTATGTTTTCTTAAATTCTATTTTATGTTTCATATTATTTGCTGCATAAATACCTAGAGAGAGAGAGAATTTTCTAAACTGAATTATAAATTAAATGATTATAAATTAATATAAGAGAATTCGCTGTTATGTAGCGAAGAGATGACAGAAAGGAGGTGATTGTGAATGTATATGTGCGATGACAGAAGTAATGACAGGGAGGATGAGTAAGGATGTTGAAAGGGAGACAACCATTCCGACAGCGGAATGCTTGTGCAATATATTGTAATATAATTATTAATGGTTGTGTATTTTGTATGTATTGTTGTAGATGTACCAAAACCAGAAACCTTAAACCAGAGCGTTGATTGGGGTGCTGTAACCTAGCTGGCGTGACGCTGGTGTGCCACGGCCTATGACGCCGGTGTTTCCTTGAGTCAACCTCAGTTGCGAAGGTTACGGTAGTCGAAAAAGGAACCTTATTTTGTTTATAAAGCACACACACGCACACTCCACAATTCACAACAAATAACTATAACTATTGACCAACAGTTGTGAGAAATAAAAATTGACTTACATGTGATAAATTATAAATTACAGCACATTGAAATATATTTAATTTGAACTGATTGATAAACATTGTTGAGTAATATTACCTACCTGATTAAGTAGCCCTGTGATTGTATAGTTTTGTCTGGGGGAATTAATTCGCCAGATATTAATTAATTAATAATTTAGATTATTTTCTTACAAATTCTATTTTGCATAAAGGATAAATTTTCTTTATTCATTTTATATAATATAAAAGACTTGTTGCAGCTGTTTGAAGTTTAAGTGAAACGAAGTTTGAATATTTATAAAGGTTTAAAGCATTTGCTTCAGTTATTTACCTTGTTGTCAGTAAGCTGTTTCAGCCATAATTATTATAAATCTTTTGTACATTTTGTAGTTAGTCACTTTTTTCATTTTGATTTAATTATCATTATTATTTTGAGCGAATTGTTTATGTATTAGTTTAAGGTTATATTAGTGGGATTGAGGGTTGGTAGGTTGGGAAGTGGGATAAAGGGAGTTAATTTTGAGTGTGAATGTGTGAATGAAATAAAGAAATTGTCTTGTTATTTCTGGTTTTGTCTTTTAGAGTTTATTTAGGTGTTGGTTTTTTTTTCTCGTGTGAAAGAGCACACATGTCGAACCTCTGTTGAGGCAGTTGGGACGTGACATATATATAGCCTAGGTCTTACAGCTTATTTTAGTGTCCATTCTGGTACAATAAATTTGCCGTTGTGTTTACCAAGTGTGTTCAAGGAATGTACAAAAAGAAGGTGACAATCAGTCATCAGATATTAGTTTCGTTTCCACTAGGAAACTTACCTTCTCCCGAATAGTGTATAAATGTGTTAAGGTTGGTTGCTTGTTTTAGATGTGCAAGTCATGTGCTCCAGAGTGGTGCAATTCTGTAACTAAAACAGTACTTTGGTTTATATTAGATTGCAGTGTTTTATAACTATATATATATTATTTTCTCTATTTCTGTTTGAGAAGAAACTGGCAGACTGAACAGCTTGTTAAGCTTTCGAGATTTTTATTTCTCTTCTTCAGAAATGATAAACAACTTAGATAAAAAAAAGCAAACTGTTTAAGCTTATTTCCGGCGTAACTTATTTAAGGCTGGAGTTTGCAGTTTGGTTGCTTGAAAAATGATCGGTTGAGATGCATCCATACTTTATTTGGGTCGGAGAAAATATGATCTATTCTGATGCTATTTCTACAAATAGTGCGTATTTGTCAAAAACATGTTCAACCGCAATTTAGGACAATCACGATGACCGTAATAAAATACTACTACTACTACTACTACTACTACTACTACTACTACTACTACTACTGCTACTACTGCTACTACTACTACTACTACTACTACTACTACTACTACTACTACCACGGCTACTAGTACTACTACTTCTAATAACAACAACAACAACAATAACAACAACAATTATACTAATCCTTCTCTGTCCTCAGCAACACTCATGGCTTAGTAGTAGTTTTGTTTTATATTATTTAATTTTATGATAATAATAATAATAATAATAATAATAATAATAATAATAATAATAATAATAATAATAATAATAATAATAATAAATTGCATTTATACAGCGCATTTTTCATTAGAATAACAACTCAGTGCGCTTACACACATCATTCGTACGCATCATCACAACATTCTGACCACATCATGTCCAGCATCATTCACAAATAATTATTAATGTTCTTACTATTTACACAGGAAACGCCTTGCGGCAAATGTGCGTTTTTAAGCAGCTCTTGAAGGAAACAAGGTCTGTACAATGTCTTAAACCGGCAGGCAGTGCATTCCAAACCGTGGGTGCTTGAAAACTAAAAGATCGCTCGCCAATTGTTTTAAGCCGACGTTTTTATTGCTTATGAAAACTGCTGTTGCAAGGAGACATTTAAGTGTGATTTTTTTTTCCAAAATATAAGACAAAGGTTGTTGGCGAGAAAAAATTTTTTATTTTATTTTACTTTTATCTCATTTTATTTTGATTTAATCTGTTTTTTTTTTTTTTTTTACAGAATAGATTCTTTCCAGATTCCTTGCGAAAACATTTTGGTTTTCATTTAAAAAAAAAAAAAAAAAACCTGGACATTGCTGAGTATAACAACTCCAAAAGTGACTCGACAGTAAAAAAAAAAAAAAAAGCAATCACGCTAATTCGTTTTGAATAAATGTATGTGTTAAAAACAAATTTATATAGTTATTTTATTTATATTTTTTTCTAATAATATAAATTGCTGACTTCTAATTTTTTAAACTGGTTTTTAAAACACATTTTCTGATAACTTTTTTAATTGTTAAATTTTATTTGATGTGTTTTTTGTGTGACGGATGCGAGAGAGGTGATGATCATTTGATAACTGGACATTGTTTTCATGGATTGGAATGTGCCCGTCTAATTTAATTAATTTAACTCTTTAGCCCCCCTCTCCCCTCCCGTCATTGTAAACAAAATATTGTTTATGTCCAAACCTTAAATTTGAATACAGAACTGTAAGTGTGAATTCTAATTACAAAAATTGGTTGATTGGTCTTCTTTTTCATTGGTTCTTCCGTTCATCTCCCTCTCTCTCTCTCTCTCTCTCTCTCTCTCTCTCTCTCTCTCTCTCTCTCTCTCTCTCTCTCTCTCTCTCTCTCTTGCTTGTGTATCTGGTTGGTCTTTTTAAAATTTCAAATCTCTCTCTGAAGTGTGAGAAGGATAAATATTCCATCCATGAAGAAATCTGCTGACAGTAGTTTAGTCGCCAATCTTTCTCGCACAGTTATTTTTGGAGTAAAGCCGTGACTTGGCTTGGCGTGACGTGACGTAACGTGACATGAAGTGAGGTGAGATGATGTGACGTGCCGTACGCTTAAAAATGAAATAAGCCAGTGTCATAGTCATTTCTGTGCGAATTATTTTAAGAATCTGAAGAATAAGCACAAACCCGAGATGATGATGATGATGATGATGATGATGATGATGATGATGATGATGATGATGATGATGATGATGATGATGATGAGTAATCTTGATGGCGGTGGTGGTAATGATGATCAGGATGTTAATGTTATAGTTAGTGATGATGGGGTGGTGATGATGACGATGATGTTGATAATGAATTTGTGTGTGTGCGAAGGGTGTGCTTACATTACAATTATCATCATCATCACCATCATCATCATTATCATCATCATCAGCAGCAGCAGCAGCAACAGCAGTTCTTTTTTTTTTTTACAATTGACGTGAAGTCAACGACTTTCACGCAAACAATTCTCCGAATCTCTGAAAGTCTCAGTTAAACGTTCTTCTTTATATAACGCACATTTCTAGCAAAAACAAATTAAGCCATACAAGGTGATTGCTCTAGTTGGCTCACATACAGGAGCACTCGTGGAAAACGACGGAGTCAAGGTTCAAACCCGCGTAACCAGATGTAAGTTTCCGCACAGGAACACACTATGAGCCTGAAATCCCCTTCTGTTGTCAGCCACCACACCCAAAAACCACTGAGCTCTTCTGATGAACTCTTTTAAAAAAAAAAAAGAAGCCATTTTGCCTGTTGGATATTCTACGTAAAATCCTAGAGGTGACGTGGAGTAGCAGGTTTGACATGCAAGCACTTCTCCATCGCTATTTTACGCCTGTCGTCTGCGAACTTTGATTGATCTCCCTGGAGTAATCGCCCTTGATGAACGACGGGCAAAAGTCGATTAAAAAGTCGGCTCGGAGACAACATTTCACATGGCAGAAGGAGTGGGATTGGTGGTTTGAATGCTACGCGGCGTGAGTGAGGGCGGGCTCAGCGGTTGTTCAATACAAGGGGACAAAATCGGGAAACTTCTGGAAGTGTTTCTGTTTCTTTTCATTCAAAAATGGCAAACCATTCAGATGTACTTCCAGGCACTCGCCCACATACCGATAACTAAACATTTTGTAAAGTGTTCGTTTTCTTGACGGCGTGGTGACTGGGCTTTCTTCTAACGAAGCAGAAGGAACGCATAGGCCACAATCTGAACTGTGGAAACAGAAGAAAACTTAAAAACACTGAGAAACTGCGCTCCTGCTCTTTTGGATGAGAGTATAAACCGAGGTCTGTGCACGCATGCATTCCATCGCATGGACTTCAAAGATCCTGACGCTCATGTCCTAAACGGGTGAGTGCCGGCTACACAACTACACCCAGCACGCACTAGGTCCCTTCTCCCCATCTCCGGTCGCCCAGGATTGTGCCCAGTGGTGTGGACGTCAGACTGTGCGCTCAGAGGCTGCTAGTGGGCGCCTCAGGCCGCTTGAGTTAGATCCTGTATCGGCCAGTGCCAGCAACGGCTCTTGAGCTTGGAGATAGTTATACACAAGTAATTAAATAAATAAAATTTTAAAAAATAAAACTAAATAAAACTCTCTGCAAGCAAAACCATAATCAATATGGACTGAGCCAAGTTTAGAAACAGCGCTAAACGTATTCACAAAATCCTGTAGCACAATGACGTTGAGTGCCAATACCAACGACATGACATGCTTACCAATACATAAAGAATCCACTAAAGTCAAACTGATGAATTTCGGTTCAATCGTTCCTGAGGAAAGACAAAAAGTGCACGTGTTCTCAACACAGAAAGTGCATATGTCCTCAACACAAAAAGTGCATGTGTTCTCAACACACAAAAAGTGAAAATTGGAGCGGCAGACGGATCGATTGACCAACATTCGGGCTGCAACAGTAAGATGGCCCATGATTTCAAGGACCTGTATATAAAAAAATCAACAAAATCGCTTTAGCCGGTTTGGAGATTTTGATCAAAACCTGCGGAACAACAAACTGACTCTAGTGACCTTCACCTTCGCGGTAGAACAAATATGATGACACAGAAGGCAGGCGCTACAGTTGCTGATCTAGGCGATGTTCCTATGAAGTTTGGTCCACATCCGCTCAAGAGGTCCTTGAGATAATTATAGCCTACAGCGGACCGACCGACAAACGGATAGGCCGACATTTGGCTCGTTGTGATCCGCGACTATTTCAGTGTATTTCGAGATATATATTGGATTTTTTTTAATGTAATGCCATCATTAGGGAAAAATTGAGTCGCGTGGACTACTTTGTAAAACGCATTAGTTCTACGTTAGTTCACACTAAATGGAAATTGTTACGGAATCAAAACTTGCGGGAATGCAAAGATGGAGCTTGATCTCAACTTTTTCTTGGCTATTCTTTTTGTTTTCTTGATCTAGTTTTAGTTTGCTTACCCCTTTTCTCTTTCTTATTGCACTCTTTCTCTCTCACTCTTTCTTCTCTCTCCATCTCTCTCTCCCTCGTTTGAAGGGGTTTGAAAACGCAATCGCTCGGCCTTATTTTGGGGTTGAAGATCCATAAAATGCAGCCATAAATTTTGTTTTAGATGTCTCCTCGTAATTGCATAAGAACAATACAATTTGATGTTCCCGTCTTTGTTCTTTGTTCAGTTGTCTAATATTACAGCTGTGAATAGACGTAACAAGAGTATAGTTTTACCCCGCACATTTGGAGCTTTTGCTTGTTTAGTCAGTGTAGACTTCGTAGGTTACTGTTAGTCTCTAGAAGACGACAGAAGGGATCATGCGTAACACAGTTGTAGCTTGATGCAAGCACAGTTGGTGACATCATCGCAGCCTACAATGGAGTTTCGAATTTTACATCCACTTAGATTTTTCATCCAATGAGAACACAACTAGGTTAGATAGAACCGGTTCTGGGTGCTTCAAGCAAAGAGATAGAACGTCAGTCTTCGTTGAAACGCTGAGCAGTACACAGTACACTCAAGCAGAAAAATCTCTCCTGAGAAGATTAGACAGCAGTACTTGTTGAATATTCGAATTCAACCAAGTAGCCACGGCCTGACATTGTCAAACAGGTAAATGAACATACTTCTGTTTCATCGTGATGTATATTATTGTTGAATTATGTTTGTGAAATTTGCAATGCTTAAGAATTGTTAGTCCCACGTTGCGTGAATTCAACCAAGTAGCCACGGCCTGACATTGTCAAACAGGTAAATGAACATACTTCTGTTTCATCGTGATGTATATTATTGTTGAATTATGTTTGTGAAATTTGAAATGCTTAAGAATTGTTAGTCCCACGTTGCGTGTCCACGTGGCGATCACGACCGGCCGACGCCATGTTGTATTATGTACGGATCCACTGTTGTTTAACATATATGTATGCTTGCAGACCAGTGGCTGTACCAGAGAATGTTTATAATATTAATTCTTTCTCTATGTGTATAGTTAGCCATGTTTTATATTTATATATGTATAGGAAATTAGAGTGGAGATTCCAGTGGACCACGAACTTAGCAGAATGTTCGTCGCTTATGTATAGAGATGTGGAGCTAATCACTGAGGGCTACTTCGACCTTCAGTGAGACGCTCTGCACACACCTATTATTCAGGGTTGTGCAGAATTTCGTCTCATATGTTACAGACGATCAGGCGTTATATCGTGAGCCCAACTCGGCGAACAACAAAAACCAGTCGTCGCCGAATGTTGGCTGCCGAGACATTGAACACACTGCGTGACTGATGATGATGATGATGATGATGATGATTATGATGATGATGATGATGATGATGATGATGATGATGATGATGATGATGATGATGATGATGATGATGATGATGATGATGATTGAAGCCTTTTAAAAGGCAGAACTCTATGAAACTCCACACTCAACGCACACGATGAACAACAGTCTAACCACCGGGAGAAGACGCCACGACAACACAGCTTGTCACAGATTCCACCACAGCACAGCTCTTCGAACACTGAGTTAAGTACAAAGTACTCAGTGCACCAAACCTGTAACAAAGGACCACAGTAGTCCACTCTTCAAGAACTCTGACCATTAAGGCAGAAAGTATCCAGTGCCCTATGATGAAAAAGTAGCTGCCTAGATTATCAGCAAACGAACCATTCGCATTGACAATTGAACTGTTAAGTTAGTTTCGTACTTCGAATAGGGTATATAGAGTAGAAGAAATAAATGTGTGATGTTTACTGTTATCAAGTGGCTGGACCACATATGATTCATAGCCGTGTGAAAGCTAGTGTGGCAGTGATCTTTTAAAATTTTTCTATCTATCTCTGTACCCCAGCCTAAACACAGAGCGAGCTAAACAAATAAATGTATTAAGTGAAGTCATAGGGAGATAACTAGCGATCCCCATAGAAGAAGACGAGAGGGTTATAGCAGTCCATTGTGCAGAGCCCAGCAACAATAAAACCCCACGTCACAGACGTTAAATTAAGTAAATAAAATAAATTTATTCAGTTGCTGCTGAATTTTCTTCACAAAATCACTGACAGTGTGTGTAAATACATTTGTACGGATTTGGGCTATTGTTGTTCATCGTGTGCGTTGAGTGTGGAGTTTCATAGAGTTCTGCCCTTTAAAAGGCTTCAATCATCATCATCATCATCATCATCATCATCATCATCATCATCATCATCATCATCATCATCATCATCATCATCATCATCATCGTCGTCGTCGTCATCGTCGACATTATCTTCATCATCATAATCATTTTCATAATCATTACCATCATCATCATAAAGCGTGTCTAAGACTATACGATCTCTTTCTCTGTCTCTCTCTGTCTCCCTCTCTGTCTCTCTTTGTCTCTCTCTCTTCTCTCTCTTTCTCAAGTTGGGCGAGGGAGAAGACTTTGTCTAGTTTCATCTAAGCTACAATCATCATCATAGGAGTCAAAGAGGGACATAAGGATTAGTGTTTGTACCCGCGAGTGAGTTAGTGAATGTGAGTGCTTTTGCGTGCGTACGTGTATGTGAGTGTGTGTGTGTGTGTTTGTGCGTACGCGTGCGCGCATGTATGTGTACAAGGGCACTCCGTTCCTTAGTAGCCTACGTTCAATCAAGGAATGGTCCCTTAAATACAGGAAAGCGCGATGTTTTGTGCACTGCTGGTGAGCTGTCCAGACTTCTACGCACAAGCCGCGTCCAGTTTGGGTCGTTTCTGGCAGTCCCTAAACTGACATAATAAGCACTACATGTTTAACCGCTCTCAGCATGCTAACATTCCGTAGATAGTAGCAATATAGAAGACCTCCATCGAAGAAATCACCGATTTCCGTTAAAAAAAAATCAGTTCTTAACTCCCCTTTCCCTTCCTCATTGTCCTCCTCTCTGTGTCCCTTCCTCATTGTCCTCCTCTCTGTGTCCCTTCCTCATTGTCCACCTCTCTGTGTCCCTTCCTCATTGTCCTCCTCTCTGTGTCCCTTCCTCATTGTCCTCCTCTCTGTGTCCCTTCCTCATTGTCCTCCTCTCTGTGTCCTTTCCTCATTCTCCTCCTCTCTGTGTCCCTTCCTCATTCTCCTCCTCTCTGTTTCCCTTCCTCATTCTCCTCCTCTCTGTGTCCCTTCCTCATTGTCCTCCTATCTGTGTCCCTTCCTCATTGTCATCCTCTCTGTGTCCTTTCCTCATTCCCCACCTCTCTGTGTCCCTTCCTCATTCTCCTCCTCTCTGTGTCCCTTCTTCATTGTCCTCCTCTCTGTGTCCCTTCCTCATTGTCCTCCTCTCTGTGTCCCTTCCTCATTGTCCTCCTCTCTGTGTCCCTTCCTCATTGTCCTCCTCTCTGTGTCCATTCCTCATTGTCCTCCTCTCTGTGTCCCTTCCTCATTCTCCTCCTCTCTGTGTCCCTTCCTCATTCCCCTCCTCTCTGTGTCCCTTCCTCATTATCCTCCTCTCTGTGTCCTTTCCTCATTCTCCTCCTCTCTATTCTCCTCCTCTCTGTGTCCTTTCCTCATTCTCCTCCTCTCTGTGTCCCTTCCTCATTCTCCTCCTCTTTGTGCCCCTTCCTCATTCTTTGTGCCCCTTCCTCATTCTCCTCCTCTCTGTGTCCCTTCCTCATTCTCCTCCTCTTTGTGCCCCTTTCTCATTCTCCTCCTCTCTGTGTCCCTTCCTCATTCTCCTCCTTTATGTGTCCCTTCCTCATTATCCTCCTCTCTGTGTCCCTTCCTCATTCTCCTCCTCTCTGTGTCCCTTCCTCATTCTCCTCCTCTCTGTGTCCCTTCCTCATTCTCCTCCTCTCTGTTTCCCTTCCTCATTCTCCTCCTCTCTGTGTCCCTTCCTCAATGTCCTCCTCTCTGTGTACCTTCCTCATTCTCCTCCTCTTTGTGCCCTTTCCTCATTCTCCTCCTCTCTGTGTCCCTTCCTCATTCTCCTCCTCTCTGTGTCCCTTCCTCATTGTCCTCCTCTTTGTGTCCCTTCCTCATTGTCCTCCTCTCTGTGTCCCTTCCTCATTGTCCTCCTCTCTGTGTCCCTTCCTCATTGTCCTCCTCTCTGTGTCCCTTCCTCATTCTCCTCCTCTCTGTGTCCCCTCCTCATTCTCCTCCTCTCTGTGTCCCTTCCTCATTCTCCTCCTCTCTTTGTCCCTTCCTCATTCCTCTCCTCTCTGTGTCCCTTCCTCATTTCCCTCCTCTCTTTGTCCCTTCCTCATTGTACTCCTCTCTGTGTCCCTTCCTCATTCCCCTCCTCTCTGTGTCCCTACCTTATTGTCCTCCTCTCTGTGTCCATTCCTCATTGTCCTCCTCTCTGTGTCCCTTCCTCATTTTCCTCCTCTCTGTGTCCCTTCCTCAATGTCCTCCTCTCTGTGTCCTTTCCTCATTGTCCTCCTCTCTGTGTCCTTTCCTCATTGTCCTCCTCTCTGTGTCCCTTCCTCATTGTCCTCCTCTCTGTGTCCCTTCCTCATTGTCCTCCTTTCTGTGTCCCTTCCTCATTGTCCTCCTCTCTGTGTCCCTTCCTCATTCCTCTCCTCTCTGTGTCCCTTCCTCATTCCCCTCCTCTCTGTGTCCCTTCCTCATTCTCCTCCTCTCTGTGTCCCTTCCTCATTCCTCTCCTCTCTGTGTCCCTTCCTCATTCCCCTCCTCTCTGTGTCCCTTCCTCATTCTCCTCCTCTTTGTGTCCCTTCCTCATTCTCCTCCTCTCTGTATCCCTTCCTCATTGTTCTCCTCTCTGTGTCCTTTCCTCATTCCCCACCTCTCTGTGTCCCTTCCTCATTTTCCTCCTCTTTGTGCCCCTTCTTCATTCTCCTCCTCTCTGTATCCCTTCCTCATTCTCCTCCTCTCTGTATCCCTTCCTCATTGTTCTCCTCTCTGTGTCCTTTCCTCATTCCCCACCTCTCTGTGTCCCTTCCTCATTCCCCACCTCTCTGTGTCCCTTCCTCATTCCCCTCCTCTCTGTGTCCCTTCCTCATTTTCCTCCTCTCTGTGTCCCTTCCTCATTTTCCTCCTCTCTGTGTCCCTTCCTCATTCCCCACCTCTCTGTGTCCCTTCCTCATTCCCCTCCTCTCTGTGTCCCTTCCTCATTTTCCTCCTCTCTGTGTCCCTTCCTCATTCCCCACCTCTCTGTGTCCCTTCCTCATTGTCCTCCTCTCTGTGTCCCTTCCTCATTGTCCTCCTCTCTGTGTCCCTTCCTCATTGTCCTCCTCTCTGTGTCCCTTCCTCATTCTCCTCCTCTCTGTGTCCCTTCCTCATTTTCCTCCTCTCTGTGTCCTTTCCTCATTCCCCTCCTCTCTGTGTCCCTTCCTTATTTTCCTCCTCTCTGTGTCCTTTCCTCATTCCCCTCCTCTCTGTGTCCCTTCCTCATTGTCCTCCTCTCTGTGTCTTTCCTCATTTTCCTCCTCTCTGTGTCCCTTCCTCATTCCCCTCCTCTATGTGTCCCTTCCTCATTCCCCTCCTCTCTGTGTCCCTTCCTCATTCCCCTCCTCTCTGTGTCCCTTCCTCATTCCCCTCCTCTCTGTGTCCCTTCCTCATTCTCCTCCTCTCTGCGTCCCTTCCTCATTCCCCTCCTCTCTGTGTCCCTTCCTCATTCCCCTCCTCTCTGTGTCCCTTCCTCATTCTCCTCCTCTCTGCGTCCCTTCCTCATTCCCTACCTCCCTCAACCCGCCCCCTTATTCAAACAGAAGATGGAGTTTTTAAAAGATGTAATGGCGAATACCTTTTCCGTCAGCACAAGTCCTCAGCAGGACGCAGCATTCCCTCAATCAAGCACGAACGGCAGGAGTGGTTCTGGTTCAAGATGCATGGTAGAATACTGAACTTTACCCCAAATAACTCAGGAGGGCGAGAGTACAATCTAAACTGATGTCTAGTCTGCGCACGCCATCATTACTTGGCAAGATCCTGACGCTCATGTGCGGACTAGATAAACACATCCAGCAAGAACAGGGTCCTGTCCAGACCTGCCTACCTCCTTTTTGCCTTGACAGAAGAACACTCAGGAGAAAGTGGAAGAATCCAGCACAAAAGCAGAAGAAAAATTTGTCCTTGAATATGCCTCTCGCACTTGTACAAAGATCCTTGAACATAACATTACATCTTAAAAAAAAATTTCCCAACAGTAAGTTTCATTCTTTGTACACACAGGCAGTCATCACTGAAGAATTCTCATAATTTCATATTTCTTCTTCTTTTTTACGGTCTCACTCTCATCTTTGTCAACGTGAATGGTTTCTTCGTCGTCCGTTTCATGAACGGGAACCACGCGCTTCGTCGCCTATAGTCCCCTATACGCTTATGTGTCCGGGGACGTTAATCTATTTTAACTAACTAACTAACTAACTTCGTCGCCATGTTTGAAAAAGAAAGACTTCTTTTGTGTTCTTCAGTACAGAAGAGTGCAGCACAGTGTTTATTTTCCTTCTGTACAAAAAAATACGGATTCAAGACTAGATTGGAATGCAGGAGATATTTGATTTCTTCAGCGGAAAAAAGTTGTCAGTGGCGGAATGGCGAAAAAAAGCATTAAAATTCGGAAGAATCTTCCGCCAAAAACGGAAGGTAGTCAGGTCTGCCTGTCCCTCCTCCCAGGTCATTCAGTTAGATAGATCAGTGGTCTGTGGGCGTTAGCCAGTGCCTATCAAGCAGCAAATCGGCCCCCGGGTGGCTTGAATTAGGTCCTGGTTTCAACCAATGCCTTGAGCGTTTTTCAACGGTATATGAACAATGCATATCATTTCATTTAGTCACAGTCCTTCTTTGCACCTGGCGCGTGGCTCTTCTCTTATGCAAACAGCCCCATGAAGTTGGTAAGTGTTAGAACAGGACTAGATAACTGAGATAATACACTGTTTTGCTTCGCAGCACGAGTAAGATCGCAGTCAAAGGAACGCCTTTCTTCGCGCCGCGGTAAGTTGGCAAACAGTCCGCTCTTTGGAACTAGCGCGACTCACCAACACTGCATAAGTATTTTTAAATCGTTTTAATATAGCCTTTTTTCAGCTCAAGAGCTGCTCAAGGCTAGCCGATACTGGCACTCACTCACTCGTCTTAGAGCGTCAGGATCGTTAAAGTCCGTGAGAGGGAATGTGTACGTGCATAGAATGGACTTCGGTTTATACTCTCATCCGAAGGAGTAATATTAACTGAAGACGTACTTATCTGTAACGTTCCGCCTAGCAGTTTCGGGTCCAGAATATGTAGGTCAGTGCCGAAGAGTGTGTTCAATGTTTTTAGTGGGAGGGGTGTGTGGGGTGGAGAGAGAGAGAGGGAGAGACAAAGAGAGACAGACAGGCATAAACAGACAGTTAATATAGCCAAGGCGATGATAAGAACTGATTACATTCAACGGATGTGTTCTCATTAAACATGAGTAGATTATGTGTGTGTGTGTGTGTGTGTGTGTGTGTGTGTGTGTGTGTGTGTGTGTGTGTGTGTACGTGTGTGTGTTTCCATCATCATCATCATCATCTTTTTGTTCTTGTTCTTGTTCTTGTTCTTGTTCTTCTTGTTCTTGTTCTTGTTCTTGTTCTTGTTCTTCTTGTTCTTGTTCTTCTTCTTCTTCTTCTTCTTCCGTTACTACTGTTCTTCGTTGTGACCTTCTTCTTGCCAATGGCTCGGGTGAAATAAAATCATGTTTTGTATCATTATTTGTGAATCAGCAACGCCTTTGAAACAAACACTTATTGCCGGAATCATTATCATGTCTTCATCGCCTGATAGCCTTGCCCAAGCTATCATATCATAGAACAGCTGTTGTAGAGAAGTTGCCGACATCACCTCTCTGCTAGGAAGGGGAGAGCGACGTTACGCTCCTTCGCTTGTTGGCGAGTGGTCTGGCGAGATAGTGCCAGAAAGCTCCAAAGCAATGAAATCGCATGATTGGTCAGATTGAGTACCATGCGACTCTATAATTCACCAGTCAGGCTCAAAGCGCGGTGATCTACATACACACATGTTTCACACAGCAAATACACTCCTTTCACTCAAACATGTGGTATAAAGGCAGGGAGATCGCAATTAAAAGACGGAAAGGAGATCAAATGTTATTTTATTTGTGAAAGTTTAGATTAACGGTATCTAATACCATTATTAAAGGAAAGGAGAAAAATGGAGTATCCGGAGAAAAACAAACAAACTCGGCGATCTGAATAGTCTCGTACATAAGTCCCATAATTTCGCCTTTTGTGGGAATCAAAACCCATCTTCTTCTTCTTCTTCTTCTTCTTCTTCTTCTTCTTCTTCTTCTTCTTCTTCTTCTTCTTCTTCTTATCATTATTAACCGAAGGGGACATAGTGCTAGCATACGAGACCCTATACCCTTAGGCAACGTGTTCCTGGTTCTACATAACGCCGCACAACCACAACAACGCCTCACACTCCAGCGCGCACCGGAAGCAGGGATAAGGGATCTTTTCATCTTCAATCACTAAGAGCGATGGTAAAACTGATAAAGAGGGTGCAAAACGTTGCTGCTGCTCAATTTTAATGGTCTAAAAGTGGCGTCAGCATCAAAGATGGCTACAAATTGCCAATCCGGCATGCATTACTGTTTTAGATTGTACATTTCCTACGCGTACAGCTCGGGCTTCCATGATATATTTTTTCTCATATTAAAGCCTCAAATTCTTGTAGCTATTCAATTTCCTATTTATTGATTGATTTATTTATTTATCTATCTATTTATTTATCATTCCTTTTAAAGCGCTATTTAGAGTATTCATTTACTGCGACCCACGCATGTTCAACTGTACTGATATCTCATTAAAGCTGGAAAGCAAACAACGACTGACAAAGGCCACTCGCTTTATTTCAGCGGGAGAAATGACAGGTACGAACACGGCGTTGGATTCTTGGTCCACAAAGACATTCTAGCCACTGTGATTGGTTGACACCCAGTCTCTAGTAGACTCATTGCCAACCGCCTGAGAGCAGCCCCTTTCAACATCACCATCATCCAGGCCTATGCCCCAACATCAGACTATGACGACAGCGAAGTCAAGGATTTCTATGAACGTCTGCAGGCTGCAGAGGAAAGACATAGCCATAGTGCAAGGCGACTGGAATGCCAAGGTTGGCAAAGAGGTGTACCACAACTGGGGAGACACATGTGGACTCCACTGCAACAACGAGACAAATGACAGAGGTCTGAGACTCTTGGAGTTTACCAGATACAACAATCTGATACTGGCAAACACGCTTGATCCCCACAAAAAAATTCAGACGATGGACATGGCACAGTACCAGCGTTGAGCATCACAACCAGATTGACTACATTGTCGTCAAGAAACGCTTCAGATCAAGCGTTAACATTTGCAGGACACGCACTTTTCCAGGACCACCACCTTCAACTCAGCTGTGACAGATGCCGCCACTGAGATCCTTGGCAAGCATCGGACAAAGAAGAAGCCGTGGGTCACACCTGAACTTTTAGATCGGTGTGATAAACGAAGAGAGATGAAAAATAAAAAGAACCCCTCAAAAGGGAGGTGATGCCTACCGAAAAAACAACAATGACATCCGAAAAGACATGCGCACAGCAAAGGAGAACTGAAAAGAAGGGATATGCCAGGAAATAGAGAACAGTCTGAATAAGAACAACAGCAAGAAGGCCTACCAGACTGTGATACGGCTGACAAGCGTTAAACAGCTCAAGGTCTCCAAATCCAAAGCAAGTCTAGCATATGCCTTACAGAAGAACAAGAAGTCTTGGATAAAGGTACAGAGTACTACTCTGACCTTTACGACCACACACCAAACGGAGACCCATCAGTTCTAGCGTGCCCTCAAAACAGAGAATAAGAAGAAATTCTCCAGTTCTCCAAGAAGAAGTTGAGGCATCAATGCAATTACTGAAGAAGGGTAAGTCAGCGAGAGTGGACAACATTGCACCGTGCCTTACTGGATGGCTTTTGCAAGGCCTGATGCTCTGGTGACGTGGCCATACCATCGAAGTTTCCGTTTCTTCACCACTGTGAGCATGTCATCATGTTGTCCAATGGCTTGTGTGATGGTCTGTCGGACTTTGTTGTTGTTGATTTGCTGGGTATAGGAAATGCCCAGAAGTCTTCTGTAGCACCTCATCTCCACTTTGTATTCTTCATTGTGCCCAACAACACCAACTGCGTCAACATGGAAATGAAAGTCCAAGACCAATCCTTCAACACAGTTCATAACTTCAAATATTTAGGAGTAATTGTATCAGACAATGGGTCCCGACAGGAAGTCGTCTCCAGGATCGCACAAACAACTGCAGCCCTGACAAGGTTGAAGCCCATTTAGAAAGACAGGACCATCAATCTACATTCCAAGATAAGGCTGCTGCGCTCCCTTGTCATCTCCATCTTCCTATACGTTCGCGAAACATGGACCCTTACAATAGATGCGCTGCGAAGAGTACACGGCACGGAGATTAGGTGCTACAGAAGACTTCTCGGAGTATCCTTGTACTCAGCACATCACCGACAACGAAGTCCGACAGAACATAAAACAAGCCAGTGCACAACACGATGATATGTTCACAGTGGTGAAGAAAACGAAACTCCGATGGTATGGCCACGTCACCAGAGCATTAGGCCTTGCAAAGGCCATCATGCAAGGCACGGTGCAGGGAGGCAGAAAAAGAGGTGGGAGGACAACATTCGGGAGTGGACAGCTTGACACTGAGCGAAGCCATGATGGTTGCTTAGGACAGAGAAAGATGGAGTACCCTGGTTAAACGATCATCTGTGGTTCCCCAGCGACCTGCGACTTACGGGATAGGATAGTTGATGCCATTGGTGCTGTTGGTCATCATTTTGGTCTCCTCTGCATTTATTTCCATTCCAAAGGCTCTGGATGTGGTGTCAAGCCTCTGTACCAGCTATTCAATTTCTTGTTCCTCTCCAGTCTATCCATAAATTTCATCCGCAAAACGTCGGTTGGAGATTGCTCTACCCCCCACCCCCACCCCCTCCCTATGCTGATTGTGCTTTAGTGATCTGCAAGGGCATCTGACATGATGCGTTCCAAGAAGATGTTAAAGATTGTAGGAGAGAGTAGGCATCCTTGAAGCACGCCGATTGTTGTTCTGAACCATTTCCCGATAACGCTGTCGTAGAAGTCTGTACTGGTAGCCTTGTCATACAGGCTTTTGATGACTACAATAATGTTAAAGCTGATTATGTATACTCATGGTTGCCCACAGAGCTGCATGCCAAACTCGGTCAAACACTTTCTTGAAATCTACAAACACGTAATATAGATGTTGTTTGTGCTGTAGGTATTTCTCTCAGATTATTCTGAGGTTGAAAATCTGCTCAGTGGTACTTCGCCCTGCCCTGAATCCTGCATGTTTTTGAGCTATGTTTGGTTCAGCTTGGGTTTCAACCTGTTGAGTAGTATTTTCATTTATTTGAACTTGTTACAACCAATGTATTCAGGTAAACAGGCAACAAGGGTCCGGTAAAATGAAGTGAAGTTGTTGATGTCGTTTTGTGAATTGGCCTGATGAAGTACATTGCAATTGCAAAGCCGAACAGTAGTAGTAGTAGCAGCAGCAGCAGCAGCAGCAGCAGCAGTAGTAGTAGTAGTAGTAGTAGTAGTAGTAGTAGTAGTAGTAGTAGTAATATAGTTGATAATGTTTATGTGCATTTGTACTATATTTATTATACCTATCGTTACTCTAATTTAAAACTAATTTTTCTTCTCTCTCTTAACTTATCAACACGATTTTTCGGTTGGTCGCTCTCTCTCTCTCTCTCTCTCTCTCTCTCTCTCTCTCTCTCTCTCTCTCTCTCTCTCTGTCTGTCTGTCTGCCTCCCCTCCCTCTCTCTCTCCCTCTCTCTCTCTCTCTCTCTCTCTGTGTCTGCCTCCCCTTTCTCTCCACACCTTTATCTCCCCCCCTCTCTCTCTCCCTCCCTCTCTCTCTCTCTCTCTCTCTCTCTCTCTCTCTCTCTCTCGCTGTGTGTGTGTGTAAGGAGTTTTGGCAAGCCAGCATCATCATGGTCCCATCAGTTACGTACTAATCTTGCCTACCATCGACAACAAACATAAAATGCTTTTCATTCATCAGTAGAAAATTATGATGCTGGTATGACGTACTGATGACGTGTTAAGAATTGATGACATAAACATGACGTGTTTGACGAATAATGCCGGATGTATTAGTTGTTTTGACATTGATGACGTTAAGTATAGCACAAATCTTGATGATCTAGATGTAGGATTGACGTTCGAATGGAGAAATCAGTGGACGGTTACATATGAATATATGACGTGTTGAAAATTATGACGGAATATTTCAACGTTATCAAGTGTTTTGGGTTTTTTAAAACTTTGATCACGTAAGTTAAAGGCATTTAGATCTTGGTGAAGAAAGTATGACATTTCTAAAGCAAGTGCATGACGTGTTTAAATTAAATGATGATGCAATAGAACGTTTTTAAAAGAAACTAACTATTATTATTTAAATGTTATTTTGGCGAAGTGAGGGCTATGTTTAATTTCTTACGTCTAGCATCTTGGTGAGCATTTCTGGACTGTTAGTTACTATAGCCAAATATAAGCAATTGTCTCAGACAATGGGTCCCGACAGGAAGTCCTCTCCAGGATAGCACAAACAACTGCCGTCCTGACAGGGTTTAAGCTCATTTGGAAAGACAGGAGCATCAGTCTACACTTCAAGATAAGATTGCTGCGCTCCTCGATCATTTCCATCTTCCTATACTGTTGTAAACCATGGACCCTCACTGCAGACATACAACAAAGAATACAAAGCATGGACAAAAAACAACAGAAAAAAAAACAACAAAAAACAAAAAACAAAAACACATGGGGAGAAGAAATCGTAAGCAATGAAAAAGTTTGTAACAAAAGACATGAGACGTAGTGATCGATGATGGAATTGTCCACATTCTCTCTCTCACTCTCTCTCTCTCTCTCTCTCTCTCTCTCTCTCTCTCTCACTCTCTCATTTTCTCTCTCTCTCTCACTCTCTCTCTATCTCACTTTCAATCTCTCTCACTCTCTCTCTCACTTTCTCTCTCTCTCTCTCTCTCTCTCTCTCTCTCTCTCTCTCTCTCTCTCTCTCTCTCTCTCTCTCTCTCTCTCTCTCTCTCTCTGTCTCTGTTTTTATGAACGAATTTCACAGTGTGGTTACTTCGACAACAATTAGTAGGCTATTGGCATGATCTACAATACAAATGTAAGGTTTGTTGTTTGCTTTACTGTAAAGCACACTCATCCACACACACACACGCACACACACACACACAGATCAGCCTGTATTACAGCGACCTACAAACCTAGAATTGGAGAAAGTTACCAAAATAACGTGTGATTGAGCCGCAATTAGACTTTTCTCTCAAGAGAGCAGTGTCCAGCGTGTGGAGGTATATTTTACTTGGATCTCTCCCTAAGGTTGGCATTGGCAGACTCGCCCAGAGAGAGACAGAGAGAGAGAGAGACAGAGAGAGATAGAGAGAGAGACAGAGAGAGATAGAGACAGAGACAGAGGGATGGAGGCAGGGATTTAAGGCTAAGCCAGCAATTAATTACGCTAAGTGACTTACTAATGTTCTTCTTACTATTGTTGGCAGACATCTGTCAACATACCTAAATCTTGTAACAACCTTTCATTCCGCATCCAGAAACATTGACAAGAGAGATTGGCAACTTTCTTTACTTGGTGTATTTCCTCCTGGTTGTTGTAATGTCCCGTTTGTATATCCCCGTATTTCTGTCCGTGTTTTCATTCTTGTTAACACTTTTGAGTTTTTATATGTGTGGGGGTTTTTCCCCCATGCTTGGTCTTATTCTAATGGCTCTTCGATGCCTCATGTATCTACTACTTGCATACATCTGTCCATATAAGAGGGCGCGGCGACCAAGCGAGGGAAAGGGACGGTAAGAGATACCATTGCAGGCAGTGGTTTTGAAATTTCAAGGCTGACGGCCTGGAGTGCCGACAAAAGCACTAACATGACCCTGATGTACAAGGAAGCGCCTTCTACTCTTTTGGATGAGAGTATAAACTGAGGTCTAGTCTGTGGTCGTATATGCATTCCATTGCGCAGAATGTAAGAATTCCGACGCTGTTGTTGTAGACGGGTAAGAGCCAGCTGCACCAACACTCCAGCCAGCACTAGGTCCCTTCTCCCCTGGGCCTGCTGGCCCTGGGTTGTGCTCAGTTGTCTGCAGTTTCAGACGATGCGCCTAAGGCTGCAAGTGGGCGCCTCGGGCGCCTTGAGTTAGATCCTGTATGGTCAGCGCCATGAGTTAGATCCTGTGTGGTCAGCGCCATGAGTTAGATCCTGTGTGGTCAGCGCCTTGAGTTAGATCCTGTGTGGTCAGCGCCTTGAGTTAGATCCTGTATCGTCA
Organism: Oncomelania hupensis; assembly: GCA_036898135.1. NCBI lineage: Eukaryota > Metazoa > Mollusca > Gastropoda > Littorinimorpha > Pomatiopsidae > Oncomelania > Oncomelania hupensis. The sequence goes on from CM072511.1 coordinate 161,097,976, forward strand.
GCGCCATGAGTTAGATCCTGTATCGTCAGCGCCTTGAGTTAGATCCTGTATGGTCAGCGCCATGAGTTAGATCCTGTATGGTCAGCGCCTTGAGTAGATCCTGTATGGTCAGCGCCTTGAGTTAGATCCTGTATGGTCAGCGCCATGAGTTAGATCCTGTATGGTCAGCGCCATGAGTTAGATCCTGTATGGTCAGCGCCTTGAGTTAGATCCTGTATCGTCAGCGCCATGAGTGAGATCCTGTATCGTCAGCGCCATGAGTTAGATCCTGTATGGTCAGCGCCTTGAGTTAGATCCTGTATGGTCAGCGCCTTGAGTTAGATCTTGTATCGTCAGCGCCATGAGTTAGATCCTGTATCGTCAGCGCCTTGAGTTAGATCCTGTATGGTCAGCGCCATGAGTTAGATCCTGTATCGTCAGCGCCTTGAGTTAGATCCTGTATGGTCAGCGCCATGATTTAGATCCTGTATGGTCAGCGCCTTGAGTTAGATCCTGTATCGTCAGCACCATGAGTTAGATCCTGTATCGTCAGCGCCATGAGTTAGATCCTGTATGGTCAGCGCCTTGAGTTAGATCCTGTATGGTCAGCGCCTTGAGTTAGATCCTGTATGGTCAGCGCCTTGAGTTAGATCCTGTATGGTCAGCGCCTTGAGTTAGATCCTGTGTGGTCAGCGCCTTGAGTTAGATCCTGTATCGTCAGCGCCTTGAGTTAGATCCTGTATGGTCAGCGCCTTGAGTTAGATCCTGTATGGTCAGCGCCTTGAGTTAGATCCTGTATCGTCAGCGCCTTGAGTTAGATCCTGTGTGGTCAGCGCCATGAGTTAGATCCTGTATGGTCAGCGCCATGAGTTAGATCCTGTGTGGTCAGCGCCTTGAGTTAAATCCTGTATCCTCAGCGCCTTGAGTTAAATCATGTATCGTCAGCGCCTTGAGCAGCTCTTTAGCTATTATAAAAAAAAAGAAGAAAATAAACGCTAATATAACAAGATACAAAGAATGGGAGAAGCCGCTATCCTTCGTTTAAAAAAAAAAATAGCGCAGAGTGGACGATCAAGCTTGTTGCTGTTGTTATGCCTCTTCCAGCCTGAGTGTGAGTCTTTGACATTGCCCCCTTTCTTTGTCAGTTAGTATCTGGAGCGTTGTAACAAACCTTTCTCTTCTGCCGCCATGGCCACGAGGGACAGTGGAGATAGGTCAATAATTCATTCTAATAATAAAAGCATCCAAGCGCCCCCCCCCCTCCCTTTCGAACCTTGTGGCTGCATTCCATATCTATTGTGAGCATACCTCTGTCAGCATCAGTGTAGCTGGTTCAAAACCCTCCTTCAGAGAGGTTGATGGTATGAAGACAAGCCACTCGAGAACAAATTGACTCTGTTACATCTTTCTTCTTATCCTTTTGTACAACATACCATTTCCTCTTTCTAATTGTCACGTGGGGTTTTATGGGCTCTGCACAATGGAATTATGGACCCTCACGTTTATTCGGTGGGAACGGCTAGTACGTCACCCTATGAATTACTTTAATAAATTTATTTGTTTAGCTCGTTCTGTGTTAAGGTTGGGATACAGAAATAGATAGAAAAATGGTAAAAGATTACTGTCACACTAGCTTTCACACGGCTATGAATCATATGTAGTCCAGCCACTTGATAACAGTTAAAATCACACATTTATTTCTTCTACTCTATACAAGATTCTCTAAGTACTAATCTAACTTAAAATGTCTCAGTTACTGCTAATAGTTCGATCGCTGATAGTCTATGCAGCTGGTCTATCTTCATCGGGCACTTGCTAGTATATCTCATGTAGATTTGGACTACTGTGGTCCGTTTTACAGTTTCTGAAGAGTTGGACTACTGTGGTCCTGTTATGATCAGTTTAAGTGCACCTTCGCCTTATGCACTTAACTCATGTGTGGGGTGTTCGAAGTCCTTCTGTGAGGTAGCTTCTGGTACACCTTTGTCGTTGTGTAGTTGGGTTCCCTTGCCACGCTGTGGGGTCTGACAGGGTGTTTCTTCGGGTATCTCTTTCCGTCTTGTGCGGTAGAGTCTCCTCGACCAACTAGTCGTTTCTGTGGAGTGGGGCACACAGGATAGCTCGCCTGCTCGTCTGGAATATAAGAGACGAAATTCTGCACAACCCTGAATAATCGGTTTGTGCAGAGCGTCTCACTGAAAGCCAAGTAGCCCTCAGTGATAGCTCCACATCTCTACACATAAGCGACGAACATTCTGCTACTTCCGGGTTCCACTGGAATCTCACTCTAAATTCCTATACATACATAAATATCAATCGTGTCTAACTATACACATACAGAATTAATAATATTATAAACATTCAGTGGTACAGCCACTGGTCTGCAAACATACATATAAGTTAAACAACAGTGGTTCCGTACGGCATACAACATGGCGGCGCAACCGGTCGTGTTTCGCCTCGTGCTCGGCTCTTCCACGTGGTACGGCAAATTCGGATTAACAATTCACATTTATGCATAGCAATTCCACAAACATAATTTCAACAATAATATAAATATATCACGATGAAACAGAAGGGTGTTCATTTACCTGCTTGACAAGTTCAGGCCCGTTGTGACTTGATAGAATTCTATGCTTCTAAGTCCTGCTTCCTGGTCTAAGTGTGTAGAGATTTCTCTAGCTATCTAGCTGTTCACACTTCGGTGTATTCCTCCCAACTGACCAAAACTGTGCGTGGTTTGGACCCAGTCAAACTGGCTCCAACCACTTTGCCTAAGCTCTCCCATTGGTTCCAACGGTCCGATTCAAAACTTAAGTGCTGACGTCACTGCGCTGTGTGTGTGGCTCAGGCTCGCAGTGTGCTGTAATTTAATTGCTGCTGTGTAATAGACTGACTCTCTACTATTACAAAGACTACACAATGCTAAATAGTCAACAAGCAGAGTTAAAACTAGTCCTAACGCGACAGGCTCCCTCAACTGAAAAAAGGCGATGACTACTGGATTCGACCTTTTTCTACTACAGAGCCTAGTTTAACGCTGCACTATCCTAGGGTCCTATTTACAAGCTAAGTAAGTTGCTCTACCTGAGCTGCAATGCTGTGCCAGGTAGCTATGGACTCTAGTGACAGGGTATTACTGGGCGGGGACGAATTCTGGTGCTGTGGCCCTTAGTTGTGTTGGGTGGGCGACAGCTGCTGTGTCCTCCACGAGATGGCGACTGAGGTAGTCGGCTCCGTGGTTCTCTTTGCCGGGGATGTACTCGATGTGGAATGAGTATGCCTGAAGGGTGAGTGCCCATCTCATCAGGCGAGAGTTCAAAGACTTGGAGGCTGCCAGGAACGATAGTGGTTGGTGGTCCACCTGAACTGTGAAGTGGGTCCCATACAGGTAGAGTTGGAATTTCTGTATGGCCCAGACTAGTCCAAGGCATTCTTTCTCCGACGTGGCGTAGTGGGTCTCGGCGGGTCTCAATTTTCTGCTGGCGTAGGCGACAGGGAATAGCGTCTCCGCATTCTTGGGGTCGCGCTGTAGCAGTACTGCTCCGAGGCCTAAGTCGCTGGCGTCGGTGCGAAGAACGAATGGCTGAGTCAAATCGGGTAGGTGGAGTACTGGCGCCGATGTCATTCTGTCCTTGAGTGTTTGGAATGCTGTCTCGCATTCGGCTGTCCATACTACTTTGTCCGGGGCGATTTTCCGGGTTCCATTTGTCAGTGTGACGGCGATGCTGTTGTAGTTGTGGATGAGCTTCTTCCGCGATGGCGATGGCTAGCCATGTGTGTGTGCTGGGGGTCGCTGGTCTGTCGATGTATTTCTTGAGGAGATTGATGTGGTGGTATCGGGCTCTCCCGTTCACCTCTACTTGGTAGACTGTCTTGGATTTCTTGGCAGTCACCCGGTACGGTCCTCTCCAAGCGATGTCCAGCTTGTTGGTTCCACTTGGAAGTAAGAGTAGCACTTGATCGCCGACTTGCAGTTCTCTGTCCTTCGCGTGGCGGTTGTAGTACTTCGCCTGACGGGCTCTTGCCTTCTTCAGTGCTTCACCAGCTTTCTTCCACGTTGCTTTGAGGGTTTCCTGCAGGTCTGCGACGTACTTGGTGGCACCTCTTGGTGTGTCGTCTATCTTGGCTTCCGTCCAACTTCTGCGTAGGGCTTCTAGCGGTCCTGCTAGAGGTCTGCCGAATAGCAAGGTTGACGGGGTGTAGCCTGTGGCTGCATGGGGCGTTTCTCTGTATGCGAACAGTGCCGCATTCACGTAGGTGTCCCACGCTTCTGGATTGTCGTCGGCGACTTTCCTGAGTATGGTGAGAAGGGTTCCATTCAGTCTTTCTACTTGTCCGTTGCTGGCGGGGTGGTATGGTGGTGTGCGAATGTGATGAACTTGTATCAACTCGAACACGTCTTGCATCAGGCGGCCGGTGAACTGAGATCCGTTGTCCGTTCTAATGCTGTCCGGGAATCCGACTCTGGTAAAGATGGCGATGAGTGCATCTGCAATCTTCTTGGTGTCGATCGCTGGCAATGGGACTGCTTCGCACCACATCGTACATGCGTCGACGAGTGTGAGTAGAAATCTGTTCCTCTTCTTGGTCATGGGCAGTGGTCCTACTATGTCTACTGAGACTTGCTGGAATGGCACGCCGACTACTACCGATGGTCCTAAGGTAACTGGTACGGTGTGATGTCGCGGGGAATATCGTTGACATTGGTGGCAAGATTTCACGTAGCGCGTGACATCCTCCGTGATTCCTGGCCAATAGTAGTGTGCGCTGATTCTCTGCACTGTGGCTCCAATTCCCATGTGTCCGCTGAGTGGCATGCTGTGGCCTAATTCTAGTACTTGGGCTCGAAGGGTGGCTGGTAGTACTAGTTGGGTGTGATCTCCATCTCCTTGTCGATGTAGAACTCCCTCTTCCATGTAGAAGTCTCCCTTGTGCGGGGGTGTGTGCGCCTTGGGTAGCTTCTGGAAGCACTTCGCTATCGAGGTGTCTTCTTTCTGTGCTGTTTTGATCTCTTCGAGTCCTGGATTCGGAGCGAACTCGGGCTGGGGTGGTGGGGTTTTAGCTTGGGCCCTGGTTTGCACTGCAGCTATCTCTACAGTTTTGGGGGGCGTGCCTAAGAACACATACCTACAACCTAGCACTAGATCATACAGGGGTTTCTGTAAAACAGCTGCTTGGATTCGTCCTGTGACGTACCTACTCTCTACTTCGATCCAAGCTATTGGGCAAGTAGTCGTCGGTTTCGTCAAGTCTGCTCCTTGTAAGTCGACTGTCTTGTCTGTCAAGTCCGCGCGCGATACAAGAGATTCGCTGACTATCGCGTCGTATGATAGACCTGTGTCATACAGACAGTTCGCTTCTTTTCCGTTGACCTTGACCGTGTCTGTCACCGATGGGTGATCTCCGATTGTGTGTGGCTTGTTACCGCTGCTTTGAGTTAGAACTCTGTGCGCTGGCCGGCTTTCGCGCTCTTCCCTACGTTGTGCGGCCAACTTGAAACATTCTGCGGTGGAGTGATTGTTTCTGTTGCAGAACGAACAATACCGTCTCTGTTCTGCGGGACCTCTTTTCCCGAATTCCGTGTTGGGTCCTTTATTTTGCCCAGGTCTGGGGTTATTCGGCTTATTCGCGGTGCGCTCTTCCCGGTTAGGGCTTCGTTTCTGTGCCTCTTTCCCGTTAGGCTTTAGGTCTCGCCTGAAGCTCTTGGCTTCTCCGTGGGCGGCCACGTACCTATCTGCGACCTTGACCAGATCTTCCAGTCTTTCCGCGCCCTGCTCTACTGAGAATGTTCTCAGCTCGGGGGTCATGGTTTCCCGTAGCTGTTCCCATACTAACAGTTCTGTCAGTCCATCATACGTCTTTGCCGTGGCTGACTGGCTAATCCACTTATCCAGCATTGTGGACAACCGATCCGCGAACTGCGCATAGCTCTCTCCTTTCACTCTCCGGTTGGTGCGGAACTTTTGCCGGTAGCATTCTCCTGTCAGTTCGAATCCCGTTAGGAGTGCCTCTTTTACTTTGTGATAGTCAGTCACTCTGTCAGTCGGTAGCTTACTGTAGATGTCATAAGCCTTTCCTCTAAGCCCTTGACTAAGCTTAAAAGACCAATGAGTGGGATCTAGTTTGTACTCTGTTGCTAGACGCTCAAACCTAGTCAGATAGAGATCTAGACCTTCTTCTCTCTCATTGAATGTTCCCAGTGGGAATGACATTCCTTGTACAGGGTTGGGGGCTACCTCTAGCTGATCTGAGTGGGGAGGGGTTGAGGAAGAACTTGAAGCTCCTGATCCCAATCTTCTTAGCTCTAACTCATGCTGTCTTTCTTTTTCCTTTTCTTCCCTCTCTTTTCTTTTTCTGCCCTCTCATAATCCCACCTCCTAACTTCTGCATCTCTCTCTGCTGCTACCTTCTTCTGTTCTGCTTCTAGCTCTAATTTCCTCGTTTCTCTCTCTGCCTCTAATTTCTTCTGCTCTGCTTCTAATTTCTTCTGCTCTAGTTCTAATTTCTTTTGCTCTGCTTCTAGTTCCGCTTTTCTCTGTTCTGCTTCGAGTTTCTTCGCCTCTCTCTCTGCTGCTCTCTCTGCCTTAGCTTCCTGTTTCTCTACCTCTGCATTGATATACGCAATTAGGTCTGCCCCTGCTAAGTGTAAAGCTTCTCCTAGTTCCTTGAAACGCAATCTCAAGGCCACGGGGTCCGACATTGTCAAACGTGTCTATGAACAACATCTGAATCACGTGGAATACCAAAACACTAGCAATATTGCAAGTCAATAACAACAATGCAAAGACAATCAAATTCGTAATCAATAATAGAATAAAACAAGAGTCAAATGGCATACAACAGTTATTTAAGCAAAACCTGCAAAAGAACAATGCAACATACAGGCACAAAAATAATTGAAGCAAAAAAGTTTTTAACTAAAGAATAGTGCACCACAACTGATCAGTGTTATACTCTTACACTATTCTAAGTTATTCTACTTCTACTGTTATCTAATTTTATTGTACTTAGGTCCGGTTATACCAATTCCTATTATACACAGATCCTGGCAGGCTCGCCAATTAAAGTGTCACGTGGGGTTTTATGGGCTCTGCACAATGGAATTATGGACCCTCACGTTTATTCGGTGGGAACGGCTAGTACGTCACCCTATGAATTACTTTAATAAATTTATTTGTTTAGCTCGTTCTGTGTTAAGGTTGGGATACAGAAATAGATAGAAAAATGGTAAAAGATTACTGTCACACTAGCTTTCACACGGCTATGAATCATATGTAGTCCAGCCACTTGATAACAGTTAAAATCACACATTTATTTCTTCTACTCTATACAAGATTCTCTAAGTACTAATCTAACTTAAAATGTCTCAGTTACTGCTAATAGTTCGATCGCTGATAGTCTATGCAGCTGTTCTATCTTCATCGGGCACTTGCTAGTATATCTCATGTAGATTTGGACTACTGTGGTCCGTTTTACAGTTTCTGAAGAGTTGGACTACTGTGGTCCTGTTATGATCAGTTTAAGTGCACCTTCGCCTTATGCACTTAACTCATGTGTGGGGTGTTCGAAGTCCTTCTGTGAGGTAGCTTCTGGTACACCTTTGTCGTTGTGTAGTTGGGTTCCCTTGCCACGCTGTGGGGTCTGACAGGGTGTTTCTTCGGGTATCTCCCGACTCGGTAGTCTCCTCGACCAACTCGTTTCTGTGGATGGTGGGGGCGGATATAGTCTCTCTCGTCTGCAATAAGAGACCAACCCTGAATAATCGGTTTGTGCAGAGCGTCTCACTGAAAGCCAAGTACTCAGTCACATATCTCACATCTCTATACATACGAAGAACTCTACTAATTCCAATTCCTACTACTCTCATCTATCTCTAAACACATACTTAATAAAAAAACATGTTACAAACATACACAAACACACATGGTGTCCATACAACATGGCGGTTGCAAACATGTGTTTATGTGTGTTGGACCACTCTGCGGGAACTTTATAAAAAAAAATATAAAATTATAATACATATTCAAACATAATTAAAAACATTTTAATTTATATATAGTTAAATGATTGAAAGAAGTGAATTTATTTTAAGTTATTGTTCAGTTAGAATTCTATGCAAGTAGCTGCTTCCTGTCTAAGTGTAAGATTTCTCTAGCTATCTAGCTGTTCACACTTCGGTGTATTCCTCCCAACTGACCAAAATGGCGGTTTGATTTGGACTGCTCCAAGCTCTCCCATTGGTTCCAACGGTCCGATTCAAAACTTAAGTGCTGACGTCACTGCGCTGTGTGTGTGGCTCAGGCTCGCAGTGTGCTGTAATTTAATTGCTGCTGTGTAATAGACTGACTCTCTACTATTACAAAGACTACACAATGCTAAATAGTCAACAAGCAGAGTTAAAACTAGTCCTAACGCGACACTAATAGCCTGTTTTCATTGAAAGGCTCGTAGAGGTTCAAACACTTTTGTTCGAGGTTCTTAGATCCCGAACCTAGGTTGCTGAACCTGTCGGACAAAAAAAAAAGGTTTAGGAACCTAGGTTCGGGATCTGAGAACCTCCCACGAACCTTCCACGAACCTTCCACGAATGTTGTAATGCAGACAGGCCATATAGTGGTATAATCTGGTGACGTGCATATAGATTTTTATTTATTTAATTTATCGTCTCTTCACATATGTGATATTAGACGCTCTCTCTCTCTCTCTCTCTCTCTCTCTCTCTCTCTCTCTCTCTCTCTCTCTCTCTCTCTCTCTCTCTCTCTCTCTCTCTCTTCTCTCTCTTTTTAACAAAAAAAAAAAAAAAAAAAAACACGCACACACACACACACAACAAAAAACAACTAAAAACACATAAATACAGATTTTAAAAAAAAAAAAAAAAAAAACGTGAAATAAAATTTGGGGTACTGCTGATCTGTGCTGTAGAAAGGGATGGGGAGGGGGGGGGGGATGGATAGGGGAGGAATGGAGAGGGAATGTTTCTATCATCTACCAGTGCCCGTAATTTTTGCCGGCGCTTATCCGGACCGTTACAAAAGGGAATTGGCAAAACTACAAAACCGCACCTAACGGGCTATCCAATAATGATTTGAACAAATCGAATATTTGCAAGGAGTTAGAAAACATATTACTAATTTGTTGGTATGGTAATTTTAAAACCGGGATATATTGTTTTAGTTTGTTACAAGTCAATATATGTAAGTGAGAAATTTCACTATTACAAATGCATTTTACACTTTTGACGTATTTAGTTCTAAAAGCATTTACCTTCCATCGATACATTAAAGAAATTATTTTCCTAAAATTAAATGGATTGTTAAGTTTCCGTTGGCAGTAATCCATCATTTTCTTTATATCAAAATCTAAATATCCCAACAAGTTGTTTTCCTGGGTGTTTTGCTTTTGACGCTGACTTTTTTCTAAAAGAGAATAATATTCATCAAGAGCGAGCGGGATGTTGAAGTGTGTTGACTGTTCAGATTGACAAGCACCTGACTTCGCAGCCGCGTCAACTTTTTCATTATAAAATAGGCCTACATGTGAAGGCATCCAAAGAAAAGTAACTCTGGATCCTCTGAGATGTAAAACGTGTATTAGTTGAGAAATTTCTGCTACAAGATCTGACCTTATTTTGAGTTGTATAGACTTTAAAGCTAGTAACACTGCCTTTGAGTCTACACAAAAGAGTATTTGATAAATATCATGTCGAAAATCTACTAAGTAATTAAGAGCCATCATTATTGCAAGCAACTCTGCAGTAAATATAGACTTACTTTTACCAATATAAAATGACTTTTTAACTTTTAAATCAGGTATTATAAATGCAGATCCACATGAGCTGTCTTCCAAAACAGACCCATCTGTATAAATTTTTAGATGCAAAGGATATTTTTCCTCAATGTGCTGTCTTACTAATGCTGCTAATACATGGCTATCATAAGACTTCTTATTGTCTGAATACTCTGTATCAAACTGTGCTCTCTGTAACTCCCAAGGTGGGGTTGGTAATATATTTTCTCGTTTAGCAATCAATTGATTGTTATTAATTGTTGCATCTGTAAGTACTTTATATGTGAATGTACTTATTGTAGTATTTGATTGTATATTTCTCGCCCTTTTTGGAAAGTCTATATCTGACCGAATTTTAATTTCTTCATCTACATTATTATTAGTTACTGACGACCTTAAAATATACTTCGCGCATGCCAACTTTCTGTATTCATCTAGTGACAACATTCCAGCTGCTTTGTAAGTTTTGTCGCAAGATGCATGTACTGGTAATCCAAGAGCCAGCTTAAATGCTTTACAATCAACGCTTTGTAATTTTCTTAGTAAATATGTTGGTGCATTGAAGAAAGCCTCTTGTGCATAAGTGAGCTTTGATCGCACGAGCGCAGTCGAAATATGTAATAACGTAGCTACATCTTGACTCCAGTATTTTTTACTTATTATTTTAAGGAAATTAAGACTTTTTCTTGCTTTTGTCAGAATGTATTCTATATGTTGATTCCATGTTAATTTAGAAGTAAAATATACACCTAAGAATTTTATTTGCTCTGTATAATGTAATACTGCATTTTGTATATAAAATGTAGGAAGATTTACTGGATTAGCCCCATTATTAAATAACATCATACGTGTTTTTTCGATTGACAAACTTAAACTATTATTATTCATATAAGAAACTATTTTGTTCAAATCCTCCTGATATAATTTTTGAATATAATTAATATTTCTTTTAGTATTCCTACGCCAACATGGACGTTCTGTAAAGGCATATTTCAACGATGCCAAGAACAAAAACCATGAATAGAATGACCAGGAGTATGAAGAACCTCCTCAAGAGAAAGAACAACGCAGAAGAAATTGTTACCAAGAAAAATCAACACCTGGACAAGGATGAAGTGGTTGCAGCCGAAATATCGGCACATTCAAGTGAACACAAAACGGAATCGGATTTTGAGGAAAGGGAGGACCTTGGCAACGAAAGAGGTCCTCCGATCGTAGAACACAGTTGCTGCAAGGAGGCCCTAGAGGAGATTCGACAGCTGAAAGATCTAGTGCTGCGACTCAGTGATAAGATCGATAGGCTTGAAAACTGTGGTCAGGTTGTAGATCAAAAACAACAAGATCTGGACACGCCCACTAGCAACAACGGCAAAGCAGAAACAACAGACATGGAAGATCCATCTATCCGAAACGCTAGTGGAGAGTCCAAAAGCCGCGATTGTGTACCACCAGCAGTTTCCCAGTCCGTTAAAAAAGTCGTGGTCCCGACCGCCATTTACAAAACATACGCGGATTGTGTACAGAAGAAGAAAAATAAAAATGATCCAGCAAATGATGTCAACAAAAATAAAAGTGACGTCAAGCAAGCCGGAAGTGACGATAAATACCCTTTGCCAAGTAAGTCTTCTGGTATCTATAAAGACACTTCACCTCGTGTTTTGATTCTGCACGATTCGACCCTGAACAAAGTGGACAGTACGAGACTAGGTCTTTCATATGGATTTCAAGCTGCAGTCAGAAAGGTATTTAAGATCGAGGACTGTGAAGATGTATTAAAAAATGCATTGGCAGAATTAAACCCGGAACCAGAATGCATCGTGACACATTTTGGCATCAATGACTTGAAAGTTAACGATGCAGTTCAATGTGGAAATAAAATGGCCAATTGCGTTAAAAAGATCAAGCAAACCCTGCCCAAAGCCAAGATCATCATCAGTCAGCCTACACCAGTTAGGAGGCAGAGACTGAATGCAGACAGGGGTGTTTTCAACGCCACAACTCGAGCTGCCCTAGTTGGAGAGCACAGGGTCTCCTTCGTGGAATACGTTATGTCGGCAAATCGTAACCTCATAAGCCCAGACGAAATCCATCCGACAAATAAAGGGGCCACTATCATTGCACGTAGTCTGGGGCGACATTTGTTCTTCTCGTTCTGGGAGAAACCGAAGAGGAGGAGACCCAAGCCAGTAAAACCTTTTATCCACCGTGGTCCTTACCGGAGTAGTGAACAGTATTCCCAATGGTCACCACTTGGTCGTTTTCAATTCCCCCAAGTTGTTTCACCACCATCAGTGCCAGCTTTTCCTTGGTTGTTCCAGTGACTGTATTGTTCTTTTTTGTCAATTGTAAAAGGACAGGAATTAAGATCTTTGTTTTTATGAGAAAGAAAGAGAAAGAGAGAGAGAGAGAGACAGAGAGAGAGAGAGAGAGAGAGAGAGAGAGAGAGAGAGAGAGAGAGAGAGAGAGAGAGAGAGAGAGAGAGAAAGACCTAAGTAACAAAACTATAATCAGTAAAATAACTCCTTTTTGATGAATCGAAAACAAGTAAAATGTATGCAATGGAATTGCAGATCTATAACAACAACATTATCATATTTAGAACATGAACTTATAATCAATGATTATGACATTCTCTTTTTACAATCTTTGAATGTAAAAAAGAGCAATTTACCTAAAATACCGCATTTTTATTATCCACCAGTGATTGATCAAGGTCAAGGAGAAGGAAAAATAAACACTGCTATTTATATCCGATCTGGCCTACAGTATTGCATTAGACCTTCTCCAGTACCACAAACATGTGAAAATATATTCTCATGTGCAGTGATTGTGAAACTTGATGATTTTATAACTTTGAATTGTGTTTCAGTATACATGCCAAGAGGCCCAGATGAAAATAACAGTGATTGGCTAAAACATGTTGTTACGTTGAAACGTGAACGAAAGTATGTCGGAAGCGCGCACGATAGATCTAATCGTTTCGTTTTGCAAAGTATTCAATAATGGTGTTTATTTACCTTTGATTTGAGTTTGCATTGTTATCAGGAGAGGCTTTGTATAACGTTGATAATTTGCGTTAGTCGATATTATTTGAGAATCTTCTGGATCTGCGTGTTTACTCTTGATAGAAATTTCCGGATGGACATCGAAGGTCGTGAATGTTCCCGGAAGTAGAGAAAATGTGAATGACGTAAGTCAGTGATGACGATCTTTAGTTCGATTGGTGGCAGTGCGTCATTTCTACCACGTACCAAATCGTTCCAGAAAAGAGAGAGGTTATTTAATCGTGAGCCGAGTCGCTGTTGAGAGAGTAAAGTTGTTGATAGTGATTTGGAAAGTTGCTGTGAAAGTTGTTGAGTTGAATTGAGAATTGTATGCAGTTGTTGATGTGTGCTGAATAAAAGTGGAAAACTTCATACGTCGACTTTGTGACTTGTATGCTGTTTGGACGGGCTGTGTGAATAAACGAATCTGAGTTACACCCTATCAGGAATTCAAGCATCGGGGCTGAATCAGATACTGATAGAAAACACCAACATCAAACTGAGTGTAACATTTTGGGGGTCAAGCCGCGATTCACGCCATAGCCAAGGGTTCAACTGCTACAACAAGCGAGTCAACGTTACGAGAGGCAGTCATCGAGGGTAGCCGCCAACGAGTTGCGTCGAGAGGGGCCAACATACTGGGACTACATCACCGATAGGTTCGGGTTGACTGCAAGGGCGTGTAGTCGCCGAAGAGTTGCTTCGTGAGCGAACAACAGAGCGGGACTACGTGGCTGCCGCAGGACTACGTCGAGGGACAGTCTCGGAGCTACATCGCCAGTGTTACAGAGAGCGGCGAGCGGACGTCGCGTCTACTTCAGCACAGGAGCGTGCACATCAACACCAGCGTGGTGCAGCGTCGCATACGACGAGGACAGCGGTGCCTGCGTCAGCGAAGGCGACTAGTGGCAAGCATCAGCGCTACTGCAGAAAGCGTGCTGTTCTAGAACAGTCTAGAAAGGTACAGCACAGTCAAGAACTTTCCAGAAAAGAACTTTCCAGAAGCATCAAGATGGCTGATTTCTGGCAGAAAGGGGTTGAACTAAATCTAAAAGGAAAACAGCTGACTGAGTACGTCAAGTCTCAAGAGAGAATATGGCGTGAAGAAAGAGAAATAGAATTAGAACAGAAGCGTCTAGAATTAGAAGAGCAGCGACGCCGAGAAGAAAAGGAAGAACAGCGTCGCCGAGAAGAAAAAGAAGAACAACGCAGGCGTGAAGAAAGAGAAGAGCGGCGTCAAGAAAGAGAAGCAGAAGAGCAGCGACGCCGAGAAGAAAGAGAGATGGAAGAAAGACGACTAGAAGCTGATCGTCAGTACCAGCTGGAGTTGGCGCGTATCCAAAACAATCAGCATGCGCCACAAGTCGTCAGCGACCACATGGCTCCAAAATTGCCAGCTTTCGTCGACGGGAAGGACCAGATCGACAGTTATTTGGCGAGATTTGAAAGGTTTGCCAAAAGCTCTAACTGGCAACCTCAAGACTGGGCGATTCGACTAAGTGCACTTCTGACGGGAGAAGCACTCGACGTCTACACCAGATTGTCGGACGATGACGCTAAAGACTACGACGTCTTGAAAGAGGCCCTATTGCAGTGCTACAACTTTACAGAGAAGGGCTACCGTAAACGCTTCCGTGAATGCCGGCCTAAGTCAGGCGAGACGCCAAAGCAGTTTGTGGAGCGCCTGTCGTCATATCTACACAAGTGGGTGGAGTTATCAGGCGAAACGAAGTCTTACGACAGTCTCCATGACCTGATCGTGAAGGAACAATTTCTCAATGCCTGTCACAAGGACCTAGCGACCCACTTAGAAGAACAAAAGCTGCAGACGCTTAAAGATGTGACGGAGGCTGCTGAAAGATATCTCATCGCTCATGGGAAAACCCTGGGGCCACCCAGCGCGACGAAACATTTTCAGAAGACTGGAAACCATGTGAACCAGATCCAGGGAAGCCAGACGAGCCAGAGACAGACAGACTCCACGCCTCCTCCCAGGGAAGGGCATTCAAGGGGCTGTTTCACCTGCAACGCTACAGACCACAGAGCGGCTAACTGTCCTCAAAACAAAAGTAGCGGACAGCGGAGCAGTACGGACAATTCAGCGGCGGGCAACCGGCAGAGGCGGTTCTCCAATCAACGGCAAACCAGTAGATCTGACCATCAAGTGTGCGGCGGGAGCGTCATTCTTCCGAGTGAGACCGAGCGCACAGCTACCCCTGCGGACGTGCAAGAGTGCATGACCGATGGCCAACTTCTCCTTGCCAACGGAAAATCCATCCCCGTCGTCGCCAGCGCAGCTGTGACCGTCCAGAACATGCCTGTTTCCAAGGGACGCGTTGGAAATCATGAAGTGACTGTTTTAAGAGACTCTGGCTGCAGTGGGGTCATCGTCAGAGAAGACCTAATCGCTAAAGAACAATTCACTGGCGATTCTAAATGGACACTCATGGCCGACAGCAAATGTGTGAAAGCGCCAGTTGCAAAAATTCATGTCAACACCCCTTTCTACGTAGGCGAAGTCGAAGCGGTTTGCCTGAAGAAGCCGCTATACGATTTGATGATCGGGAATATCGACGGCGCGAGGCGACCCGACGACCCCGATTCAGAATGGAGTCCTGCCTCAACCCAACATGTCGAAGTTGCGGAGGAGGATCCATTGCCATTTCCCGATGGAGACCTTTCAGAGCTGCTACGGGACAATGTGGCTACTCCGGCTCAGCCCTGCCGACCAGAGATCGTCGGTGCTGTTACTACCAGGGCCCAGGCCAAGAGAGACAAGACGTCTACGCCACTGAAGGTCGCCGACAACTCTAAAGCTGCCATCGTAGACAGAGATAAGCTGATCCAGCTCCAGGAAGATGATAGTACTTTAAACAAGTACAGGAACCGCCAAGACCACGTGACCAAAGGCAGTGGTACGGTCTATTTTGAGGTGAAGGCCAAGATCCTGTATCGAATCTTCCAGCACCCGAGGGTCAACGGGGGGAAACCACTACGTCAAGTCTTGGTACCGTTACCCCTAAGGCGCCAGGTGATGGAAGTAGCGCATGACTCAATCATGGGAGGTCACCTAGGCATCAAGAAGACGTCAGACAGAATCCAGGCGGTGTTCTACTGGCCAGGACTTCATGCGGACGTCAGCCGTTTCTGTCGATCATGTGACATTTGCCAGAAGACCATACCTCGAGGAAGGGTCCCTAAAGTGCCAATGCAGAGAATGCCTTTGATCGACCGACCTTTCAAGAGGGTGGCCTTAGACTTAATCGGCGAAATAAGACCTCCGAGTGAAGAAGGTCATCGATGGGTACTGACTTTAGTAGACTATGCGACTCGATACCCAGAAGCAGTGCCACTGAAGAAGATTGACACTGAATCTGTAGCAGAGGCACTAGTGGACATGTTCAGTAGACTTGGAGTGCCTGAAGAAATTCTGACAGACCTCGGGACGCAGTTCGTCTCTGACTGCATGAAGGAGGTCAACAGACTGCTGAGCATCCGGCATTTGACTACGACACCCTACCATCCGATGTGCAACGGGCTTGTCGAGAAGTTCAATGCTACGCTGAAGTCCACCCTGAAGAAACTGTGCAGCGAGCAGCCCAGACAATGGCATCGCTATATCAACGCCTTACTTTTCGCCTACAGAGAAGTACCGCAGGAGTCCACCGGCTTTTCTCCGTTCGAGCTGCTGTACGGAAGAACCATCCGAGGGCCGATGCACATCCTGAAAGAACTGTGGACGAAGGAAGTAGACACCCCAGAGGTGAAGAACAGCTACCAGTACGTGTTTGAGCTACGGAGAAGCTGGAGCAGACTCTCGAGATAGCCAGAGAAAACCTGAAGAAGTCCCAGGACTGTGGAAAGCACTACTATGATCGTAGGGCTGTGAACAGGAAGTTTAAACCTGGCAACAAAGTGCTGGTGCTGCTACCTACTGATCACAATAAGTTGCTGATGCAGTGGAAAGGCCCGTACGAAGTGGAGACCGTGGTGGGAATCAACGACTACAAGGTGAAGGTCGGCCAGCATTCCAAGATATACCACGCCAACCTCCTTAAGCTGTACGTGGAAAGGCCATCAGAGACTGTGCACGCAGCCACAGCAGCTGTGACCGACGACAGCTTTGACAGCGAAGAACTGTTGGAACTGGGAGACTTCCACAGCAAAGAAGGCATCGATGATGTTAAGCTAGGACCGAGCTTGACGGAAGGTCAAAAGTTGGAGCTCAAGGACCTTATGGGCGAGTTTCCCCACAACTTCAGCGATGTCCCTGGCTCTACAACTTTGGTCGAACACGAAGTCCACCTCACTTCGAATATCCCTGTTCGATCCAAGCCCTTCCCGATCCCTTTCAAGGCCCGTGAATCCTTGAAGAAAGACATCGATGAGATGCTGAAGATGGGCATCATCAAGGAGTCCAGTTCCCCCTACGCGTCCCCTGTCGTGGTCGTGAAGAAGAAGGACGGGAGCAACCGAGTATGCATCGACTACAGGAAAGTTAATAAGATCACCGTCTTCGACCCTGAGCCGATGCCTACCGCAGCAGACCTCTTCCGCCAATTATCGGGGAGTAGAATCTTCTCAAAGATTGACCTCAGCAAAGGTTATTGGCAAGTCCCCGTGCGTCAACAGGACATACCAAAGACTGCTTTTATAACCCCTGATGGGACGTACGAGTGCCTAAGGATGCCCTTTGGCATGGTCAACAGCGGAGCTACCCTGAAGAGAGGGATGAAGAAGATGCTCAAAGGGATGGACAATGTCGTGTGTTACTGGGACGACCTGCTAGTCCACACTCGCACCTGGGAAGAGCATCTGCAGACCTTGAGGGAGCTGTTTCACCGTCTCACAGAAGCCAACCTGACCGTGAGACCCAGTAAGTGCATTCTGGGGACTGACAACGTAGACTTTATCGGCCATTCGCTGAAAGAAGGACAAAAGGGGCTTCTACTAGAAAACGTCACCAAGATTCTGAACGCTCCACGTCCCCAAACCAAGAAGCAGGTGCGATCTTTCCTGGGGTTGGCTGGATACTACAGGGAGTTTGTACCAAACTACTCCGCCATCACAGCACCCTTGTCGGACCTGGTGCGGAAAGGCTGTCCAAACCAAGTGCAGTGGGGACCGTCTCAGGAGAGGGCATACCAGACTGTGCGCGACCTCCTTTCGAAGGATCCGGTGCTACGACTGCCTGACACTTCCAAAGAATTCGTCTTAAGAACAGACGCAGCGGACGAAGGCATCGGCGCCATACTGATGCAAGAACACGAAGGGAAACTATTTCCGGTCAGTTACGCCAGCAAGAAGCTGTCCAGGGCTGAGAAAAATTACTCGACCATGGAGAAAGAGTGCCTTGCCATCATATGGGGAATCCGGAAGTTCGAACTGTACCTTCAAGGAGTGAAGTTCGTGCTACAGACTGATCACAAGCCGCTAACTTACTTGAACTCTGCCAAGTTTGTGAACAGTCGGATCATGAGATGGGCTATGTACTTGCAGAACTTTAACATGCGAGTAGAATCTATCAAAGGATCGGACAATGTTGGTGCGGACTTCCTCAGCAGAGTGTGTGAGTAAAGAACATTGACTGTGTGGATGAACTGTGAACATTGACAATATCCAGATAGACTTGAAGATGAAAACCATTGACTCTGTGTAGATAAGCTGAGCGCAATCACAGTATTCAGAAAGTCTTAAATTAGTTTCAATTGAGGATTTTGTTTGTGCATTACGTTTCAACGTTGTTGAAAGAAATTGGGTAAATTTCTTCTTGAGTGGGGGGTTATGTTACGTTGAAACGTGAACGAAAGTATGTCGGAAGCGCGCACGATAGATCTAATCGTTTCGTTTTGCAAAGTATTCAATAATGGTGTTTATTTACCTTTGATTTGAGTTTGCATTGTTATCAGGAGAGGCTTTGTATAACGTTGATAATTTGCGTTAGTCGATATTATTTGAGAATCTTCTGGATCTGCGTGTTTACTCTTGATAGAAATTTCCGGATGGACATCGAAGGTCGTGAATGTTCCCGGAAGTAGAGAAAATGTGAATGACGTAAGTCAGTGATGACGATCTTTAGTTCGATTGGTGGCAGTGCGTCATTTCTACCACGTACCAAATCGTTCCAGAAAAGAGAGAGGTTATTTAATCGTGAGCCGAGTCGCTGTTGAGAGAGTAAAGTTGTTGATAGTGATTTGGAAAGTTGCTGTGAAAGTTGTTGAGTTGAATTGAGAATTGTATGCAGTTGTTGATGTGTGCTGAATAAAAGTGGAAAACTTCATACGTCGACTTTGTGACTTGTATGCTGTTTGGACGGGCTGTGTGAATAAACGAATCTGAGTTACACCCTATCAGGAATTCAAGCATCGGGGCTGAATCAGATACTGATAGAAAACACCAACATCAAACTGAGTGTAACATTTTGGGGGTCAAGCCGCGATTCACGCCATAGCCAAGGGTTCAACTGCTACAACAAGCGAGTCAACGTTACGAGAGGCAGTCATCGAGGGTAGCCGCCAACGAGTTGCGTCGAGAGGGGCCAACATACTGGGACTACATCACCGATAGGTTCGGGTTGACTGCAAGGGCGTGTAGTCGCCGAAGAGTTGCTTCGTGAGCGAACAACAGAGCGGGACTACGTGGCTGCCGCAGGACTACGTCGAGGGACAGTCTCGGAGCTACATCGCCAGTGTTACAGAGAGCGGCGAGCGGACGTCGCGTCTACTTCAGCACAGGAGCGTGCACATCAACACCAGCGTGGTGCAGCGTCGCATACGACGAGGACAGCGGTGCCTGCGTCAGCGAAGGCGACTAGTGGCAAGCATCAGCGCTACTGCAGAAAGCGTGCTGTTCTAGAACAGTCTAGAAAGGTACAGCACAGTCAAGAACTTTCCAGAAAAGAACTTTCCAGAAGCATCAAGATGGCTGATTTCTGGCAGAAAGGGGTTGAACTAAATCTAAAAGGAAAACAGCTGACTGAGTACGTCAAGTCTCAAGAGAGAATATGGCGTGAAGAAAGAGAAATAGAATTAGAACAGAAGCGTCTAGAATTAGAAGAGCAGCGACGCCGAGAAGAAAAGGAAGAACAGCGTCGCCGAGAAGAAAAAGAAGAACAACGCAGGCGTGAAGAAAGAGAAGAGCGGCGTCAAGAAAGAGAAGCAGAAGAGCAGCGACGCCGAGAAGAAAGAGAGATGGAAGAAAGACGACTAGAAGCTGATCGTCAGTACCAGCTGGAGTTGGCGCGTATCCAAAACAATCAGCATGCGCCACAAGTCGTCAGCGACCACATGGCTCCAAAATTGCCAGCTTTCGTCGACGGGAAGGACCAGATCGACAGTTATTTGGCGAGATTTGAAAGGTTTGCCAAAAGCTCTAACTGGCAACCTCAAGACTGGGCGATTCGACTAAGTGCACTTCTGACGGGAGAAGCACTCGACGTCTACACCAGATTGTCGGACGATGACGCTAAAGACTACGACGTCTTGAAAGAGGCCCTATTGCAGTGCTACAACTTTACAGAGAAGGGCTACCGTAAACGCTTCCGTGAATGCCGGCCTAAGTCAGGCGAGACGCCAAAGCAGTTTGTGGAGCGCCTGTCGTCATATCTACACAAGTGGGTGGAGTTATCAGGCGAAACGAAGTCTTACGACAGTCTCCATGACCTGATCGTGAAGGAACAATTTCTCAATGCCTGTCACAAGGACCTAGCGACCCACTTAGAAGAACAAAAGCTGCAGACGCTTAAAGATGTGACGGAGGCTGCTGAAAGATATCTCATCGCTCATGGGAAAACCCTGGGGCCACCCAGCGCGACGAAACATTTTCAGAAGACTGGAAACCATGTGAACCAGATCCAGGGAAGCCAGACGAGCCAGAGACAGACAGACTCCACGCCTCCTCCCAGGGAAGGGCATTCAAGGGGCTGTTTCACCTGCAACGCTACAGACCACAGAGCGGCTAACTGTCCTCAAAACAAAAGTAGCGGACAGCGGAGCAGTACGGACAATTCAGCGGCGGGCAACCGGCAGAGGCGGTTCTCCAATCAACGGCAAACCAGTAGATCTGACCATCAAGTGTGCGGCGGGAGCGTCATTCTTCCGAGTGAGACCGAGCGCACAGCTACCCCTGCGGACGTGCAAGAGTGCATGACCGATGGCCAACTTCTCCTTGCCAACGGAAAATCCATCCCCGTCGTCGCCAGCGCAGCTGTGACCGTCCAGAACATGCCTGTTTCCAAGGGACGCGTTGGAAATCATGAAGTGACTGTTTTAAGAGACTCTGGCTGCAGTGGGGTCATCGTCAGAGAAGACCTAATCGCTAAAGAACAATTCACTGGCGATTCTAAATGGACACTCATGGCCGACAGCAAATGTGTGAAAGCGCCAGTTGCAAAAATTCATGTCAACACCCCTTTCTACGTAGGCGAAGTCGAAGCGGTTTGCCTGAAGAAGCCGCTATACGATTTGATGATCGGGAATATCGACGGCGCGAGGCGACCCGACGACCCCGATTCAGAATGGAGTCCTGCCTCAACCCAACATGTCGAAGTTGCGGAGGAGGATCCATTGCCATTTCCCGATGGAGACCTTTCAGAGCTGCTACGGGACAATGTGGCTACTCCGGCTCAGCCCTGCCGACCAGAGATCGTCGGTGCTGTTACTACCAGGGCCCAGGCCAAGAGAGACAAGACGTCTACGCCACTGAAGGTCGCCGACAACTCTAAAGCTGCCATCGTAGACAGAGATAAGCTGATCCAGCTCCAGGAAGATGATAGTACTTTAAACAAGTACAGGAACCGCCAAGACCACGTGACCAAAGGCAGTGGTACGGTCTATTTTGAGGTGAAGGCCAAGATCCTGTATCGAATCTTCCAGCACCCGAGGGTCAACGGGGGGAAACCACTACGTCAAGTCTTGGTACCGTTACCCCTAAGGCGCCAGGTGATGGAAGTAGCGCATGACTCAATCATGGGAGGTCACCTAGGCATCAAGAAGACGTCAGACAGAATCCAGGCGGTGTTCTACTGGCCAGGACTTCATGCGGACGTCAGCCGTTTCTGTCGATCATGTGACATTTGCCAGAAGACCATACCTCGAGGAAGGGTCCCTAAAGTGCCAATGCAGAGAATGCCTTTGATCGACCGACCTTTCAAGAGGGTGGCCTTAGACTTAATCGGCGAAATAAGACCTCCGAGTGAAGAAGGTCATCGATGGGTACTGACTTTAGTAGACTATGCGACTCGATACCCAGAAGCAGTGCCACTGAAGAAGATTGACACTGAATCTGTAGCAGAGGCACTAGTGGACATGTTCAGTAGACTTGGAGTGCCTGAAGAAATTCTGACAGACCTCGGGACGCAGTTCGTCTCTGACTGCATGAAGGAGGTCAACAGACTGCTGAGCATCCGGCATTTGACTACGACACCCTACCATCCGATGTGCAACGGGCTTGTCGAGAAGTTCAATGCTACGCTGAAGTCCACCCTGAAGAAACTGTGCAGCGAGCAGCCCAGACAATGGCATCGCTATATCAACGCCTTACTTTTCGCCTACAGAGAAGTACCGCAGGAGTCCACCGGCTTTTCTCCGTTCGAGCTGCTGTACGGAAGAACCATCCGAGGGCCGATGCACATCCTGAAAGAACTGTGGACGAAGGAAGTAGACACCCCAGAGGTGAAGAACAGCTACCAGTACGTGTTTGAGCTACGGGAGAAGCTGGAGCAGACTCTCGAGATAGCCAGAGAAAACCTGAAGAAGTCCCAGGACTGTGGAAAGCACTACTATGATCGTAGGGCTGTGAACAGGAAGTTTAAACCTGGCAACAAAGTGCTGGTGCTGCTACCTACTGATCACAATAAGTTGCTGATGCAGTGGAAAGGCCCGTACGAAGTGGAGACCGTGGTGGGAATCAACGACTACAAGGTGAAGGTCGGCCAGCATTCCAAGATATACCACGCCAACCTCCTTAAGCTGTACGTGGAAAGGCCATCAGAGACTGTGCACGCAGCCACAGCAGCTGTGACCGACGACAGCTTTGACAGCGAAGAACTGTTGGAACTGGGAGACTTCCACAGCAAAGAAGGCATCGATGATGTTAAGCTAGGACCGAGCTTGACGGAAGGTCAAAAGTTGGAGCTCAAGGACCTTATGGGCGAGTTTCCCCACAACTTCAGCGATGTCCCTGGCTCTACAACTTTGGTCGAACACGAAGTCCACCTCACTTCGAATATCCCTGTTCGATCCAAGCCCTTCCCGATCCCTTTCAAGGCCCGTGAATCCTTGAAGAAAGACATCGATGAGATGCTGAAGATGGGCATCATCAAGGAGTCCAGTTCCCCCTACGCGTCCCCTGTCGTGGTCGTGAAGAAGAAGGACGGGAGCAACCGAGTATGCATCGACTACAGGAAAGTTAATAAGATCACCGTCTTCGACCCTGAGCCGATGCCTACCGCAGCAGACCTCTTCCGCCAATTATCGGGGAGTAGAATCTTCTCAAAGATTGACCTCAGCAAAGGTTATTGGCAAGTCCCCGTGCGTCAACAGGACATACCAAAGACTGCTTTTATAACCCCTGATGGGACGTACGAGTGCCTAAGGATGCCCTTTGGCATGGTCAACAGCGGAGCTACCCTGAAGAGAGGGATGAAGAAGATGCTCAAAGGGATGGACAATGTCGTGTGTTACTGGGACGACCTGCTAGTCCACACTCGCACCTGGGAAGAGCATCTGCAGACCTTGAGGGAGCTGTTTCACCGTCTCACAGAAGCCAACCTGACCGTGAGACCCAGTAAGTGCATTCTGGGGACTGACAACGTAGACTTTATCGGCCATTCGCTGAAAGAAGGACAAAAGGGGCTTCTACTAGAAAACGTCACCAAGATTCTGAACGCTCCACGTCCCCAAACCAAGAAGCAGGTGCGATCTTTCCTGGGGTTGGCTGGATACTACAGGGAGTTTGTACCAAACTACTCCGCCATCACAGCACCCTTGTCGGACCTGGTGCGGAAAGGCTGTCCAAACCAAGTGCAGTGGGGACCGTCTCAGGAGAGGGCATACCAGACTGTGCGCGACCTCCTTTCGAAGGATCCGGTGCTACGACTGCCTGACACTTCCAAAGAATTCGTCTTAAGAACAGACGCAGCGGACGAAGGCATCGGCGCCATACTGATGCAAGAACACGAAGGGAAACTATTTCCGGTCAGTTACGCCAGCAAGAAGCTGTCCAGGGCTGAGAAAAATTACTCGACCATGGAGAAAGAGTGCCTTGCCATCATATGGGGAATCCGGAAGTTCGAACTGTACCTTCAAGGAGTGAAGTTCGTGCTACAGACTGATCACAAGCCGCTAACTTACTTGAACTCTGCCAAGTTTGTGAACAGTCGGATCATGAGATGGGCTATGTACTTGCAGAACTTTAACATGCGAGTAGAATCTATCAAAGGATCGGACAATGTTGGTGCGGACTTCCTCAGCAGAGTGTGTGAGTAAAGAACATTGACTGTGTGGATGAACTGTGAACATTGACAATATCCAGATAGACTTGAAGATGAAAACCATTGACTCTGTGTAGATAAGCTGAGCGCAATCACAGTATTCAGAAAGTCTTAAATTAGTTTCAATTGAGGATTTTGTTTGTGCATTACGTTTCAACGTTGTTGAAAGAAATTGGGTAAATTTCTTCTTGAGTGGGGGGTTATGTTACGTTGAAACGTGAACGAAAGTATGTCGGAAGCGCGCACGATAGATCTAATCGTTTCGTTTTGCAAAGTATTCAATAATGGTGTTTATTTACCTTTGATTTGAGTTTGCATTGTTATCAGGAGAGGCTTTGTATAACGTTGATAATTTGCGTTAGTCGATATTATTTGAGAATCTTCTGGATCTGCGTGTTTACTCTTGATAGAAATTTCCGGATGGACATCGAAGGTCGTGAATGTTCCCGGAAGTAGAGAAAATGTGAATGACGTAAGTCAGTGATGACGATCTTTAGTTCGATTGGTGGCAGTGCGTCATTTCTACCACGTACCAAATCGTTCCAGAAAAGAGAGAGGTTATTTAATCGTGAGCCGAGTCGCTGTTGAGAGAGTAAAGTTGTTGATAGTGATTTGGAAAGTTGCTGTGAAAGTTGTTGAGTTGAATTGAGAATTGTATGCAGTTGTTGATGTGTGCTGAATAAAAGTGGAAAACTTCATACGTCGACTTTGTGACTTGTATGCTGTTTGGACGGGCTGTGTGAATAAACGAATCTGAGTTACACCCTATCAGGAATTCAAGCATCGGGGCTGAATCAGATACTGATAGAAAACACCAACATCAAACTGAGTGTAACACATGTATACAGTGAAAACGAAAAGTGGCTCATTTGTGGGGACTTTAATGCGCATTCCTCCTTGTGGGAAAATGACTGCAATTTAACAACTAGCAACAGACTTGTGGAAAACATTGTTGACTCAAATTTATGTATTTTAAATGATGGTTCTCCCACTAGGATTCCCGACATAGCCACCCATAGACTTACAGCCATTGATATTACCCTTATTTTTCCTGACTTAGTTTTAGACTCAGATTGGTGTACACTTTCAGATTCACTCGGAAGCGACCATTTACCTATCCTTATTTTAATTAATGATGTTATAGAGTCAGAAAAAATACAGCAAGATCCCATTCCAAAGTTTAATTATCAAAAAGCTAATTGGGCATTATTTGTTGAACTTCTACAACACAAAGACCTTGACATTAGAAAAGAAGAAAATATAGATACAATTTATGATAAGTTTTGTTCCACAATAATATCCGTTGCTAACAACTCAATACCAAGAATACACTACAATAAGAACAGTAAACACAAAGGTAATGTTTGGTGGAACGACGATTGTGAAAAAGCGGTTCATGAAAAGAAGACTAAATATAAGAACTATATTAGGAATAAGAATGCTGAAAATCACACAGAAATGAAACAAGCTAAAATTAAATGTAACCGTGTTGTAGCAAAAGCTAAACATGACTACTGGAAAAACTTTTGTATTAAAGAAATTTCTGACTATAAAGACACACAAAAAGTGTGGAAACAAATTAAAATAATGAATAACGGATTTCATCTACCCTCAAGTCCAATAGTGTTAAATGATAATAAATTTCCATCCGCGGCAGACAAAGCTGAAGCATTTGTAGACATGTTTGCTACAGTAAGTACACACGAAGGTTTGAATTCGGAGCAAAAGAATTATAGAGAAACAGAAGAAAATGAGTCTGATGTAAATTATGATCAGTCAGATGATAACACACTTTATTTCAATGCTCCAATAACACTGCAAGAAGTTCAAAATATGGTAAATAATTTGTCCAATAAAAAATCAGCCGTGGGATTAGACTCAGTAACTAATGAAATGATAAAACATCTACCAGAAAAATGGGTACAGATCCTTCATAAAATAATTCAGATAATATGGGAATCTAGTAATGTCCCTCAGATATGGAAAGAGGCGGTAGTTGTGCCTATACACAAACAAGGTAAACCTAAATCAGACATAAAGAGTTACAGGCCCATTGCAATTACGTCACACTTATGCAAATTTATGGAAAGAATATTGTTGAATAGATTGGAATATTTCTGTGAAAAAAATAATATAATTCCAGTTAACCAAGCAGGTTTTAGGAAGAATAGGTCGACGATTGACCACATAGTAAAGCTCACAACTAACATCAAGAGCCAATTTTCAAGAAGGAAGTGCTTGTTGGCCACGTTTTTTGACGTGGCTAAAGCGTATGACCAGGTGTGGCATCATAAACTATTGACCAAACTTAAAGCTGTTGGAGTGTCTGGTCATTTATTTAATTTTATAAAAACATTTATCAATAAAAGACAAATCCAAACAAAAATAGGCAATAATTATTCATCTAAAAGATCACTAGACATGGGTATTCCTCAAGGCTCGGTGTTATCGCCGATATTATTTAATATTCTGTTACATGATTTACCAACTAAATTATCCAAAAATGTAGTTTTAGCTCAATATGCAGATGACATCTGTATCTGGATGAAAGTCACTTTGAAGAAAAACGCATATAGATTTGTATAAGCATTCAGGCTTGTTTGTGTTTGCATGCTTGTATGTGTGGGTGATAGATTGATGGTGAACAATGTTTGTTTTTGTTTTGATTTTGCTCGTCAGTCTGCAATTTTGTAAATTGGTTTGGTACTGTGTGGTTTTTAAATACTGTTTTATACAATAAAATATTTTGATGTTTACTTGTTATTTTTCATTAATTTTCTATTTGTAGCTATGTTGTAGTTTGAAAAAAAAGTTTTAGTTATTATTAATACCAATATAATGAATGCTTGAGTGTTTTATCATGAATACGAGTGCACGGGTGTGTGAAAAAGAATGTGTGTATACGTGTGAGTGCGTGTTAGCGTGTTTGTGAATGAGTGTTAACATTATTGGCCATGCATATTGTATCACGCCTTGATTGTACTTCCTGTAGGGTTTTTCTGTTTAGTTTTGGTGTTTGACGTTTTTTTATGTCATAGCTAGTTATCCTTGCCAGTGCGTGAGTGAGCGAATGCGTGCCAACGCTTTGAGTTTGGATTTGCTGTTTACAAAATATATTATTATTATTATTATTATTATTATTATTATTATTATTATTATTATTATTATTATTATTATTATTATTATTATTATTATTATTATTATTATTACAGTGTTTTAGATCACGTACAGTACATTTGGAGGTATTATACCTCTTGGCGTCCAAAATCACGTAAATGAGTGCCACAGAAGGAGACTGATCACGTAATGGTTTTTCGTGGAAGAGGTCTGAAAACTGAACAAAATTTATCAGCGGAGGTACGCTCATGGAGGCTATCGCAACTTGCGCAACGTACTTACGGAGGTTCAGCTTTTTTATTTTATTTTTTTATTTTTTTTAAGTAGTTGTCTATTCTGAGATTTGACGATCACTAGCAGGAATTGCAACGTTCAAGTGCCTATGCGCTTCCGTAGCAGACGACCTATCATGATGTATCAGCAAGGGAAGAAACTCTACTTCGGGTTCAGTGAACAGAACCGAGTGAAAAACTCAAAGAGAAACAAGTTGGCTGTCAAAAGATAGGCTAGGAAAATGGCTATCAAGAGTGTTTCAAGGCACCTTGACACAGCCCTGCTACATGATGCTGAACAAGTGTTCCGCAGCGACAGGAACCGTATCAAAATGTGCTGAAAATTGAAAACTTGTTCAGCATCGTTTAGATAGTCATTTTTTGGGGCCACTCTTTCGTGCATTAGGCATATGATAACTATCTTGAATCTGATTTTCTTTTCTCAAGGGCAGGGTGAGCATAACTGAAACCAAGACACTGGCTGAGGTTCTGCATGGGATTTTTTAAAATGTGTTTTAATTCAGTTCATGCTATGAATAGCACGTGATGAGTCTGATCCAGTTCTGCGATTTCAAAATGACAAATTAAAGTTGTTGCAGCCTTACTTATGCAATTAACAAGTATGAAGTGATGAACACAGCACACAATAAAAGACAATTAACATTGTTACACATGTATTAACTAATTTTGTACTAATTTTGTGAACATAGCACCTCTCTCTTTCTTTCTTTGTTGTTGTGGATACTATCTTGGATATTTCAAAATGTTATTAAGTCAAGCACAGTCTGTTTTGCTTCACAACACACTAGACACTGTCACAATACCATATGTCATTGAAAATCCAGCTGGAGGTATGAATACCCTTTACATTTTGACTCAGGAGTTATGAATACCCTCAAATGTTTTAGGATCTAAAACACTGTATTATTATTATTATTATTATTATTATTATTATTATTATTATTATTGTTGTTGTTGTTGTTGTTGTTATTATTATTATTATTATTATTATTATTATTGTACACTTTTGAAAGAGGTAAACTTTATTTCATATAAATATCTATTTCTTTATTTATTTTGTTGTTGTTTTTGATGGTGTCACGTAGTTTCTAATCTGTCGGTGAATAGTCACGCAGCTTCTTATCTCTCGGTGAATAGGCCTCTGTCTTTGACAGGGTGCAGCAAGGGAGCAGAAGAGACGTTGTCAGCCTGTGTCCTGCATCACTGGCCATCTGTCTGCACACAAAGGCTTATGGGGCGTCCCTGGCCCCTGGGGAGGGGCTAAGGACGGGGGTGTGCGTAATACAGACAACAGGCGAGGGAAATATCTCGATGGCTTTAGGACGATGTGCTTCACAGGGCCTGCCGTGACTTCCACTGTTGTTGAGTGCTGTTGTAGCTGGAGTAGCTGGTGGCTGGAGATAGTGGTGATGAATGCGACGACCACGACGGCGATGATGATGATGATGATGATGATGATGATGATGATGATGATGATGATGATGATGATGATGATGATGATGACGACTACGACGACGACAACGAAGGCGGTAAAGATGTTGACGATGACGGTGATTCCAAGTCAAGTCAAGAAATCTGTACTCCGCAAAAACGAGGGAAAATTTGTTGTGTCGCGGTGCCTTCATGGAAAAGAGGAAGAGAAGGACGAAGATGACATCGACCACGACAATGATGATGTTCAGTATGAGCAGGCGGATGAACAGAGGACAATCCCTACGATGAGAATGATGATGATGATGATGATGATGATGATGATGACGGTGGTGGTGATGATGATGATGATGATGATGATGATGATGATGATGATGATAATGATTATGATGACGGTGATGATGATGATGATGATGATGATGATGATGATGATGACAGTGGTGATGATGATGGTGTTGATGATAGCGATGGGGATGATGATGATGATGATGATGATGATGATGACGATGACGATGACGATGATGATGATGGTGATGACAACCGCGCTGGATTTGATTATGAAGATAATGACGACAACGACTGCGACAATGAATCTCGTTGCTGTGCTAGGTATTGTGTTCAACACCGCAAGCAGCTTATGCCTGAATAGTCTCTTGACTCGTATTGCGTGAATCCCCGAGAGACCAATTTCATTGCCAAACTAGGTTAGTGTTTCCTCTTCTCATAGACATCCATCACCTCAGCCCCACATCCCCTAGACATAGGAGTGGTGGAGGGATAGTGTAAGGGTGAATGGGGTAGTGTACATCGTCAAAGACTTAACCGTTTTGTGACCGCTGACCCCCTAACCCACATCCATAACTTACAGTGGTGTGGTCGCGTTTTGATAAGTTGACTTTGTGGTAGTAACTCACTCTCTGTTCGGACTGATTCATAACGGTGTTCCTTACATTTACACTTGCTCTTTTTTTCTGTGTTTTTTCTTATTTAAAAAACAACAACTAGCCAGTCCATCCATTTTATGAGTCGCGCTTGCTGTTAACTTTCTTGCTCAGTGGGTCGTGACCTTATACAGTGCTCAAGATTGCAGCTAGTGCGTGTTCTTTGGCGACGTGCTTTCGATCGCGATTAAAGCATTTGTCCTTTATTTGTTGATGTTTTACACTTTTAAGCGATCACAGGCACGTAAGGTAAAAAGAAAAGTTTTAATTGTGTAACCGTTCGGTCATAGAAGACAACAGAGTCAAGGACTTCTATTTACCCCTGGCCAGCTTTATGAGGCCGCATCCGTCTCTTCTCGCTCACCCACGATTAAATACCGTGGTTATTACTCAATAATGAGGATGATGATGATGACGATAATGATAATGATGATGATGATGATGATGATGATGATGATGATGATGATGATGATGATGATGATGATGATGATGATAATAATAATAATAATAAATTTATTATTATTATTATTATTATTATTATTATTATTATTATTATTATTATTATTATTATTATAATTATTATAATTATTATTATTATTATTATTATTATTATTATTATTATTATTATTATTATTATTATTATTGTTACGTTGAAACGCGCACGATAGTTCGAGTGTGACACGCGCGATAGATCTGTTCGTTTTATTTTGCTAAGCATGCAGTAATAGAGTGTATTTATCTTTGATTTGATTTTGCGTTGTTATTAGAAGAAGCTTTGTATAACGTTGGTAATTTTAGTTGTTCGATATTATTTGAGAATGTTCTAGTGTTGGTTGTTTACTATCGATCGAAGCGTATGGATAATTCTAGTGGTAACTATAGAAGCTTCCATTCCAAATAAGGTTGTATGACGTAAGACAGTGATGATAAAATTACTTCTGATTGGTTGTGGTGTGTTATGCGGGGTATTCTCGCCTGTTCTGGAGTATGTAGAGACTATATATTGTGCCGCACTGTTTGAGTAGAGAGAGCTGTTGTGTTAGAGTTGAGAAAGTTGTAAAAAGTGGAAAGTTGATAGTCGAGAATTGTAAAGTGAAAAGCGATTGAACGAGTGTATGCAGTTGTTGATGTATGCTGAATAAAAGTGGAAAACTTCAAACGACGACTCCTGCCTTGTTGATGATTGAACGGGTTGCGTGGATAAACGAAGCTGAGTTACACCTATCAGGATTTTAAGCATCGGGGTTGAATCAACTACTGATATAGAAAAAACAACATCGAGTGTAACAATTATTATTATTATTATTATTATTATTATTATTATTATTATTATTATTATTATTATTATTATTATTATTATTATTATTATTATTATTATTTTTAATATCACTTTAGGATCAATAGATTTGTATTACTATATCAGTCTTTCAAAAATACAGTGAGAGAGAAAGTAAGAGAGAGAGAGAGTGTGTGTGCGAGAGAGAGAGAGAGAGAGAGAGAGAGAGAGAGAGAGAGGAGATAGAGAGAGATAGAGAGATTAATAGGTAGACCGATGTGCGATGTAACTCTCTCGATAAATGGGAAAGTGGTGAAATAAAGAAAGAAAGAAATACCTTTCCTGGGTTCTCTCCCCTCTTCTGGCCTTGCTGTGTACCGCAAATCTATTGGGGACTCGCGCTCGGTGACCGCCCCACTGAGCTGTATGTACTGCCACGGAGATGTCTGTCTTCAATCCATTACTGCGCTGTCCCGACTGCTGCTTCCATCCCTTCCCCCACCCACCCACCCCCCCTCTCTCTCTCTTTCCTTCCCCCAACCTCTCACTCTATCCAGCTATCTGACAAGTTGGTGTAATAGTCAACTGAACTGTCAACATGACCTATCGACTTCAATTTCTACCATTTTTATTGTCTTTATGAAATCACTGGCAAGGTAAGTTGCGTTAAGTGTCACACTAGATTGGTTCATAATAGCGGAAAGCTGAAGTGGGTTGTAGTAAACTAATTGCATTTGAGAAGTAACACTACACGCCTTTTTACCCAGTTCCCAGTTCTAATTCGCCCGTCCTAATGCTAATAATGTCTCTCTCTCTCGCACACACACACACAACCACACACACAACCACACACACACACACACATACATACACGTGTACACACACGCGCGCGCACACACACACACAGACACACACACACAAGAAAAACACCACGCCTTTTTTGGAATCACAGAGGAACAAAAAAAAAGGGGGAAAATAAATGAGGAATATATTGAACTCGACCGAAACGAGACCCATAATTTATAATATATAAGTCAGTCCGTGCGTTGCAAACATAACAAGAAATACTTGACATATTTGAAAGTAATTTGATACAAATGACTAACACAAGAAGTGCACAAATGCACGCATCATCAGTTCGCATCGGATCAAGGGACAAGGTCGCTGAGACCGTTTATCATCTTGCAAGAGCTGTTTTGATATCTAACGCACGCATTACTCAAAACGAAGTTGTCAGTTTTCGGGGTAACTTTGTAAGACGAACTATTTGTCACAAAGACAGCGAAACTAAGTTCTTTTAAATGTACCTAAGGTCAATAAAAATAATAATTAAAAAATAATAAATAAACAAAAATATATTTGGATTTTTTATTTATAAAGAGAAAAATTTGCTTACATCAGCGGACAACTTTATAATGCTCTCTTCCTCTCATAGTCTACGAACGAACTACATTTGAAAGGAACGTCGTGTTGTTTTTCCTTTCCTTTTCTTTTTACGCTTTCCCCCTATTCCCCGTCTCGTGGACCCCAAAATGATGGCTGACGATATCGGTAACAACAAAGTTTACACAAACGACGGACGGTAAATCTCCATAGAGACAAAAAGGAAGGTTGGCCAGAACCATCGGTCTAGTTTACGATGCTTCTGATCGCGTTTTACAACACCTTGCAATGTCATTCCCAGCCACAAAAGTTCTAGGCTCGTTGAGGCAGCTCTCGTGCACAAAATGCTTATATCTGGAACATTATGATTATCGCATGAAGGTTTTCCGGAGGAGTAGTAGTAGTAGTAGTAGTAGTAGTAGTAGTAGTAGCAGTAGCAGTAGTAGTAGTGGTAGTAGTAGTAGTAGTGGTAATAGTAGAAGTAGTAGTAGTAGTGGTAGAAGAAGTAGTAGTGGTAGTAGTAGTAGTAGTAATGGTAGTAGTAGTAGTTGTAGTAGTAGTAATGGTGGTAATAGTAGTAGTAGTAGTAATGGTGGTAGTAGTAGTAGTAGTAGTAGTAATGGTGGTAGTAGTAGTAAAGGGTGGTAGTAGTAGTCGTAGTAATGGTAGTAGTAGTAATAGTAGTAGTAGCAGGAGTGGCCTCGTGGCGCAGTGGATTAATCGTCGGTTTTATATGCCGAAGGTCGCGGGTTCGATCCCCGCAAGTGGCGAACTTACGTGACTTGGCTACGAGACTATTGAGGTCACCGAGAGTATTCTCTGGGTATTCAGGTTTCCTCAAACCCTCCCCTACCCCTCTTCAATAATGGTTTATTGGATGCAGAAAAAAAAATCAATTTCCTTTCCGTCTTCTAATAGCGATCTCCATGCCTTTACACCACATGTTTGAGTGATAGATGTGTTTGTTGTGTGTGGTAGTGGTAGGAGCAGCAATAACCCATGCTGGGCAATACGAGGGGAGACAACTTTGGCCGGTTTGTCCGCAAGTTGCGTCAGAGTTGTCTAATGTTGAGGTGGACATTCTTTGCAAACACAGTTTCTCGCCTACAATTTCTGCTCTGTCCTCTATCAAACCTTCAGGATCAACCGAAAGGTGGAATTCAGTTGCAATCCTAGCTAACTCCGCTAGTTCGGCCTTGCACTGCCAGGCCACCACCATCACACTCACTTTCCCCTTTCCCGAAAAAAAGATTGCAGCTCGGGAGACGAGATGTCCGTCCAGATAATTCTATGTAACTAAAAACAAAACAAAAAAGACAAGCTACATGAACAAGACGTAATTGTTTACATTATTTTTATTGCCTGGTCTATTACTCGTTCCATCATTAGCCTAAAAGCTGTCCTCATTCCTCTTCCACTTCCCTTCTCCCCCTCCCCCCTCCTCTCTCTCTCTCTCTCTCTCTCTCTGTTTTCATTTTATTTATTTATTTATTTTTTTAAATCATTCTTATATGGAGTTTTTCCAGCTCAAGAGCTGCTCAAGGCGCTGGCCAATACAGGATCTTACTCAAGCCGCCCGAGGCGTCATAGAACATTCCACAGTTTGCAAGCTATCGCCAGTTATAGCTTGAATATTCGATCGATAATAAACAAGTAATTCCAGAAAGTTCCCAACGCTACTCCAACAATATCAACCGACGAAAATAATCAATAAACGAAGCTTCCTCTAGCAACAGCGCCAAAATCAAATGAAAGGTAAATACACGCTATTATTGTACGATTTGCAAATCCGCATGTTCGGAACTATCGTGCGCGCCTCAGTCGTAACAGATGTGCTGAGACATAGTTGGCTCAATGGTGCACTCAACGGCAAAAACAATGGACGCTTTGAACGTCAAAATGCACGAGAATGATGGCATCGAAGCCCGTACGGTCAGTGGTTCCAATTGGGTTGACGACTTGGAGTGCCGAAATAAAAATAACATGACCCTGCGGCACTGCGCCCTCACTCCTTCGGATGAGAGTATAAACCGAGGTCTAGTCTGTGTCACGCGCCGAAGTGATTCCTATATCTTTTGGGCTTTTGGTGGTTTTTTTTTCACAAAATAAGGGTGTCCCTATATTGTGCGCGCTAGTATTAGCTTGTTAGCAGGCGCGTGCTAAGTGTGCAGTAAGTGTCAACAATATATTTTGTAAATAGGTACATTGATTTTCTTTCTCTGCTAACGGGTGGTTCACTTCACCTTTGCTCTCAACGCCATTGCATGAAGTCACATCAACGGAGGGCTTTGGAGATTTCCAAGGTTTTTCTTCTGCTAAGGAAGATAGCAGAGTTCCTTCGCGGGGATGTTGGCAGTGGTGGTCGTCTTACAACGAGCTGTCTTTGTCCAGGTTTTCGCAGGCCTAGTTGAGGTAGGCACTGTGGTTTGCTTGTTGGTGGGTGGGTCGGTCAGTAGAAAGTGCGGTAGGGATGGAGCTGGGTGTGGATACTGTTTGAAAGTGTAACTGTGCGGATCTTGTGTCTTCTGGTTTACTGAATTAATGTCTGCATTGTTCATTTCCTTCATGTATTTCATGTCAGTATAGCACCGAATTCTGGTACGTTATTACTGGTTAATTTTTTCCCATTACTATTTCATGCTTCCATCAAGCTTTTAGCTGTTACTTGTTAGTGGATTAATTTTACATCAGAATAAATGTTCGACTAGGGAGGTTGGGAAGGGGGTGAGTTAAAGGGAAGACGATAGTGGGAGTGTAGGCAACTTATGCGGAACCCCCGTTGGGGTTCCGGGGGTTTCAGTATAAATAGTATCCCCACTTTCTGGAAATGTAGTGCTTTAAATTCCCGCTGTCGCTGTCTTTCTCATTTGCTCTTTCTCATTTCTGCTCTGTTCTATCAATCTACTATACTATCTTTTTCTTTACTAGACCAGTCATCTACCTTTTTTCTTGAAAACTCTTTCGGGAGAAGACTCCTTATTTGTGTATGAGGTCTGTTGGATCAGCTTGGGAATATTGGATGCTTTCTACCAGGTGGTCACTAGGGTTTCCTACGATGTTATTATTGAGCAATGTAGGCATTTTATATGTTTGTGTTTTGTTGATAATTTATAATGATGTTTGTATTCTATTTTGTTTTTGTAAACGGTGGTTCGATAAATTAGAGTACAGCTTCAGCGTCCCCTGCGTGGGATGTCTTTATTGTAAAGTGACTGGCTGGTGGAGAGCTTTCAGTTTTACCACTAGGGTTGTTTCAGCAGATCGTTTATGCGGATCAGGGGTTGTCCGGTCCTGATTTGGCTCGGAAGAGTCCGCTGGACCTAAAGCAATAATCATGTAATGTAATGTAATGTAACTTATGCGGATGTTCGTTTGCAGGCTTTATGTACTTCTTCTCTTACTGTTTTGACTGCGTGAGGCCTCTGGTCTGCCGGAATTATGTGGAAGAAGTGGACTTAGTCTTTGCTGGAAGGAGCGTCAAAGATGACGATAATGGCGACGACGATGATGATGACGATGGTGATGATGTTGGAAAATAAAGTTAACTACAGGGTAAACAATGCAAAGTAGCCTTCCTTATAGTGAACTTTACCATTCATTTCCCTATCGAGGTCAACGATGCTGACCTTCACGATGACCTTGACTTTGAGGTGATTTACCCAATGGCCAGAAATATGACGGTTGTTGAAGGCTGAAGGTCGTGGCTAATATGTCTGGAGAAATGAGTCAATGGTGGTGTGACTTCCTATAGCTTCATCAACGTCTGCTGAGAGAAAAAAAAAGTGAGGGAGGGAGAGAGAGAGAGAGAGAGAGAGAGAGAGAGAGAGAGAGAAGCGGGCGCACACACACACCCACTTTGATAACTTTATTACAACCCAAACCGTTATCTTTAGATGTTTTTTTTTTAGATTTTAATGCTTTATTGTCCCTTTTTATCGGGAAATTCTGGGCCGCCTCCCATGTGGAAGGCGTAGTCGCAGCCTGTGGCGCGCCCAAACCCAACCTACCTAACATTAGTTGTGATTTTTGACATTTAAAAATTCTTTAAATTTTTGAAATTTTTTGAAATTTTTGAAATTTTGCTGGGGGAGCAAACCGGAGTACCCGGAGAAAACCCCCGAGGCGTTGCCCGAGTCGAAAGTAAATAATATTCGGAGAAACATAACGCCCCGATGCAGGATCGAACCCACACCTGTCAGGCGCCATTGGTTTCTGGCCTGTGGACAAGGCAAGTTAGTCCCGCCTTAGCCCACTTGGCCACAACGCTCACTTTAACAATGTTGTAATGAACTCAGCACAGTTCGTCGATTACGCCACCCGCACCCTGCATCCTCTCATCTTCCACACCTTCTACAGCCGATCGTGACACTGGTGATAGGAATCCAGCCAGACTTTTACTCTGCTGCCATGATAACCCAATGGGTTGCAGTCACATTTCGATACCTTTTTTTTACAACCAAACCCCGTTAACTTTAACCGCGTTGTAATAAACTCAGGACAGTTCGTCAATGACGCCACCCCCATCCTGAATCTTTCTAGAGCCGATCATGACACTGGTTGATAGGTACCTATGACGATCATGACAGTGGTTGATAGGTACCTATGACGATCATGACAGTGGTTGATGGGTACCTATGACGATCATGACAGTGGTTGATGGGTACCGAGCCAGACCTTTACTGTGCCGCCTTGTTGGTGCAAACAGCTGCAGTGCCAAAACAAACTTCATGTGCGCTAGCTCCAAAGAGCCAATCACCGAAACTGTGATTTTTGTTTGGGAATCCTGCTTCGTTTACAGCATTACACAAAGGCATGTACTTCAAACATTTCTGGTCATAGCAGGTGTTTATACATTACCAGGTTATTGCTTTAGGTCCAGCGGATTCTTGCGAGCCAAATCAGGACCAGGGAAGTGAAAGAGGACCCACCCCTGATCCGCATAAAAGATCTGCCAAAACAACCATAGTGGTAACACTGAATGCAATCTACCAGCCGGTCACTTTACAATAAATACATCCCACGCAGGGGACGCTGAGGCTATACTCTAATTTATCAAACCCCCGTTTACAAAAACACAATAGAATACAAACATCATTATACAATATCAACAAAACACGTACATATAAAATGCCTACATTGCCAAATAATAACATCATAGGAAGCCCCAGTGACCATTTGGCAGAAAGCGTCCAATATTCCCAAGCTGATCCAACAGACCTCATACACAAATGAGGAATATTGTCCCGGAAGAGTTTTCATGAAAAAGGTAGGTGACTGGTCCAGCAAAGAAGAAGATAGTATAGCAGATTGATAGAACTGAGTAGGAATGAGGAAGAACAAAGGAGAAAGACAGCGACAGTGGGAATTTAAAGCACTAAATTTCCAGAAAGTGGGGAGGTGTTTATACATGAATCACACATACACACACACACACCCACACACACCCACACACACACACACACACCCACACGTACGTACGTGTTCCACAAAGACAATTTTGTTTTGTTTAAAACACAGTTTAATTTATGACGCTGGTATTTACAAAATCTCTGATGAAATGTGTAAAGTGGAAAAGACCAAACAATGACATGTACGTAATAGGACGTCTGTGGTTACTGTCAAGGAAAACCAAAGACTCGTGCACATGAAGTAAAATGCATTTTTCACCCTATTCATGCATGCAAACCGCAGACACAACAATCAAAAACAACAATCATCATTAACAATATCATCGGCATCATCATGTATTTATCTCAATAATAATAATAATAATGATGATGATGATGATGATGATGATGATGATGATGATGATGATGATGATGATGCTAATAATAATGATGATGATGATGATGATGATGATGATGATGATGATGATGATAATAATAATAATAATAATAATAAAGGATGCTAACAGGAGC
This sequence comes from Oncomelania hupensis, assembly GCA_036898135.1. Lineage (NCBI taxonomy): Eukaryota > Metazoa > Mollusca > Gastropoda > Littorinimorpha > Pomatiopsidae > Oncomelania > Oncomelania hupensis. The sequence goes on from CM072511.1 coordinate 161,136,641, forward strand.
TTTTTCTTCAATACAACTCAAAGCGCGGCGATCTAAAAAGATCGCTATGACAGAAGTCGGAATTCAAATAAATCTTTAGGGTGTTTTTTTTTTTTTACAGTTTAGTTTTACTGCATCCTATAGCATTATTGAAGGGAGGGTAGAGAACTGCATCCTATAGCATTATTGAAGGGAGGGTAGAGAACTGCATCCTATACCATTATTGAAGGGAGGGTAGAGAACTGCATCCTATAGCATTATTGAAGGGAGGGTAGAGAACTGCATCCTATAGCATTATTGAAGGGAGGGTAGAGAACTGCATCCTATACCATTATTGAAGGGAGGGTAGAGAACTGCATCCTATAGCATTATTGAAGGGAGGGTAGAGAACTGCATCCTATAGCATTATTGAAGGGAGGGTAGAGAACTGCATCCTATACCATTATTGAAGGGAGGGTAGAGAACTGCATCCTATAGCATTATTGAAGGGAGGGTAGAGAACTGCATCCTATACCATTATTGAAGGGAGGGTAGAGAACTGCATCCTATAGCATTATTGAAGGGAGGGTAGAGAACTGCATCCTATACCATTATTGAAGGGAGGGTAGAGAACTGCATCCTATACCATTATTGAAGGGAGGGTAGAGAATTGCATCCTATATACCATTATTAAAGGGAGGGTAGAGAACTGCATCCTTTACCATTATTGAAAGGAGGGTAGCTAACTGCATCCTATATACCATTATTGAAGGGAGGGTAGAGAACTGCATCCTATACCATTATTGAAGGGAGGGTAGAGAACTACATCCTATACCAATATTGAAGGGAGGGTAGAGAACTGCGTCTTATACCATTATTGAATTGAGGGTAGAGAACTGCATCCTTTACCATTGTTGAAGGGAGGGTATAAAACTGCATCCTATATAGCATTATAGAAGGGAGGGTAGAGAACTGCATCCTATGTAGCATTATTGAAGGGAGGGTAGAGAACTGCATCCTATTCCATTATAGAAGGGAGGGTAGAGAACTGCATCCTATACCATTATTGAAGGGAGGGTAGAGAACTGCATCACATTCCATATTGAAGGAAGGGTAGAGAACTGCATCCTATACAATTATTGGAGGGTAGAGAACTGCATCCTATACCGCTATTGAAGGGAGGGTAGAGAACTGCATCCTATACCATTATTAAAAAAGGGTAGAGAACTGCATCCTATACCATATTGAAGGGTAGAGAACTGCATCCTATACAATTATTTAAGGGAGGGTAGAGAACTGCATCATTTACCATTATTGAATGGAGGGTAGAGAACTGCATCCTATATACCATTATTGAAGGGAGGGTAGAGAACCGGAGAAGTCCCTCGTTGTCCTAAACCGTCTCGTGGGGTTGGAACCCGGGACCTTCGGCATAGGAAACTGGTTCACTATCAACTGAGCCACCAGGCTATAGCGCTTTTCCAGCTCAAGAGCTGCTTAAGGCGCTGGCCGATACAGGGCCTAAAGCATCATCATCACCATCATGATCATCATCATAATCATCATCTTCATCATCATCATGAAACGTCACCATCATGAAACGACACCATCATGAAACGACGTCATCATCTTCGTTATATTTGTCATGATTTTCGTCATCGCTGTGTACCCCCGAGAATAGCGCTTTGTGTCTTAGTCTTTTTTGGGAAGAAGCGCTATTTAACTACCTTGATCATCACCATCATCATCATCATCATCATCACCATCATCATCATCATCATCATCATCGTCGTCATCATCATCATCAACAATTCCCAAAATTATCAATCAATTATCATAAATCACCACCAATCATCACCACCAATCATCACCACCAATCATCATCATCGTGCTCATCATCATCATCATCACCATCAACCACAAAGCAACATGATTCAGGGTTCAGTGCGTGACTGATACTAGTGGAGGCTGTCCATTACAAGAGAGGTCAACGGCGTAAGGCTCGGCCAGTCTTCAGACAGGCAGTGCAGATTGAGGTGAATCGTTTAACATTACTGCCTCAACAAAACTTACTAAAATGGTGAAATATTATGTCCCACTAATATGACGCACTACATAACCATGCGAGCTTCATTCAACACGCGCTGACGTTTATCACAACCACATTTACAATATCAGCATTTGTGTACTATGAACGCTTTATAAAAACAAAACAAGACCCAATCAGGTAATGTGTGATAAGAGGTTTGGTCATCATGAACATGACGTACCTCATTATGACAATGACACGGCATTAAGATCACGACATACCTCATTATGACAATGACAGGGCATTAAGATCACGACGTATCTCATTATGACAATGACACGGCATTAAGATCACGACATACCTCATTATGACAATGGCAAACAGCATTAAGACCATGATACACCTTATTATGACAACGAGATGCAACATTTATGACAATGATATACAGCATTATGACAATGAGATACAGCGTTGTAACAATTATATACAGCATTATAACAATAAGATATTTGATCCTGACTATGATCATGAAATATTGAAAATGAACCTTTAATATTAAAACAGTTGAAATTCAATTCAATATGTTAATTTAACGTCTTTTCACAACAATAGTTAGTTATTTTTATAGGGTCCAGTGGACTGCAAAAAACCGAATCAGGACCACAAAATCAAGACTACAACTTGATTGAAAGAGGACTCGCCTCTGATCCGTATAAAAGATCTGCTGAAACAATCCTAGTGTAACACTGAAGGCTCACTACCAGCCGTCACTTTACAATGAAGGAATCCCACACAAGGGACGCTGAGGCAGTACTCTAATTTATCGAACCCCTGTTTACAAAAACTAAATAAAATATATAAAATATCAACAAAACACATACTTATAAAATGCCTACATTGTAATAATATAGAAAGCCCTCGTGACCATTTAGCAGAAAGCGTCCAATATTCCCAAGCTGACCCAACACACCTCAAACCTAAATGAGGAGTTTTGGAAGAGTTTTCAAGAACAAATTTAGGTGACGGGTCTAGCGAAGAAGATAGTATAGTAGATTGATAGAACAGAGTAGGAATGAGAAAGAACAAAGGAGAAAGACAGCGACAGTGGGAATTTAAAGCACTACATTTCCAGAAAGTGGGGATACTATTTATACAGAACCCCCAGGCAACCCCACGGGGGGTTTCACAACAATGTGATTGAAGACAACAACAAGCAGGCAAACACTCTTAAATATAACAACTTAAATAACTGTTCTGGACAATGACCTCGGCAACGTCCAACAGCATCAATCGTGTGTCAGATATCCCTAAGATGGTCTCGTGCAAATAAAACACTAACTTCCTTTTCCTGTGTACAGTGCTGTTAAAACAATACAATTAAATAAGAAATGTAAGGAAATAGTCCCAGCACGTTACATTATTATTGCTTTAGGTCCAGCGGACTCTTCTGACCCAAATCAGGACCGGACAACCCCTGATCCGCATAAAAGATCTGCTGAAACAACCCTAGTGGTAAAACCGAAAGCTCTCCACCAGCCAGTCACTTTACAATAAAGACATCCCACGCAGGGTACTGCTGAGGCTTCACCCCAACTTATCGAACCCCCGTTTACAAAAACAAAATAGAATACAAACATCATTATAAATAATCAACAAAACACATACATATAAAATGCCTACATTGCTACATAATAACATCATAGGAAGCCCTAGTGACCACCTGGCAGAAAGCGTCCAATATTCCCAAGCTGATCCAACAGACCTCATACACAAACAAGGAGTCTTGTCCCGGAAGAGTTTTCAAGAAAAAAGGTAGGAGACTGGTCTAGCGAAGAAGACGATAGTATAGCAGATTGATAGAGCAGAGCAGGAATGAGAAAGAGCAAATGAGAAAAACAGCGACAGTGGGAATTTAAAGCACTAAATTTCCAGAAAGTGGGGACACTATTTATACTGAAACCCCCGGCACCCCAACGGGGTGTCCCAGCACGTAAAATCTACAACACTTTCAAATATTTTGTACACCATGAAATTCAAGCTTAGTTTATAGATTAATCTAACAATAGTTCTGGAACAACTAATACTATTTACTTTGGGTATTGCAGCGAGTTAGGTATTTAGTTAGTCATTGTTTATAGGGTCCAGCGCTAGCGGACTGTAAAGAGCCGAATCAGGACCACAACTTGGTTGAGAGAGGACTCATTACATTACATTACATTATTATTGCTTTAGGTCCAGCGGACTCTTCCGAGTCAAATCAGGACCGGACAACCCCCAATCCGCATAAAAGATCTGCTGAAACAACCCTAGTGGTAAAACCGAAAGCTCTCCACCAGCCAGTCACTTTACAATAAAGACATCCTACGCTGGGGACGGCTGAGGCTTCACACAAACAAGGAGTCTTGTCCCGGAAGAGTTTTCAAGAAAAAAGGTAGGAGACTGGTCTAGCGAAGAAGACGATAGTATAGCAGATTGATAGAAAAGAGCAGGAATGAGAAAGAGCAAATGAGAAAGACAGCGACAGTGGGAATTTAAAGCACTAAATTTCCAGAAAGTGGGGATACTATTTATACTGAAACCCCCGGCACCTCAACGGGGGAAGAGGACTCATTCCCGATCCGTATAAAAGATCTGCTCAAACAACCCTGATGTTAGCCGACCGCCGTAGCTCAATTGGTAGAGCGTTCGCCTGGCACACCGATGACCCAGGTTCGAATCCCGTGGTGGGCGATATCAAATGTGGCCATTTTCACTGTCCATTTTAGCAGTATGATTGCTTTGGTGGGTCAGTATTGATTCAGGTCCCTACCCCTCTTTTCCTGGGATGGTTATCCCCGTCTGCCATATCGCCTATGGTGGGTGTAGAAGAAGAGATTCTCTTATATAGCGCACTTACAAGCTCAGAGAGCTTCTCAAGGCGCTGGCCCGTAATATCCAGCAATCACAAAATAGTTTGCTGAAGTCAGGATTCGAACCCACGTCGCCCAAGACGCACTCACTAAAGTCGTGCGCTCTGACCACTGAGCTATCCCTGCCGCCGTGTAGACGTTAAACCTCGATGTTCATTCATGTTCACCCTGATGTTAACACCGTCAATTTTCAATAAAGGCATCCCATGCAAGGGACGCTGAGGCTGTAGCGAACCCCCGTTTACAAAAAAACCAAAATAGAATATAAACATCACTATAAAATATTAACATAACACATACATATAAAATGCCTACATTGCTAAATAATAATATAATAGGAAGCCTTAGTTTGCTAAATAATAATAATTATAATAGGAAGCCTTAGTGACCCTTTGGTAGAAAGCGTCCAATATCCCCAAGCTGACCTAACAGACCTCATACACAAAGGAGGAGTTTTGGGAGAGTTTTCAAAAAACAAGATAGGTGACAACTGGTCTAGCGAAGAAGAATATACTAGATTGATAGAAAAGATTGGGAACGAGGACAAACAAATGAGAATGACAGAAACATTGGTGATTTAACGCACTAAATTTCCACAAAGTGGGGATATAATTTATACAGAACACCCCAGCACCCCACGGGGAGTGTGGGGGGGGGACGGGGGTGGGAGGGGAAGACGGAGGGGGGTGGTGTGAAGGGTTGCAGTAGTAATGTGTTCTTCTAGTAACGAAAAATATTCACATTGAGTTAATTTTAAAATACAATTAAAAAAACCTGTATATTCACTTCTTATTTCACCCCTGTATGTTATTGTATATATGTATTTATTATTTATTTATTGTGTGTGTGTTGATTTTTTTCTGTGGGTATAGGGGAGCAGAGAACGACGGCGAGAAGGAGAGTGAGAGGGGAGGTAGGAGGGGGGAGGGGGGGGGCTAATTTATCTCAAATTTCATTAAACATAAATCCCTGAATGTGACGGAACCCAACTAAAGGTAATTCCAATACCTCTAACGTTCTTATATTATAAATATGGTGTCTTCACATTAACACACTGAAAAGGAAGGCCGTCTGCTGTTTTGCGTAGACAGGTTTAGCTCACAACCTATCTTATCCTATCCTGTCCCGTAACCCGGAGGTCGTAAGGGCACCACAGATGATCGTTTAACCAGCATACTCCATCTTTCTCTGCCCTCAGCAGCCCTGATGGCTTCGCTCAGTGTCAAACCAGTCCATTCTCGAATGTTGTCCTCCCACCTCTTTTTCGGTCTCCCTCTTCTTCTACCTCCTTGCACTGTGCCTTGCAGGATGGTCTTTGCAAGGCCTGAAGATCTGGTGACGTGGCCATACCATCGGAGTTTTTTGTTTCTTCACCACTGTGAGCTGGTCATCGTGTTGTCCAATGGCTTGTGTGATGGTCTGTCGGACTTCGTCGTTGGTGATGTGTTGGGTATAGGAAATGCCCAGAAGTCTTCTAGCTCATAACGCGCTAACATAATGCTCTCAGCCAATGCTTGTTCTTATTACTTAGACAATCGGCTCAAAGAGCTGCTCAAAGCCCTACGTTCAGTTTTATTCCGAGGTCTATGTAGTATACAGGGGAGACAAAAAAGTGCGTGTAAGTCACAGGTAGCAGGCGTGTCTAGTTCAAAGCGAAAGAAGTGGAGTACATTGACAGTATCTTGAGTAAACTCCTTATCAGATGTTAACCTCCTGGAAATCAACAAAATTATAGCATAAACGTGTACGCAAAGGTATCTGTAACATCTCAGCATCTATTTTGGTCATAGATCGCCTAGTCTGATTTTAGAATAAGGCGCGTATAGCAATCGATATTATTATTATTATTATTATTATTATTATTATTATTATTATTATTATTATTATTATTATTATTAAACACGTTTGTTATGTACGCACATCGTGTCAGCTCGTTGTCAGCTAAAACTATGTAAGTTTGAAAGCAAAAGCCTGGTGCGTTTGTCACTGTGAAAAGTGGCGTAAACTGATGACGGTGCAAATATTTATTTACATACAGAGCAGCAATGTGTTGCTATACAGTCACAATGTGAAAGCACATGATTAGTTTTGACACATGTAATAACAGTGATAATATTAGAAGTAAATATTTAACATACAGCATAATAATTCTGTAATAGTGTACACCATTTCGTTCAGCTTTCCAAAAAGTACAACTAACACTTGACACTAAGCGAAGCCATGAGGGTTGCTGAGGACAGAGAAAGATGGAGTACGCTGGTTAAACGATCATCTGTGGTGCCCCTACGACCTTCGAGTTACGGGATAGGCAATGCTAGGATAGGATAGGACAACTGATTTAATTGTTAATGTATATAAGTACAGTACGATAACTTTAGTATTATTTTGAGTTCAACATTTTCCATTTTGACTTTTAATAATGATAATATTCCGTCACGTGGCACACTATGTACTAAAGCCCCGTAACCCTGAGACAAAAACATTGTGAAGAGTTACGCTCCATCGCAGACAAGGATTAAACTCAATCCGGTTCCTAGCAAAGCGGTTTCAAGAACTGAATCGACCATAGCTCAGTGTGTCGGCTTGTTCCAATTGCACGTTCCTATTGACTGGCGTCCGCAACTCCAACACAAAAAGGAGAGTGAAAAACCAACTTATCATTGAGTTAGTGTTGCTAGCACGGCACGTAAAAGGGTTCACTTTTCTGTTTTAAAAAGTACAGTACAAGTCAACGAGCCTTGATTGGTTCTACCATAGATACAGAGAGAGAGGATCGCTAACTCCCTGCGCGCTAACACTATCAGCGCTGAGCGAAGTGCCGTTTGTAGCAGACGGCCTCGCTGAGTTCATTCGGCATTTCCGGTACATCTTGTTTACACTTTTCAAAGCGTGTGTCGAAGATACTTTGAAGGTACGTTTTTGCGTCTCATTTCTTCACTTTTTAACATAGAAGGATTCTTGGAATTAAAGTTTTGCACTTAGAAATAATCAGATGTATGTTTGGCGTGAATTAAATTGGAAGCAAGTAAGGATTTTGCCAGAAAAAAGACTGGTATATCAATCGTGGCCACTAGGCTGATCTACATAAGAAGAAGAAGGCATTATCTCAAAGTAAGTTATGTGATTATTGGTTGCAGCCTTCTAATCAACGCTCAAACTTTGACAATGATTTGGATAGCTAAATATAATTTCTGTATTTCAATCGACAGGAAATGGAATGCAATGATGTTGAAAATGCAACAGCCAGTCAACAAACAAGCTGCCTTCAAAACATGTAAGTTTTTTTGTGTGTGTGTTTTTAATTTTTTTATTACGTAGGTTGTTGATATCCAATAGACTGGAAAACGAATAAAATCAAAGTGGTATGCTCATTGTTTGATGTGTATTTAACCAAAAAATATTAATCATAGCATTATAATTTTAAAAATCTACTACTACTACTGCTACTTCTACTACTAAAGGCTGTTTCAGTACAGTAATTATTGATCAAGTTTTTATTTTCTATATCAATTTGTGATCTTCTGTATTATAAGTCTGATAATATGAAGTGAAAATAAATTGGTATTACCTAACCGTTACTCCTAGTTGTTGTTTTTCACTGTATAGGCAGGTACTAATAGTATAATGCACAAAACAATGCGGTTTTTCATTTTATTTCATGCTGTCATAACACATTGCAAGCATTAACTTTTATCATTTTTAAAGACATATGTTGTGGAATAATATTTTTAGAATTTGAATGTATTATTTTCTTTAAGATATCTAAAACTTATGCACAGTACAAGAAAAACAACAACAATGCATAATTTCATAAATGTAAAACATTTACAAATTTGCTTGTGCCGACTCTAAATGCTTGACAATTTATACTATTCATTTATGATTTGCAGGTGACAATTGACATCATCAGTGCAGCGTGCAGCAAACTTGCAGAAGATGAGAGCATGCCAAGTGAAGTGCGCTATGCCTGTCAGCATTGTGACAGTAAGTGGTTGTTTTTTTTCTAGATTCCCCAGGAAAACGTGTTAAATGGGTTCCACTGTATTTACATTATTTATGTAGTTTTTTTTAAGGAACAATAATAACAACAAAAATAACTTTAATCCCAATTAATTTTTTCCTTTTGTTTCACAGAACAAGCAGTACTGCGCAAGATGCAGTTTTTGGATGAGTGCTCTGTTCCCATGGGACGGTTCGTAGAAAGCAGTAAAGAAAAAGCATGGGCCAATTTCTACACTGCTGTGGCCTTGGACAACAACACAGGTGAACTGGATGCCATGCTGGCAGGAGGGGCATCTTTTTTGTGTCTTGAGGCTTTTGCCATGCTGCTTGAGCCAAGCCACCAAGATGAAGCAGTTGAAGTTGAAGCTGTGAGTGACAGGGAAAAAGACATTCTGAGCTATGTTGGGGGAGCAGTTCTGCAAAAGGTGAAGCAGAAGGCATATAGGATGACAGGTGCAGGTGCGAAGGGGGCCATTCTGAAGTTCATTGAGGCACTGACCTCTACAACATGCAAGGAAGGAAGCATGACAGCCATTCTGGACAGAGGGGGCTTATGTTGACCACAGAAAGTGAGCTTATGTTTCTAGATTTGGAGTCTGCATTTCGTCAGATGTTTAAGGGAAATGTAGCCCAGATGTCTGTACACAGGTACTTTGAGGCATGCCAAGAGTCTTTGTCATCAAAACTGTTCAAGTCTTTGTACAGAAAAGACATTGAGGACAAACTTAAAGACAAACTACTGAAAGATGTGATTTTTATTTACTTCAAGATAAGAGCACATCACAAATGCAAAACCTACATTGACGAAGTCCTAAGAAAGTCGCACAGAGAGAAAAGAGAAAAAGCTCTAAGAGACTGAAGTAGAATTTTGCCCAGGTCTATGTGTGCTTGATTAATAAGCCAATACTGTACATAAACTTATGTAGACAATACATATTTTCAGTTTGAATGTAAATTGCATTTGATGTCACATAGCTAAGAATTTTTTCTTGATATGTTATCTTTCTGCTCGTGTTTGATTAATACCGGTAAGCCAAGTGATGCATTAAGTTACTTATATGTAGGCAGTACATATTTTTTAGTGTGAATGTGAATTGCTTTTGATGTCACATACTGGCACAGCAAATACATTTTTCTTGATATTTTTTATGTCATCTTACAGTTATCTTGTTTACATTTAAGTTAATGAAAAGAAAATGTTAAAAACACTCCTTGTGCATTTTGGTGTGATTAAATTAATTAATAGTCTATAAGTTATCATGTATAATATACACAGTAACTTTTTGTGTAAATGCTCCTCTCTCTCTCTCCCCTGTCTCTCTTCCCCTCCATCCCCCCCCTCTCTCTCTCTCTCTCTCCCACACAAATAGACACAAACAATCTGGAAAAAAGACTTAAAAGTTTGTCGTCATCAATGTTATATTCATATATCAAACATTCAGAGCTCCAATAAAAATATCAGTGAACAAATGCATAATTACAATGTCATTTGATAGCAAATATGTCATGTATACAAGTCAGTCATTGTTCTTTAGTACTATCCAAGGACTGGGTAGACGAGCCGCATCTTTCCGGACTTCATCAAAGCTGTAGTATGCCACGATCCTTGGGATGGGTGGAGCAGGTCTCTCTGTCTGAAAAAAATGTACACACAAGCAGTGATTATTATGTTTTTACTTTGAATTATTGACAGACTACTATTACTAATGTGCAATTACTAGAGCTGGCGGTACAATGCGCTATGACTTGCCACTGTACAGTATACCGGTAAGTTTGCTGGTGCACCGGTATACCGGAACAAACTCTAAAGGCAATGCCATCAGTCAAAAACACTATTTTTCTTAATGATGTTAACTGGTGCTTGTTCGCATAAACTGAAAGTGAATTTAATATCAAACGTTTAACGTCATACTAATTTACTCAACCACTTTGGCATCTAGCTCTCACCCACCCTCCCCCTCCACTCCAAACTCACTCTCTCTCCCTCCCTATCTCATACGCTCTGTCTGGTGCCTCGTGCCACTACTCCATGGCAAAAACCTCACAATTTTGGAACATTATTTTAATTTTAATAAAAATAATAAAAATAATAATAATAAAATTAATATAAATAAAATTAATAACAATACTACTACTACTACTACTACAGTGGAACCCAGTTAACACGTTTTCTTGGGGATACATCATATTTGACTGTGTTAACCAGATTTACTTGTTAACCAACATGGCTTATATAGTAGAAACCCTTGCTGGGGAACAGAAAATTTGCTCGTGTTAAGCAGAAAAACTTGTTATCCATAACTGTGTTAACAGGGTTCCACTGTAACACTACTACTACTAATAATAATAATAAAACATGTAATAATTATACTATAAATAAACTATAAATTAAAAAAAGAATGAATTTGCTTTTTTTTTTTTTTTACTGTTGAAGATATATATCCCCTTTCAAAAGAAATAGAAAACCCTGTTTACATGGGAGGGCCTAAGCAGAACATGGTGACATCAGCAAACTGTTTTGACATTCTTTGTATCATAATATTGCTTATTTACCGAATACGAATAGATGTGGTGTATGCTTAGCTACAGTACAACTAATATTAACATGAAAAGTTGCATAGTGAGGCTAAAATCAGATTTGGCAATGAAGTGGTGAATAGTATAGGCCTACTCACTGGAGATTTCCTCGGAGGTGTCTTTAAAGATTCCACTGACTTTTGCGGCATCCATAGAGAAGGAAGACTGCCTGACCACAAGAGAACGACGCCCATTTTCTGTGGAAGAAAATCAATTAGGAAAACATTAATGATTAAGCTATAATAAATTGTATGATATTTTCATTAATTCTAATTGTGTAACTAAATTTATCACAATAAAAAACTGAAAAAAATTTAATTCCAGCAACACTCTTCTACCCATATCATGAAAAAAACCTCCCTCCCATAGAGATCTACTCCTAATTATTTTAATGAAGCCAAACATTTTAAGCATGGATAATTATTAATCTTAGGCTAGACTCTATGTTCAAAGCCTTTTCATCTCATGTGTTTTGTGTTGAATTATTTAATTAAACACAAAAGCAATAAGAACACTTTTCACATGTTTCTATCATCACATTTATTTTTTGCTGCTATTTGTGTGTTTGTCTGTGCGGTACACATGGTGTGTGTGGGTGTATGTGTGCGCTTTGATCTCTGCGAGGGAAAGCGCCTTATAAATAAATAAATAATAATAATAATAAGTAGCCTTTACTATACTGGCTATAGGCCTACAATGATTGATTTTCAAGTTAAGCCTATTTCAGTCAAGCCTTTTCATGATGATGAAGCTTAGGTCTACTGTCGAAATCTCAAAGTCAAAGACATTTATTAATTTAGCCTATAATCAAAACCGATTTCTTTATTTCAGTAAAACTACTTGGATGTCGGTGGATTGGCTAATTAGGCCTACAATTCATGATTTTAAATCAAAGCCAAGGGTGTAGATCTGCCGAGTCTCGAAGTTTTAATAAGTAGATTAATAGGCATACTAATAGGCCTACTCGTGCTACGCGTAACCTATTATTAGAAGGAAATTGTTATAATTATCTCTTCTAGAACAGAAATAACAATTAGACGTACACACTAAACAGCCAAAAAAGGGTTTGATAAATATGTTCTACCGATATACTTACTGTTTTCTTGAAAACAGTCGGGCGTGAAGTGTCTTGACTTGAACAAATTGTCGCTCTCTCAAAGTCTCATTGTTGAAGGAATGAAGCTTGGGTCGCTTCGATTAATGTAATCGCTTTCACTAGCATTTTCCCACTCGCCATACTTTGGCTGTTGAATCTTGAAAAACGACAAAACCTTGTTTGTCCTACGATGTGTGCCGCAGCCAACTACAGCACAGTTAACGCCAGGCATGATGAAAAAAGAAGCAACGTATCTTTATTTACATTTCACATTACACGCTTTACTCGAGATGCCGGAAGTAAGAGTTGCACCGATCAGCTCTGACATGCGCAGTGGAAGTTAAAATCTCAGATCGGGGAGTTGGTTATCCTGGCTCTCTGTATCTATGGTTCTACATTGGCATTGTCGTGTTTTCGCGAAGAAAGCGAATCGATTCAACTGCTAACGAGATATTCCTCACAGCGTCCTTCTGTAGCGCACTCTTCCAGCTATAAAAAAACAAACAAACAAAACAAAACAACAAAAAAAACCCGAAAAGACTTATGGTGCTCCACAGGCTTCCAGAATGCATAAAAATAGTTTGCCTAAGTCATTTTCTAAGTCATTGGAGTCATTTTTGATTCTTCTCTTGACATGAAAGAACACATTAGTAAAGTTTGTAGACAGTGTTTCTTTGAACTAAAGAGAATAAGTTCCATCCGTCGCTATCTTACTGTTGAAGCAACTAAAACCTTAGTTACATCATGCATCCTATCCAGATTGGATTACTGCAATTCACTCTTGGCTGGCTTACCCCAATCTGCACTTGATCCCCTACAGAAAGTTCAAAACTTTGCTGCACGCATCATTTTCCGTTCAAACCTCCGTGAACACATTACTCCTTTGCTACACAGACTCCATTGGCTACCAGTTGCTGAACGCATAAAATACAAGATAGCTTGCCTTTGTTTCTCTGTTTTTACAGGCACAGCTCCTGCTTATACTTCTGAAATGTTATCCATATACACCCCTTCTCGAGCTCTGCTATCATCTGCTGACACACGTCTTCTTAGACAGAGCCGCTTCAACAGACAATCGCATGGTTACCGCTCTCTACCTGTCTTTGGTCCTCAACTCTGGAATTCCCTTCCATACAAGATTAGACATTCTTCCTCCATTTCCTCTTTTAAATCACAGTTAAAAACATACCTTTTTAGGGAATATTTCAATTAATCATTTACAAGAGAGTGTAAGCAGGTGTGCGTGCTTCTGTTTTTAATTATTTAACTGCATTTTGTACATATGTATAATATGTATCTTTTGTCCATTTTAGTCTGTCTTGTCTTCCCATTCCCCCAACCCCTTGCGCGCCTTGATCCTTAGGCTAAGGCGCCTTACAAATGACGAACATTATTATTATTAATATAAGTCATGATTAAGACAACGTCGCCCAAGATGCGCACTTTACTTACTGAGAGCTTGCGTAATGTGCAACGCCACGCCACGCATCACTAGGTCATCGTAATGCAGCTAATATTATTAACTATTGTTACCTCCTTTATCCCCTCCCACACGAAAAAAAACACACACAAAAAAACTCCCCAAAATCACACAGTACTTAGAAAATCCCATGCATCGACAGAAAAACAACAAATAACCATGTGAACACAAACCGCATTATATCTGACAACAAAGACACAACACCTGACAACTCTAATGTTTGACTGCATGACAAAGTACTGCGAGACTTGCTGTTATTAAGGAATAAGTTTTGTTGTGTCTATCCAAAACAACTGTCGTGTGATAAAGCCTTAAAAACCATGACAACAAATGTGTGACATGCACTGTTAAACCTTCCCCACCCCACCCCACCCCATCCCAATTTATCTCATCCCCACCACAACCCGCCCCACCCCCACCTCCAAGAAGTAAAAGCCCTGACCAGCTCTGTTTTCATGATTGTTGGAAACGCTTTTATTGTTGACGCCAAATTGCACCCCAACATTGCAGCACCGTGCAACAGACTGCACTTTTAACTGTTGTCAACCAAACAGCTTTCTGTTCTCATTTCTGTTTTCGTCATCTGTTTCGAACAAGAAACCCTCTAACGCGCTAAATCCCGTGCCTTACTAAATAACATCGGCGATGTTGTCGTGTCAACGATAGCAACAATGGGCCACCAACTGCAGCTGCAACAGTTGTCAACAAGGACATCGCGTATTTTGATTTTCAGTGTTCATTATCTGTAGTAGTGTCTACCCTCTCTACTGCTGTACGCCGAAATGCAGAGCTAAATGCATAAGAAAATTACAGCAACGCGTGAAAAATTGCGAATTTTTTTTTTTAACCAAGGGCTATAATTATGTTTAGATTTTATTGCTGGTGGTAGTGTCCGTGTTATTAGAAGCACGTTTTTCTACACTTACCCCGAAAATACCGTGCCAGAGAAACCCACATTATTGCACCAAATCCAACGTAGCCTAACACACACTGTAGTTTAAATGTTTTGAGCCTAACGCCGTTTTATTTTCCGTCTGTATTATTTATTTTCAGTCTATGTCATTCCATCCCGACAGTACATAACTTTCTCTAGCTGACTAAACACAGCAATGCACCTAGAAATGTCAGCAACGTGCAGCGAACTGCAATTTTATACTCCTTCAAGCCAAAAGCCGTTTATGTTCATTCCTGCCTTCGTTGTCTGCGGCTGTGGCAACAGCCATTACACAGCCATTACTTCGCGTTCTATGGCTAATGAACAGCAAACGCTACTCTTTTAACTACCTCGAGGCAACTTGCCTGCTCCTTGTAATTAGTTCGCTCAATTTGCCTGTCACATTAAAATACCAACACGTGGTTTTTCTTGTAGTATTTGTATACTTACTGGGTCACGGTGGCTCAGAGGGAGAAAGCGACGGCAGAATAACTGAAACATGTATTGTTTTAAGCCATAACACAGCAGGCAGTGGTTCCACATTTTAAGGTTGAGGGCCTGGAGTGCCGACAATACTTGATGGCCCTGAGACAGGCAAGCGCCTCCTACTTCTTCGGACGAGAGTCTAAACAGAGGTCTAATCTGTGCACGTACGCGATACAAACTCACGGACGTTAAAGACCTTGACTCCCATGTCCTAGACGGGTGATTGCCAGCTACATAAATACTGACTCCCAGCAAGCACTAGGAGACAGGGGCCGGGTAGCTCAGTTGGTAAGAGCGTCTTGCTAGTAACCGAAAGGTCGCTGGTTCGAATCCCGGATTGGTCAACGTGTGATCATATTATTTTCCCCTTTACCAACAACTGGCCCGCTGGTGTCAGTATAAATCGGTCCAGTAGTCACCTATATGCGAAAGTGTCGTGTGACTATAATCTACAAACAACAACAACAACAACAACAACAAGCACTAGGAACTTTCTCTCCCATCAGTTGATCGCACAGGATAGTGCTCACTTGTTTGAGGTGTTTGACGACGCTCTTAGGGCAGCAGGGGGGCGCTTCGGACAGCCTGCAATATGTATTTTATCCCAGTTTGTTTGTAATTAATGTTTCTTTTGTGGGTTGTTTTTGTCTTTAACTGGCAACAACATGTTTTCTATTTCAGCCAATACAAAATCCCGCTTCAAAAAGTCAACACTGTTTCAACATAGTGCACGTTTCAACTCAGAACAGCAGCTTAAGGCGCCCTCCCACAAATACTGGTTTGTAAAGATAAAAAGACGAAGATGAGACGCTCACTTGCCTCAGTTTACGTACTACGTTGCGACTCATACCACTGAGACACACTGGCCATGAAGAATGAAAATAAATAAGTGCAGATCAAATTCCCTTGTAAGACAGTTTAGTTTGGACTTGGGCTTCACAAAACAAATTATTATTATTATTATTATTATTATTATTATTATTATTATTATTATTATTATTAAATGAATAATTATACAACATTATTTTATGTAAAACGAATATAAATGCATTTTAAATATTGCAATTATCTTATACATGTATAAAGATCTTCCGTATCATAGCATCGTAGCATAAAGTATGCTGCTATTGACATATAATCCCAAAGCATAAGACCACAAAATGTCTTCTTAGGAACAAAATACATTAACAGCATGAACAAATCGCGGAACGTAATTAAATGTTGTTGGAAACAGCAGACGTGGAAACATGTTCATGAGAAAACAAAATAATTTGAAAGAAATTCAAATAAGTGAAAGGGTTGTTTTAAAATGAACAATAACAACATTGTTTTTGAAAACATTACATTCATAACAGGCAATCATTTACAATGATGACATGTTAAAACCAACGACACCTAAAAATACACCAACAATCAGGAAAAGCTAATCGATAACTATATTTCTGATGATAACGCAAGATCCCTAGGTAAACGTGGAATATTCCAGTTCGACGAATATTTACTTTTTTCATTTTGTTGATCAAATAAATACATTGATCGTGCAAAACAATAGCAAGACTGACAAGCATCATGATGTAGGAGCCACATTAAAAATGAAAACTGTTCGACAGCGTAACTTCACAAGGGAGACAAAACGTTTTGGATTAAACGCAGGAAATAGTCTCCCCTCAAAGTAATTGGAGTTGTCGTTCATGAACGTGAGAAGTCAATTAGTCATTGTTAGTCATTGTTTATAAAGTCCAGCGGACTGCAAAGAGCCACAACATGGTTGAAAGAGGACTCACTCCCGATCCATATAAAAGATCTGCTGAAACAACCCTAGTGGTAACACTGAAGGCATTCCACCAGCCGGTCACTTTACAATAAAACAAATCCATGCAGGGGACGCTGAAGTTGTACTCAAATTTATCGAACCCCCGTTTACAAAAAACAACATGGAATATAAACATCATTACAAAATAGTAATCAAACACATACAAATAAAATGTCTGCAATGCTAAATAATAATACCATAGAAAGCCTTAGTGACCATTTGGCAGAAAGCGTCCAATAGCCCCAAGCTGACCCAACAGACCCCATACACAAATGAGGAGGTTTGGGAGAGTTTTCAAGAAAAACAGGTAGGTGATTGGTCTAGCGAAGAAGATAGTAGATTGATAGAACAGAGTAGGAACAAGAAAGAACAAACGAGAATAACAAAAACAGTAGTAATTTAAAGCACTACATTTCCACAAAGTTAGTTAGTCATTGTTTTTAGGAATTTCAGCAAAGTGGGGATACTATTTATACAGAAAACACCGGCACCCCAACGGTGATGAACTTGAGAAGATTAGCTATCCTATCATATCCCGTAACTCGAAAGTTGGAGGGCCACCACAGATGATCGTTTAACCAGCGTACTCCACCTTTCTCTGTCCTCAGCAACCCTCATAGCTTCGCTCAGTGTCAACCCAGTCCATTCTCGAATTTTGTCCTCCCACCTCTTTTTACTGTCTCCCTCTTCTTCTGCCTCCTTGTACCTTCCCTGGCAGGATGGTCTTTGCAAGGCATGATGATCTGGTAATGTGGCCATACCATCGGAGTTTCCGTTTCTTCACCACAGTGAGCATGTCATCGTGTTGTCCAATGGCTTGTGTGATGGTCTATCGGATTTCGTTGTTCGTGATGTGCTGGGTATTGGAAATGCCCGGGATTCTTCTGTAGCACCTCATCTCCATGCTTTGTATTCTTCGTTGTAAATCTTCTATTAGGGTCCATGTTCCGCAAGTGTATAGGAAGATGGAAATAAAAAGGGATCGCAGCAGCCTTACTTTGGAATGTAGAATGACGGTCCTGTCTTTCCAAATGGGCTTCAACCTTGTCAGGGCAACAGTTGTTTGTGCAATCCTGGAGAGGACTTCCTGTCGGGACCTATTGTCTGATACAATGGCTACTAAGTACTTAAAGCTATGCACTGTGTTGAGGGATTGGCCTTGGACTTTGATGTCCATGTTGATACCATTGGTGTTGTTGGTCATCATCTTGGTCTTCTCTGCACTTATTTCCATTCCATAGCGCCAGGAGGTGGTGTCAAGCCTCTGTTACCAGCTGTTCAAGTTCTTGTTCCTCTCCAGCCAATCCATCAATGTCATCCGCAAAACGGAAGTTGGAGATTGCTCTATCCCCTATGCTGACTGTGCCTTCGTGATCTGCAAGGGCATCTGACATGGTTCGCTGGTATGAAACATAATACTGTTGGCCTAACGTCACCTCGTAGTGCTCTTCCCGGGCAGGAGTTAGCTCTATACACATGGACTCCGGACTAGATTCTTCTAATTTTCATAGTGTCTATTTCATCTCTCTCTCTCCCACTCTCCCCCCCTTTCTCTCTCTCCCCCCCCCTCACCTTCCTTTTGGATTGGATTGTCCTAATTTTCACATTGTCACTTCCGTCTCCCTCCCCGTCCTTGATGATTGGTTTTGCTTTTTGTTGCCTGATCTGTCTGGACAGTGGGACTGTCAGTTGGCCGTGGTGGTCAAGATGACACACTGCACAGGTCAGTGGTGTGAAGAGACTTGAGCTCTGATTGCTGTCTGTCACCTCTGCTGTCCAGACGTGTTCTAATGCCAGTCAAAAACCTAGATTGCGTATTTATTAATATTTAATATCTTAGCGCCTCGAAGCTAGGTCTGTGTAATATAGTTTTTATATATTGATTTAGCAGGAACTCACATGGGAATTCCTGGATGTCATCGCCACGGAAAGCACGGCAGCTGCGGAGTCGTGCCACTGGAGACACACATAGCCCATGTACTATAGTTTATCTACACCTAACGGCTAACGTTACTCAAATAACTTAATACCATAATAGCGAGTCTTGTTAGAACGCTATATACATGGTTTTTGTAGTAGTAGTAGTAGTAGTAGTAGTAGTAGTAGTAGTTTTAGTAGTAGTAGCAGAAGTAGTAGTAGAAGTAGTAGTTGTAGTAGTAGTAGTACTAGTAGAAGTAATAGTTGTAGTAGCAGTAGTAGTAGTAGTAGTAGTAGGAGTAGTAGCTGTAGTAGCAGTAAAAGTAGTAGTAGTAGTTGTTTCATTTCATTTCATTTCATGGTTATTGCTTTAGGTCCAGCGGACACTTCCGAGCCAAATCAGGACCACAAAATCAAGACCACGACTTCGCTGAAAGAGGACTCACCCCTGATCCGCATAAAAGATCCGCCGAAACAACCCTAGTGGTAACACTGAAGGCATTCCACCAGCCTGTCACTTTACAATAAAGACATCTCACGCAGGGGACGCTGAGGCTATACTCTAATTTATCGAACCCCCGTTTACAAAAACAAAATAAAATACAAACATCATTATAAAATATCAACAAAACACATACATATAAAATGCCTACATTGCTAAATAATAACATCATACAGAGCATGGAATTACCCCTGTTAAAAAAAGAGGAAATACCACCCTCCCTAGAAAATATATATTAAAATCTGTGCAATCTGGTGCATTTTAGAGAAAAACTTAGCAGTTTAACCCCATACAAATTTTGCCAATTTTTTCCTTAATTTTTTTTTAAATTTATTTATTAACTATTTTTTTAATAAGATCTAATTATACAGGTGAAAACAAGGATTTTTTCTTTCTCTGGTCACTGAATTATAACAAAGGTTGTATAGAGTTCAAAATAATTTGATTACACTTGACTGGAAATACATTTTAATGAATTTATTCATAAATAAAATTAAGAGCATTTTAACAATACACAGTTTATGTGTGTGAATTCCAGTGTACTTGAAAACTAAGAGCAATGAACTCTGCTTCTTTTTTGTGGGGACTGGTGACTGGCTGGCAGCATGAGCACTATCTGTTTCCACGAAAGATGATTGGATCTGGCTGGTTGATGGTTTAAGCTCTAGATTTGTTGATTCCACAGGGGCAAAGCAGGAAGATGACACTGCAAGAGATTTCTGATGCGTTTTCCTTGCTCTCTCATTTGCAGACTCAATAGTTTCTGTTGCCTTTCTTTTGGTTGGTAGGTTTTTAAGTGTAACGTTGAGCTCTTCTGCTTTCTTGCTCTTTGTCTCCCGGTTTTTCTCCTTTCTCTCCTCATTCACTCTCCAGGCTATGACCGTAGGCATATTGCTGGTCAGCCTGGGGCACACTGGATCCTTCTTTGGGTCTTTTTTTCTGACAGTACTCAACAGCTGTAGCTTTCTAATTTGAAATGAAAGCAGTTCTTCTCCGACGTTTACTTCTAACCAAGCCTACCTCCACCCATTTCTAGCAGTGTCATCGACGAAAACCTCACCATGATTCACAATTCGCCTCTCCGCCATCTTTGACAACTAAAGCTACCCAGCTACAGCAGTGTCAATCGCGCTTTTTGAGATCGGCAACCCGTTTAGAGATTCACTGTATCAGAACAAGAAAAAAATCGGTTAGCTGTCACACCTCCATACAGATTTTTTTCCGCGGAAACTTACAAGATTTCCGCGAAAAGCAAAACCCTGTACCGCGGAATATTATTCATAGGAAGCCCCAGGGACCACCTGGCAGAAAGCGTCCAATATTCCCAAGCTGATCAAACAGACCTCACATACAAATGAGGAGTTTTGTTCCCGAAGCGTTTTCAAGAAAAAAGGTAGGTGACGGGTCTGGCTAAGAAGAAGATAATATAGTAGATTGATAGAACAGAGTAGGATTGAGAAAAACAAAGGAGAAAGACAGCGACAGTGGGAATTTAAAGCACTAAATTTCCAGAAAGTAGGGATACTATTTATACTGAAACCCCCGGCACCCCCTCGGGGGTTAGTAGTAGTTGTAGTAGTAATAGTAGTAGTTGTTGCAGCAGTAGTAAAAGTAGTAGTAGTAATAGTAGTAGTAGAAGAAGAAGAAGCAGTAGTAGTAGTAGTAGTAGTATCATAAGAACCTTCATCTGTAAGCTGCCTTGCCTGTACTCTTTGTCCTCTCTGCCAGTTTTGTTTTTGGTTTAAGGGCGCTTCCAACCGAGCTGTTCAGGCCTAAGGATCAAAGTCGAAAAGAGTAGATGATACCGTTACAACTTAACGTAAGGCTGGACACGTGACTGAGATTGACCAAGGAAAAGAATTTGGCCAATCTATCGCCGCAGTGTGGAAAAAAGAGCGACCATTGGTCTGACTCTTTGGCAAATCAGAGGTGTCGTTCTGATCGACAGGACTCGTCGGCAACCACTCTCTTAAAAAGAATTGTTTGGCTAAAGCGCTGAATCCGCTAGGACAAGGTGGCCAAGACACTTGCCACAAATCTATCTACGCTAATTAGATATAGTGCTGCTAGGTCAAGGTGGCCAAGACACTTTGCCACAAATCTATCTACGCTAATTGGATATGGTGCTGCTAGCATGAACAATGCTGCACTCTACAAGTGGATATGATGATGGTGATGATGATATAACTAATATCCAGAATACAATAGAATGCTCTATGCGCTATTATCATCATAATCATCATCATCATCATCATCATCATCATCATCATCATCATCATCATATATATATATATTGAACCTATATCACTAATATTCAGAATACTATCGAATGCTCATAATCATAATCATCATCATTATCATCATCATCATCATCATCGTCGTCGTCGTCGTCACCGTAGGAATTTGATCACACATACACGAGTCATTCTATTGCAACTGAGTCCATTCGAATGATTGCCTAACATTGCTTCTTATGATCGTAAAAAAAACAACCGATAAATAAATACACGATTGATTGATTGATGAGGAACGATTCCAATGACGTCAACAACACATAAGCACAACCAATCATAACTGAGGTAAATATTAACTGTAGTAATACACAATTCATTGAAAACAATAATGACCAATCATCAAAACAAGTATTTGGTACAATTATTTATAATAATACACTCACATTCTTTTATTAATACAATAATCTGACAACGTTTTTGGATAACCAAGACGTCACGTGAATGTTTCCAAACCACAGCATTAGGTGAAAACAAATAGGCCTACATAAACCAATAAACAGCACTGATGCAAAACTATAAACATTTACGACGGTGGCAAAAAATATGTCAACACAATGCTATTATTAACACACTCTTGGCCAGCTAAACTTGACAGTAGTGGTCAAAGCAGAAAGGACCTACCGAAAACATGTACAAAGTGCACGATCATCGATGCATTCCAAGGTACAGCTGATGACGTGTTGAAATCAAATGACGCCAATTAGTCATAATTTGAGGTAATAAGGCACCTTGAAGGGTTTTACGTCACAAGGTCATCAAGGGCGGTAATCAACGCTAAAGGACAACCGCGCTCTGTTGCTCTCCCTTTGGTCTGAAAAACGCAGAGATGATTGGTTGATTATCCGACTTTGCGGTGCGTCGATTCGATGATTTAGTGCACCGTAGAAAAGCGTACTCGCTTGACTGCACAGCGCACACGGACACGCATCGCCGATTACGATGAAGGAAGGATGAGGACTAGAGTACAGGTAGACAAAACGTTGGACTTCTTGAAGTGAAGGGTCGACACACTGCTTAGGTAAAACACCAGGTCCAGACTTACAGTCGCCTCTCGGTCATTGGTCTTCTTAACCAGCGAGCGCGTAGCGATACTGCGCGCGCGCCAGTGGAGACTGGGTTTTAAGTTTACTTCCAATGGTCTGATGGCTCCCCTATACGCTTAATGTGTCCGGGGACGTACATTTTACTCTGATGGCGTTTAAGGTCAAAGGCTTGTTAGTGGGTGTTGCAACCACTGTAACTACCCGCAGGCGCCTCAGTTGCCCTTGCTGTGAAGAGGACCGCTCGCAGTATATATCTGTAGGTGTGTCTAGCTAAGATTTGTTGGACACAATGAGTTTTTTAGTTTTCATTTACAACTATTCCTCGGCGCTTTCTGCCTATTCTAGACCGGTCCTCATAATCTTCAGGAATAAATAAGGATTGCAGCTAAACCTCGGAAGAGATTACTGAAGAGGCGAATGTTAGTCTGGGCTACGCAATGTGGACTGTCTACACACCAAGAGAAAGAGCCAGTGGTTCATAACACAACATTATTATTCGAAATACACAGACAGTTCATTCAGTGGATGATGTAGGTTTATTTGAGTGGGTGACGTAGGCCTACTTGAGTGGGTGATGTATTTGTGAAGGGGAATGTGTGTGGTGAGTGCGCATTGCAAATAATGCGGGTGGATTGTGAGTGGGGGGGGGGGAGGGGAGATAGAGAGAGGGGAGGGGAGAAGCTAGGGCTGTTTTTGTTTTGCGGTTAGAACATGAATTTCCGAAATAAACACTTGTCGTCCAATGTCATATGGTATCTGCCTGTTGGACCATCTCAAATGTGTGTCTTGACGGTACACAGTGTCCACATTCAATTGCTGGCCTATTTCCACACAGTGGACCTACAGATGCGTCACGTCCGTCAGAAAATAACGTCCTCAGATCTACATTTTACTGTCCCATGATGTCCGAGGTCATGACAAAATTCACCTTCACGTGTGTTTGATCTCAGGTATATCTGCCTTTGTGTCCTTCAGTGTCCTAACTGTGTTGGATGTACCCGATTGTGTTTTCTTTTTCTCACCAAGTACACTTGTATATGTGTCCAACGTTCCATTTTGCCCGCTTCCACACAGTTCTGCAGAAGATACTTTCTGACGTCACATAATGTCCGCACCTCTCAGAAGTCTGATTCCACAGGCTATTCTGACATGTGTCCGAAATCCCATGATCTCATTAAAAAGTGTAATTCTTTATACACAAAAAAACAACAACTGAATTCAATAGATGCTTCTGTCCGACGCCATTTGGACAACATGTCCTCAAAGGCTACCCGTAACCAATAGAACTGTCTCTGACGTCGTAGTGATAATGTTTTTCTGTCATGTGGCTGCAACCACTAATGTCTATGACAGTAATGCGTCAGAGGCCCAATTTGGAGTGCCTGTATCCATGAGGGTTATGCGTCCGATTTGATAATGAAATGAGTCTGGTCTCAAATGTTTGATTTCACATGATTTCACAATGACGACTATTTCCACATGTTTGATGTCACCGTGTCTCACACTTTGTCTTCTGTAACACGTGTGTCATGTGTCCGACCTCACACAATGTCCGAGCTCACACAGTGTCCGCTGTCCCACGTCCGCAGAGCTGTCAGGATCGGAGCGACCAGGCAAGGAGAAAGTACGTCACGAGGAGCGCCAGATGCACGTGATAATGGTGACTGTGATTGGCGTGACCACAGGCGGCGCTCCGATAGCTGTCTGGGAGGCTGCCTGTACCTGGTACGTTACCTGTGCCTGAAACAGTCATTGTTATTATTATTATTATTATTATTATTATTATTATTATTATTATTATTATTATTATTATTATTATTATTATTATTTTTAATTATTTTTATTATTATTATTATTTTTTTTTTAAATTACTGCTTTAACAACTTCTACACGTACTCCGTTGTGTGATGGCAGGGGAAAGCAGTTTTCAAAAGCAGAGGTCGAGCAGAGGAACGAGAGAGAGAGAGAGAGAGAGAGAGAGAGAGAGAGAGAGAGAGAGAGAGAGAGAGAGAGAGAGACAGAGAGAGACAGAGAGAGAGACAGAGAGAGAGAGACAGAGAGAGAGAGACAGAGAGAGAGACAGAGACAGACAGACAGACAGATGCAGAGACAGAGCGAGAGACAGAGCGAGAG
>CM072511.1:161164313-161171813 GCA_036898135.1 Oncomelania hupensis
GCTTTGAAATTCCATGTCACACTCCCCATCACCCGCCTCCCCCAAATCAATGTTGTTCAAGTACGTGTTGATTGTGTTACCAAAATCATAATGTAGTTCAAAGGACGAGATGACTCACCAATTTCCTATTTATGGAAAAACGAAGGCTTTGAGTGTACCAATTTTAATTACCTGAATGAACTTGAAAGTTTAGCTACACCCACCAGAATAGGGTTAGTGACTTACATGAACACTGAACCACCAGAGCAATCTTACTGCTAAGATGGACAGTGAAAAATTGCCACTTTTACTTGGCCCACTACGGGATTCGAACCTGGGTCATCGGTGTGCCAGGCTAACTAACACTCTACGACTGAGCTACGATAGTGGGTCACGTTTACTTTATTGTAACTGACAATGTTGAGCTACGATAGTGGGTCACGTTTACCTTATTGTAATTGTCAATGTTGATTGGGCAAAAAGTTCGAAAAAAGTGAAATATTTATTCCCGAAAACGTCTCGTAACGAAGGGAAAAACGTACAACAAATCCATTTAACAAGTGCAGATGGTTCAATCTGTACAAGTACAATTCCAAAATAGATGTAATTACATCCTATCAAAACTTGAGTTGCGTATTCATTTAGATACTATGTGTAAAAACCAATGCTTAGTTATAGGACATAGTTTTTAGTCCAGTCTGAAGCGTGACTGTGCGTCGACATTAAATGAAAAACGACTTACTAATCTGCATTAAATTGGTTTCTTGTTTTTCCACAATAACTATAATTGTTTTTGTGACCGTGTGAAAGTGCCACGTTCTGCATTCAACAGGCTGGTTGAAAAGTAACTCTCTATTAAACATCGTAGTGTATGTAACTCCTGCTCCGCTGGGCAAAGTGCTAAACTTGCAGCATCCAGTGTGCTGTTTCACACCACAGACCACTAAGCCAAGACAGGGATTTTTACTTACAAAGTCCTGGAGAGCACACACACACACAGCAAGCACAAAACTGTGTTCAGCGTGAAGGTACCCAATCGACCAACTTCCAGTTCATACCTCATTCATTTTGAAGTTGCACTATGTTGAATGTTGCACTATACCCGTGTATACTGAAGCGCCATGAACATCTAAGCGCAGGCGCCCGCATCTGAATGCGAGAGACGCCGAAGCCTTTATACTGTCGCTCTCTAATACTAAATATAACAGTACACAGATATATATACACATCCACATACGGGCTCCTATGCTACTGACCTACGTCGACCGACCTCTTCATCTCTTGTATATCTGATCCTATCCCATCCTATCCTATCCCGTAACTCGAAGGTCGTTGGAACACCACAGATGATCGTTTAACCACCGTACTCCATCTTTCTCTGTCCTCAGCAACCCTCATGGCTTCGCTCAGTGTCAAGCCAGTCCATTCTCGAATGTTGTCCTCCCACCTCATTTTCTGTCTCCATCTTCTTCTGCCTCCTTACACCGTGCCTTGCAGGATGGTCTTTGCAAGGCCTGATGCTCTGATACATTCTTCAATATGCACGTGCACACGCTTACCGCAAAGTCACACATGCCGGGTGGCTGACAAGTGGAAGATGGTAATATAGATGACAAGTCTTCCCTACACCTCACTACCTGCTATAAAACAGCGAGAGGTTTTTTTTCCCCCGATACTCCGGTCTTATGCATTCTTTATCTCTTACCTATTTTCTGGTACAAAGATGAGGTTCTACTAGCTGCGCATTTATTTTACATACCTATTTTGTGTACATTCATGTACAAAGACGGAAAGACGAGATGCTACTAAAGGCGTATGTCAGAAAGTCTATAATTATAAAACACGATAACACAATTTCATTCGCTTCTGCCATTAAAAACAAAAAAAAAAGGGTAAGAAGTTGTTTGTCCCGATCTGCTACTGTTATATAGCGCTTTTCCAGCTCAAGAGCTGCTCAAGGCACTGGCCGATAAAGGATCTAACTCAAGCCGCCCATGCGCCCACTTGCAGGTTCTGGGAGCGCAGTCTGACGCTCAGACAACTAAGAACAACCCAGGACGACCGGGGAGGGTGAGGGTGGGGGAGGAGAGAAGGGACCTAGTGACTGCAGGGTGTATTTGTGAAGCCGACACCTACTCCTCCGTCTAGGACATAAGCGCCAGGATCTTTAAATTCCAAGGGAGGAAACGCTGGCGCCAGACTAGAGAAATACTAATTTAATGTACGTTTTCAAAGAGCGCTTTTCCAGTTCAAGAGCTGCTCAAGGCGCTGGCTGATACCAGCTCGAACTAAGGCCGCCCCGAGCCACCCACTTGCGGCTTTAGACGCATCATCAAACGCCTCGGACAACTTAGCACGTTTGTTGGGTGTCCGTGGGAGGGCTCTATAATGATTACTGGCGCTCACCCGTCTAAGGATCTAGAGGCCGGTAAGGATCTTTAACAGGAAGTCCATGTGATTGATGAAATTCTCACATGCACGAACTTCTGTCGGACTTCAGCGTTGGTGATGTGCTGGGTATACACATCTGTAGCACGTCATCTACACGCTTTGTATTATTCGTTGTAGGTCTGCTGTTGGAGTCCATGTTTCACAAGCGTATAGAAAGATGAAGATGACAAGGGAGAGCAGCAGCCTTACTAGCATACCGATGTGCCTTAAAATCAGATTACATATATATTTCTATATTATTTTTTTAATCAGTAGTACTTAGAGTAGTGTTTCTGAGTGAACATTCTTGTACTGCAATGCTAACATTTATTGATTTCACAGCGGAAAAAGTGCTACGCTCCACCACATATCCGCAGTGGTGGCGATGAATCATAACATCATAAACCTGACACATTCACATTTACATCAGCACCTAAGGAAATAAGTACTGGTATCTACAACAATTTTGTTTTTCCGGATCCGCGATTTGGGGGCCTCGTGGCGCGGTGAGCTAGTGGCCGGTTTCCAATGCCGGAGGACGCGGGTTCGATTCCCGCACGTGGCAAACTTATGTGGCTAATACAAGACTTTTCAGGTAACCGAGGGTTTTCTCCGGGTACGCCGGTTTCCTCCCTCCATTCAATAATGATATTGAATGCAGTCTTTCAACAATTTCCTAAAAATATATATATATATATATATATATATATATATATATATATATATATATATATATATATATATATATATATATATATTCGATTTCCTTTCCGTATTCTAATAGCGATTTGTTTTTTACACTACATATTTTGAGTGATGAATATATATGTGTTTGTGTCTGTAACATGCGAGCGTGTATGCGAGCTGATGTTACAGATCGCCGTGCTTTTGAGTCTGATTTAGACATAAGGTACGTATAGCACCCAGTATTAATAATAATAATAATAATAATAATAATAATAATAATAATAATAATAATAATAATAATAATAATAATTAGTAGTAGTAGTAGTAGTAGTAGTAATAGTAGTAGTATATCATCATCATTTTTTAATATAATTAAGAATCATGCAAATCTATTTGCCGAGAGCGACAATTCCTTTGGTTAAAGGGGAATAAATCATCTTGAATCTCCTTCTTGTTCTCCTCCTTTCCTTGTTCTTTTTCTCGTCCTCTTCGCTCCTTATTGTTTTTATCGCGTCCTCTTTTCCTCTTCCTTGTTATTCTCCTTATTTTGTTCTTATCTCCTTCTCCTCCTCTTCTTCTTTTTCTTCTCTTCTCTCTTTGCCAACCACCTACCTCTCACCCCCACCCCTCCCCTCCCCCCTATCTCCGCCGCCTATTTCTTCCACTTCTTCGATCCCTAAATCGACTCACCTTGTGAGAATGACCGAGACCTACTTTGAGACTTTTTTTTCAATTTCTTTTACTCACTTATTGCGGGTGAGTCTCTCCTTATCGCTTGTCATAACCCATCCATGCCTGTCACTTTTGCTGATTACTCCTTTCGCTCATTGTTCACACATCAAAGACCTACACATTCTGGACTAGCAGCTGCATTCTCTGCAAACGAGCGTTCTCACATACTAGCTGAAAAATGATCTTATTGTCTACATCATTTTCGCATCGATGTACGTACAGTACCGTCCAAGCAAACGAGATCCATTTTACTTCTGGACAAAGTGTTTATGTATTTATTGTATTTTATTATTGTGATATAGCGCTTTTTCCAGCCCAGAAACTGCTCAAGGCGCTGGCCCATAATTATAGGATTTAACTCAAACCACCGGAGGCGCCAAGTTGCTGCCAGAAGCGCAGGCGTCGTCACACTCCCCAAACGTCTGATCAAAATCCGGAAAGACCAGCGGCAAGGGAGGAAGGACCTAGTGCTTGCTGGGCGTAGTAATGTAGCTGTCACTCCCCCGTCAGACTATTTTAATTCCGTGCTATGGAATGCATGTGTACGCAGACTAACGCCTCCGTTTACATTCTCATGCCACAGAGTAGGGTGCACTTGCCTGTGTATCAGGGTCAAGTTATATTTGCGGTACTCCGGGTAACCAAGCTTGAAATTTCGAAACGCTGCGTGTTATGTGATTGCTTAACATTGAAAGCTTCAATTGTTTTGCCGTTGCTTTAGCTACTGAGCTGCGGCTCCCACCCAATGTAACGCAGGGCTAATGTACGTAATCAGCTATGTCAGGCCTACACAGATTATACTGTATAGCTTGCCTGCAAGGTTAAAGAACAACACTAAAGAACAGAGAAGTTGGTCGAGCTGACTGTCTAGTAGGGACTACTATTCATGTTCCAGCATGTTCTACTGTAAGCACGGTTCAGTACTACAGCCTACCGTGTTGGTAGTACAGATCTTATACTGTACCATCACATTTTGTTTTCTGGGCCACGTGGTGATTCGTCCTCCTCCTTCTGACAAACCTAATAATAATAATAATAATAATAATAATAATAATAATAATAATAATAATAATAATAATAATAATAAAAATAATAATAATAATAATAATAATAATAATAATAATAATAATAATAATAATAATAATAATAATGGACATTTATATAGCGCTATTACTTGTCTTTTTATAGATAAGCGCTTAGCGCTTTACATGAAAAGAAAGAAACGAACATAAAACAATGTACAATATTGCATTAGAAATTATACAAAGAGAAAATAAAACACACACAAAATAAAAAAAATACATAAAGTTAACTTTCAAACAAGTCCTCACAATCACAGCAAATCCACAAGCATAGCCAAAAGCAGAACAAATATGAGCTGCGGCTAGGGTCTATAGAATGAAGGATTTAGTCAGGATAGTAGAGTTTGAAGAGGTGAGATTTTAGAGCTTGCTTGGATGAGGGTGTGGTCTGCTTGTGTGCATTTTTCTCCGTGCATTTTGGTGTTGGTTTTTTTAATGCAGTGTGTGAGAGTCAGAAGAAGAGCGAAGAGTGCGAGAAGGGACATAGACAGAAAGCAGAT
Source organism: Oncomelania hupensis (assembly GCA_036898135.1). Classification (NCBI taxonomy): domain Eukaryota; kingdom Metazoa; phylum Mollusca; class Gastropoda; order Littorinimorpha; family Pomatiopsidae; genus Oncomelania; species Oncomelania hupensis. The sequence goes on from CM072511.1 coordinate 161,169,724, forward strand.
CTGACAAACCTCGCGGACTATCGCTTGGCGTGCATCACACCACTCCCGTCCCCTTCTCGCCCTTCTTCCGCTACAAACATTCACACGCGCGCACGCACTCACAAGTACACACATTACCCACCAAAACACCCACCACCCCGAGACCTCCACTCCCCTTATTTGTATCACTGCTGAAACTCTGTACATGTACGTTACACCACGTGAGATGCAGCAGAGTGTACACAACCTTTTGTTATCAGATCTTGTTTGTGACAAACCATAGCTTGTCCTAGATAAGGGCACATTACACACACAAAATCCCTCTTCATCTTCACTCCAGGCTCCTACCAACCCTTCTCTCATCCAGACGCCAACCAAAACCGTGTTCCTTTCACTGTTGAAACTCAGCTGACTATTCTAGCTGAACAGTCAAATGGAGTGTACGAATCTCCTGTTATCAGATCTTTATGCTGACAAACCATTCCTGCAGCCTTCCTAGTGCATATTGCTCTGTCTGTCTGCGTCTTTTTCTCTTTTCTCTTTCTAAATATACATTTTCACCTCTCCTTCCCCCGACCAGGTGCTGCTTTCGGTGTTGACACCCAGTCTCTCAATATAGTTGAAATAAGGGTGCAGACATTCTTTCGTTATCAGATGTTGCCTCTGACAGACCATTTCTGCTTGTTGTCAAGGTTTACCTTTTTCCGATCTTGGCAAATGCCCACCCACTTGCACGCTCTTTCACCCACATCTTCCCACTTTGCCAAAGCCAATCCCATCTTCCTCGCGCCCATCCACCTACCTACCCCCCCCTCCGCCCCCCTCTCTCTCTCTCACACACACACACAATGCATGCCCAAAACAAAGACACCATCGGACACATTCCTCTCTCCCAATGTCACACTCGCTTGCAAACATGCGTTTTCGATCACTCATCCGGTACCCACAATTCCACGCCCGACCAACCAAGCCGAATGCGCTCCCACACGCAGATACGAGCTCACACATACGCGCCAGGGATCTATGCATGAAACCGGCCTATTTTAGTTCGGAACTATGTCATAGTTGGGAACTCTGTAGTTCGGGACTATTTATTTTTAATAGTCCGGTATGCCCCACGATGAAATTCACAACTTTCCGGCACCTCTCATAAAAACTCGTGGGTATCGCCATTATAAATTAAAACGAGGTTATATGAAACCAAGTTCCGGTTGGCTTGTTTTGCTTTTATCAAAGCTTGATGCGTGACTTTTAAATACGGCAAATTGCCGAAAACGACGATTGTTAGAGCCAGAAAACGAGTGGGATAAGTATAAAAACGGTGGAGGAAGTACATGCTCAGTGAAAGAATGCAAAAAACAATCGTAGAGGCCTGTATTTGTGGCGACTTCGGAGGTGCGTCGATCATCGACAGAAAGTGAAACAGGACCTGAAAACTCTTGTAGTTTCCATAGCTTCGCCGTCGCAACCTTCACAAAACACAAAGTAACTGACTATGTTAGGCTAGCGTTGTGGCCAAGTGGGCTAAGGTGGGACTAACTTGCCTTGTCCACAAGCCAGAAACCAATGGCGCCTGACAGGTGTGGGTTCGAGCCAGCATCTGGGCGTTATGTTTTTCCGAATATTTTTTCAAAAATTCACAAATAATGTTAGGTAGGTAGGGTTTAGGCGCGCCACTGGCGATAGAAAGGGATAATAAACTGCAGCAAAAAAAATAAAAATATGTGAGGGTACGATACAGGTGGCCAGTGACACATGTTATTATTCTTGAGTATTTGGAAATAACTCACTAAAACATGCGGAGAAAAAAAAACGGAAGTATTTTTCATAGAGGGGATTCCCGTTGGTGCATAGGATAGCAGAAAAGTGTGAATAGGTCGATATTTTTTCAGCCTCAAATTAAATATTGATAGTATCCTCAAAGGGATGTTACTCCGCCACGTCAAGCCTACATTTTACACACTTTTTTCGTAACATACTTGGACTCTCCCCTCCTTTTTCAGTGCAGGACGGAGTCAAACTGTTTAACAGAGACGAGCGAGGTTTACTTCGCATTGTTGAGATGTGAAGTAAACCTCGGCCCTTTCTGCTACGTAGTGTGAGGAATGCTA